>CANSZD010000633.1:0-622829 GCA_947648045.1 Beta corolliflora
CCAAGATCTCATCATGGAAGCCTCAAGATTACAATGGATACGGTACTGTCATCATCTACTATAATACTACTTGATTCTCTATCTTTTTGTCCTCCTATACATCTCTCTTCCTATTGCAAGAAAAGGGATCATTATCCAAGGAGCATAAGGTGTAGGTTTAGATAAAGGACTATTAGAGTGAGCATGGGAAGGTATCTAAGTGGTTGGCATTATAGGGTGTGTTCTCCTTGAATTTTTTTAGAATAGATCGTATTTAATTAAGAGATTTATTTGGTCCAATCGATGTAATATAAGATTCAATCAGCTCTAAACCGCGTTCACTAGTGTCCGATATGTTCACTCCACGTCAAAGAAAGCTTCCTAATTATGTAGTGTTGGTGCAACATCGATGCTTATCAAGGGGTTTGGGGATCGGGTGTTGTAGTGATAGATAAACTTCGGTTTTTTTAGCTTGAGACAAGCAAAAGGCTGAGGTCCCACTTTACACTAACAAAAATAGATTATTGGAGTTGGGTGAGTGTTTGAAAAAAAAAAATAACCGATATAGAAACTCGGCAAAAGATAATAAGAACGTGATTCCATTCACTCGTTGTGGTTTTGTCCATCTTATCATTGTTGGTAAGATTAATTACATTAATTTCGCTTCGGGATTTCTATCCGGTAATATAGATAAAAGGCAAATTAACCTTTCACCCTAAACATTTTTTTACTAAGAAACATAAACAAGAGAAAGATAGATTAAATGTTCAATCTTGATTATCCGTATATATAGAATTAATGACAATTATTTTTGATTTTTTTTTAAGGTTAGTTGAAATTAAATTGCAAGTAGGAGGAATCTTGGAGATTATTCTTGAAATATTTGAGACTCGATCCAACACTTATAAGATTAGAGGTGATGCCAACAACTCAAGTTTATGACTTTTGTTCAATTATTTGGCACTTACATAACTTATTTCGTCATTATCAACTTAACAAAAATACGAGGAAAGGAGAAGTTAATTATTAACATCACATAATCACTATGATTCTTCACATAATAATCACTATAATACAATAAGTATAACAATATGCATCTAGTCCAAGAATTAGCATAGCCCATATAAAATTCACAATGCAACCCAAACTTATTACAATGAAACATACCTCGAATATTACCTAATAAAAATAATTCATACAAGTATCATTTGCCACAAATATTTCCTCCATGAAGTCATAAATGGTAGATGGCTAATGCCCTCAATAATAAAAGACCTAGAAGCTCAAACAATGGACTAAAAACTAGAATGAAAAATTGGGCTTTTACATCTGAAAACGCAAGAAGTTGGCCCAACCTTGACAAGTCCATAATTCAGCACATTTCCTGACTCCTCAAATAATCTTCCTCAAAAAAACAAGTTAAAACCCTCCCGCTTTTTTTTTTCCCTCTCAACAGTTTCTTCAATCTTCATCAAGGATCACATTCCACACGCAGGTGAAATTTTATTCCTTTTAATTATTCTGTCTACTTTTTTTTTTTTGGTTTATTAGCTAAATTTTCATGGTAATTTTAATTTCTATACTGTCAAAATTGAACTACATTGTTTATTTTTTGTGCGAAGTAGATCACCATTTCGCAATTTGCTGCAACACTCACTTTTTCCAAATCTGAGGGGTAAAGTAATTCAATTAGTTCCACCTCTATAGAACAGCGAAAGCAATGAACAACAAGTTTTAAATTTTGATGCTAATTAAATATCATAGTTGCTTCGTTTCGCTTTCCGGGGTCATTTTCGTCATTTTGAGGTAGTTCTAAGGGTGTTTTGGGAACATATAGAGAAATTAATAGGGGGATTTTTGCAATGGTCGTGTTTGGCAATTAGCGAATAGTTGTTAGCTGATGTATTACCTGATTTGACTAGCTGATTATATCAGCGGTATGTATAAAGGTGTTTGGTAAGTAAATGATAGCTGATTGCTACATAATTGTGTAAAATGACCGATAAGGACATGTGCATAATCTATTGTTGTATGGTATTATTTATTAATGTAATTTTCAACAATTTTAGACATAAATGTAATTGGTCCACTTATTCCCAAACCTCTAATGTCAAAAAGCTCCTCCCTCAGCTTTTTTAAAAAGAGTTTTTTGGGCTCAATAATCTAATTGAAATCTCTCTTTACCAAACACTCAAATTAAAGGATTGACTAATCAAATCCTTTAATTATTCCCCAAGCTTGTCTTTACCAAACAAGGCCATTGATATTAGACTGCATGAGCCTTGCCCAATTCAAAACCATTCGATACATTTTTTGTTCAGATCATCAACAAAAGTAGTATACTTCTATCTAGTAAGATATATTTTTTGTTCAAATCATCAACAAAAGTAGTATACTTCTATCTAGTAACTACATTTGATCAATAAAGTAGTACTGTGATTATATACCAATAATCAAGTTATATTAGAACAAAAACATCATTATGATAATATTCCAATAATCAGGTTATATTAGTTTAAAAGCATTACTATAATAATATACCAATAATCAGGTTATAGGTTGGGTTTTTATATACTACTTTTTTTTAATATGAATATGCTATCTTTTGTCATAAATATATTTTTTATTTAATTTTTAAATGCAAAAAATATTTTATATCTATCTCAAAAAATAATAAATTTTTTTGGTTTAAAGGAAAAGGAGGGAAGTATTTCTTTTTGCTGAATATGCTACCAAACAATAATCTGAACAAAAAATGTTCAGATGAGCTCATTTAGGCATTTATGTAGATTGAAAAGTAATTGCCTACTATGTGTTTATAGTTTCTAATGAGCAATGCCCCCGGGCGTTGCATGGGGTACGTTTTAAAAAAATGAGGGACAATCAACTATTGTTACAAGTAATTAGATAAAATTTAGATTAAAAAAAGTAGCTGAAATTGATAGTACAAGTCAGATTTTGCATAAACAAGTCTCTTTTGGAGATATAGATGATCTTAGCCTCAAAAAGATTGGAAGGAAACATCAATAAGTTGAAGGTGGTGTTAATTTTACCATCTTTTTGCGCATCCATTTCAACAACTTGATTTTACTATTACAATATGCCTTGACAAGTACCATGCTTTATATTTTGCTTATCACATGTTTTCTTTTCAGGGTACTATTTCTTTTCAAAGCAATGTTTAACTTTTGGGTTCCTTATAATGTGGCTAAGGTGCTTTCTTCCTTACCAATGAAGTATGGTGTAATAGTTGTACTACAGTAAATGAAGTAAGCATTTCTATTGCTTGGATGTTATGAACTATTACTGATTCTCTTAGACAAAATAGTAAAGTTAGTCATTTCTCCATTTTCTATTGTCATTTTCCTTGAAAGCATGTGGTCTCAAACAGCTTCTCTATGCGAATCATTGAAAATATTATTAATAACCTACTGTTAATCCGTGTTTTGTCTGTACGTCTCTTTCGCTTATCTGCTCTGTAATCACAAGTTTTTCACATTTTCCCACTACAAGCATACTATGTTCCATTTGAACGTGCTACACGAACTACCAAAAAGTCATAAGGCTAGATGGAGGTTAATACTTATAGATATGAAGTAGCATAGTTTATAAGCTAGATAATTATCTAAATAACTCGTATGACTATAACATAATCTACAAACTTAAAATGGACACCAATCAGCACATTTCTAATTCTCTTCTTTATCCTATATGATTTACACAGCTCTGTAGAAGCTAACTGTGAGGACTGAGGTGAGAATTGGAGGAAGGGCAACATATTAAGAGTCACCTTAGGCCAAAAACTGGAGTGATATGTAAATTGCCCAGTAGTGCTTCGCCACTGCCAAAGCTGGCAGAAATAGCTTAATGATAGAGCATAGCCTTGCCAAGGCTGAGGTTGAGGGTTCAAGTCCCTCCTTCCACTTCTGGCTTCGTCGATTAGTGGTAATGAGTGGAATAGGCGTCGGATAGAGTGCATAAGTGTTAAGAGTTAGAGAGGCAGTAAAATTGAAGTGGGATGTTACCGAGGCTCTACATTTGACCTCAAGTATCTGTACAGGATGCTCAGCTCAACACTCTAACATCGGTATAAACATTGTTGCCAAATTTGGTAAAAAGTAACTGATGTAGTAGTGAGCTCTTCTTCTGTTCATATAACCATCTCTGTCTTGGATCGCATGTTTTACAAGTGAAATTTTTACAAGGATAGCTAGCTAGTGTACAAACATAAAGAGGAAGATTTTCTAAAGTCATATTGCTCCGTATTTGCATGATTTAATAAGTACTACTTCAATCTTGGATAATATCCTTGTCATATGATTATACACTATGATAAACCAAGCGGTTGAAATGATCTGAGGTATATTATATCACTAAGCATTCACCTAAAGTAGAAGGAACATATAGAAGTGATAAAACATTAATAACCTGGCTACTGCTTTTGCACTCCTAATGAGATGTTGCTGTCAAGAGTTGGCATCTCGTAAGCTAGAATCTGAAATGTGATTTTATCTTTAGTTGAAATATATCATTCTTATGCTACTCACACTTAATACCCATATAAGACATGACACGGATACTTGAGGTAAAATGAAGAGATACAAGAGGGTGCGGTCTATGCAAAGGACTAATTGGTTTTTGTCGTATTTTTGAGGATTGTGAGGAGTAGGTGGAATTACAAATCATACCTTTGCCTAGTTTCCTTGTCGATAAGACTGGGGTAAAGTAGCATTATTCAGGAATCTTTTAACCACCAACAATACTCACATTGTTGGAGAGTCGTAAGTGTTTACATGCCTTTCCTTTTCTTTACTTGTTTCTGGATTCCAGTATAGCATGTTGTCAGGATAATATGCTTTAGCCTTTCCTTGTAAATTATTGATGTCCCATGGTAAGTTTGGCATGAGAATTAAGAATACCTTTTCAGAGCTATGAAATTCTGTGCTGGAGCATACGCATGGAAACTCAAAGCACAATTGTTTTTCTTGTTTCCACATAATTCAGCTGAAATTTTTACTGTCTGATATACTTTAGAAATCACTTTTCCGAGCTTAATTTTTCATGTCCTTAAAAACTCTTTTCCCCTCCTAGAAGACGTGAATTAATTATTTAAATCAATGCAATAACTGTCATGGTTTGGTATGTGATTAGCTGACCTACTTTGAAAACATATTACTATGACCGTTTATGTATGACAAAAGAACTTTTCAAATCAATACGTTCTTGGAACTTTGATAATGTTTTTGTACTGGTATAATAAACATTGTCATGAGGATTATTGTTATAATTGTTTCAGTGTTTATTTTCAAAATATCAACTTATTATTATTGTTATTATTTTATTTGTATGTATTGGTATGCCTTGGCCCTTGGAGTCTGTGACGAAAAAGAGTAGATGGATCTAGAATCATACAAAGGAGATAATAGCATTTCAGGCTGATGTACAAATTAGTCATGTTCTAGGTTTTTCTAGGCTACTTAAGTTAAGGATACATTTGCTTTACATACTCTACATATTTGCTCCTTTAGTACATGTTTCTTTGTTTTATGTTTGGTTGTATTAGCGTTAAATTGTCTTTCTTTTTTTAATTAATCTGCAAGTTTTCTCGTTCAAAAAAAAAAAAGTTAGGATACATATTGAGTGATGCAGAATGACCTAGCTAGAAGAGGTTTGGATAAACAGAATTCAATTTTTCTTTTTATTATACTACTTATTTTTTCTTTAGGTCTCTGCCCTTTGAAATTATTTGATATCAGATATGATTCATGCTATCCTGTCATCTAATGAAGAAGTCCTGATGAAATTATTCAAGGGAATATGTTAGCAGTGATTCTGATTTGTCTGAGTAATTAAGATGTAGGGTCTTTGACAAAGATATTCTGTTTGTAATTGTTCTAAGTATTATGTCATGACAAACAAGCAAAATTATTCCCTCTTCACATCTTGTTGAAATTGTGATGATTTTTTATCAGTTTGCTAGTTTGGCTATACTTTTTTGGAGCATTGCATATTCTGCATCAATCTGAAAATCAATGTTTAATTAGAAAAAAGAAATACACAAATTCCATTTGAGGTTATGTACTTGTTTAACACTGGACTTGCAAAAATCAATGTGAAGCCAGATGAGAGAATCTAACTAATTGTCCTTGCTCAATACTTCATTTGCCTATGACAGCCTGTTTGCATTATAATACTGTAAGAAGGATATATCATTGGATACTGATATAGGGAGTGTTTGGCAATTAGGGTTTTAAAAAAAAAAAGGGGCTTGAACGCTTTTGTAGCTAAAAAGAATTTTAAAAGAGGTTTTAGAAGATATATTTTAGAAAAGAAAATAAAAATAAAAAAAATTCAAAAAAAGGGATTTTTTTTTTATGAAAAAAAAAAAATATTTTGCTGATTTTCTTCTCTAATAATAATACTACACATATATTGAAATGTATATAAATGTCATTTCAGCCAAACAAATTGCAATGTTTTTTATGAATGTAAAAATGTTACCAAACACATTTATAAAGTCAAATCAATACCAAAAATAAATTTCCAAAAATGATTAAACTCTTAATACCAAATCTTAAAGCTACAATTTGGCTAATAATGCTGTAGTCCATAATTTTCCCTATTTTCATTATCTCTTAGTATTATAAATATTGTCTGATTGTCATACTCATACCCATATCTGACTATCCTTATCTGCCAATGAATACCAATCATTTCATGCCAAATAAATTTCATTGTTTTTTATTGGGGGGGCTCCAGCCTCCCTTCCAAAGAGGGAATTTCCAGAAATGATAAGTTGATGGACCAGTCTTAAATACAGTTGTTCTTTACCTGTAGACATTGGTCACACACGTGGAATGTCGAAACTCGAACGTCTAATCCATTTACTTTTTTACTGCTGTGTTTAAAGTAAAGCATTACTCCCTCTGTTTTTTTATTCTTTGTTATAGATGCAGATAATTTAAGCGATAATAAACTTTTTTGGAGAGACTTTTTGACCCATTTAATGTAAAATAATTAGGGAATAGTGAAAAAGTAGTAATTTTGGGTGGAAAAGAGAAAAACAAAATATAATAGTATTCTTTTATGGCGCCAAACCCCAAATAAGAAAAGTTTAAGACAATGTAACAATTAAAAAACAATCATCTAAGGAAAATGTAGCAATTAAAAAAACGGATGGAGTATGTTTTAAGAATATTCTTAAAAATAATCTTAACTACAAGTCTACAATTGTCTTTTCATGATCTGATTATGAGTTATTCTAGAATAACCTCAATTACGGAGGTATCTTTTCAAATTAATCTCAATTTAGTTTTTTTTTACAATATCTTCCCTTTCTTTCATTTGATCTCCTATAGTTGATTAGAGCTTCTGACTTCATTTTATGACTTTCTCAATTGGTTTATTTAGGTCAAAGCATCGATGATAGCCGACATTCCCGATAGTTGGAATTATTATAAAATAACTTCAGTAGTTGATATTGTTGTGATATCCCGTGTCATTATTTGTATACTTTATGTCGATTTTCCTTATCTTTGAAACAATAATAAATTGAAAAAGTATAGTAAAAAAATCATGTGAAAAATGTGATGCTAACAACTTATTCTTTTCTTCTGCTCAAGTCTGAGGTGATGGTAAATCAGAAGATTGATAAGTGACATAACGCTTGCGTCATTTTCAGTAAGTTTACAATATTCTCTTAATTGCATTTGCTAGTTTGCAGCAACTGAATGAATTGCTTTGAGGAATTTAGTGGTAACTTGGGTTCTTTTTGGTGTCTCCTTTTTATGATTCGCAAAGACCATATATTAATACTTTTAATTGTTGATGTCCATGCTTTTGGCTTTATAAAAACATCTTCTTCATGAGGTCCTACAGAATAATAATTGATGAGGAAGGAAGCACCTTTGCCTCCCCTTCTTCAGACTTTTTTGATTAATAGCCTAAGAACTTCACCTACAAACCTAAAATTAACACTTAACACTGCTCTTTCGGCATCATCCCAGAATCTACTTTTCCTATTATGGAATATATAAAGCAATTAAAAAGAACTCTAAGTACTGCACCTACTTAAAGAGAAAGCTTCATCAAACATCTCTTTTTCTTTACTTGTTTTCCAAATATTTGGGCCACTATATTTCATAAAAATTCATGCATGAAAATATATTCCTTCCTTCATTATGACAAGTTTGTGAATTTGAAGTATTGGATATCAACTAATCATCAAAATACAATCTTTTGTATGTTGCTTAATTGTTAAGTACTTTGTATTAACTTTTTAGCTTTACGACCAATTTGGTAGGTTGGTAGTAAATGATGGTATTGAACACTGATGATGAATCTTTTGGTAATTTTGTGGGAAAAAATCTAATGCCAAGGTCCGGGGTAATGAGATAGTATTGGGTGCCAATGAAAATCTATGAAGACACATTTTTGAGATTTTTGGTGTAATTATTCACAGACTTAACTTTTTAATCTATTACCGTTCTTTGTTTAACTAATAGTGGTTTGAGTGCCTTTGATAGAAGAATTTGTTACATTAAGACTATTTAAATAATGTAGTTTCTTCCTATTATGTGCATTAACCCTTCGTGTATGTCAAAGTGTTGTGGACCAACCAGTTAAGATCCCCAGGCTAAAGGCGCGCCTATATGCTTTCAGCAAACAAAAGTATTGTCCCTTAATATGTGCTCTCATTTTAATTTCTCCTTTAGTAGTTGAAGTTCTTTTGTCATGTAATGTTACCTGGTATCTAATCTTTTTTCTTTTTGCATCCTGGAAATTATTTTACAATGCACCATAACATGTAATTGTAAGGCACTCAGATAACAGCACTTTGAAAAATCAATCATTAAATTCTGATTCCCTCCCAAGTTATCAAACACTTGACCGCAACCCAAGAAATCTAAAGGAAGATCAATCTTTGATCAAATTGACTTTTTGGATATGTTGTTCGCCATATTGTGCCCCTAACTTTTCCCCTTTTTTTTTGTGATCAATTCTTTCTCAAGTTTCAGCTGGCTTTAGGATATGGATTACTGGCTTAATCTAGTATGCATATTTACTCTTCTTTATTTATTATTGCTTGCTTTTGTATTGGTTTAAAGCATAAACTAGCAAGTCATTTCCATTTATATCCTAGTGTACTTTACTTCACCTAGTACATCTTTTTGTGGAAGGGTAGGGGAGTTGGGGGTTCAATTGAACTTGTTTTTACCTCTTGCAAAACTATAGATAAAAGTGTTACAAATGACATAAGAAAAAACTGGATTCTTTAAAAACCACGGAGTTGGTCACCTTACGATATAAGATCATTGATATAGTCATATAGCTCACATACGACTCAATCGTAGTGGTCAACTAATTAGCAAGACGATGCAATGAAGATTGCATACTTTCTAATTTGTTTAGATTTGGGTGTGCACTTAATATTTATTTTCTTACATGGACTATCTATCGGTTGAGTTCTCTTGGAAAAAATATATTTATCATATATTGGTTGATATATGATGGAGTAATAATGATTTTAGTTGAGAGAATCATATCATATAGGGGTATAAACAATGATCTCTTGAATAAAATATTGCAAGGCAAAGCTTCTTTTATTTTTGTGATCCAATAGAAATGCAGGGGGGAAAATTGTTCTATGTACAGTTAATGTACATGTAGAATAGTTCTTCAGTGAGTTATTCTTATAGTGCAAACCAAAGTTAAGGATAAATTCTATGCTCATATCTACTTTGCAACTTTCTAATCAAAATATGGGTATTGAGCAGCCCATTTGTTATAAGCATGGCCGCATGGGTCTGGTCCTAACTTCTGGAAATGGTACGAGAGAAGATCCTAGGTATTTCAGTGTTTACATTGTTACTGTGAAGGAACTAGATGCAACTGCAGATGTGGTTAAGGAATATTATTAAACAGGGAAAGTATATCAACAAGTGCTTGGAACAGCTGGTAAAATAGTTGTTTTTTGCTTAACTAGATGTCTCGAGTTCTAGCCATAGGGTTGCAGTGACCCTTGTTAAGAAAGATTCCAAACAAATTGGGACCTGACCCGGCTCAAATCCGGATTAGTCGAGATCCATTAGGCTTTAAATTACCGGGTGGTTTCATAAAAGAAAAAGTAGGGGAAGTATAACAGAATTTACTTTGCTGGTCAAGCTAATCATTGTTAAGACATAACCAGACTTGGGGCTGAAGGATAGAACCTCTGAGCTGTTACTATAAGTACCTTTTTACCTCTATAATTATTCTTTACCGTAAAAATATTTCTTGGATGAGCCAGTGCTAATTGTTCAGCAATAGCTTATATATATTCTCAAAACCCATATAAAGGGAGTAATTTTGTGACCATATCTTCATATAGTGCTCACGGGCCACGGCTCCTAACATCTGATTCCCCTGTGCATGGATAATTCTGCATTTTATCTTTGGTTCTATTCTGAGTAGAGATAGGGTGATGGAGCAAAAGAGTTCTTGTCAAATTAAAATGAACTGGCGGATTTGATACTCATTTTTGTTTTAGTTGATGACAATGGCTTGAGTGTGCCCCAAAAATCTATGAATGGATTCTTTGGTTCCTTTAAGCTTACAAGGAACAATAGGAATCTCACTATTTCCACCATATGAAAGAAAATGAGAGGAAAAAAAGTAGAAAAAAAAGAACATTATAGGTCTAATTTCTTTTCAATCAATTGGGTGGAGGGAAGAAAATATCCACTAAAACAATTCGTATCAATACACTCGTCCGTTTATTTTTCTTCCTACGTCCACTTATATAATTCAATGCTTCGTCTTCAATAGTATGTTCTTTCTACATAGAATGAGTTCTCTTTACCTGAACTTATTTGTTCCGAACTTATTAGACTTGCTTGTACTAATCAGCTCCGGTTTCAACCGAAATTGTTTTTTTTTTGGCATCTATTATTTATCATGGTGGGGTACCTAATTCCCCTGGGAAGAAGATAGGTATAGAGGAAGGAAGGAGAGGTGGAGGAAGATAAAAACAAAGGCTACACTTTTATTCCTTTATTTTTTCTATCCTTTTGAGACTCCATGTTGAAACTGTGTTGCTTTCTCTGTTTTTGCTGCCACACAGAGATTCTCTCCACTTCCTTTCAAGTCAAAGGAGATGGGAGAGAAAAAAAAAAAACAAGTTGAAAACTAAAAAAAATAAAAGGTGATATTAATTTCTTTTAGGGGAGGTGAGAGGAAGGACACGAGAGAAAAGAGAGGGAGCATCCCCAGCTCATGGGCATATATTCCTTTTACAGCCCCACTTAAAATGTTTCCAGATATGGAGTGAGAATATAGGACAAAGCCAACTAACTTCTTAAATTATATAATATGCACCCACATCTTCTGCATATATGAAGCAGCATCAGAGCTAGAAGAGTCAGATATATACATACATTTCTCCATAAAATCTGAAGAAATATGGGTCATCTTCAAAATATGCAAACTCAAGATATGAACTTAGTTTTATCTACTGATGCAAAGCCTAGGCTTAAATGGACGCCTGATCTTCATCAACGGTTTGTCGATGCAGTCAATCAGCTCGGTGGTGCAGACAGTTGCGTATCGATCCATTCGTTAATCATATTTCTTACATTATGTCTCTCTTTCTTTTTATAATATGGTTTTTTCATCTTAAGCAGAGGCAACGCCCAAGGGTCTGATGCGAGTGATGGGAATTCCAGGACTGACTTTGTATCATCTCAAGAGTCATTTACAGGCATTTTTCTCATCTGATTCTATTACTAAATGTTTAGCTTCTATTCTATGAAAGGGCTGAGTTTTGAAGTACACATACCATCTTATCATGGCAGAAATACAGGCTTGGAAAAGATCATCAGCAATCAGAAACCTGCAGTGAATCTAAATCAGATGGTGCGGATTACAAAGAAAGCCATAGCATGGATGTACTTAATCTTTTCAGTGAGGAAAAGGAAATAAATGATCCAACTCAAGAACATAATAATGAGTAATATTCTTAATACTTGCACAATGTTTTACCTTTTTTTCCTGTCTTGATTTGAGTTTAGTTTGGATGGGAAGATCAAATTTCCATTTTCCGTATGAATGATTCTAGTCATGCTAATTTACAGAAATATCCATATAGCTCAAGCTTTAAAAGTGCAGATGGAGGTACAGAGGAAACTCCATGAACAGATTGAGGTAAGAAGAAATCACATTTAACCTTCTTTTGATTCAGATATTAGCTGGCCACATATGGTATAGCCGCCCATGTAAGAAAACTTCGGTCATTTAGACTGATAACTGCGAGTTTTACCAGAAAGAAATGACAACAATATCCCAACTTCGGGGTGATGAGAATCGAACTCCCCCCTCCCCCAGACTAAACTTCAGTATTGATAATAGTGAAAAAAAATTATATGTTAGGTACAAAGGCACTTGCAGTTGCGAATTGAAGCTCAAGGAAAATATCTGCAGAAGGTACTGAAAAAAGCAGAGGAGACACTTTCAAGCTACAACTGTTCAACAGCTGGGGTAGAACATGCGAAAGCCGAACTCTCTCAATTAGTCTCTATGGTTAGCAGTTCATCATTATCTGGGCTAACAGATTTATCCTTAGATAATGTAGACCAGAAGACACATATGGTGATGAGAAATGCAGGATGTTCTGTTGAAAGTTCCTTAACTTCATCAGAGAGCTCAGAGAGAAGGGAAGAGGAGAAAGAAACAACAAGGATTGAAGGTGAAGAAAAATTTATGTTCATTCTCCCATTATTGGAACAATCAAGAACAAAGGGGTCAAGTTCAAGAAAAAGGAGCAACAACAACACAATTTCTGGTGAGAAAACAGGTAGCAAGAAATCAAAACAAGTGTATGAAGAAGAGAAAATGGGGCATGGGTTGATAAAGTTTGGACTTTTGGAGACATTTGATCTTAATAGCCAATGTGAGAATGACTTAGATTTAGGTCCAAGGCAACCAATAGACTTGAACTCTAAGGAATAGAAATATTCTATGTGCATCTTTATTAGGTGGTTTTTAGGGTGGACCATCAAACTAGATTGGCCCTCTATATTTTAGTTTATTATAGTGAATTTTTATGTGCCAAAATTAGTGGGTTATAGGAGATAATGTTTGTTTATAGATTTCTTATCAGATATTGTTTGTATATTTTTGGACTTTCTGGCCAACTTTTTAGAGTATATACTGAGAACTGGGAAGAAGTATATCTTGTAATGTAATAGGAGTATGTATATATAAAGTAGCTTACTTTCCCTATCTTCGTTGTGTTGGGAAACATATGAATTGTGAATGATTATTATATCTTGTCAGAGCTGTGCAATAATGGGCCTGGACTGGAGGTTCAGGTACTCTCTACGCGTAGAGGTGGAAACCGGATTGTTTAGATAGAATTTGGGTTGGCTCATTTTGGTCAGTTCTAATTGGATGTCTGTAGCATTGTACAGAGTCAATTCTGGTTGGCCATATCAAGCTTGCTTGGTGGAGGTGGTGGGGAACTCACCTTGTGACTTTGAGGTCACAAGTTCGAGCTCCACTACCTACTTGTGCTTGGGAGTAGGGATTCCCTTAATCCCCCTATTCTCAAGCGTTGACTGCACAGAATTGGGCTGATTGACCGGCCTGCGATAGGTCTTTGCCCAGGTAGGCTCTTTCTACTAGGGGTTATCAGTGGGGCCCCCAAAAAATAAAATATCAAGCTTGAATTTAGATCTAGCTCTATATTCTATAGTGCTTAATTTTGGGTACCGGGTTGCGGTCAATATTGGATTGGGTATTATTCAACATTAACGGTAATGATCTACAATAGAAATAAGTCAATAACCAGGGAGTTGTAAAATTAATAGAGGCCAGTAAAATAATCTGTAATAGAGGCTAGATTTGAGAGGGAGGGACAAAATTAAAGACATGAGCGGCCTATGTGTTAGCCTGTTAGGGCAATGATGTTTGTTAAAATTTACATTTATGGGACTCAATCATGCAAAGGCTCAACTATCTATGGATCGAGTCTTTCGGAACAGGTTGGGTAGTTCAGGTTTAGTTGTCTCTTGGTTTGGGTCGAGTCGCACTGGATTCAGGTCTATAATTTTCAGTTCCGGTCGGGTATCGTTCGAGCCTGTGTCTGATTTGAGTCAGTAATAGGATACTGAACATTTGGGATTTCATACTTTAAAATGTCACTAGTTTTAAGCTCGGGCTATGCCCCGGATACTTATATATTTCATTTATTAGTATTTTACATTGAAATTATAATAGCAAATATTACTTGGTTTAGTGGTTAAGACATTAGTACACAAACTTGAGGTCATGGGATCAAATCTTATACCATACATAATCTAATTTTTTTTATTGTATGTGGAGTGCATGAGGTCAAAACTCTAAGGAATAGCGCCACGTGGCACAGTTCCTTGTTGAGGAACACCTTTTAATATAGGAAAAATGGATCAGAATACCCCTAACTTTGGTCCGTCCGCTTTTAATACCCCCAACTATGAGTTATTTTTAAATACCCCCAACTATTGGGGAGGTCCGTCAAAAATGCACCTAGATGACTTGTAACCTGTTAATAAGGTGATTTTTTTATTTTTTTATTTCTCTTTTATTTTTATTTTTAGGTTTCTACTCCCACCACCCCACTCCCACCACCCGGCCCCAAAGAACCCCCTCCCCACTCCTACCACCCCAGCTGCCCCCCACTCCCCCCACCCCCTCGCAGCCACCCCCTTCCCACTCCCACCACCCTAGCGGCCCGCGGCCCCCCCTCCCCACCCCCACCCCCACCACCCCCGGCCCCCCCCCCCCCACCCGAATCCCGCACCACCCCCCTCCCACACCCCTTCGAATCCATGACCCCCCCCCCCCCTTCGAATCCCACGGCCCCCCCCCCCACCCCTTCGAATCCCGCAGCCCCCTCCCCCCCGCCCGAATCCCGCACCACCCCCTCCCCCCACCCCCTTCAAATCCCGCATCTCCTCCTCCCACCACCTTCGAATCCCGTAGCCACTCCCCCACCACCTTCGAATCCCGCAGCCCCCCCCCCCCCTCCACCCCCTTCGAAAAACCCATAAAAAATGCGGGCAAAATCTAGGCAAGTTTGAAAACGCGTAGGAGATGGTGGGGAGGGGGTTGTGCGGCTGCGGGGGAAGGGGAGGAGGGGGTTGTGCGACCGCGGGGAAGGGGAGGAGGGGCTGCGGAGAAGGGGGGAGGGAAG
This sequence comes from Beta corolliflora, assembly GCA_947648045.1. Taxonomy (NCBI): domain Eukaryota; kingdom Viridiplantae; phylum Streptophyta; class Magnoliopsida; order Caryophyllales; family Amaranthaceae; genus Beta; species Beta corolliflora. The sequence continues at coordinate 15,188 of CANSZD010000633.1, forward strand.
CTTCGAGGATGGTGGGGGAGGGGGCTTCGGGGAGTGGAGGGGCCGCTCTCTTCTCGATGTTTTTCCGGTGGGGGTGCGGGTGGAGGGAGGGGGTTTCGAAGGGGTGGTGGGGGGAGGGGGCTGTTGGGGTGGTTGGGGTCGCTGGGGTAGGGGAGGGGGTCAGGGTGTGGGAAGGGTGGTAGTGGGGGGGAGTGAAGGTGGCGGTGGGTGGTGTGGGGGGGTAGGGGGTGGTGGGATGAGCGAGAGGGAGAGAGATGAGCGAGAGGAGGGTGGGGGGTGGGAGCTTTGGTTTACTAGTTCATCAGGTCATAACAGGTTAATGGAGCATTTTTGGCGGACCTCCCCAATAGTTGAGGGTATTTAAAAATAACCCATAGTTGGGGGTATTAAAAGCGGACGGGCCAAAGTTGGGGGTATTAAAGCGGACGGGCCAAAGTTGGGGGGTATTCTCGATCCATTTTTCCTTTAATATATTAGTATAGAAGATTTGAAGTTAGTGAGTCACATCATTATATATATTTATATATATGCAATATTGGAGACCATTGATAGTTTTTCTTAGGTGTTATTACTAGTTACACCTTTGTAACTAATTACATGTACTTGGTTAGTTTGTTCATCTTTGAGAATTGAGATAAGATTCATCATCATTGCTATTAAGTTTCTTTTTACTAGCTACACCTTTGTATGATTATAGAACAACCAATGAAGAACCATTTTCACTTCATAATAATAGCTACTTTTTTTGGTACGATAATAATACTAAATGGTAGGTAAGAGCACCTTTCTACTTTCCACTATGAACAAATTCAAATTAGGCCTATCAATTACACATGAAGGCCAAGGAAGAGCATGCAATTATAGCTATCACAAACAACATTATGATGTACCCAATTAAAATTAGCCGAAAGTTATAATTGCTCAAAACATGCGCAAAGTTTTCTAGCTACCATATAACTCAAATTAGAAGAGCCCCTTTCTTTCCATGCAACTTCAAAACCAGAATTTGTGATATATATAACTGTACGTATTTGTAACAATTTCATACATTCTTTTCTATTCTCATTTTCCTCTCAGAAAAAACAAAAGAAAAATTAAGCAAATAATCCTCTTTTCACATTACATAGATGAAGCTTCAACGAACTAGTAGACTTGGGATCCTCATCCATTGTGTTCTTTCACTCCTCTACTTATGCTCCTCGTCAGCCACTACGTCTCCTTTATGTGACAAAGGTAAATACTCCATCTTCTCCCACAAATATATTATGTACAAATGTGTTTAGTATGGAGGAAAATATTTTTTAAACTGAATTTATCTTCCAAAACATTACATTTTAATTCAAACTAGCTATCGAAGTTAATTTTTCTTCGCTTAGTTCCTTTACCTAAAAATTAGAAGAGACAAAAAAGAGAACAAAGAAAATACCGAACAACAAAGGAAAATGGATAAACTAATAAAATTCTAGGTAAGGGATTTTCCTTAAAACCAAGCATAGCCAGATAGCCTACATATCTTCCTGCGTTTATAATTGGAAAAGGTTATTTTAATCAATATAATGAAATATTAAAGACTCGTAGAAAAAACTAAAACAAAACCATGTGTATTGAAGAGAAATGATAAATCAAGCAGAGTGATTCAAGAGATAAGGAGTCCACACACACCCCATTGATTTCTCTCTTCGAAACACCCATCTATAAAATTAGGTGAAATATCTCTATTTATATAAGCCAACTCTCGAAAAGTTCAATGTCCATCTAATATACCTTAAATGTCCTTTATTTATATTTACTGTTTTAAAATTTAATGTTAATATACTGTAAGTATTGTCCATGTTTTTATAACTCTGAATCAATGCATTGCGTGCGTTTGAATCTACCCATTATATTCCTACGTATCTCAATGATATCAATGTAATACCCCTGTGTAGTTTGATTAATCCAATCACAGTGATGAATGTATCATCCTTGTTACTTCAACTCATGTTATTGACATGGCAGGCCTTAAAGTCGAACTTCCTTACATGACTTCGGATGTTAAAGAAGTCGAAGGGAAATCGTTTGATTATATCATCATTGGAGGTGGAGCAAGCGGCTGCCCTTTAGCTGCTACACTCTCAGAGAAGTTCTCCGTGCTTGTAATCGAACGAGGAGGCTCACCTTATAACAACCCAACCATTCTCGAACGAAAGAAATTCGGGTATTCACTTGTAGAAACAAACAAGCACACTTCAGTAGCACAAAAATTCATTTCCTTAGATGGAGTAGAGAATTATAGGGGAAGAGTTTTAGGAGGATCGACAGCGATAAATAGCGGGTTTTATAGTAGAGCAAGTAGTGAATTTGTTAAGAAAATGGGGTGGGATGAAAAGATGGTAAAACAAGCTTTTGAATGGGTAGAAAAAAGGGTAGTTTTTGAGCCAGAAATTCTAAGTAGTTGGCAATCTGTTGTATTGGAAGGGCTGTTAGAGGCAGGGGTTTTGCCTTTTAATGGGTATACTTTGGAGCATGTTGAAGGGACTAAGTTAAGTGGTAGTATATTTGATGTGCTTGGGAAAAGGCATACTTCTGCTGATCTTCTTGCAGGAGGAAATCTGAAGAACATTGTTGTCCTATTGAATGCAACTGTGAGTAAGATGATCTTCCATCATGATGGTGAGTTTCCATGAAACTTTAGGTCATTCTAAACATTTTGGAATTTGATTATCTATTTCTAGTTGCATATTCATATATGTTTCTTCATCTTTAGGGAATATATATTTAAATGATAACCTCATAAGAATATATGGAATCAAATCTGAAAAAGTAGCATTTTTTTTGTCGCATGTAGATCAACTATTTTACTTGTAGTTTTTTCAACATTAAGTATTTGTTCTTTACTAACAAAAAAATGTTTTTACATTTGTTAGGTTCGCCTTTAAAAAAGTGGCCTTGACAGTTGACACTTTGTTTAACAATTACTCCGTTGGTAACTGGTTCAAATTGCGTATTTGAGCAATTGGCATGGTTAGCTATTAGTATTTGGTTTTTAGGCATCTATCTATTTTGAATGTTGAGATTGATGTTTGTTAAGATCAATTATTGGTCAGTTGTTTGGTTGTTAACTACTAGTTGTTAATTTTGTGCAATATAAGCAATCTTGGGGTAAAACAACCAAAACCCAATAAGAAATTTCTACATATTTTATTATTTAATTGAGAAACTAACTTCTAAGTCAACCAAAAAGCCATCTACCAAACATACTTTTTGTGCTTTAGCTTATAAAAAAACCTAAAACAAAATCGAAAATAACCAAACAAAAAATATATTATGCTAACATGTTAAATATATATGAAGAATATATGCAGTTAAAAGAATATACGCAACCAAAACTGAAAGATATTATGTATTATGTTAACATGTTAAAAATATATTATGTTAACATGTTAAATAGTTACTAAAAGATATTATGTACTCAAAATTCAAAGAGTTAACTGTAAACTTCTTTTACCTTGTTTGGATTTCTGATAAACAAAAAAGCAGGGGATCAACCAAGGGCCAAAGGAGTAAAGTTCATCCAAAGTTCAGACAGCACCAAAAAATCCTACAAAGTATACCTCAAGAAACCAGAGAATTCAAGCACATTAGGAAGTGAAGTTATACTCTCGGCAGGAGCACTAAGCAGCCCACAAATTCTTATGCTAAGTGGAATTGGACCCTCAAAACATCTCCAAAATTTCAACATTTCTGTTGTAGCAAACTTGAAAGGTGTAGGAAACAAAATGCAAGACAATCCTGCTATTTCTCTCCTAGTAGACTCTAAGCCTAAATCGCGCATACCGGATACACCCCAAGTAACAGGTATAACAGAAAGTTATAAGATCATACTCGAATCGATCATCGTTCCTGTTAGCAAAAACTTAACAAGAGTTTCTATAGCTGGTAAGCTTGCATTTCCTGCATCGACTGGCAAACTCGAGTTAAAGAACAAGGATCCTAGGGATAACCCTTTGGTAAAATTTAACTATCTATTAGAAGATGAAGACATGGAGTTTTGTGTTAAAATACATCAGTTGGTTGAGCAAGTATCAATGTCAGATTCAGTGAGTATTTATTTGGGAAATGAGCGTAATAGGTTTCAGAAGTTGGGAAAAGAGGAAAGTAAAGAGTATTGTAAGAAGAATGTGAGTACATTTTATCATTTTCATGGAGGTTGCATTATAGGAGAAGTAGTGGATGAAGAGTATAAAGTTTATGGAGTGAAGGGTTTGAGAGTAATGGATGGGTCTACTTTGATTGAATCCCCGGGGACTAATCCTATGGCTACACTCATGATGCTAGGGAGGTACCAAGGTTTGAAAATTTTAGAGAAAAGAATGGGATCATCTTCGAATTGAATAAGTTTGTTAAGTGTTGATTTTGTGTGTTTTTTTGTATGTTACCGGTTATTAAAGCCATGTAACAAATTAATTGTATTATAGTAATATACTTCCTTTGTTTCAAAATACTTGCAACCAAAATTCTTGATACATAATTTTACGAGGATAATTGATAAGGTAGCAAAAATATTAATCAGATGAAATCGAATGCGCGATAATTTAATTCCTCTTACTGGTGTCAAATTATAATATAATAACTTTTTCGTTTGCATTGTCTATAATCCTACTAAAAATATGTGTCATAGAGTTTGGTTGCAAGTATTTTGAAAGAAAGGAAGTATGTGTTTTCAAAAATGCTATTAGTACAAGTTTTCAATTATTGCGGTTTGATATGCATCTTTCAAGTTTAACCCCGAAATAGCTCCAAAGCCTGATATGTGTTTGCTCTAAGGCATGAGTATGCTTGCAAATTATCTCCCATGACCTTAGAATGCATCCCATGGTGTCCGTTGCTTGGCCCCGAAAATGTCTGAAACTGTGTATTATAGGCTTTAGTATTGGCTATGTTGAGGCCATTTCTAAACCTTTTCGGGCCTTAATTTTTATTATTACGGACCTTCCTAAGGGGTTTGGGATATATACATATGACTCTCGACTTAAATTAGCATTGCCTTGAAATGCCTTCTACGACATATTTTTGACTTTCGAGTTCAATGACGTAATAGCAGCGAACGCCACCATATCCCCGTTCTAGGGCAAGGATATGCTTTCAAATGTCATCATGCGGCTCAATGATGCATCCCATGCGTCCCATGAAGTCTATTGCGAAGGCCTGGGAAATGTCCTAAATAGTATATTATAACCTTAAAATTTACCTATTTTTAAACTATTTCGGGCTCCGCAATGTCTTTCTTCAGGTGTCTTTTCGGAAGCCTCAAAATGCTTTAGGATGACTCTCAGATGATTTTCACCCTCTACATTGCCTCATAAAGATTTTCCACATAAAGATCTCATTAAATTTGAAAAATGTCTTATAATTTCCTTAAAACTAATGAATTGATCGAGGTTCGCGAGTTGAACCCAATTTTTTTTTTTCTAAATTCAGCTCATTTCAAACTCAAACACATAAATTTCCAACAAATCTTATTAACAGCAAGTCGAGCCAAACCAAACCCAACATATAGTAGATCGCGTTGAATTGTTTACAATATTTACCACCACCCTTGATTATTGCTAATAGAAGATTAAAGAGCTTAATTATCAAAGTTGCACGTTATCAAACATAAAAAAGTTTACAAGAAAAATGCAATTCAATAGTTTTATGATTTTTCTTAGGAATTATTTATTCCATGTAGATACCATATCCAACAATTTCCTACATGTTACTAAACAAAATTTCACAATTTGTACTTTTTATATATCATTTTCAGCTGGTCTTTTAAGAGACATCTTACGTTCAATTTAAAATTATGCAATGTCTCAAGCTCAATATTAAGTAGAGAATGGACCATCATTTTAAATAGAGTAATTTACTTAATTAATCTATGTAGTGACCAATTTAATCTACTTAGTGGTCAATTAATTCATTCAGCAATCATATTATTTAATCCATTTATTGACTAATTTAATCCATTAAGTTACTAGTTTAATCCACCGGTAAGACTGTCGGGTTGTTTTATAAAATTTTACGTTGTAGGTCGAGATTCAAAGGGAAACAAAGAAAAGGGAAGTGAAATAATGACTAAGTTGAGGCAATATGTCTAGAGATGCTATTAAGTTAAGGTGATATAGAATGATCTTTTTAGTAGAATGTAGGCTTGAATTTATCTAATATATATTAAAATTAGGCTATATACTCTAATAATTTGTGTATCAATCAAATAACACCGACAAAACATATAAAAATCTCTAAAGAATAATTCTCAAGTCATATGAATTGCAACATGTATGATGTATCCTAGCCCAACTTATCGAACATTGTGTTATTTGTGTTGAGTGTTAAACTATTTGAAAACCACCTTACATAATCAAATCTTGCGCCAAAACATTTGAGTCATCATGAGTTATCTTATGATCATGCAATTTTCACTTTCGATTAACACTGGGTCTTGCTAAATGCCGCCCTGAAATATCCTACTAACGCCCTGTACAAATACATATATATGTATGTATACTCTAATACTCACTCTCCCACTCTCTTTCACTCTCCCTCACTCTCTTCACTCTCCATCACTCTCTCACTACATCTATTTCATCAACAAGGATCTCTCATCAAGAACTCCGGCAACTTTTCCGGCCAATTATCCGGCGACAGTAACTACGGCGACAAGAACTCCGGCAACTCTTCCGGCCAATTTTCCGGCCACATTATTAGATTATTAATATTAATGAAATTTTATAATTCATTTTATACAAAAAAATAGACTATAATAACTTAAAAATGCCGAAAAAGTGCCCAGGCGCCTAAATTAGGTGCCCGAATCTGTGGTCAGGCGCCTAAATTAGGCGCCCAACCACAAGTATAGGCGCCTAAGTTAGGTGTATGTACCTCTGGTTGGGCGCCTAATTTAGGTGCCTGACCACAGGTTCGGGCGCCTAATTTAGGCGCCTGGGCACTTTTTCGACATTTTCAAGTCAATTTCTGGTAAATTTTACTCTATTATGAGATGTTCTAATAAAGCTAAATAAAATCGGCCAAAATAGGGACTGAAACAAAAAATGATTACACTAAACCTAGGGATGAAAGTTCGGTGTACGGTTTGGATTAGGGCCTAATCCAATCCGATCCAAACAAAATTTGGATTTTAATTTTCCAATCCGAATCCAAACCAATTAGAGTTTGAATCCGATCCGAATTTTCAAACTCTAGATTGGATCCGATCCGAAAATTCGATTTTTTAAAATTCTATTTTTTCGATGAAATAAATTAAGCACAATGGTAGCCTAGTAGATTTACGATTTACAAATTCAAAATTGATTACAAACCCCATAATCCATTAATAAACCAATAAAACACCGATAGGCCATAATTCAATTCAACAACACAACAGATTAAGTTCAATAACACAATAATACATGAGTTTTAGGGGAAGGGTTGAAGGGCTACTGGGCTACAGACTGGGCTTTTTAAAAAAAAAATCAGTTAAGCACATAAGCCCAATCCAGATACATAATACAAGGCATACTACTATTCAGTTATATTGGATTTTCGGATCCAATTACCCTCAATCCAATCCGATCCGAAAATCCATTTTTTTCAAAATATCTCAATCCGAATCCAATCCGAACACAGTTTGAATCCGATCTGAATTGTTAATTCGGATTGAGTTGGATTGGATTTCGGTTTTTATCCGAATAACTTTCACCCCTAACTAAACCCCCGTGCTAAGTTTTTCGAAGCGCCGGGTTCAAGACATTCTATCAGTTTTATTCAAAAAAAAAATTAATTACATTAGCGTTTGTGTGGTCAATGTTGGTCAATCCCGGAAATCTTGAGAGAATGAAAGTGAATAAAGAAAGTGTGGTGGGGTTTATGTGGAAAACATGTGATACATGTGGGAGTTTAAATAAAGAAAGGGAAAGCGGAAATGAGGGAATAGGGAAATACACCCCATGTATTTTTGTACAAAAATACAGGGCGTTACCAGGAAATTCTAGGGCGGCATTTAGCAAATGAGTTAACACTGCCAACCCTTCTCCAACAGCCATAAAATTAGCATACCTGTAGGAATATATAGATGCATATAGCGGGATTTCAGGAAACAGTTTCCTAACATCTTTCATAGGATCGCAAACATAATCAAACATATGAATCATTCAATAGGGATTAAATATCAAACCTTTGTAGCGTGATTTCCCTGTTGTATGCAAGCTTTGAAGATCCGAGAGCCTCAAGTGTTGCTCCTCTAATCAGTCCACGAGCACCAGTTGAACACCAACGTCTGCTAGAACGGAAGAGAAAAGATCCCTTGCTTTTTGGTGGTATAGGCGCCGGTTAGAGGGAATAGATTTGGGTTTCAATTCTGTCTCTTGTGAAAAGAAACTGATTAATGAAATCGATTACCCAAACCCCAATATTATATCCTATATATAATAGAAGAGTCATAGGCTTGTTAGGAGAACTAATTCTCCTCCTATTCCCCCTTAGACCGGCCCAACCCTAATCCTAAATGGATTTGGATTGCTTTGTCCAACTTGTGCTACAATGTGTGACCTCATAGGATTAATATATTTTAGTTATAGGCCCAATCAATATTGTCCTATTAATCATATTTATTCTCTAGCAAGAAAATAAGATTACTAAAATAATTAACTTTATTATCTTCATAATATTATTCCTATTTATATTTAGTAATTGTCGGGATGTCTAAGGACATATTCCTTCAATCTCCCACTTGTCCGAAGACAAGAGCGCAATGTTAAATTCCTTAAGTCACTTAATGCCAAATTTGATAACACAATGTTATTCTCAAATTTATGTTCCTTGATCGCTGACTCAAATAAGGATTAACTCTTTAATCCTATTCCGCATGGCCATGCAATTTTCCAGTTCTCGCTCATCAAGAGGCCCAGAGACCATTCTTATTTAATAGGAGGACTTATCCACTCTTGTATGACCATAACTCCCACTCAATTCTTAGCCCACCTGATCACTGCCTTTATAACCTCCTTTTACGGCGCGGTGTTTAACAGTGTCAAAGTTAAACTAATTATATTGTGGTTATTAAGACATACTCATGTCTAAGGAATCCACTAAATATAGTAGTTTGATTCTACTTTTAGAATCTAATTAGGTCAAGTCTCAATGTATCAACTATACATCCATATAATCAATTAGACATCTTTATGTCTCCATAGCCCATAGAACTGCGCTATCAATTAATTATATACTAGTTTTTTAAATAAATCACTTATGTCCAATTTAGTGATTTAGACTAGGGACTTTAAATAAATTGTGATTTCAGTTCACTTTATAGGGTTCCATTATCAAAACGTTTTCGCTAATCCTATTTGAAAACACAAATTATTTGGACATTTATTTAATACTAAACCAAACAATTAAATAAGAAAAGAATTTTTATTGATAAACATTCAAAGCATAATACATGTCTTTACAATTGTAAACATGAAGTAAACAACCTAAAGCCATTCTCCCATATGCTTAAGCCCCATAGACCTAGTATGACACTCATGCTTAGGTTGAGCAAGTGGTTTAGTCAGAGGATATGCTATATTATCCTCAGTATGAACCTTGCTTACATCGGTGTATCCAGTAACAACTAACACCTCATCTCCACCATATACCAAAAAATTATCCTTAGTCCTTCGCAAGTACTTAAGGATGTTTTTCACTGCAATCCAATGCGCATCTCCTGGATTTGACTGGTATCTGCTGCATATACTCAAAGCATGTGCAACATCCGGTAGAGTGCATATCATGCAATACATAATGGATCCTACTGCAGAAGCATAGGGAACATTACTCATACGCTTGACCTCATCAGGACTCGAAGGGCACTGACTCTTGCCAAGTGTTATGCCATGTTGCATGGGAATGAAACCTCTTTTGGAGTTTTCCAGCTTGAACCTTGCAAGAACCTTATCAATATAAGTCTCTTGACTAAGTCCAATCAGCCTTTTAGATCTGTCTCTATAGATCTTTATTCCTAATATGTACTCTGCCTCTCCTAGATCTTTCATAGAGAAACAATTTTTAAGCCATTCCTTGACTGACTCAAGCATGGTTTTATCATTTCCTATGAGAAGTATGTCATCCACATACAAGACCAGAAAAGTAATACTACTCCCACTTAACTTCTTGTATACACAAGATTCCTCTTCATTTCTGAGAAAGCCAAATTTCTTGACTGCCTCATCAAATCTGAGGTTCCAACTCCTTGATGCTTGCTTTATTCCATCAATGGACTTCTTAAGCTTGCATACTCTCCCTGGATTTTCTAGATATTCAAAACCTTGAGGTTGTGTCATGTACATCCTCTTTCAAGAACCCATTCAAGAAAGTGGTTTTGACATCCATCTGCCATATTTCATAGTCATGAAAGGCAGCAATCGCAAGGATTATCCTAATGGACTTCAGCATGGCTACTGGTGAGAAGGTTTCATCATAGTCAATACCATGAATTTGTTTGAAACCTTTCGCTACAACCTTGCTTTGAAAACACTAATGTTTCCATCCTTGTCTGTTTTCAACATGAAAATCCATTTGCATCCAATGGGTTTTAACCCATCAGGTAAATCAACCAAGTCCCATACTTGATTTTCAGACATGGAATCCATTTCAGATTTCATGGCCTCAAGCCATCTTTCGGAGTCTTGACTATCCAAAGCATCTTTGTAGCTAGTAGATTCTTCTGATTCTAAAATCCTTATTTCAGAACTTTCAGTCAAAAGGAAATCAATATATTACTTTGACGGAATGATGGTCCTACTAGACCTACGTTGGGGAACAACAGAAGAAGTTTCTACCTCACTAGGTTGAGTGACTTCGCATGGAGTATCTCCAAATGGGACGGTAGGAGGTACGTGAATTGAATGCACCACCTTCTGAACATTTTCATATCGGGCCGCCTCTGATGAGGTGTTAACCTCATCCATTTGTTGCTCATCTCGAACTTCTTCGAGATATACATTTCTCCCACTTGTTTTTCTGGAAATAAACTCCTTTTCCAGAAAGACACCATTACGAGCAACAAACACTTTGTTTTCGCTTTGGTTGTAGAAGTAGTATCCCTTAGTCTCTTTTGGGTAACCCATAAAAAGACATTTATCGGATTTGGGTGAAAGCTTATCAGAAAATAAACGTTTTACATAAGCTTCACAACCCCATATCCTTAGAAAAGACAATTTTGGAACGTTTACAATCCATATGTCATACAGTCTTTTCCACTACTTTAGATGGTGCTCGGTTAAGTGTGAATGTTGTTGTTTTAAGCGCAAATCCCCAGAATGTAATAGGAAGATCAACAAGACTCATCATGGATCGAACCATATCAAGTAGAGTTCGATTCCTTCTTTCAGAAATGCCATTTAACTGTGGTGTTTCTGGTGGAGTCCATTGTGAAAGTATTCCACAATCCTTCAAATGATCACCAAATTCTTAAGATAAATATTCACCACCACGATCGGATCGTAATGCCTTAATTTCTTCCCAAGTTGGTTTTGTATTTCATTCTGGAATTCCTTAAAATTTTCAAAGGATTCCGACTTATGCCGCATGAGGTAAACATATCCAAATATGCTCACATCATCGGTAAAAGTAATGAAGTAAATGTACCCTCCCCTAACCAACGTACTCATAGGTCCACACACATCCGTATGTATGAGGGCTAAAAGGTTATTGGCCCTTTCACTTGAACCTGTAAAAGGAGACTTTGTCATTTTCCCCATCAAGCAAAACTCACAAGTATCAAATGATTCGAAATCAAATGATTTGAGAATTCCATCTTTATGAAGTTTCTCAATGCGCTTTGAGCTTATGTGGCCTAATCGACAATGTCATAGGTATGTAGGGTTTGAATCATTTGCTTTATGTTTCTTGCTGTCTATGTTATAGATGTGGGTTTCTAAGTCTAGCACATATAAACCATTTGATAACTTAGCGGAGACATAGAACATATCATTCAAATACGCAGAACAACAATTGTTCATTATTGTAAATGAATAACCTTCGGAATCCAAAAAAGGAATCGAAATAATGTTTTTGTGATAGCAGGAACATAATAACAATTATTAAGTTCTAAAACTAATCCTGAAGGTAAAAGTAGACTATATACTCCCACTGCCAATGTAGCAACTCGTGCTCCATTGCCAACGTGAAGATCTACTTCTCCCTTTCCCAATGTTCTACTTCTTTTGAGGCCTTGCATATTACAAATAATGTGCGAACCACAAGCGGTATCAAATACCCAAGAAGCAGAAGTTGCTAAGTTAACTTCTATATCATACATATCTGAACTAGAAACTCCTTTCTTTTGATCCTTCTGATACTTGGGGCAACTACTTTTCCAATGACCAACCTTGTTATAGGTGTAACAATAGTGCTCATCAGCAACTTTTGGTTTTGGTGTAGTCTTTTGCTTTTCTGAAGTTTCAGACTTGGCAACTTGTTTGCTTTCGTCCTTCTTAATAGCAATCCCAATCCTATCGAGTGATTGCCCTTTACTAACCATAAGAACATCATCATATTTTTTTCTAGGCTGGTTAGGGATGATTCAATCAGTCTGAGTTAGCCTTTCATGCATCTCTTGCATCGTTGCTTCCTCTCCTTGCATGTGAAAGTCTTTGAACTTTTGAGTTCTGAGAACGATTCCCATATCCCTTTCACTTGCAATGAAACGTTTAGCATTCAATTTGTCCTTCGAAAGGACGGAGCGCAAATTACAAGTAGAATTGTTGGTGTTGATATTGTTGTTACTAGACATAATTACTACAACAAATAATAAATCAAGATTCAATCAATGTTTATCAAGAAAGCAATAATTAAACAAATTTTAATTACTACTACCCTTTGTTCAAAATGAAAGTCCCCATTGAATAAAGAAATAACCAAGATCCCCTCCTACTACAATCAAACGGACTTTGGCCCTGCCTTCAATTTATAGTAGTTGAGGTAAATAAACACTTTACTAATTATAACTAATTATAATTCTTGGTAGACAGGTTAACAACTCCTTGTTTGCTCCAATCTCTTAGTTTCAAAACCCAAAACTTTGTCTTTTGATGATTTTGTTGAGTTAAACCAAACATTAACATGTAAGTTTCAAAAACCTACCCTACTATCCCCGGAACTATGAGCAACACCCTGCTTTGGCAGAACCTATTACTCATGATCTAAGGCTTTATAGGTGTTGTTTGGAAAAGCAATTAAACTCAATATTACTTTTGGGGACCTAAGTTTACTAATATGGTCAATGAATGGTGAACACATGAATCAATTAACCACAAAACAAACTTAGAAGCAAGCATTTAAAGAAAATAAATGCAAGAGAATTATAAAAGCAATAATTAAATGAGCTAGTATGGCCCCTATACTTAGGAAAATAACTAATCTTCATGAATCCTCCCTTGAATCTCCATGGATCACCATCCTTGAAACTCCTTGGATCCTCATGCTTGATTACATAATTTGAATTAAATAAATAACGAAAATTTAAAGTTACAAAAATACAAACGATTCACAGATCGTATTTAAATTACATTCAAATATAACGATTCGCATATCGTATTTACTATCCTAATTTGGGCCATACTAGTCATAACAAGCAAAATATAATATCATACATATTACATTAAACATCCACGCATTTATAATATCAAAATAAAATAAACACAAATTATTTACTTATTAACAATTAATAAGCAAATAAAAACTTTCCATAATAATTATAAAACTTTACAAATTTAACCTAGAAATTATTTAGGAAACTTTTATTATTTTAATTCAATTACTTAGTCATATATGGTATTAATCATCATTAATAAATTAATTTGCATTATTGGAAATGTTGTGATTTATGCCCAAACTTAAACAAAAAAGATTTTACAAAGAATTTGTTTTTTTTTTCATTAAAGAAAAAAACGCAGCTTGCTGGCTGCTTGTGGTCTCAAAGACCAGACACCTGCTGAATTTCTCCAGCCACCTGCTCCCAAATCGACCACCAGTCAGCAGCCAAGAACAGCCGCCAGCCGAAGCTCGACATCACGCACCCTCCCTCGGCTGGTCGCGATACACCGGCGAGATTGACCCCTTTGCCGCCGACCCAAAATGCCCTCCACCGTGGCTCCACCGGCGCAGGTGGGGCCACCCAGCCATGGTGGAAAAATCTTTGAATTTTGTAACAATTTACAAAATTGCCATTACCATTAAATCTTTAACAAATAATTTATTTAAAGATTTAGGATTTTAATTAGGTCTTAATAATCCGAAAATTATGGCAAAAAATTTTGAATCAATCAACAAATCTTAAACAAATTTTAAGTTTATTGAGATTAGATTTCAATGTATAATCTTTATTAACATTAAATCCAACAAGAATTCAAATTTAGGCAAAAATCAAATTATATCCAAAAAATTCAGAAAATTAACAATTAATATCCGAAAAATCCGAAAATAATTTTTAGGATGATCTACTGAATTATCATAACAAATAAAATCAAATATTTTAATTTTTATCCTTAAATTCTATGAATAATCAAATTAAACATAAAATTAAACCAAAATTCATAAATAATATGATAAAATTCAAAAATTAGTGGGAAAAATAATCAAATTATTTTCAGCCATCACATTATTCTAGATCTATGTGGGTGATGAACATTAGATTTATTTAACAAATTAAAAATCAAATCTTTAATTGTTAACAAATTATTTCAATGATTAATCAGATTAAACATAAATATTTTTAAATCTAACAAATATATTTATAAAAATCCGAAAATTTTAGAGTGAATTAAACAATTTATTTCGTCCCTAATATAAAAAATTCGGACCTTTATAAAATTATTTGAGCATAAAACACAATTAAATCAATTATTTACAATTTCCAATCAATTAATATCAAATATAAATTATGCAAATTCAAGCCATAATAAAATCCTCCCTTAACTGAATAAAAATAATAACTTTGCATACAATTATTTGATCATATGAATATTATGAATTAGGCAAAACTGATACTATTGTAGGAATATATAGATGCATATAGCGGAATTTCAGTAAACAATTTCCGAACATCTATCATAGGATCGCAAACATAATCAAACATATGAATCATTCAATAGGGATTAAATATCAAACCTTTGTAGCGTGATTTCCCTGTTGTATGCAAATTTTGATGATCCGAGAGCCCCAAGTGTTGCTTCTCTAATCAGTCCACGAGCACCAGTTGAACACCAACGTCTGCTAGAACAGAAGAGAAAAGATCCCTTGCTTTTTGGTGGTATAGGCGCCGGTTAGAGGGAATAGATTTGGGTTTCAATTCACTCTCTTGTGAAAAGAAACTGATTAATGAAATCGATTACCCAAACCCTAATATTATATCTAGAGGTGTTCAACGGACCGGGGGACCATTTTCAGCCTTGATCCAGCCCGTTTGTAGAAGGGCTTTGGAGGGCCGGGCTCCAAAAGGGTCGGGCTGAAAACGGGTTGTATGGAAATCTAATGGGTCGGGCTGAAAATGGGCTTACAGAGGGCTGAAGAAAGGCTCTCTCTCCTTTCACTCTCATGTGCTTCTCGTGTACTCATGCCATTTTTACTAATTCAACTTATTCTCTCTCCTCCCTCCTCTAACTCTCATGGGCTTTTGACAAAGGATATTTTGGTCGTTGGACAAAACACCTAATCGTCAAACAAAACCTAACTAAATCACTAAACTAGGTAAAGTGATAAGTAAGGGTCGATATCCACAGGGAATAGCAAGAAGAACACTAATGTTACTAATTGTTGCAAGCTAAGTCGAAGATTTAGGAAGATGTTTGGTTTACTAAGCTAAGAACTAAATTAACCAATCAATTAAGACCTTAGAAAGACACTAAATGATTAGACAAGAAATCAATTGATAAAAACATTGGGAGAAGGGGATAAACACCATCCAATCATAATTTGGGCAATAAGATGAGCGAAGTATAGGGGAAAAAACCAAGCAACTAATTGAGGTTATTGACTCTTAACGGGTTCTAAGCCCTCTCTCAAGGGTGCATAAAACTACCTAGGTTACACATTTAAGCCACTCTCATGGTCTCAAACATACATCCAAGGATAAGCACAATGTTAATCCTCAAAACCCTCACTCAAATCTCACTCTCATGAGCAATTAAGCAAGAAAATAGCATAAACATCAACCTTAATCTCCTCTCTCAATTTGACTAAGGCATCAATCAACAAACATCTAAGTAATCAACTAGAATGCAAGTAGATAATAGTCATGCTATTGATCAATTAATAAGCCCAATCAAACCCCTAACTTCTTATTCAAACACCCAAATCAATCATGGTTGGGTTTTCACCCCAACCTCCAACTAATTAACTACTCACTAATCATCATAATCATCATAGTAATACTAATAAAAGAGAAAAACAAATTAAACATGAACAACTAAAACAATCAACACAAGATTTAAGTTAAGAAACTAAAATCTAAACATGGATTAAACTAAGTAAATAAAATTTAAATAAACAAAAGATAAAAGTATAAAAAGTAGAGAGAAGAAGAAATGAGGATCTTGCATAAAAACACAAATTTTTGCCATAATCCAAGCTACAAAACCATGAAAATTCACTTTCTCTCTCTAGGGTTTTACTTTCTCTCACTAGATTAAGCTAAAAACTCTCTAAAAATGATTTTCTGGAAAAAATATCCTCGTCATTAAGCGGATAGAGTATTTATATCCTTACAAAAACGGGGCTAAAAACAGCGTTTAAAGAACAAAAGTCGAGAAATTAACAAGGAGCACCCGCTCCTTGTTAAATAGGAGCGCCCGCTCCTAACAAAGTTAGGCGATGGAGTGGGTGCTCATGGAGAGCTCCTGGGTCGCTCCATCCCTACTGCCAACAGGATGGCTGTCCAGCAAATGAGGAGCGCCCGCTCCTCTGTATAAAGGAGCGCCCGCTACCTATTCAATGCGCGCCAGGAGCGCTTGCTCCATGGGAGCTCCTGGGTAGCTCCAAGCTACTGTTTCTTCTTGCGTCCTTAAGCACGTTGGAGCACCCGCTCCTCTTTCCTTGAGAGCGCCCGCTCCTTTCTTTTCCATGCTAGGAGCTCCAGCTCCTCGGTGGCTCCTTCCTCGCTCCAAGTTCCTGCCTCACCCTGCCATGTATTAAAGCTTGGAGGAGCGCCCGCTCCAATTTTACAAGGAGCGCCCGCTCCTCCCATGTTTGCTCTTTTATCCTTAAAAGTTCACACTAAACAATAGCGTTAGTAATCAAAGGGGAGGGGGAAAAGCTATTGGATCTTACATATCTAACATGCATCGCTAGAAGATGAAAATGAGGAAATTAGAGGGAGAAAATGCATTTAAATTCAAGATTATCGTGCAAAACTTTATCAAAATATGCATATGAGTGAGACTAAATTCTCACTCATCAAAATTCCCCCAAGCTTGCCAATTGCTTGTCCTCAAGCAACCAACTAGAGAAGGGAAACATGCAAAAGAAAGTAAGAGATACACTATAGAAAGTTATCGAAAACTAAAGCACTTTTCACGGTTTTGCACAAGTTGAGTAATGAAGGAGTGGTTCACAATCAAAGAATAAAGAGCAATTTTTCAAGACAAATTCTTTCCAAATGTGTTCATAGGTTAGGAAGGAGAAAAAGACTAAACAAGATTGCAATTAGGACACTATCTTAGGCTTTTTACTAGCTCATTAGAGAC
This sequence comes from Beta corolliflora, assembly GCA_947648045.1. Lineage (NCBI taxonomy): Eukaryota > Viridiplantae > Streptophyta > Magnoliopsida > Caryophyllales > Amaranthaceae > Beta > Beta corolliflora. The sequence continues at coordinate 32,932 of CANSZD010000633.1, forward strand.
ACTTCTAGCTATTCTAAAGACAATGGCTCTTCAAAAGGTATAGAAGTACAAATGCTAGTCCACTTTCCTTAAACACACAATTAGGCCTTAACTCCACTCTACTTGAAACCGTGGTGAAAGTAACACTAAGTGTGGGAGGCATCCACAAATTGACCTCTTTTATTGAACTTTTCTATTCTTTTTGTGCTTTTCATTTTTCACTTTTTTTTTTCACGCCTTTTTTGACTGTTTTTGGCTTTTTCTTTTTGTTCCCTTATTATGGGACTTCATTACACAAAGATGAGATTAACTTGCATAGAAGATTACAAGCACTTGTGGCTTTTGTGCCACTTATTACACATAACGAAAAAAAAAAAACTAAGTTTCTTGTAGAGTTTTGTTTTGGGACACATGGAGTACATCTAAGGATACACGGGACCGCAATGTATAAGCAAAAATACCCAAGCATGAGCAACTTAGTCAAAATTCAAGACTAGATGAGCAATTGAGCATTCATTAGCTTCATTTAGCATACTCTAATGCAATCAAGATTAGGCAATTCCTAAATAACTTAACCCATGCCCACATTCTTCCAGGATGAACCTCTATCCATGTACTCTAGATTCAAAGAGAGGAAACCACATAATTCATTCTCAAATGTCATTCATGGGCAAGCAAACCACTTTTTAGTGCTTTTACTAAAACAAAATCTAACACTCTTTTTTTTTTCTTTTTCTTTCTTTTCTTTTCTTTTTTTTTCTTTTTTTTTTATATGCAAATGATCTACATGCAACTAGTCTATAAAAACAATTAAACTATTTACAAGATAGAAGTGAGAGAAGCTCACCATGAAGGATTGTTGTTGAATCATCATTAGGAGGATCAAAGAGACAAGAAATTGTTAGTTTGAAAAAAGCAAATACTTATCATCATTAACAATCCATTGTCTCTTGATGGAACAACTTTAATACAAACCAAGAAGCATAAATCACCCGCATAACCACCACCAATCTTCCTATTTCCTCAACAAAACTACCCCTTCAAAGCTTGACTACCCTAAACTATTCACCACCACTCCTCATGCATACAAAGCCCTTAATTCAAGTAAAAATCAATACACCCCCCAAGCTTAGCAAATGCACTAGTCCCTAGTGCATAAAACAGGAACAAACAATGAGGGAAAGGGGGGAAGGGCGAGGACTAGACCCGCGGTCTAGTCCATCCGTGGGCGAGGATCGCCATAGTTGCCATAGGGAGGCATCGGATGAGGGGGCCAACCACCGGAGTATCCCGGGGGGTACCCATAATAAGGGGGTGGGGGAATACCACTACTACTACTACCACCATCGTTATCGGGGGGTGGCACAAAAGGATAGTTGGGATCACCAACCGGGTTTGTGCCACCGGATTCCCTATAATCATAATGTGGATCACGATGGGGCTGGTAGGGGTAAGTTGGTTGGTTGTTTTGCCAACCGGGGACCGGCCCATGTTGAGGGGGCCAATGGGGGTAGTTCATATATGGTGCAAAATCACCTCTTTCTACATGGTAGTTGTAGATTTGGTTGGTTTGCACCATCATGCCATCATAATCACTCCGCATGCCCTCCATCATAGAAAACATACGATTTTGAGTGAGGGAGAGGGAGGAGATGGCATTCTCAAGATCAAAGGAGGAAGAGGAGGAAGATGGAGGTTGCCTACTAGAGCGACCTTGGGGAGGGGGAACAACATGCTCGGCACGGGGATGGGGATCATCCTCTTCGGGCTCACTAACGACATCCCAAACATTACCTGCTTCCCGGTCAATCCTAGTAGCCTCGGGGTTAGGGAGGAAACAATGGTGGTGACCCTTAACAAGCCAACTCCAACGCTCGGGGTCATGGGTAGGGCGGATCCATTGCATCCGCCGCAAGGCATCAAGGTCAAGGAAAGGGTTATTATCTATGGCCTTGAGTTGCTTTAGGTGCTCCCCGAAACCCTTGTTGATGGCTATCAAAGAAATCATGCCACCAATATTTATGTCCCCCCTATAGAATTCTCCTTTTTAAATCTCGACACACCTTTCTAGGAAGTTAAAACCCGAATTGAGCATTCCCCCTAAACGGTCCGGGGTCTCGGTGGCCATGTAGAGGACAACAAGGTCTTCCTTGGTCATCTTACTAAGCTCTTGCTTAGTATAGACGCACCCAACGAGAAGTCGATGGGTGTACCGAAGGATGGAGGAAACAATGGCCGAAGAGGAGACGGACCGAGATTGGAAATTGGATAATCGGGAGATGAGCCTCCAAAAGGCTTCTTGGTTGTAATTGGGGAAGTTTTGGAGGTGAGGATGGTAAATCCTTGCCTCCGGAGGCCAACCAAATATCCCATTCAATTCCGCTAGGTTCATCTGAAATTTTGTGTTAAATAGTTGGAAAGAAATATCGAACTCTTCCTCCCCATTTAGAGTTCGCTCAAGGGAGGCGAGGAACTCAAGGGTGACCCTCTCATAAGTCAAAGCATGTAAAGACGAAAAGCGGTCCCAACCTAGGTCCGTTAGGCAAGCGAGAACATCTTGGTGAATGCCAAGTGCGTCGAGGGTAGGGCCGTGGAAGAATTTGGTTGGGATTATTTTTCGATGCTTAAGAACATCATAGGCCTTTTTGTGATTGGAGTCGGGGTCAAACCGAAGGTTAGGAATGTGAATTTGGTCATGTGGGGAAGGATTGGCATTTGTAAGGTTCTTGTTTTTCTTGGTACGTGAAGTCATGTTGTGGAGTTTAAAGAGGAAGCTCAACCACTATGCACACACTTAAACAATCAACAAGTTGGCAATATAATCCCAAAAGGCAACAAATCCACAACCAATAAATCCTCCAACAAAATTTCACTAATTCAATGATCTTAGGGGGGGTCCCAAAATGCTTCTATCACAATCATTCCAACAATCACAGTCACAATCACAATCACAAGAGAAAAAAAAAACTACACAAAAACACACAAATCACAAAGATCACAAATTACAAAAACTTAAGAAATGAACAAAAACTATCTAAAAATCCAGCTAATCCCACAATCACAAGCAAGAAATAAAAATAAACTAAGTAGAAGGAGAAATAAAAGGAAAAAAAAAAGAAAATAAAAACAAATAAAAAAAACGAAAATTCGAAAAAATAGAAAAAGATGAAGAAAAAGATGAACTTACTTGAATGTAGTAGGCAAACGTTCTTCAAATCTTGAGATGAGCCCAATTTACTCAAGTAAACCCAAGTTCCAAGTGAGAGAAGAGGAGTTTTTGTGAGTAGAGTTTGATTTTTGTGAGAATAAAGGAAGTAGAAGATGATTATGAAGGAAAAAGAGGGAGAAAAATGGAGTTTGTGGTGGTGTTAATGGAGTTTGTGAGAGATGAGAAGGTAGGAAGAAGGAGAGAGAAGAGGGGAAAATGTTAGGGTTTGAAATTGTGAGAAAGAAAGAAGTGAGATGAGAGGGCCGAAAAAATAGAAAAAGGGCGGGAAACCCTAAGGAGCGCCCGCTCCGTGTGAAAAAGGAGCGCCCGCTCCTTTATGTCTGGGCAGAGGAGCGCCCGCTCCTCGATCGCTCCTTGGGAGCTCCTTCTCCCTGCCTGCCTTCTCTTTCTGTTTTCGCAAAATTTGTAAGGAGCGCCCGCTCCGTGTGAAAAAGGAGCGTCCGCTCGGTTTGGAGCTCGCGCTCCTTGGGAGCTCATCGGTCGCTCACCTCTTCTGTCTACCTTCTGCTTTTCAGGAACTGAAGGGATGTTGCAGGGAGCGCCCGCTCCCTTATGCAGTGGAGCGCCCGCTCCTATGTTGATTTCTACCAAATGTTTTGCAATTTTCTGTTTTTCTTTCTTTTCTTTTTTTTTTTTTTAATGTAAGTAAAAAGTAAAAGAACATGAACACAAAAAGGTTAGTGCATAAAAGCAAATTAGCACATGAAAAAAAAAATGATATAAGGAGTGAAAAGAAAAAGGGAAAGAGATCGGGTTGCCTCCCGCAAGCGCTTTGTTTTGAGTCATTAGCTTGACTTTACCTCTCAAATTAAGTTGGTGTAGGGGAGGTGAACTCTTTGAGTTCGAGGGATAGGACTTTGCCAAGGGTGTCTCCCTCATAATAGATCTTGAGACGTTGGCCATTCACCTTGAAAGATTCCAAGTCCTTGCTACAAACCTCTACCGCACCATGCGGAAAAATCTTTTTCACCTCAAAAGGGCCACTCCATCTAGATTTGAGTTTACCCGGAAAAAGCTTCAATCTTGAATTATAGAGTAGTACCTTGTCACCTTCATGAAATTCCTTCTTGTTGATGTGTTTGTCATGCCACTCCTTAGTTCTTGCCTTGTAGACACTAGCGCAATCATAAGCATCCATCCTTAGCTCTTCTAGCTCATGCAATTCCAATAGGCGTTTCTCACCCGCACTAGTCAAGTCAAAATTGAGAGTCTTGATTGCCCATAGCGCCCTATGCTCCATCTCAATCGGCAAGTGGCAAGACTTGCCATATACCAATTTGTAGGGAGTGGTGCCTATAGGAGTTTTGAAAGCCGTCCTATAGGCCCACAAGGCATCATCCAACTTAAGGGACCAATCTTTCCTATGCCTCTCCACGGTTTTCTCAAGGATGAGCTTCAATTCGCGGTTAGAAATCTCCGATTGACCACTAGTTTGGGGATGATAGGACAAACCCACCTTGTGGTGTACCCCATACTTAGCCAAAAGTGCACGAAAAGACTTTTTCGCAAAGTGAGAGCCACCATCACTAATTATGGCCCTAGGGACTCCAAACCGAGGGAGAATAGTCTTCTTAAACAACTTCATCACCACCTTCGCATCATTGGTGGGGGAGGCTATGGCTTCAATCCATTTGGACACGTAGTCAACCGCCACCAAGATGTATTTGTTGCCACATGATGAAGGAAATGGCCCCATAAAGTCTATGGCCCAAACATCAAAGACTTCTAACTCAAGGATGGAGTTTTGGGGCATTTCATCTCTTCGTGAAATATTTCCGGTGCGTTGACACCTATCACAAGTCTTAACATGGACCCAAGCATCCTTGAATAAAGTAGGCCAAAAGAGTCCACTTTGTAATACCTTAGCTACCGTCTTGTTAGCACTCATGTGACCTCCACATGGTGAGGAGTGACACATTTCAAGGACACTAGACACTTCCTCATCCGGCACACATCTTCGGAAAAGGCCATCCACTCCTCTTTTGTACAAGATGGGCTCATCCCATATGTATCTCTTAGCATCATGCTTCAATTTCCTTCTTTGTTGAGTTGTAGAATCCGGAGGAAAGACGCTACAAGCAAGGTAGTTTACAAGATTGGCATACCAAGGAAGCTTCTTACTCTCAACGGAAAACAATTGATCATCCGGAAATGAATCATCAATAGGAGGGTCAAAAACATTTCCCTCGCCCTTGTCAACTCGAAGTCTTGACAAATGATCGGCCACTAAGTTCTCGGCCCCTTTCTTATCCCGGATTTCCAAATCAAACTCTTGTAAAAGTAGTATCCAACGGATAAGGCGAGGCTTGGCTTCCTTCTTGGCAAAAAGGTACTTGAGAGCCGAGTGGTCGGTGTAAACCACTACTTTTGAGCCAAGAAGGTAGGGCCGAAACTTTTCCAATGCATACACTATGGCAAGGAGCTCTTTCTCGGTGGTGGCATAGTTCACTTGTGCCCCATCAAGAGTCTTGCTAGTGTAGTAGATTGCATGAAGAGCCCTGTCATTCCTTTGTCCCAAAACCGCACCTATGGCATAGTCACTCGCATCACACATGATCTCAAATGGCAAATCCCAATTTGAAGGTTGAATAATAGGAGCCGAGACAAGTGCTTGTTTAATCTTGCAAAAAGCTTCAAGACAATCATTAGTAAACAAGAATGGAGCATCCTTGACAAGGAGATGGGTTAGAGATTTTGCAATCTTGGAGAAATCCTTGATAAAACGGCGGTAAAACCCCGCATGACCAAGGAAACTCCGCACCCCTTTGACATTTATGGGAGGGGGAAGTTGCTCAATAACCTCAACCTTCGCCTTGTCAACTTGAATACCCCTTTGAGAGATAACATGACCTAAAACAACACCTTCTTGTACCATAAAAAGGCACTTCTCCCAATTCAACACCAAATTAACATCTTCACATCTTTTTAAAACTTGTGCAAGATGAGCCAAACATGAATCATAGTCTTGACCATAAACACTAAAGTCATCCATGAAGTCTTCCATTATGTTCTCAAGAAATTCAGAAAATATGGCCATCATACACCGTTGAAACGTAGCCGGAGCATTACATAACCCAAACGGCATCCTTCGATATGCGAAGGTACCAAAGGGGCATGTGAAAGTAGTTTTCTCTTGGTCTTCCGGATGGATTGGGATTTGGAAAAATCCGGAATATCCATCAAGGTAGCAAAATAATTTGTGCTTGGCTAAACGTTCCAACATTTGATCTATAAAAGGAAGAGGAAAGTGGTCTTTTCGAGTGGCGGTATTTAGTCTTCTATAGTCAATGCACATACGCCACCCGGTTACAACTCGGGTTGGAATCAACTCATTGGAATCATTTTTTACAACCGTTGTCCCACCTTTCTTGGGAACTACTTGAACCGGAGAGACCCATTTACTATCCGAAATGGGGTAAATGATCCCCGCATCGAGTAGTTTCATGACCTCTTTCTTCACAACTTCCTTCATATTGGGGTTCAACCTTCGTTGAGCCTCAATAGAAGGCTTGTGACCTTCCTCAAGAGCAATGCGATGCATGCAAAAATCCGGGCTTATCCCTTTTAGATCATCAATGCTATACCCAATGGATCGTTTGTGAGTTCTTAAAACTTGGAGAAGTTTTGAAAGTTGATCATCATTGAGGTTAGCATTAACAATAACCGGACTAGACTCATCCAAGTACACATATTTGAGAGATGGGGGAAGGGGTTTAAGATCAAGTTTTCTCACCTCCTTGGTGGGTTCATCCACCAAGTCTTCACCTTGAATATTCAAACTCTTATGTTCCACTACATCCAAAGCTTGAATCATATGGAGCACATCTTCTTCATCATGGTCTTTGACATTCAACAAAGCAAACTCAAGGGGATCATGAGTATTATGCAAATGCATGTTCCTACTTTCATGAATGACATGCTCAAGTATATCAATTCGCATACAATCATCCATATAAGAAGGACATTTCATAATTTGAGTAAAGCTAAAAGCTACATGTTCATCACCCACCTCAAAAGTTAGCTTACCATTTTTCACATCGATGATGGCCCCCGCCGTAGCAAGAAACGGTCTACCCAAGATTATTGGCACATTAGGGTCTTCATCCATTTCTAAGACAACAAAGTCAACGGGAATGTAAAACTTTCCAACCCTAAGAGGTACATCTTCAAGCTTTCCAAGGGGCATTTTTACCGATCTATCGGCCAATTGAAGGGAGATGTGAGTAGGCTTTAGGTCTCCTAGGTTCAATCTCTTGCAAACCGAGTAGGGCATAAGACTCACACTAGCACCTAAATCACACAAAGCTTTGTCAATAACCATGTCTCCTATGGCACAAGGGATAGAAAAGCTTCCGGGGTCCTTAAGCTTGGTGGGTAACTTGTTTTGGATAATTGCACTACAATTTTCCGTGAGGTTAATGGTTTCCACACAATCTAAGGCCCTCTTCTTGCTCAAAACATCTTTCAAAAACTTGGCATAGGTAGGCATTTGCTTAATGGCTTCGGTGAAAGGGATGTTAATGTAGAGCTTCTTTAAAACATCAAGGAACTTGGCAAATTGATCATCAAGCTTTGCACCGACAAACCTAGAGGGGAAGAGATCTTAGGTGTGTAAGGTGGGGGTGCACTCTTGGCTTCCTCATCCTTGCTAAGGTTCTCATCTAGGCTCTTGCCCTTATCACTATCATTGGGGCTTTCATCAAAGGGGAGGGGGAAAAGCTATTGGATCTTACATATCTAACATGCATCGCTAGAAGATGAAAATGAGGAAATTAGAGGGAGAAAATGCATTTAAATTCAAGATTATCGTGCAAAACTTTATCAAAATATGCATATGAGTGAGACTAAATTCTCACTCATCAGCTTTGAATTTCATTTTTTGCTGCTTCCTAAGTTCCTACACCTCATCGCTGCTTATCCTTCTCCTTAAAGACGAAGATCAACGTACAACAATGGCGGCGCTGCTGTCGAATTGAAGAAGAAAGTCGGGGAGAGAGAAAATGGGTTTGCTACAACAGGGGATCAAATTGAAGCTCCATAAAGAAGAAAGTTGAGGAGAGAGAAAATGTGTTTGCTTATTGTCAAGGAGATTCGATTAATATAGTAGATCGATGAAGGAGATAAGTAAAGCAAATGAGACATAAAAGTTGATTGGCAGATAATCAAACATCATACTATTTCTTTTTCTCAAAAAAAGATAATCAAACATCAAGGAAAATGCACAAAAAATTAATTTATAAATGTAAGTAATTTTAACAGACATAAAAATACCAAACGGGTTGGTCCGGGTCGGGTAGGGCTTTAAGACCCATATCCAGTCCGGCCCGTTTAACTTAAGAACCTAATCTTTTCAAAAAAAGAACGTACAGTACTTTTGTGTTTACGAGACAAAGTTCTAGCACATATGGCCCGACCCAGTCCGGCCCGAAAGCATTAGGCCCGGCCCATTGAACACCTCTAATTATATCCTATATACTACCTCTGGTTTCTATTATTTGCAACGATTAGACATCTTCTTTCTCTACTTTATGTCAAATCGTTGCAAATAATAAAAACCGGAGGTAGTATAATAGAAGAGTCATAGGCTAGTTAGGAGAACTAATTCTCCTCCTATTCCCCTTAGACCGGCCCAACCCTAATCCTAAATGAATTTGAATTGCTTTGTCCAACTTGTGCTACAATGTGTGACCTCATAGGATTAATATATTTTATTATAAGTCCAATCAATATTATCCTATTAATCATATTTATTCTCTAGCAAGAAAATAAAATTACTAAAATAATTAACTTTATTATTTTTATAATATTATTCCTATTTATATTTAGTAATTGTTGTGATGTCTAAGGACATATTCCTTCAATACCTCGAGCGGATAATTTGCTAAATCAAACATGATCATTCAAACAGAATCAACTATGTCAAACTCTTTACACTCCAAGGAAAACAAAATTGACATGACGTTAATAAACCATTCCATCTTTCTTTTCTTTTCTTTTTTTTATAATATTACCCACTTCACCATATACAAACTTAAATTTCAACAAACCACAATAAAATTGAATCAATAACAAAATCCCAAAAAAATTAAAATTTTCAAACAATGAAAAATCACCCAACAAATTTATTTCACTTCTACCAAATTCCTCAATATACACAATCATATCAAAAAAAATAAAACATACCCTACTATTAAAATTCCCTAATTCAACTAAAATTTCAATCAAGATTCTCAGAATCATCACCATTTTCTCTCTCCTCCCCATCCCCTGTTCTTCTTCTACCTCTCCCAAACATAAAACTAACCCAAATCTGTCTCTGTCCTCTATTATTATTTTCTCTCTCCTCATCTTTCTTCTTCCCCTCTTCTTCAACCGGCATCTTAAACCTACAAACAGGACACGACCCATGAATTCCCAACCATTTCTCAATACACCCACCATGAAACCTATGCTGACATGGCATTTCTTTAACAATTTCACCAACACCACACTCTTCCAAGCAAATCACACACTTTTCATCTAACCCTTCTCTGATCTCGACACTTGGCAAACCCTCAATCGCTGATTTCGAAGCTGGTGGTTGTCCTTCTTTACTGCGAAACAGAGAATCAAACCCTGTTCCTTCTATCACCACCATACCTTGTGTTAGTGGGTTGATCAAAACGATTCTGTCCCCTTGATTTTCTTCATCTGGGTTTTGTTGATTCCTTGAGTTATCATCTGGGTTTGACCCGTTTTCGGTTTCTTGGGCCGGGTTTTGGGTCGGGTCGGTGGTGGTTAACCCTAGAAGAAAGGGGATGAATGTTGAAAGGTCTCTGTTTCTTGAGCTTATTAATCTTTCTAAGATTGATTGCATCTCTTCTGCAGATTCTGAAGCCATTTTAGGAGAGAGAATTTGAAGATTTGAAGATGTTTAAATTTTTTCTAAGATGGAGTTTATATGAAGTGTGGTTACAACCCACTTGAAGATGGTAGAAGGATCTGGAATTTTCGTGCATGTCCTAATATTCTCCTCATTTTCTTGCTTCAAGAATATAAAAAAAAATGAGATTGTGATTTTGATTTTTTTATTGTTATTTTTGGGTGATGTTTATCCACAGGTGAAGAGATATTTCTGAGGAGGGGAAATTTGGTTGTGGACCCACAATCGAGGTCAATAAGTAGGTTTTAGTCCCATCAGTTTGCCATCTGTCAAGTAGGTGGGTTTTGGATGAAAGTAAATTTAGATGGAATTGATAATGAAAGGATTAATGATAGTAATCGGTTAATGAATGTTTGGGGGAGTGGAATCTTTGGGTATCATGAAAAGGCATGTGATTGGAATTATCAGAATTTTGTTTTAATGATGATGGGAAATTATGAGATTGAGCTTTTTTGTTTGGACGGCAAATTATACATTAAATTTTTTTAAAAACTCAAATATTTCAACTAACCATAATATAAAAAAAAAAAGTATTCAACTAACTACAATAAGATTAAAAAAATTACTATGCCTTTGTCCGATAACATATAGTAGTTGTTATTTCTCATTTTCGCTGAAAATATTTAATGTTTTACCTATGTTGGAAAATAAGATTTTTTTAACAAAATAGCTTTAAGTGACCTTTTGTAACTTGAACTAATTGTTTCAATCAATAATTAACTTAAGGGCCTGTTCGGCAAAAGTAGTTGTTAGAGTCGTTGTTGGTTGTTGGAATAGCTCTTAGCTATCGGCTAGTAACTATTAGCTGTCAGCTATGAAAGTAGCTGTTTAAAATATAAGTATTTGGTAAAAGTAGCTGTTTAGATTATATAAGATAAAAAAAACATATATTTTTTAGTTATAATAATAATTTCAATAATATGATTAATTATTTTATGGTTAAATTAAATGTTAATATTATAAACACATTGCATTATTTTGTTTTACTATAATGTCCTTAAATTTATTAAGTACAATTTTGTCTTCTTAACTAGATCCACAATATTTAATAGTTTTCTTTACAAATCAATAAGGAAAAATTGATAATAACAGTCCCAACTATTGGACATCTTCTTTAAACAGTCCCATCTATCAATTAACTAACAATGGACCTAACTTGAACTTATGTTTAATATTATTTAGTCCCTTGGAAGGGTTTACCTGCTACAGCAGGTAAACCACTGGTCATGTGCATCTCTCGTGACATTTAATGACAAAGTCCCTACTACCCTTTTCATCCACCCCCTCCCCCACCCTCCTTAGCCACCGCCCACCCCTTCCTCTACATGTTTTTTAATTAAAACAAAAAACAATGTTTAGGAAAAAGAATTATTTGGTTTTCTTGAATACTCGAGGAACACCAACGGAGAAGCGGCACTAGTAGCGGACCTCGGCACCGTCAACACCCTCAAAGCAAAGACCACACCGAGGGAGAAACGGTGACAACAACTAAAGCACCACCAAAGACCAAGCCCACAAAAACCCACCCCCACCCCACCCACACCTGTCCCCAACCCGCGAAAACTCTTTTTCTTTTTTTCTTTTCTTTTCTGGCTCCCCCTACTCCTCTCTCTCTTCCACTTCTCTTCATTATTCTTCTGCTTCTTATACTTCATCATAGCATTTAGCAGCATTAACATAAGCCATCAGTATCAATAAAGATGGGGGTTTTCGGATGGGTGGTGGGGATGGATTTTCGGGTGGGAGTGAAGATGATGATGAAGAATTGAAGGTTGTGATGGAAGAGAGATAAAGAGGAGCAGTCGGGCGAGTGGGTTTCCAGGGGTTGGCGTGGGTTTTCGGGGGTTGGAAACGGGTGTTTGGCAGTGGGTTTTTGGTGTTTGTGGTGGGGATAATATGTTTGATATCGGTGTTGTTGTCGTCGCCGACGTAGGTTATTGTTCTTGGAGACCCCGTCAAAGAGAGCACCTGTGGAGTGAGTGAGGGCACCGGTGGCGGTCATTGTGCGAAGGAGGAAGGATGAAGTGAGTGATGGAGTGGAGGGATGCCGTATAAAGTGAGGGAAGCAAAAGAGTGAAGGAGTAATCGACGGTGGGGGTGGTTGGTGTTTGTGGTGGGGATGGGTCTCTGGGGTTGGGAACAGCGGAACAGGTGGGGGGTGTAGTGTGGGTGGTGTGTTCTGGGTTGGGGATAGCAGGGGTGGGAATTTGGGAAAGCAAAAAAATCAAAAAAATAAAAGCAAAACAAAAATAAAAGTTGTAAAAGTAATATGTAAGTCACGTGTGTAAGGTTTTCACCTGGTACTCTTGGTTATCAGGTCATCGGGGATTTTGCAGAAAACGCAATACGATAGTTGGCTAACCGAAAATAATCAAAAGTTGGAACTGATTAAAGAAAATGTCTAATAATTGAGACTGTTTTTATCAAATTTTCCAATCAATAAAAATCACCTATACAGCTATACTTGGAAGTTGGAACTCTGTAGAGACGTCCTTAATTCATCTCACATTCTCATATGACTAATGACATAGTATAGATACAACTCTTTTAATTCTCTCTCTCCTCTAATTTCATGCGTAAAGATGATACAGGTCTCTTAATTCTCTCTCTACTCTAATTTCAAATCTGGGCTTCCAAAAAAAATTTATCTTTCGTTCGTTCAACTTTGAAACATTCAAATCCTTTTCTTCGTTTTTTTTGTACTCTGTTTTTTCCCATTCTTTTTACCCCCAAACATCTTCTTTTGGGGTTAATCTTTCTGGGCTTCACAAATTTCCTTCAATAAGATTCCGAAGATGATGGTGTTTTTGGGATGGATCTTTCATTTCATTCCAAATGATATTTCAGGGAAACAAAAGAAGCATGCAAGTAGCACATGAGGTATTCTTGCAGAAATTTGAGTATATTTTGGTAATTTTTTATGCGATTTATTGATTAGTCCCAAATTAATTCATAAGAAGTGGGAATTTTTAAGATACTATTTAAGATTTGAGAAGAAATTTGCAGCAGCTTTGGAGGTAGAAGATGAGTCAAGAGTCTTCTATGAATTTTGGTATTTTTTTTTCTCTGAAAAAATAAGCAAAAAAATAAATTTGGAACGCTATTTGGGACTTTGAACGTCATAGTTTGTAACGTTTGTGAACAGCTAATAAAAATCTACTTGAAACACTAACCACTACTCCAACATCTAGCATGCCAAACATATAATTAGTTGAAAAGCTAACGCCGAACAGGGCCCAAATTAAAAAAATTAACGAATAGGATTATAACAAAGTGAATAATAAAAGTAGATAAAATAGAAATGGAAACACTTTTCTGGAACACCTAACAAGAAAACAGGAGCCATATTATGAAATGAAAGGAGTAATATCACTTAAAAAAACGAAAGGAGTAATAAAAATATAGCCGGCAAAACAAACCCGTACCCGTTGACCTGACCCGAAATAACCCGACCCGATACCCGGATTCCACGCGAAAAATAATGAACCGAAATAACCCGACTCAAACCCGACCCGAGAGCAAATAGACCCGAATATAACCCGAACCCGAATCTACTCGACCCGAATGTGACCTGATCCGAAATTGACCCGATAATGATGACCCGAACCGACCCGAAAAGTTGTCATATTAGTTATTTTTTAAACAAATTTATGGAAAAAATTATCATGAGATACTATATATGACTTAACCACTTCCCATTAACTATTTAACTTAGCTTTATTAGTCTTATATGTGCTTTATTTATTTGCTAGAATAAAAACCGACCCGTTTTAACCCGACTCGACCTAACCCGACCCGATGTGACCCGAAATTTAACGGACCCGAAATTAACTCGCACCCGAACGCAACCCGAACACAAAGGTGACCCGATTTTGACCCGACTCGTTATGACCCGACCCTTACCCGACCCGTTTGACCCGTTTGCCACCTCTAAATAAAAAGCCCGATATAATTAGGGCATATTTCGTAAAAGGAAGTTGTGGTAGATGTTAGTAGGTGCTAGTTTTTTATTACAAAAATGTGTCAATGGAAGACAAAAATAATTAGCTTCTCCTAAGGGTCTGTTTGATTCAATTTATTTTGCATTGTTTTATCTTTTCTTATTATATTATATTTGAAATTATATTCTAGTTTATTGTGTTGTCTAACATCTTATTTTATCTTATTTTTTCTGAAATAAAATAAAAGTTGAACAGAACATATCCTAAATGCAAACTTTTTTTAATACCTTGTCAATTTAAAAAATGCTACTCTATGAAACACATTTTATATAGTTGTACTCAACGCCAGGGGCAGAGCTAGTATAGAATAATAGAAATAATAAAGTCAATTGACCCTACTTAAATTGTGAATATTTTGGAAATTATCTTGATAATATTTAAGAAAAATTATGAAATAGTACCTTTTAGAGCACTGTTTTTTTGAACTAGTACCTTTTATATTGTATTTTGTCAACTAGTACCGTTAAATACTTTAATGTTTTAATTTCAGTATCTTTTCTCAAATTTCCATCCAAATTGGTCAATTTCGGCATCGACTTCTTTTCTCCCTCGAATTTTTTTGTTTTTTTGCCTTCCAAATGCGGGTGACTTCACTCTCCTCTTTTAACTCCTTTTTTCCCCTATTTTCACTCTTCATATTCTTTACTTCCCTTTCACCAACCTTACCTCACTATCAATAAATTATCTCACATTCTCTCTCTTCCCTCCTCTCTATCTCTCTCATCCTAAGCACTAGTCTCAGCTATACGCTGAGTCATCATCTTTGTGGAAAGGTACTCATTTTTGAGTGTTTGGACCACAAAGCAGCGCATCTAGCAAAAGTAATTGAGAGGGGAGAAGAATTAACTTGGAATCTAATTCCTTATAGTTGAATTGTCTTTGACCAGGAAGATGGAATAACGTTTCTATTTTGTGGGGAAGGGAGGGATTTAAATGGGGTGTTAGTAGGGGTGAGTGGAAGAGAGGATGTAAAAGCAAGAATCTGCAACACACGCGCATGAATTGGAGAGAAAAATAAAGTCAATGTCGAAATCTTGACTAATTTGGGCGGCAAATGTGAAAAAAGGTACTGAAATAACATTAAGGGGGCGTTTGATTTATGAAGGGAAAAGGGAAAAAGTTTAAGAAAGAGAAACAAGGAGAAAGGAAAAGAAAACCTTTAGATTAAAAATGTTGTTTGGCTAGAAAAACCCTCCTCCTCTTCTCCACCATATTATACCCCCTCTTTCTCATGTAGAGCCGGGTTGCCACCCCCTCCCCCTAACCGTCGGCCGCCCCCCCATTGTGTCGCCGCACCTTCTCCTCACCGCCGCGGCACCACCATTACCACCTCCCCCTTCTTTCTTTTCCTTTTCCCCCACCATTAAAGGTAAAATTTGAGGTTTTAAAAGCCAAATTCAATCATAAAAACTCTAGATATAGAGTTTCTATGGTCGAATTTGACCATTTAAAGCCATATGGAAAGATATTCATCCATTTTTACTGTTGTTTTTTTTTTTTTTTTTTGAGTTTTTAAAGTTATGGGTTTTGAAGAAGTGTTGGTGGATTTTTGGGTGGGTGGTGGTGGCAGCTTATGTGATGGTTTATGTGGCTAAGGTGGCGTCGTGGTAATTTTTGTTCATGGGGGTGGCTGTTCCGGCGGCCGGATTGTGGTTCCAGCGGGTGGGTGGTCATTTCGGTGGATAGGGTGGTGGTTATGGTAGCGGGAAAGGTGGTGTCATTGGCTAGGGGTAGTGGGTTGGTGGTTGGTGTGGTGGTTTAGTGGTCGGGGTGGTTGTTCTAGTGGTTGGGGTGGTGGTCAATCGTTGGTCAAAGTGACCATAGAGTAGAGGAGGGAAAGGGTAAGTGAAACCTTGGGGGTGTGAGTAATGGAAGTAGAGGAGTTTGGGGGTAAGGAGAGGGTAAAGGAAGTGATTAAAATGTGCTAACAAACAACAAGTAAGGGAATCAACCTATTTGATTCTCTTACCATTTCCTAAAAACCCCAAACCAGACGCCCCCTCTAAAGTACTTAAAGATATTAATTGACAAAATAAAACATAAAAGGTACTAGTTCACAAAATCAGTGCTATAAAGAGATACTATTTCACAATTTAAGAATTTTTCAGATTTAGTTACAAAATTAACTATTTGAACCCACTTAAATTGATGATTTTTAATTTGAACCAACTAAATGTTTTTTCTAGATCCGCACTGTTCAACGTAGGCAAACCTTTACCCCTACCTAAAAGGTGTTGTTTAACACGCCTTAGACCAGTTTAGTAATCCCCTTTGTTTCCAGGTTTGAAGACACCTCTACTTCCCGCCAGTGACAGTCGCACCACCTTCACCGCCTATGTCAATACTCAATCAATCTATGATTACGTTATTTCTTTCTCAATTTAAGGATGGAATTGTGGGTGTTGAGTCATGTAGTGTTTTGATGATTGTAAACAAATGATGATTATCTAACTAACATGTGTGTTTGAGATGTGCATATTACGTTACCATAGAACAAGTCATGAAAGGTTAAATATATCACATCATGAAGAGTTCCTAGAAGAAATCCAATAAGTGAAGTTCCTGAGGAAGAAATCCAAAGAGAGAAGAAGTTTGATTATACAGATGTGCAGCTAGATTTTATGTAAGTTCCTAAGATGGAACCAAGCATGAAGAGTTCAAGAAAAATGTTATAAAAACAAGCACAAATAAAGTTCCTAGAAGAGTTCCTAGAAGGAACACAAACAGAGCAGTTCGTAGGTATATCCTAAGAGGAACATTGAATATGCAGTTCCTGAGTGGGAGCAGTTCCTGAGTGGGAGCGGTTCCTGAAGTTTCATAGTTGAAACAAGCAGTTCCTGAGCAGGAGCTATAGGTGCGAAGTTCCTTAAAGGAACTAGCACGTTGAAGTTCCAGAGGTGGAGCTATTGCATGCGGTTCCTGAGTTGGAGCAGCATGGGGCATGAAGACAGGAAGTATGAGTTTACTTTCTAGGATTCATGTACGTATGTTTAAACATGAAAGGTAATGGAACAAAGTCAAAAGGAACTCGTAAGGTCAAAAGGAACTCGTGGAACTTAGAGTCAAAAGTATTTAAGAGTCAGTAAGTTGTTGCATATTATTATCTTAATATGTAGGATTTATTCAGAGTTTGTTTCTTAATAAATCTCTACTTGATTAATTATTTTTAGATAATATGCATTAGTTGTTTTAGGATAAGATTTAGTTTTTAAATAAAAAAGATAAGTTTTAAATAAAATCAGTTTTAATTTAGGATTCTGATTTTAATTTATTTAATTCTATCTTATCAGTTTTTGGAAATTAAAAGCTAGATTTATATTTCGTTCAATGAGTTTTTAAGTACAGGAACTTGTAGTCTGTAGACGCGAGTTCCTGTACGAACTGGAACTCATGTATTCAGTCTTAGGAACAACAAAGTAATTCTATAAACTGACCGTATAGTGTGATAGTTTAAAGAGTAAGTCTTTTTTGTTTTCTTAGTTAGATAGACTCAGATCCTATTAATTAGGAAGTTAGTTTAGGAAAAGATTTATTTAGAATTTATGTTTTAGAAAAGATATTGTTTTTAAGTAAATATTTTATCTTTTATATTTTTGGTCAACTAAAAATAAGGGATTTAATTTTTGAACAATCTTTTAATAAAATAAAAGATATTTTAGTTTTCAGTTTAATTAATAAATTGATTTTCAAGTACACGTTCAATAGTTTACTTATTTTCCAAGATTCTATAAACCACGTTTACTGTACACGTTCAAAATGAACGTTGTGTTAGTGGAAGATCATGGAACGTGGTCCTCTAGTTGAGGAACATCATGGGAAAATGGTTTACCCACTAACACATGATTAATCTCACGTTCATTCTAAATGACTGCTATAAATATACAAGTTCAATTAAGTTTCAAATTGTCTGACTGGTGTCTTTCCATAGTGTCTGACTTATGTCATTGCATAAGGTCTGGCTTAAGGAATAAAGTTACAGTAAGAATTATATTTTCTATTCCTTGTTTTGAGTCAGTTCTTGTGAGTTCCAAGTTACTACGAGTGCCATGTTCCTTTACAGTTATTCAGTTTCTATATACTAGAGTTAATCCAAATTATCAAGCGTATGTATTTGAGTTTGGGGATAAAGGGTTTGAGTGAACTCTTGTAATGGGAACTTTTGGTAAAGGGTTGGAATGAATTCTTGTATCAAGTTCAAGTGAGGAACTTGGGTAAGTTCTTATTGTTTATGTGTAGACTTGGGGTGAAGTCTATCCAGGGGTAAAGGGTTTGAGTAAACCTGTTGTAAAGAGTTGTGGGAACTCTTAAGGGACTTGGAGTTAAGTATAGAGAGCTAAAGTTCCTAGTGGAACTTGTGAGAGAGTTGGAGTTTTGAGTGGAACTTGCGCATGTAATAGGTTGTAACAGAGGAGGTTTCCTATTATAGTGAAGAGTTTAAATCCTGAGGAGGTCGTGGTTTTTCTTCTTAGACAAAAAGTTTCCACGTAAAAATCTCTCTTGCACTTTGAGTTCCTTATTGCTTATGTTTTAAATTCCGCATTATTTGGCAATAAGTTCCACACTACAATTCACCCCCCCCTCTTGTAGTTCCTTCCGAGTTAACAATTGGTATCGAGCCTGGAACTCGTTGATAGCGAGGCAACCTGTGCGAGTGAAGTTCCTGCAAGAAGAAGGAACCCGTACGAGAAAGGAACTCCACCCTACGTCATTCAAAGGAACAAGTGGAAGCTGACTTTTTATCATCAATTTAAAGTCACTCAAGGATTATCAACGACCCCTTTGACGTAAGTATCTCTTCCTTGAAGTATTCTTTATACGCATATATTACATTGGAAATTATTCCTTATATTATTTCTAGTAAATCATTATGTATGGCTTTGATGTTTTTGTTTTTGAAATTTTGGACAACTTTAATTAAAACTGTTTTAAAGACAAAATTCAGATTTCCAAATTGTTTTCAAATCAAAGAATCAGTATGCTAGAAATGGTTCAAGGAACAAGTCATATGGAACAATGCATATTGTCACTCTTGGAACTTGGTTTCCCTATGAAAGGGAACTTTATTCTTTAGGCAGTGTAATTTATTGTTATTTCATTTATTTGCCAAAAAATAGTTTTTCCATGCATTTTGAGTATATTGAACATTTATTATATGGATGCATGTTTGATCTTAATAGTAGAGATAGTCATACAATCTTTACCGGTTGAAGTATAGATTTTTGCCTTATCTTACTAACAAGAAAGGACCCAATATTTACTGGGTACCAAAGATCAAGAAGTTACTGATTTTGCAGGCTATGTGAGAGAAGATAACCAATAGATGATGACAAAATGGTTATTTGTGTACTTGGACAAGTATATGAGTTTCTCTATAAAAACCTTTAAAAGAGGTATGTAGAAGGTGATACATTTGTTTAAATAAATGGGTAAGACACCTTTACAACATCTTGCATATCTTGGTCATTTATATAATATGTATATATCTTTCACAAGTTTATTTGCATCTTGATGTTCCTTGTCACTAATGCAAATTTGTGAAAGGTTGGAAAAGAGAAGTTATTTTACAAGTTTATATATATTGTCTTCTCTTAATATGTTGTGCAGGATATTAATGTTTATTTTGCAGGTTTGATAATTGAGGTAACTAAAATATCAAAAGCATAAAAATTAGTTTTGGATCAAGGAACTCAAACTTTAATTAGGTGGAATTAATAGTGTTCCAAGAACGCTGAAATGAATCAACGGGTTAGGAACAATTAAATGTTTTCACAAGGTGAAATGGTCTATACTAGCACGAGTTCTTGTTCCTGTTCCTATATATCCGAGTTCCCAAGAGAAACACACTAGTTGTTGACTACTCTTCTGTCATTGAATGTTGAACCTACTGGACTTAAAACTAGAATGACATTCTAAAGGGAGTACTATACTATGGAACTTTATGTTTATTCCATTTTTATGCTTAAATTATGTTATCTCTTTTAACTAACCTACTAACATTAAGATGCATAAAGTATTTCTTTTTGGGTTTGTTTTACAGAGTATATTTCATAGTTTATGGCAACCCAAAATGAAGGAACAAGTTCATGTTCTTCCATCAAAGGAACGAACAGATTGGGAACAAGTTCCTGAAATGAAAAAGAGAGCTCCAGAGATTATTTCTTTCAGATGAATAGAAGATTCATATGATGGCAGGCAATGCCTAGGAACTTGATTCCAGTTCCAGATGAGTTTGATGATGTATGCAGGAACAAGGTATTCATTATAGGGTGAATATATTGAATGAAACTTTGGAGGACATGGCAGAATACTATTTGCTAATGTTTTCCAAAGGAACAAGTAAGAAAAAGCAAGCAATATCACCTGCTAAATCATCAACAAAGGAATGATTAGAAGATGATCAACAAGACATCCTATGAGATCTTCAAAGGAGAAACCACTGGTATTTTATACTTAAACGTTTTATTTTAAGTGTTTTGGTACTTAATAGTAAGCATAATCATTTAAGGAACTTTGAAAATAGAAGCGATGAGGTTGTGTTTAAAACGCACCTCTAATTGTTAGAAACACAAAGTTTATAATATACAAGGTGTTATTAAGAAATGACATATTTGTTATGAGACTAACTTGTTTTTCCCAGTAAACAGGTTAAAGATGGTTTTTAATTTTTTATGTTGAACTCACAAGTTCCTATGGAGCTAGAGTTCCTACATGTAATATGTCACTCTCAAAAGCAACAATAGCCAGCTATATGACCTCGTGAAGAAGAGCTTAAACAGTGAAGATTAAGTTCAAGTTCATAAAATAAAAGTTCAACTCAATGAATATGTGGAAGCGAGTTCCTATCCAATTAGCAGGAACAGACAGTTCCAATAATCGAGTTCCTTGATTCTAACTAGAACATAAGAACTATTCCTACGACTCATTCACAGAGACATCAGCAAATGAACTCTATACAGGTTAGTTGTTGAGAGGAACACCTAAACAAAGGTATTTACTTTGAGGAAACTTTTATTCATGTAGCTAGGTCATAAGATAACTGTACATTATTTTCTCTTGTTGCTTACATGGGATTTAAGTTGTTCAAAATAGATTTTCAATGCGTTCAAAATAAATTTTATTGTTGGAAATCTATGAGGAACGGCATCAAGTTTCTTCTTGAAAAATGATTTTAAAATTAACAATAATTTCTGTTTTCAAGGGGAATTGACTTAGTAGTTGTATATTGTTATATGAATAATATTTTTGGTACAACTAACTATATTATCCAAGGGTTTTTGCTAACCTTATAAGCAAATGTGTACGTGAGCATGATAAGGGAACACAACTACTCTCTTGGAATATAATGATGCAAGGACAAAAATATGTCAAGGAACTTTTGAAGAAGGATGAGTATGAGTCGAGTTGGTATGAAAGTTTTCATCAGATATGAAGACATCAAAATGATGGAACTAGCAGTTCAGAAACTCAAAAATAAGTCATCAAAATCAGTCCAGTACTTGAGGTAATTTTATATTCATGATGAAAAGTGACTTAAGTTATGATGTTCCTATTCACATTGTATCACGATTAATAAATTACATCGTTAAATTATTAATATGAATGCATAGCTTTTATAAGTCTTGCTTTAAATTATGTGAATATAAGGTTTTTATAATTTCACCTATTCATGGACTGTTTAGAGGAATAAGACTTAATGAAGTATGACTTGAGTATAAACATGTTCTTTTCCAAAAGTTTTGTCGAATTGGGTTCTTACACATACTAAAATTGAAGTGATTATATGCACACTAGCGTAAATATGTTACACTTAATTTTTGTGTAGTAAAGGCATACTCACTTGCCTAAGAGTATTAGAGGTCTCATAATAGAACTGTGGATGTTGTCAAACATGAAAGTCCTAAGTTGCCAAAGGTACAATGAAAGAAACCTTGATGGAACAAGACAGGTAAATTCCCATAATATATTTCATTTAACCTTTAGAGGGAACAAACCTATTCTTAGCCAACTATCATCAGTTCACACCACATTTCTTCAAATACCCTTTGATTGATTAATTCCTCATTCCATTCATATCCTGTCACTTTAAATCTCCTAATTCCCATGTGCTATAAATTAAAATTCATGACTTTTAATGGTTCAATGATGTATAAAGAGTGATAAATGGTAAATACATTTTGAGGGGGAAGTTATGGAAAAAGTGAGAAGCAAGTATTTTATGATTTATCAATTGATGCTCAGAAGGATATATCATTAGATGAAACTACTCATATAAGTTCCTATTGATGAAGGAGTGGTAAGGATCTCAGGGGGAATAAGGAAGGAATCAATATATATGTTTTCATTCTTAGTGGTGGATTTCACGTATGTGTGAGTAAGCAATTACTTCTTTGTGGTAGGTAAATGTGACATTCTAAGAAAAGTGCAATAACTTGTAATGACACCCTTGTTAAAAAAAAAAGAAGAAAAAAAGAAGAAGTAAACAAGGGTGATCAAATCTTTATTATTTCCTAGAAGTCAATATTTCATAAGGTTGTGAAAATACTTACTCATGGATTTGATGATTTGAGAAGAGGAAGATAAGCGAAAGATTGGAAGAACTTGATTACAAAGATAAATTCGTTCAAGTTTCTTCGGGCAATGAGTTCCTCATGATTGGTTGGTTGAGTAAAAGTGAACTTGATTGATACATATCAAGGTGTGTGTGGGTTTGGCAGATATTTCAAAAGTGTAAAGTGAAGTAATCAACTCTAATTATTGTTGAGAACCTCTTATTAAAAGTCTAAACCATAGAGCACACAATATCTCTCAAGTTCCCTCTACTCAAATTATTCCATAAACTTCTTTCATATGCTTTGAGCCGGATATTACAATGTCCTATCTCTTAATCCATTCTTGACTTTCAAATCTGATTTGTTTTCATGACTTTTATTTAATTATTTGTCAAGTTCTTTCGATGGTTTTGAAGTTGGATCTTTGGATTGTGAGTTGGAAATTTCTGTAGTACATGCATCCTAAGTTTGAAAATTGAGATTCTTGAGACTTTTGGGACTAACAGGTGTTTAACCAATATAGTGGTAAGTATAGCATATAACAATATGTGTATATGATTTACCTAAAACAAAATGTGTGTAAGATGATCCTTTTCGATAATGACAAAAGGGGGAAGAATATGTATGATGCTTATAGTCAAGCATAGTTAAGTCTAAATCCTTAAATGATGAAAGTTCTTTGTATGATGTGTTTATCTTATATTGATATTTCATTCATATACATGCATGACTTGTTTGTTAAGGGGAATTAATGTACATTGTTTATTATTTAATTTGTGATAAGCATCATTTGTTTGTCATCATCAAAAAGGGGGAATATTGTTGAATCATGTAGTGTTTTGATGATTGTAAACAAATGATGATTATCTAACTAACATGTGTGTTTGAGATGTGCATATTACGTTACCATAGAACAAGTCATGAAAGGTTAAATATATCACATCATGAAGAGTTCCTAGAAGAAATCCAATAAGTGAAGTTCCTGAGGAAGAAATCCAAAGAGAGAAGAAGTTTGATTATACAGATGTGCAGCTAGATTTTATGTAAAATACTAAGATGGAACCAAGCATGAAGAGTTCAAGAAAAATGTTATAAAAACAAGCACAAACAAAGTTCCTAGAAGAGTTCCTAAAAGGAACACAAACAGAGCTAGCTTCCTAGGTATATCCTAAGAGGAACATTGAATATGCGGTTCTCCGAGTGGGAGCGGTTCCCCGAAGTTTCATAGTTGAAACAAGCAGTTCCTGAGCAGAGCTATAGGTGCGAAGTTCCTTAAAGGAACTAGCACGTTGAAGTTCCAGAGGTGGAGCTATTGCATGCTGTTCCTGAGTTGGAGCAGCATGGGGCATGAAGACAGGAAGTATGAGTTTACTTTCTAGGATTCATGTACGTATGTTTAAACATGAAAGGTAATGGAACAAAGTCAAAAGGAACTCGTAAGGTCAAAAGGAACTCGTGGAACTTAGAGTCAAAAGTATTTAAGAGTCAGTAAGTTGTTGCATATTATTATCTTAATATGTAGGATTTATTCAGAGTTTGTTTCTTAATAAATCTCTACTTGATTAATTATTTTTAGATAATATGCATTAGTTGTTTTAGGATAAGATTTAGTTTTTAAATAAAAAAGATAAGTTTTAAATAAAATCAGTTTTAATTTAGGATTCTGATTTTAATTTATTTAATTCTATCTTATCAGTTTCTGGAAATTAAAAGCTAGATTTATATTTCGTTCAATGAGTTTTTAAGTACAGGAACTTGTAGACGCGAGTTCCTGTACGAACTGGAACTCATGTATTCAGTCTTAGGAACAACAAAGTAATTCTATAAACTGACCGTATAGTGTGATAGTTTAAAGAGTAAGTCTTTTTTGTTTTCTTAGTTAGATAGACTCAGATCCTATTAATTAGGAAGTTAGTTTAGGAAAAGATTTATTTAGAATTTCTGTTTTAGAAAAGATATTGTTTTTAAGTAAATATTTTATCTTTTATATTTTTGGTCAACTAAAAATAAGGGATTTAATTTGTGAACAATCTTTTAATAAAATAAAAGATATTTTAGTTTTCAGTTTTAATTAATAAATTGATTTTCAAGTACACGTTCAATAGTTTACTTATTTTCCAAGATTCTATAAACCACGTTTACTATACACGTTCAAAATGAACGTGGTGTTAGTGGAAGATCATGGAACGTGGTCCTCTAGTTGAGGAACATCATGGGAAAATGGTTTACCCACTAACACATGATTAATCTCACGTTCATTCTAAATGACTGCTATAAATATACAAGTTCAATTAAGTTTCAAATTGTCTGACTGGTGTCTTTCCATAGTGTCTGACTTATGTCATTCCATAAGGTCTGGCTTAAGGAATAAAGTTACAGTAAGAATTATATTTTCTATTCCTTGTTTTGAGTCAGTTCCTGTGAGTTCCAAGTTACTACGAGTGCCATGTTCCTTTACAGTTATTCAGTTTCTATATACTAGAGTTAATCCAAATTATCAAGTGTATGTATTTGAGTTTGGGGTTAAAGGGTTTGAGTGAACTCTTGTAATGGGAACTTGGTAAAGGGTTTGAGTGAATTCTTGTATCAAGTTCAAGTGAGGAACTTGGGTAAGTTCTTATTGTTTATGTGTAGACTTGGGGTGAAGTTTATCCAGGGGTAAAGGGTTTGAGTAAACCTGTTGTAAAGAGTTGTGGGAACTCTTAAGGGACTTGGAGTTAAGTCTAGAGAGCTAAAGTTCCTAGTGGAACTTGTGAGAGAGTTGGAGTTCGAGTGGAACTTGCGCATGTAATAGGTTGTAACGAGAGGAGGTTCCCTATTATAGTGAAGAGTTTAAATCCCCGAGGAGGTCGTGGTTTTTCTTCTTGTATTGGGACAAGAAGTTTCCACGTAAAAATCTCTCTTGCACTTTGAGTTCCTTATTGCTTTATGTTTTAAATTCCGCATTATTTGTGCAATAAGTTCCACACTACAATTCACCCCCCCTCTTGTAGTTCCTTCCGAGTTAACAGTGGGTCTATTCCCTTTGCAGACCACCTGTTTGTTATAATTCCTCTTAGAAGTCTGACCATTGTCTTGTTGTTTAAAGAGACATACTTGCTTCTTTGGAATTTGATTTGACTAATTGTATGTGTTTTATCTGTTTTACGGTTGGTTGATTTGGTGTATGGTGATGTTGATTAGCTGATCATTGTGTATAGTCTTAGAGATGTTCACAATGGATCTTTTGAATGTCAATCCTATGCAAATGCAACATCCGAATTATCACTATCTCCATAGGACTGATTTGAACCCATTGATCTTCACTTGCCTCCATTGCAAGGTAGACGTAAGCGGAACGTGAAAAAAGTAGTTCTATCAATGGAAAGTTGTTCAAATATTGAAGGTGCAAAACTTCTTTGTTTTAGAAGCTCAAGGATAACTTTGGCTACCTTTTTTTTTTTTAGTGTAGGATATGCTTGGAAGTCTTTGGTAGTTGGGGCGAAGTTTAGAAAAAGGGCGAAGTCTCAAGTGCCGAGATCGGAAATAGAAGATTGCGAAGAAGGTATGAGACCTGCGGTTTGTAGGATAATGTAGACCGATCGGTGTATGGAATCCGAAACTTGTTAGATAGATTGTTCAAGAGTCTTACTCTTCCGTCCCCGTGGAATTTCGAATGAAGCATCTTATACAATTATTTACCTTTTGCTTTCGTTTCGAGATGATTGAGCGGTTTCAACCAATTCAAGGCCTTCTCTTGCTACTTTGCGGTTTGCAAACACTTCATGTGTCGGCTTAATTCAGTGTCACATTATTCGCTAAATCTCCACGAATTTTTGGGCTAATTTAACAAAATTAGTAATGAATTACGTTCCCGTACCCGTTTTTAACCACAAATTAGGTAACACTTGGTTCATTGTTGAGTTGTTAATAAATCGATCTTGGTGTACTAACTTGTAGTTTATGGATACCGCAATGGAAATAAAATTTTCTAAGTAATTGTTGTTCATTTCCATAATGGTACACCAACCAAACCAAGACTTTCATTATTCTGTTCGGACAGACGGTTGTATGCGATACTTGTCGATGATGTCAATAAGAAGTGTTTATTTAATGTAAGCTATGAAGATTATTACCCATTAGTTTGTAATAAAGCTTGTATTAGCTACTATGTTTTAGCTTCTTCTGTTTTCGGTTAGTTAGTTGTAACTAACTTGCTTATAAATACTTGCTTGTAATAACGAGAATCACTATTCATTCTGTTTTCTTCAATAACAAACTGTGAGAGTTAGATATTTTCTCTCTATTGATTCACATGGTATCGGAGCGAGGTTCGATTAGATTGACTCGCGAAATTGCTCAATTCTTGAGCGGATTAATTCTTTGAATCGCTCATTCTATAATTCATTTTCTCTCCAAATATAGCGTTGTTCTCAACGATTGTTGCGAATTTCTTTGTGAAATTTTCTCAGCATTTCATCAACATCTTTGAAGCTTTTCGTCTTCATCAATGGCGGAAGTAACGACAGAAAATTCAAATTATGGCGACAGTAATGTGAGTAATAATGATCCTTTCTACATTTCGAATTCTGATCAAACTATGAACAAATTAGTAGCAATTAGCTTGAATGCTACTAATTTTGTTAGCTGGAGGAGAAATATTAAGCGTGCATTAGTTGCGAATAACAAATTAGGTTTTCTTGATGGTACAATTGAAAAGCCTAATTCAACTAGTAAGGATTTTAATCGTTGGTTAAGATGTGATTATCTTGTTACTTTTGGTTAATTAGTTAATTCTATGGAACCATAAATTGGTGAGAACTTTACATTTGTGGAAAGTTCTAATCAACTTTGGCATGAAGTTTGTGAGCGTTATGGTCAATATAATGGACCACATATATATCATTTGAAGAAAGATCTGGAGAAATTGAAGCAAGAAAATATGGCAATTGTTGCATATTTTGGTAAGATGAAAAGACTTTGGGATGAATTACAGAATCTTAGAAATTTTCCTGATTATAGTTGTGGAATTCTGTCAAAATGCACCTGTAATTTCTTGAAGAAGATTGCAGATTTTCATGCAGAAGAGAAGCTTATAGAGTTTCTTCTAGGTCTCAATGAAGGTTATGACAATGTTATCACTAACATCTTGTCAATGGATCCTTTACCATCTCTTAATCGAGCTTTCTCTTTAGCTCAACAAATTAAGAAACAAAAGGAGATTTCTGCTCTTCAATTCTCAACTCATGAAATTAGTGCTCTAGCTGTGTAAAGAAATTCTGGTGTTAGAAGAGATTGGAAGAAAGAGAAAATAGAGAAGATGAATCTAAAATGTGACTATTGTAAGGGCAAGGGACATACCAAGGACCAATGCTTTAAGCTTATTGGTTTTCCTGATTGGTATCATAAGAAGTCAACAACTTCTGGTGGAAAATTAGTTGCTCATTTTGCTGCTGACAACATATTTGAAGACACACCTCTTGATTTTGATGCTGTTGGTCCTTCTACTGCCGGCATTGGAGGTTCTTCTATGGCTAATCATGTGGACACTTCGCTATGATGCATTCTATGTTCCGGGGAGTTTCTCAATTCTATGCAAGGAAAGCGAGGCTTTTGGAGAATCTTCCAAAAGCCAAACACCAAATGCTCGTGCACATTTTGCAGGTATTAATTCATCTTATACTTGGATAGTAGACTATGGTGCTACTGATCACATGGCTTATGATGCAAGTTTATTTTCTTGCAAAAGAAAACTTGATAAAGTGATTGAAGTGGGCTTGCACGATGGAAGTTGTACTTATGTGTCTCGAAATTGGTGATGTGACCATATGTTACGATATTGTTCGCACAATGTGTTGTTAGTTCCTAGTTTCAAGCACAACTTATTATCTAGTTGGTCAATTAGCTGTTCATAGCAAGATTGAAGTGAAATTCTCATTGAGTGGATGTGTGTTTCTTGATGAAAATGGTACAAAACTTGTTTAAGGCACTAAAGTTGGAGGTTTATATTATCTTAAGATGCAAATCTGGTCAATCAGTCACCTACAACTTGTTCTTCAAAATTCTTACACACACATTCAAGCACCTATAAAACTCTCGCTCCGAGCAAATGCTGCCTCCCAACCTTCCATTGAAACTTTACATGCCAGACTAGGACATTCTTCCCTGTCAAGAATGAAATATGTCAATCCAGCTTTGTGTTCTCATGTAGATGATTTCTTTTGTGAAATTTGCATATTTGCTAAACATCATAAATCTTCTTTCTCTAGGAGTTCATCTAGAGCCTTGAAAAATTTTCGCTTATACACATTGACCTATGGGGTCCTAATAAGATTAAGACAATTCATGGTGCATCTTATTTCTTAACAATCCTTGATGACTTCAGTAGGACAACATGAACTTTTATGTTGCAAAACAAACAACATGTCTACAAAACCATAGCCAATTTTCTTATCCACATTGAGACACGGTATGGAACACAAGTTAAAGGAGTTAGATCTGACAATGGCACGAAATAATACAAGACCAATGCCTTAGTTTGTTTAATAACAAAGGTACTTTACATCAAAGAAGTATAGCAGGAGTTCCTCAACAAAATGGGAGGGTGGAAAGAAAACATAAACACTTATTAGAAGTGGCTAGAGTTTTGAAATTTCAAGTAAATCTTCCTTCTTATTTTTGGGGTGAGTGTTTGTTAACAGCTACTTTTCTCATAAATAAACTTCCTACACCTATTCTAGATTGGAAAACACCTTTTGAGGTTCTCACAAACACAATTCCTGATTATTCATTTCTTAGAGTTTTTGGCAGTTTGTGTTATGCACATAATACAGATAGAAAACGAGATAAATTTAGTCATAGAGCCACTAAATGCATTTTCATTGGTTATCCTTTTGGACAAAAGGGATACAAAGTTTATGATCTAACTACCAAAAAATGTTTTGTAACCAGAGACATTGTGTTTCAAGAGCATATTTTCCCTTTTCACAAAAATCATCTTCATTCTATTCCAGACCAATGTCCTCCTGAATTTGATATTATAGATTTTTCTGATGATTGTTTGGATCTTGTCAATTTTGTTTCTATCAATTCAAACACATTTTCTTCCTCTCCTTCTTTAAATACTACTACTGAGTCTACACAAAATCCTAGTCTTAACACAACTTTACATGTTTCAAATACACCTAATTCTATTCCCACTTCTTCATCTTCTCAATCTCATGTTCCTTTAATGCATTCCTCAAAATCTGTTTCTACTGAAGTTTCTTCAACTCAACACATTTCACATCACAGTCTTGTTCCTTCTTTATCTACTGATTCTTCTTCTTCCCATAATCAGCAACCTACAACAAGATCTTCTAAACGTCTCATTAAACCTCCTGTCAAATTATTGGACTATGAATGTCCTACTATTCCTGCTACTTCCACATCTCTTTCTTTTTCTGTTGTTTCTTCTCCTCCTACTTCTGAACCACTTTCTTACAATCAAGCTTGTATGTTTCCTGAATGGCAAGATGCTATGGATAAAGAACTTAGTGCACTTGAGCAAAATGATACATGACACTTTACTACTTTACCTGTTGGGAAGAAAGCTATCTCATCTAAGTGGGCTAACAAGATCAAGTGTCTTCCTAATGGCAACATAGAATGATATAAAGCCAGACTAGTGGCTGTGGGGTATCAACAAGTGGAAGGTACTGATTACACTCACACATTCTCTCCTGTGGCTAAAATTGCTACTGTTATAATATTGATTTCTCTTGCTACTACCAAAGGATGGCCTTTATGTCAGCTTGACATAAATAATGCTTTTCTTCATGGCTTCTTGGATGAAGAAGTTTATATGAAGCCTCCTTTGGGTTACCAAAAGGCTCAACATGGTGAAGTTTGCAGGCTTAAAAGATCCTTATATGGTCTTAAACAAGCATCTAGGCAGTGGAATAAAGAATTGAGTAGATTTCTCCTCAGCATGGTTTTGTTCAGTCAATTCAAGACTATTCCTTGTTTACTAGGCATCAAGTTAGTGAATTCCTTGTTATATTAGTCTATGTTGATGACATGGTGTTGACTGGTACTAGTCAAGATCAAATAGACTTCATGAAATCTGCTCTTGATGCTGCATATACTATTAAAGACCTGGGGATAATGAAGTACTTCTTGGGGATTGAGATACATAGAAATGCATCTGGTACTTTTCTTAGTCGAAGAAATACATTTCGACATTATTAAAGATTTTAATTTAACTACAGCCAAGCCAGTGACAGCACCTTTGCCCAAGGGTCTTGGTTTATCCATTGATGAAGGAGACATTCTTGAGCATCCTGAGGTATATAGGCAACTCATAGGGAGACTGTTATATCTAAACATCACTAGGCCAGAACTCTCTTATGCTACTCAGCATTTGAGTCAGTTTCTCAGCTGTCCTAGGAAACCACACTTGCAAGCTGCAATGTATATGGTCAAGTATCTCAACTGCACTCTTGACTTAGGGCTTTTCTACTCTGCAAAATTTGATTTACAACTAACAACATATACTGATGCTGATTGGAGCTCCTGTGTTTTCAGTTGTAAATCATTAAGTGCTTATTGTATGTTCATGGGGTCTCATCTTGTTTCTTGGAAAACCAAGAAACAGAAGACAATTAGCAAGTCTAGTGCCGAGGCTGAATACAGAAGCATGTCTAGTGCTGCTTTTGAGGTTGTGTGGTTAGAAAGTCTATTGCAAGATCTAAATCACCATGTTGCTCTGCCTATTAAATTATATTGTGACAATTCTGCTGCTGAACATATTGCACAGAATCTTGTGTTTCACGAGAGGACCAAGCACCTTAACAGGGATTGTCATTATGTTAGAGAGCAGGTGGTCTCAGGTTTCATCAAGACTTCTGATGTTCCTAGTTCTCTACAACTGGCAGACATTCTTACAAAGCCTCTGGCAGGTCCTTTACATCAGCAACTCAGTTCCAATCTTGGCCTTGTGACTTCTGCACATGTCCAGCTTGAAGGGGAGATATGAAGATTATTACCCATTAGTTCGTAATAAAGCTTGTATTAGCTACTATGTTTTAGCTTCTTCTGTTTTCAGTTAATTAGTTGTAACTAACTTGCTTATAAATACTAGCTTGTAATAACATAATCACTATTCATTCTGTTTTCTTCAATAACAAACTGTGAGAGTTAGATATTTTCTCTCTATTGATTCACAGAAGCACTCTGCACAAATTTTTACTGAAGCGATCCTAATATGAGCACGGTACGTGGTAACTGGTAAGCATTTCGAAATTATAAAGCTCGGTCTACTCAGTAATAATAAATTTCATATAAAGGCAGGTTAATTGAATCCTGCTGAAGTTTACTGACTATCAACAGCAGAATCTATAATATTCTAGTTTATGCTCGAAATGGTTACCTTATTGTGAACTTGAAATGTTATATTGAATCTGGATTGTTGATCAAAGAGTACCCACTAGCTAGAATCTAATTCATGAATGCTACAGAGTTTTTAAGGATTCTTGCATATTTCTAGAGATCTAATCCTAATTAAGTTAACTCTAATTTAATTTTATTCTCAAAAATTTTATTTTGCTAACCGTTTTAATTATACCGGATAAGAATTAAGACATGGTGGTTACCTAATTACAAAAACATATGGATTAAAATATGTATAAAAAAAACTAAACGGTGGTTATAAACTGTTTTAATGAGGGTAGTTTCTTCTCCCACTACATGGATTTATACATCAACAAATCCAAATCCAAAAACCACAACCACCATCCCTTCTAAAAATTCATACTCTAAGAAACAACTTCAACCGTAATAACTCTCTTTTTCCCCAACAACATTCAAATGGAGCAAACTGAACAGCCAGAAGTTGGGATCAAAATCTACACTGCATCTCCTTCATCATTAAACCCTTCTCAATACCCTGCATCACCATCTCTTCTTCCTCCCTCGGACCCGGCCTCGGCTCCGCAACTTGTACCCTCAGGTGTACCTAAAAAAAAGAGGGTTGCGGTTGCGAAATCGGTCCAAAAAACCCTCTCAAAGACATCCATGTTAGCACATTTCCTTCCTACAGGTACCCTACTCACTTTTGAGATGGTCCTCCCTTCTATTTATGGTGTTGGTGAATGCTCATCTGTAACCACAATTATGACTACTATCCTCCTTATATTATGTGCACTTTCATGTTTCTTCTTCCATTTTACGGATAGTTTTAAGGCCCCGGATGGACGGGTCTACTACGGGTTTGTGACTCGAAACGGGTTGGCGGTTTTTAAACCGGGTTTGGATGTTGAAGTGCCTAAGGAGGACAAGTATAACGTCCATTTTGCTGATTTTGTGCATGCTATGATGTCTGTTATGGTGTTTATGGCGATTGCGTTTTCGGATCATCGGGTTACTAACTGTCTTCTTCCGGGTCATGCTAAGGAAATGGAGGAAGCAATGGAGAGTTTTCCATTGATGGTTGGTGTTGTTTGTAGTTGCCTTTTCCTTATTTTTCCTAAGGCACGTTATGGCGTTGGATGCATGGCTACTTAGAGAGAATGCATGTACTTGGTGTTACTTTGTGTTAGTAATTTTTTTTTCTTCATTTAGTTGGTTTGATGTTATTTATTAGGTTTCTGTTATTGATCGTGTTGTAATGCGAGTAGTAAGACATTGATATGATGATCTCTTTGTAGTTTGTGGTGCTTTACTTGGGATAATATTACTAGAATTGTACTTGCATTTGATTATTGTTATCTTTCTAAAATAATTTTTATTTAAAGTTGGACATATACCTGATTATGGCTCGAGTGCGAAATATTTTTTTTTGTGTGGAACGAGTATAGAGTAATTTATTGTATAATGGGGGTAACTTTTTGCCCTAAAAATTACCTCTCAAACGGGGTAACTTTTTACCCTAAAAGGATCACTTATATAAAAGTGATTCATTTAAAGTTAAAAGTTACCTTTGTTTTAAAGTGATTTTTTAACTTGAAAAATGACCTATTTTGACTTCAAAGTGACCATTTTTGGTATAAAGTGAACTAGTATAACAATAAATGTATTGTATACCAGGTGCATACAATACGTATTGGAAAAGAAATAGGCAGGACTAAGGCTCTGATCTTTTGGACTGAATTAATAAAAATTTAATCCAGTTCAATTCATTTCAGTTCAGTTCAGTTCATTTCAGTTTAATTCAGTTCAGTTTAATTCAGTCCAAAAGAGCAGAGCCTAAGTATGGCTTGAAAGTTGTAACAGTTTCCAAAAAAAGAAATGGCTTGAAGTGGCATCTATTAGTCTATCACTGAAAATTTGCTCATGAACGTATTATGATGAATTTTAGGTTTGGTTATTGGGATAGGAGATGCATCCACATTTTTCATGTATGTCTTATGAACGTATCATGCATGTCATTCATTGGCCCATGCACAACGTTCAACCATTTGCAAGTGTGCACCATTATTTGGCTGTGTGAATGACATCCAACTCGTGTAACATGTATACATATACGGTATACCTGAGTGTAAAACATATATACATACAAAAAGTGCTAGAGCAGCAGGTGATAGCCTAGTAGCCCAACTCTAACATATCTTGTAAGGAAAATCTAGAGAGAGAAAATGCTCCAAAAGATGCTAAAGAAATATAAGGAGAAAAAAGGAAAGAAAAAAAAAGAAAACCTAGCGTTCAATCTCAGCAATCTCTTCCTCCAAACCCCGATGTACCCCATGAACACTGCCGCGTCCACCGTCAGTCTCCACAGTCATCCATCCCCTGAATCTACACTAGTACAGAATAGACGATTTGCGTCGGATGCGAGGCGCCTATTTGAGTCGGACATGGGTCCGACGGCACAGGCCTCGACGCAGATCAGGATACAGGATATGCGTCGGACAACGACGCGACGCAGTTGATTAGCTATCTGCGTCGAACCCTGCCTACCATGCGACGCAGATGACTCCTTTGTCACAGCAGCAAAAGACTCATCTGCGTCGCATGAAGAGTAAAGTGCGACGCAGATGGCCAAGCCAACATCCCAGCCTCACTCATGTATGTCGGATGAAAGGCATTGTCCGATGCAAATTTCGTGTCATTTGCGTCATATGAAGGCTATGGTCCGAAGCAAATGGTGAATATTTTAATAAAAAAAAATATCAGTACATGCTGTCACTGTCAGTTTTCCACTATTAAACCTCTTTCAATCAATAACCTCAGAATTTGATTCTTGAGACCCAAATTCATGTTCACCAGTTTGGTGTTAAACAAGAAAATTACAGATTAATTACAAGAAGAAGTTGGTGAACCAGTAAGCATTGTAGTATTAATATACATGGAAAAAGAATATGAAACCGCCATTAAAGACGGAGCAGAGATAGAATTACAAGAAGAAATCGCTACAAACTATAATCATTTTTCCTCAATTTTACCCTAATCAAAACGTTAAATTGTGTTTTATTCAAAAAAAATTGTGAATCACTGAAACCTGATTATTATGAGTGGAAAAATCCATAAATTACATAATTCAACAAAACCCTAGGAGAGAGAACACCATCACGCAACCATCGTTAGCAACCACCATTAGCAGCAACAACATACACCACCTTGAACCACCAAATTCGCAGCAGCAGCGTACACCACCTCGCAACCACCAAACGCAGCAGCAACATATAATACACCACCTCGCAACCACCAACCAGAAATTCCCCAAAAATCTCAGGAAATTTCAAAATTTTGAAGTTAGAGAATTTTGGTTTTCGGGTTTAAAAGCTTTTGGTTTGGGGGATTCTGGGAGGTCGCCGGACTTTGAGCCGAGACGGAAGTAGCGAAGAACAGAACCGCAACCGCAAGCTTGCTCAAAATTGCGAAGAACAGAGAACGGATGTTTGGTGGATTTTTCAGATTCAAACAAGTTTTTTTGGTGGGTGATTCTCAAATTTTGAGTCTTTAATTGAGATGGGTTTTGCTCAAAATTGGGGATGAGAGATTAGAGATTAGAGATGAGAGATGATAGATCTAGGTTTTGGTGTGAGAGAGAAGGTTGGTGAGAGGGATGGAGATCAGATTTGGGCATGCGGCTGGAGCAAAGAGAGAAATGCAGTAGGGTTGAGGAGTGAAATTGTGAAGGTTGGATTATATATTGTAAGTGATTTGCGTCGGATGGGCCCTGGAGGTCCGACGCAAATCGTGATTCTTTTTAACTGGGCGATCCTTGGGCTTTGCGTCACACGTGGGCTTGATGCCAGATATCCGCGTCGGATGGGTCGATGGTCCAACGCAGATCAAGATTGACATTTTGCGGATCAGCATTTGCGTCACACGTGAGCTTGATGCGACACAAATAGCGTACTCATTTGCGTCGTTTGCAGCGTTATGTGCGACGCAAAAAGTCCTGTATACATTTTGCTTACACAGAGTTAGACTATTTGCATCGGATGTCCAGTAAGATCCGACGCACAAAGGTCATTTGCGTCAGTTTCTCTCACGTGCGACGCAAATAAACAGACGCAAATCGTAAATTCTGTAGTAGTGCTAGTACCAGCACAAAGCACAAGGCCGTCTTAAAATTTTTGGGGCCCCTGTGTTAATTATAAAGTTATGCCCTAAATTTTAAAATATTATGCATAAATTGTGAAAATATAAATAATGCATTATTTAAAATAATTATTATTAAAATATTTTTGACAAAATGAAGTTCGAATTTGAACAATATGTCTAAAACAAACATTTGATGCAACACTTTTAGGCCCTCTAAAAAGTGGGGCCCTGTGCTATAGGGCGCTTTGCACGCCCTATTAGACGGCCCTGAGTCAAAGCAGCAGCGTCTCAGCCATCATCAGTCCTCGTCATCGCCGACGACCACCGCTTTGACCACCGCACCCAGCCCTACCCGTCACAGCGACCACGGTCGTCAGCTCTTCTCCGAATCCATCCATAATCTGCATCACCATTATGCTTCGGCGAACCTGAAGGAGGCCTGTTGTGCTCGGCCTTTCTCTCACTGCGTCCGACCGACGTCTTCGTTTGGGAGCCACCTCCTTCGATCCCGAAAATGGAGATTCTCAACGACGTCTTCGCGCTCCGGTCCGTACATCTTCAACGGCTTCGTCCGGTAACCCTTCTCCTTGTTTCTATTTCTCTTTGCTCCTTTTTCATTTTGATCTTCTTCTTGCTCGTTAGATCCAAGATTGCTTCATCTATTTGGTCTCACTTTGCGTTGGCTTTTCTTGTCTACTGCCTGATATCTTTTTCGAGTTCTTTGAAGCTGATTTTGCATATTTGGTTTCCAATTTCTTATCACTCTCTTTTATTTATTAACAAGTGCCTTCTACTTAGCATTCCCCTTTGGATTTGTTCTTTCCAATATATTAGATCCAATATCTTCTTCAACATGTGGTTTTATTTTGGTATTGAAGTACATGACTGCATTATAGTTATTCTAATCAGAATCTACATGGGGCAACTGCAATCTCTGATTATGCGCTTTTAATTATCAAAAATTACATTTTCCTAAGCATTATGATTTGGCCATGGTCTAAAGAGTAGATCAGTTGTTGATTTCTCATGATTTCATTTGGTTTTGGTATGGTATGTCTTACATACCTTTGCACTTGATGATTGGATAATTCTATTAATGAATTTGTATTACTTTGATATGGATCTATCTGACTACTTTGGACTTGATTATTGGATAATTCTATTAGGTTGCGTTTGGATACCCATATTTCATTTCAAATAGTACAATTCAAATTCAGAATTTCAATTTCTGGAATTCAATTCCAAGTCCAGTGTTTGGGAAACTTATGAATTTCAAATTTGGAATTTCAAATTCTAACAAGCTGTTTGGGAATACATAGAATTTCAAATCTTGAATTTCAAATTCAAATACTGTTTGGCAAACCAAGCTTTACAATTGTAATTCAATCCTACAACCAACGAAATAAAACTACTAATCACTAATACATAATAAAATCCAGTCTAACTTTTGCTCCTCCGGTAGATGTTTTAGCATATCAAATTCATTCACCGGCCCGTTCATAAACCTCTTCACAGCCTGAAGCACTTGTTGACCCGAAAGCCCAAGAACACTAGAGACTACATCGTAGATCTCTTGGGAACTTGGTTTCGGAGGGCCTTGCGCTTTACTCACATACTCTTTGAAAGAATCCGCAAAACTACTAACAGCATCCGCTAGACGATCCCTCTTAAGCTTCTTGTTTGAACCTCCGGAAGAAGTCTTCGATGTACTCCCTCCTACAGTTTCAGTGTCCATAGCAGCAGCGGACTCCTCGTGTTGCTCTGCCCCATCACTGGTTGCTCTATCCAAAGCGAACAAAGTAACTATATCGTCCCAATTGTCAATACACTTGTTCAAGTATGCAGAGGCATTAGGATTTTCCTGCACGTTAAAGCAACAAAATGAAGCATATATTGCACATTTGCACCAAAGAAAATCAGTTTTATGTTCATCCTATCAAAATTGAGACAAGGTGATAGCTCAAAGAGATGACAAGGTTTGTTGACACCTTGTTGCATGTGGAGGTAGTGGAGCACCTATCTATATAAAGTGCTACCAAGATTAGAAAAGGACAGTCACTAGGAGTTATAATATTGTTGTGTACTTCAATTCCTGAATACCGCAGTCACTTTTTATCTTCTATGCTTGATCTTTTATCTTTCCATTCTTGATCTATGATAATGTACACGAAAGAGAGAAGATAAGGTATAACTTGGAACCTAATGTGTCTTGGTTTTAGTCAGAATCACTGAGGTGAGACAAAAAAGACCTTAGTCTAGGCTATAACTCACTTATTTTTCCAGAAACAACAACAATACACCTGCATATCGA
Organism: Beta corolliflora; assembly: GCA_947648045.1. Taxonomy (NCBI): domain Eukaryota; kingdom Viridiplantae; phylum Streptophyta; class Magnoliopsida; order Caryophyllales; family Amaranthaceae; genus Beta; species Beta corolliflora. The sequence goes on from CANSZD010000633.1 coordinate 71,429, forward strand.
TAAACACAGATTCAGAAGTCCTTGTGCGCCATCTAAGATCCACCCGCATCCACAACACCACATCAAAACACGCTCTCTAGGATATATAAACTATTGCCAAAACACTACATTGCAGCAGGACAACAAAGGGTAAGCGAGACCAAGTCACAAAATAAGACTGAATAACTTGCTGAAGAGTGAAGACTCAGTGGCAAATGACATCACACACATTGTTCCAGTTGCACATTGAACTTCAAATTACAAAAATTTTTATTTTATTTTATCAGTTCTTCGAATAATGCTCTTGGAATAATGAACATCAGAGATGACTAAAACCAGTAGGGGAACCAATACAAAATTCAAACAAAAATACAAAATTGATTCCTAAAAAAAACAAATAAAAAGAAAAGGTAGCACCTTGAATTACGAATAAAAGATACTTGCTCCATGTGAACTTAGGATATCATAATACCTAAAAGGGTAATTTCTCTTGTCACATATCCTATAACAGAGGCTACAATCGAGAATTTCTAAGAAATAAATATCTATGTTCATGTGAGCCAGCGGAAATAAGAATACAAAAGATAGTGTAACATACCTGACAGTACTTATTCCATTCACCAAGCTCTTCTGCAGGGATCACCACCATCTTCCTCTCTTCATCCCACTTGAATTTTGTGTAAGCTCGAATTTCTGTAATAGTAGCATAATGCCTCTTCCAAACCCTAATTCGGTTCCTAACATGATCTACAGTCACAGATATATTCAATTCAACCCTTAACTTGTCCACCACGGCTTGATACGCTTGGGACTTGAAATCCCCATCACCCTTGTTCCCTTCGTTAATTTGCTCATATAATGTGGAAGTAAGCATCACATCCATTTGGCGATTCCACACAACATATCCCCTTTTATGTGGAGGATCCATAGGTTCTTTGCCTTGTCTTTTGGAATTCATTGTTCCTCCATATCGCAAAACACACAGTGAGTGGCAGAGATTTAATTAAAAAAAGCGCAACTATGTTCTTTCTCACTCTTAAATCTGTCATGACAGAAACCAAATAAGGGCAGGCTGCTTCAGGAATAACAAAAAATGGGAGGCATTTCAGCATCAAACTCAACTAAACAATAGATCAGTTTACACATAAACTGATCTAAGCAAAGTTATACAAATTACTCGAAGACATGATGAATCAGTAAAGTAGGAAACTAACGCTAAGGTCCAGATTCCGATGTAATATGTTAAGTAGAGCATCAACATAGGTTGTACTTATCTATATGCAAATGTGAGTGTAGTTTCTGTTTTATTTTATTCTTAAATTATACAAATTCTGAAAATTTCGATTTTAAAAAGTCTGTTAATGCTTCTAAAGTTTAGTATTGAACATGTGAGCTTGTATTAAGATCTGCAATGCTATGTACTATATATTCTTCTTTCTTATTAGTTCGAGGCTAGATAACTTTAGGATCTATAGTAGTTGTTTAAAGTCCAAATCATGCTGTGGCTAGCAGACTTTAACACTTAATTTTTTATACTTGAATGGACTTTTACTAGTATGCAGAACATGACTAACATCAAATTGCATATTAAACCATCCAGGCTAGCATCCTAGTTACATATACCAAAATAAATCCCAAGCATGTGTTCCATGCCTGCTGATACCTAAACTAAATCAGATATGATATGTCTCAAGAATTAATGTGAGTTCCTCTATTTTCAATGTGAACACAAGTAGCATATTAGAACACATAATTGGAGATGCACAAACCTGATCAAGATTCAAGACACCTGCAAGTTGCAACTGTCCCTGCTCGGCTTTCTGTTCTGATTCTGATTTCTGAGATGGTCTCAGGTGCAATAGCTGGTCTCAGGTGCAAAATTATAACCAAATTATAACCAATCAGCAAAATGAAGCATGGTAATTATAACCCATTAAATCCAAAGGAGATATAGCTTGGTACTAGAATTGTACAAAAGGAGATATACCTTAGTTAAAAATACAAAGGAGATAGTCATATAAATAAATCTAAAAGTGTACAACTTAGAAGATATTTTGATAAAAATTAAGAAAAACAGAAGGACAAGGACATATTCAAATAGCTTGAACCCTTCGCACTTGGTACTCCTCAAACATCTTCTTAGCAAGATCATCTCTAAAATTATTCCACTCATTTGTTGACAGAGCGGTTGAAATGAAATCATCATCTTCATCTATATCATCATTTAGCTCCGCATCAAGTAAGTCTTGGTCTACCTCATGTATAAGTCTTGTTTCCTCCATATTTTCCTCCCTTAAGAAATTATGGAGAATAAAACAAGCATTGATGATTCTAATTTGAGTTTTTTTTATCAAAGAAACTAGAATCCCTAAGTATAGCCCAATGTTTTTTTAATAGTCCAAATGCCCTTTCAATTGTATTCCGTGCAGACGAGTGGCGCAAGTTAAAAAGCTCTTTGTAGTTCGTGGGAGTGTTTCCTCGCCACAAATTCAAGTGGTACCGAGTACCTTTGTAAGGAGCTAAGAAACCTTCACCATTAGTAAAGCCCAAATCCACAAGGAAATATCTATCTGCATCATAGAAATTTAACATTACCCTTTTGGATTTAATACGTCATTAACTAATTATAAGATAATAAGTTACAAACTCTTACTTCTTGGTACTTTTAGACCATTGGGCCTCTAGAGAGCATCACGAAGGACACGAGGGTCTGATGCGGATCCTTCCCAACCAGGTAAAACATATGTGAAACGAAGGTTTGGATCGCATGAAGCTAGCACATTGGTGCTAATGTCCCCCTTCCTATCTCGATAACGACCTCTATCCTCAACGGGGACCGTCATATCAATGTGTGTCCCATCAAGAGCTCCAAGAACTCCCTCAAACCACTTCCACTTGTTATCCCCGTCATAGCTAATACTTTGATCAACTGGTTTGATATAATACTTTCCTATTTTGAGCATAGATCGAAGGACCACATGAAATTGGCGGCTTATAGTCTCTCTTGAACGAGCAAAGAGGGCTTGCATTGTTCTATTCTTCAAATCACGTGCAAGGACATGAAGAAACAATGCAACTATTTCTTTTACGGTGACATTTCTTGTAGTCATTAGGTCCCCCTTTGATTGTAATGTATGACACAACTTCTCAAAACAACGTATGTCGAGACGCAATTGCTCACGACATATTCTATTATTCCTCAAAGTATTCATCCATGTAGCTCTTGTTTGTGCACGCTCACGCTCATTCCATGTTACTTCATTCACCCTATATCGTTGACCATACCAAGCCCCCACAACTACTATAATAAAACCTATAACCAGGGTAACTAACTCTAGATCTTCATCATTGTTCCTTGCACGTTTCCTTGACTCTTGTATACTCACTTCATCCGACATATTTCAAACTTCTGTGCAACATATCAAGTATCATATGACATTGAAGCATAAACCAACCATATTCATAAACCTAACTAAACTTTTAAGTTGTAAAGCGAGAAATCTATATAACATTATTATTTATCATTATCGGTCTATGCAGTTAATTATACTTATCATTACGTTTCTATGCAGTTAACCAAGGTTAATATGTACAAATCTATGTAGCGCCCTTGTACTCTTGCAGTAAAAATCATCAGTACAGTTCCACAATCCACACGTAAAATATAGAAAGTATGGAAATTCAATATGTACAAATCATGTCATACCATGTTCAGATGTTCTACAGCAATCAATCAGTATTAGATATAGTTTCTGTGCAACTAAATCTACAATAAAAGACTAAACATTTGCAAGATATTCATACAATGCCAAAATCAGAATTTATCCATAACTATTACCAAGCATCAATGGACAGTTTCCTTGAGCTATTAACTCCGATTTTTAGCAGAAACCAAGGTTTCCATATCTTCAAGCGGAGGATCCAAAGCACCAACCACACTATTTCCATTAACATGACAATCAATGTTGCATTGTTAGCTATCAACGTAAAAAACAAACATAAACAATCAAGAAATTCGAGCAAAAAAGAGGCAAAATCGAAAAGCACTAATTTGCGATTCCCGCATCACAACGAAAACTTTAAAACCCGAATTTACAAAAGTAACTCGATTTTAACCAGCAATTTCTCAATCGTCAGCGAATATTCTTCGAAATCATCAATTATTGAACAATCGAAGTGAAGGAACATGCAAATAAGCATACTGAACAAGATGAATCAGCAAATTCGAGCAAATAAATTACAATAAAGTTGGATATTCAATTAATTAGATTTCAGGAGAAGAAAAATTTAAAATTATCTGACCTTTGAAGAAGATATGCAGAAACAATCGTCCTTCAGAGAGAGTCGAGCTCAAAAAAGCTCCAATGGAGGAGAGAGAAGACGAGCAGAGAGAGAGAAAATGCGAAACATGTTGATGACTGGAATGGCGTGATATGTCGTGGTAGTTCAGGGGAGAAGAGAGGAAGTTTGGATTTGAAATGAGAGTATATTACTTTGGATTTGAAATCACATGGGCTAAGGTATGTTTAATATGGGTAGGGAATTGGCTCAAATCCAATTCCAATTATTATGACTTGCCAAACATGTGAATTGGCCCAGTTACAACATTTCAAATCAAATGCTCATATCCAAACAGGCCATTAATGAATTTGTATTACTTTGATATGGATCTATCTGACTACTTTGGTTTCACTAGTTCCATCTCTCTCGACTCTCGCCCCCATGCTTTATAGACGGACTTCAATTTCTCACCTTAGTTTCTTCACTGGTCCAGAGTGCCTTGTTCTGCACTTTATTTGTTGGATATGGTCTAGCTATTATACTCATCTTGGGGTTTCAATGGTCATCTCTTTTCTTGATGTATGGTTCTTCTTTGACATTATTGTAATTTTTTCACTATTGATACAATCTAGTTACTATAAGTTATATGATTTTTCTTCCCTATATTTGGCAAGTTTTATCCCATGAATTCAACTCTTATGGCTGCAAATTATATATGTTGGGTTTGCTCTAGCTGTTGTACTCATTTACAGGCTACTATGTTCGTTTTATCTCTACCTATGCGGTTCCTTTTTGCTATTATGGTATTCTTGCGGTACATTGAGAATTTTGTGATGATATCCTATAATAATGCTTTGGGTTTAGGAGATTACAAATTCAATTCATTTCATGCTTCTCAGCTTCCTATTACTATTGCTATTGCAACCTCTAATAATACAGTTATTGAATGGTTGGTTAAACCTTTAATGTCTCTTATTATTACAATGATCCGCACTTACTTGGAGTTCCCTCTTTTTGTGATTGTTAAAATTCTTTTTACCAAATTAGAGATGGGACGAGTCTTCATACCCCATTGGAACCGAGTGCTTTATCACTCGCTATGGAACAGGGGTGGATTTTCACCCCTTCACAGCTTGTTCAAGTTTTACAGGTCAATTTTCATTTTTGGAATCCATCCAGTCAAGGTGGGTGCAACTTTCAGTCTTTCTGAAGACCTTTACGATATCCTTCATTTCAAATTTTTTACTCATAAATTGGGTTCTATCGATTTAATCCTTTTACTGCTTCATTGCATTTTGACTACTAGTATGGAACGGTATTGCAATCCCATATGGAACCGAGTGCTTAGACACTCGCTTAAGAACAGGGGTGTTATCACACCCCCTAACCGTGTGCTACTTGGTTGCAGGATTGTTGAACAAGCTGTTTACCCCCGTGGTTTACAGATCCAAGGAAAAAAATTCATGGAATCGAGTGCTCCATCACTCGCAAATGTATACCTACCTAAATGACCAGGCTCTTGAAGCCTTATCGAACCGAGTGCTTGACACTCGCTTTTGCACAGGGGTGGCAATACACCCCCTGACTCGTTTTCTTTCTATGGCAGGCCTATTTTCTCATCTTAGAACTGAATCTTGGAGAGGAAGAAATGTAATGAGGCCATATCTTTGGCCTATGTCAAGGAGAAGTTCCCCCAATGGGCCCCTTCTAATGGGATGGTTTATCCAAAATGATGTTTTTTAAATGAAAGTATTATGCTGGAATATTCAAGGGGGGTAAAAAAACCCAAGCTCTAACCGAATTAATTTATTTAAAAAATAAATACAAACCGGACATCATTTTCATTCTAGAAACTCGCACTAACTCGCTAAATAGCCAACGTATCTTAAAAGCCTTGCACTTTCATAACAAATTAGTCATCGACCCAATTAATCGAGGAGGGGGAATTTGGGTTTGTTGGAACATCAATAATATTGCAATTCAGAATCAAGTGCTTAATGATCGATTTGCACACCTCGATATTGTTTTTAAGCCCACAAACAAATTGTACTCCATTATTGGTATCTATTGTCCAGCTCAAAATACTGACAAAGATTTATTTTGGTCGAACCTAAGTAATTATTCTCTTCAATTACAACACCCTTGGTTAATTGTTGGCGATTTTAATGAAATGCTATCTCCTCAAGACAAATTAGGGGGTGCCCCCCTCAAAAATTCACAACTACAACGACTACCGTCCTTCATGGACAAAACTTTAGCAATTGATGTCCCGTGTCTTCAAAAATCGTTCTCTTGGAAAGGAACTCATGAAAACAATGCTATTTTTGAAAGAATTGACAGAGCCATTTGTAGTACAACATTTTATAATGACTTCCAAAAAAGTACCATTTTCTATGGAAACTTTACAGTATCCGATCACGCCCCCCTTATTTTTTCAACAAACTTGGATGCCATCAAAAAACCGCCTCCTTTCATATTCCAAAATTTTTGGGTTTTGGACAAGGCTTCACATGACATCGTAAAGAGAAACCGGTTGTTACCAATCCAAGGCTCTAGATTTTTTCGAATTCAACAAAAACTTAAGCGAATCAAAACTGATATCAAAGTATGGTCTAGGAACCATTATAAGCATACCGCCAACAAATTACTTCAAAATGATGACAAAATAAAAGAATTACAGCACAAACTTTGGCTCCAACCGTATAATCGCATTCTTTTAAATCATATCAATCGCCTTATTGCCCAACGGGAGAAACTTCTTCTGTTGAACCAAAAAAATTGGGGTAAAGTTGCAAGAAAAACTTGGCTAAATCAAGGTGATAGGAATTCTCGTTTCTTTCACAATAAAATGAGAGCTACCATAGCCCACTCAACCATATTTAGACTCAAAAATGACTTAGGACAATGGGTGGACTCACATCATGATCTCACTCAGGTCCTCTCCGACTCTTTTAAAACCAGATTCCGAAGTAATCATTCTTCACAGCGTACACTTGATCTATCTTTCTTACCTAAAATTGTTTCCAACGAAGATTGTAATCAATTACTCGCCCCTATTTCTTCGGAAGAAATAAAAAATGCCATTATGGATATCAACCCCCTTAAAGCGCCAGGCTCCGATGGGTTTGGGGCCGAATTCTACCAAACTTATTGGCCCATCATCCAATCAGAATTGGTCACAGCCATTAAGAGCTTCTTCTATCACGACAAATTACCTCCCTCTTTGAACCATACTTTAATCACTCTCGTTCCCAAAAGAGAGGCTCCGGAGACCCCATACCATTTTCGTCCTATTAGCTTAATTAACACAATTTATAAAGCCATTTCAAAGATTCTGGTGAGTAGACTAAGTTCTATCCTTCAAAGAGAGGTCAGTCCACTGCAAAATGCCTTCACCAAAGATCGCTCAATTCATGACAATCTCTTAATCGCACATGAAGCACTTAATACTTTTCAAAAGTTCAAAAATAAAACTAGTTGGTGTGCTTTAAAACTAGATATGGAAAAAGCCTATGATATAATTGAATGGGATTTCCTATGGCAAACTCTTCATACTTTTGGTTTCCCTGACAAATGGATTCAATGGATCAAAGAATGCGTAACTAAAGTCTCATACTCCATCAAAATCAACGGCCAACCCTCCCCATGGTTCCGCCCATCCAGAGGGCTCCGTCAGAGAAACCCTTTGTCACCGTATCTTTTCATCCTATGTATGGAAGTTCTTGTCCGACAATTGACTATTAAAAGTCAAGAAAGAGACTCGGGTATTGGTTTCAAATTACATCCAAGATCCAGCAATATTCCTGCCCTCCTTTTTGCAGACGATAGTCTTATTTTTTGTAAAGCCTCTGCCACAGCATGTAGGAACCTCAAAAACATTCTAGATAGTTTTTGTGATCTCTCCGGCCAACTGATCAACTTTCATAAATCGACCATTGTTTTCTCCAAGTTGGTCCCCTCAAATAGGAAATCGGCTTTGGCAAGTCATTTTAACATGATCCCCAACTCGTCCCTGGGGTCGTTATCTTGGGATTTTTTTCAGTTCCTATCAACCCATTAAATCAGACTACAATCTTATTCTACAGAAAACAAATCAAAGAATTAACCAATGGCAATCCTTCTCCAAATGAACCTTTATGGGGTCCCAGCTCTTCTGGCGAATTTACAGTGAAATCTGCTACTTGGCTGGCCCATAACCTCCCTCCCAATATCCCTAAATGACAATTTCGTTGGATTTGGAATTTGGACATCCCTCCAAAATTAAAAAATTTCTTATGGCAAATTTGTCATAATAGCCTTGGTGTTCGTGCTACCCTGGCCAATAGGAATATCATTCCTATCAACCTATGTGCTCTCTGCAACTCCCACCCTGAGACCTTAGACCATCTTTTTGGGGATCGCCCCTCTCTTACTCCCCTAAAGACCTTACCCGACCTCAAGCCCTGGCTTCCTTTCTCCTTCTCTAATGACACGCTAATGGAAAACCTTTCCAAGCTACGGAAACGCAAATCCAATTTAAGTAAATTTATTTTCTTAATATGGAGCATTTGGAAAGAGAGAAATGAAATTATCTTCCGCCAAAGTGCTCTCAGCATTCATAGGATCCTCCACAAAGCCAAATTCCTATTCTCAGAATGGTCCCTTAGGATTGCGGTAGAGCACTGCTTTTCCTGTGGGACCCCGTTCTCTACCACTTTCAATCCACCATCCTCATCATCCTATCCATCATCTATTTTCGTCGCTTGGGAGCCGCCTCCCCCACTTTATTTCAAACTCAATTTCGATGGTTCAGTTTGTGATTCCTCTGCTGCAGCTGGAGTTATCATTCGAGACTCTCAGGGTACTATTATTAAGGCTGATGCTTTCAACCTCGGCATCACTACTGTCTACATGGCCGAAGCCATGGCCCTCCACCACGGTATTCAGTTGGCTATTCAGAATAACATTTCTCATCTTCACATCGAAGGCGATAACCTTCTCGTTGTTAACGCCCTTAAGGGCCTTTGGGCGCCCCCTTGGCAGATGTGTCATCTTCTCAAGGACATTCACAAGCTCCTCCTCTCCTTCACTACGTGGGATATCAGACATATCTACAGGGAAGCTAATAATTGGCAGCAGATTAGATTGCCAATGTAGGACATTTAGTCAATTTTGTTTTTCTCATTGATGATTGTACTAGTTCCGAGTTATCTACCATTCTTGTAAATGATAAGGTTGGAGCTCCCCTCGTGCGGAGGGTCTCCTAACCTTCTTTTTCCTTACCTTTATAAAAAAAAACAGGTGATAGTCTAGTGGTGTTGGCATCTCCTCCCAGATATATTGAATCTAAAAGAGGTTAGTGTTGAAAACTTTCCTCATCACATACAAATCAAGTAGATATCAGTAATTTGTTTTGTTAAGTGTTTCAAGTTGCATCATAAATGACTTGTGTCTGAGGTACTCTTCATATGCATATAAAGTTTGTACAAACTAACTTGATACAACACTACAAACTTCGCAAATTCTTGTACTAAATGGTATAAAAAAGTCACGTCATCTTTTAATTATTTAAAAACTAAGCATTAACACATACAAAAAGTAATTTTTTGCGTATCATGCTTACATTTTGATGACTTTTGTTTAATCTAATTTTGACCAAATACTTAAATTTGAATGTCCGGAAAGAGACGGGTTAACTTTACATTTACCAAAAACATGGCAACGGAATAGTAATAAGTGCAGAATTGAGGGTTCAATGCACTTTGAAAAAACCTGTGTCAACCTTCAAAAGAAGTCACAGAACACCACAATTGACCACTTTGATATGAAATAGATAATTAGATTGATCTCGCGATTTTCTTTTACACAAATAGCTTAATAAAAAGGGCTAAAAACAAATAAATTTGTTTGATTAAAAGTTAAAATGGTTAAGTCAATAAAGATCAACCTCAACCTGTTTATCTTTAACACAAACCAAAAAATCAGCCCAACACAAACTATTTGCAGGTTCACCTGCCATATCTAGAAATGGTGTCTACCTGTATGGTAACATTTCAGCACCATAAGATCTTTAAACAACACAAATCCAGGAGAAAGAATATGAGAAAAGGGTATTCGCCATTTCATATAACTACTACTCTATAACTGTCATATTTTACACCCTCTTCGAATTCTATACAAGGATACAATTAGATAGTATACATATGTAACTCCTCCCTCTCATACACTTGATATGATACAAACCAGAATATGGCGAAACCCATAGAAAGCAACTACTACTCGCCCTTATAGAACAAAGGGGTAAAAGAATATGGTAATGCCTCCTATATATGCAATCCTAAAAACATGTATCATGAATTTTGCTACCTAAACCTAAATCTATGCAAAACCAATGGTTGGTTGTCAGAAACATACACATCTCAAAATCTTAGCTCATACCATCTCCACAACAAAAAGCGCGTTTTGTTTCTTGAAGTTTTTGCCATAAACACATCATATCTCTTGGACCTTGATAGTGTGCAACTACGTAACCATCCTTGCATCCCTCATTGTAGACTCTCATTTCATTCTCATACCTCACTTCGAGCCCTTCTTTCTTCAAGTCAGCAATCCAAATGCCCATCGCTACATCCTCCAATTTAAACATCTGGTTGTTTTTAAGAATCAAATGATCATGCTTTTGTACTTATGACCCAAAATAGTGACAAAATAAATCTTCGATAAAATAATTGGAAACCAAAGGGTATCATTGTTCTCAGACTCGCACTCACCTTCAGTTGCCCACTTTGATGTCTCTTGGAGATAGAATTTGCAATATCGTGCGACACAACATAACCAGGACCGTGTGCCCAAGGTGGGTAAGTTTCTTCAGGCCATTCCTTCACGAATGAACACATGGAAGATAGTTAGAAGACATGAATGCTAAACATCTATGATCCTTCTCTCGAGCAGAAAAGCATAGAGAATAGATCCAATGAGCCCAGGAAAACAGGAGATTAGGTGGTTACAATTACCTCATTAGTAATAAACCATTTACTGTCAGGACTGCGATGCGGTCGTGAGTCAGAGTTGATAAGCCCGTAAAGCAATCCGCGAGTCACATTTATCCTGTCCAAGGAAGCTATTACTTCATCAACACGAACCAAAGCATCATCATCTGTCTTCATGACATACTTGGCTGAAACAACGTGTGTCTGTTGCATTATCGATCAAGAAAAGTGAATTAGACATTCCACCAATTGAAAAGAATTTCCGCCAAAACCAAACAGATAATAAAATCCCAACATATAGCCTGATTGAGACCTTTTCTTTTCTCTCGCATATTTTGGGAAAGACTTAACTGAAAGGAACCTCTCTTCCTCAAATATAATACAGAAAACAAGACGTTACCCCAAAAATACAGATGGCCACAGTCTTCCATGTAATCAGGCTGTAATAATCAACAAATGGCATCAACTGCACATCACCATAAGTGCGTGCTTCGCTCCATAGTTCTTCATTTACTCTTTGGTTTTTATGCTGTTAACAAAAAGAACAACTCTTCCTGAGTAATAATCATCATATATTATTGTGTGCATAATAGGAACTTAATGATTGATATAAATCTCCAAGAAACTTATATCACAATTCATACAAGAGCACAGAAAAGTACCAGCTAAGACTCTAAGAATATGCATTTACCTCTTCTACATAATTATTGCTAAATGTCACCATAGTACTAGAAATGGCCATTGAGCCCGAGCAGCTTTATACTTTGAGACTTGGTACCCCTTTTGTCAGTGTTATATAATGGCTACTTTTTACTTCAGATGGTTTGGCTAGACATGCATAAAAAATAATCTAAAGTTTAAGGACTCACCAAACCAACAAAAAAGCGCACTGCAACTGACCCAGAGCGCACTGCTGGATACTGCATCCATGTTCTTCGAACAGCCATTCGACGCTTAAAGTTATTTGCAGTAGAAAAAACCCCAATAAATAGATCTAAAGACTTTCCATGTGGAATGGGAACAGCCTTAAGACTTTCCAGATCACGAACATGCTCCACATCCTCAGATGTGGGTAGACCACTTGCAAGGATTGAAATCAATTGCAAATCTCCAGATACTCTAACTTCACTAACAAGCCATGGCTCCAAAGTCTGAAAAATATAGAAAAGGGCAGACGTATAAATGAAGCTGGCTTTTGCATTAAATCTTCTAAAAAACAGTTCTTAGAGAAATTATAAGAACTGCACCTCACGATAAGCAAATGAGGTTACATGCTTCCCATCAACTGTCATCTGTATTCCCTCTGACCCGACCCTAAGTGTTGCAACAAACGGATAGCTCTGTCTAAACGGGAAGTACCGTCTTCTTTTGAATCCATCATGAATCTGTGAAGATCCTTTAGAACCATTTACGTGCGAGAATGCCTTTAATGTCTGATTGACATCCTTTCCCACCATATCATTGCACTGATCAAGCTCGTCCACTGTAAAATTTTAGAACAGAGTTATGCACGAACAACATATCATGCACCACATAGTTTATTTCAAGATAATGTTGAAACTTCTAAAACAGAACTCTAATCTGTAAAACATAGGGAACAAATCAATGATTTTAGTTCAAGATGACCAAAGGACTATTTCTTTCTCCTCATTATGTTGGATGTTACTGAGCTAGAATATGCACATTAGATGAGCACAACGAAAATAACCTATAAGGTTTCCAAATAAAGTATTGTACTAACAAGATATACAAATAACCACAACTAATTGCATCTTACAAGGGTTAAAGTACATAGAAAAAAGCAATCAAAAGCTGCAAGCTCAAAACACATGAAAGTTATACATGAAAGATGAGGGTTTACTGGGACCAGACAAACAAGTTAGGACAATGACCAAAGTTATGAAAAGTTTTCATTCTTGTTCAATTTTTCTTACAGCTTCTAAAGGTTAAGGAGTAGCTTTGTTGAAGTGAACATGCATCACATTCTATTAGGGCTTGAATCCACAACAAAATATAATAGTATAATTGTTTATCAGACTCCAAAAAATCAAGCACAGTCAGGAATATTACATTAATTTATTCGGTTTTTTCACCTGATACCCCCGAGTTTTCAAAAAATTCACCTGGTACCCTCCATGTTTTCAAAATTCACCAGGTACCCCTAAGTTTCAAACTAATACACGGGGTACCCTTAAATACCCTTAATGACTAACGGCGTTAACCGCCGTTAGTCATTAACCCTAATTAACCTCTAACCCTAAACCCTAAACCTAACCCTAAAGCCTAACCACCTAAACAAACCCTAAATCTAACCCTAACCCTAACCCTCCTTCCCCCACCCTTACACCACCCCCGTAGCCTCCCCCCACCCCGCCCCCACCCCCCCCCCACCCTCCCACCACTCCCGTAGCCTCCCCCACCCCTCCCCCTCCCCCCACCCCCTACCCCTCCACCGCCTCGGCCAGTCGCAGCTCTCCCCCTCCCCACCCCTACTCCTCCACCGCCGCCGAGCTCGGCCGCAGTCTCCCCTCCCCTCCCACCGTCGCTCCGTCGATTTTCGTTGCTCCCCTACCATTCTAGTTTCGCGCCAGATTTCCCCCACCCCGCATCTTCGCCCGCCCATAGCTTTCGTTGCCGCTTCAGATTTCCCCCACCCCGGATCTTCGTTGCCCGGATCTTCGTTGCGCCGTGATGGTGGCTCGTGTGGGATGCCCGGATCTTCGGGACTTAGGGTGGGATGTGCCGAGAAAGAAAGATGGTGGGGGGCGGGGAAATCGAGGAGAGTGGGGTGGGGACGGGTGTCGATGGGGTAGGGGGAGGGAGGGGGGCCGGGGGGGAGTGGGGCCGGGGGGGAGGGGCGGGGGTGGGGGAGGGGGGTGTCGACGGGGTGGGGGAGGGAGGGGGGTGGGGAGGGGGAGGGGGTAGGGGGAGGCTGCAGGGGTGGTGGGAGTGTGGGGGAGGGGTGGTTGGGGTTAGGTTTAGGGTTTAGGATTAGGGTTAGGCTAAGGGTTAGGATTAAGGTTAGTATTAGGGGGTTAATTAGGGTTTAAAACAGAAAATTAGGGTTAATGACTAACGGCGGTTAACGTCGTTAGTCATTAAGGGCATTTGAGTGTATTAGTTTGAAACTTAGGGGTACCCCGTGAATTAGTTTTAAACTTAGGGGTACCTGGTGAATTTTGAAAACATGGAGGGTACCACATGAATTTTTTGAAAACTCGAGGGTATCAGGTGAAAAAACCGTTAATTTATTATAGTTTATATAGATCTCCTTTAAGTTTCAAAATTTGACACATAGAGTTGATATAAAGCCAAGCTGAACATAAGAATAACTAACAGAAAAACTCCAACTCTTAACATCAATTCAGAAGATACTCATGTTTAAAGGTACTCAAGGACGAAATCGAATATAATACCAGAATTGAGTTGCTCCACATCAAGGTAGTATGATGGGAATCTACAGCTATATTAATAAATAATGGAGCTGAGCATAACATACTCCACTGAAGGAAGAGTCCTAATCACCTTTCTTATTACTGTCCGTCTCAGGATGTGGGCAACGCTCCTCTTCACCCCAATCATGCGCAGCAGTCCAGGTGTTTTGAACAATAACAGGGTCCTCTGTTATCTGATCTCCATGCAGCCTAACATTATAGTGCAGTATAACAGGTGGTTCTGGCTCCCCGGGGATCTGTTCTCCAGTTAAGTCAATCCGAAAGTTACCAAGAAGACCATTTGGTATGCCAATAATCGTAACAGAAGAACCTTGAGTCAGTCCACAAGGGACCCCTAACCTAAAATTACTATCATTAAGTTCAAAGTCATTCATCCTTTTAAGATAGTGCGGACATTGTTTCTCTTTCAGTTTCACAATAGAACTATCATTTACATGAAGTTTTTCCTCTTCAATAACAGTCATAAGGCCATTCCATGCATGTGAAGCTTCTCTAGTAGCTTCTATTGCATTTGGCAGAACATGAGAATGATGGATCAAGTGCTTTAGCTGGTTCCAAGTCAGTAAAGAATGTCTCTCTTCTTTTGTGAGATTCCTCCAAACAAATAGACTGGAGGTCAGATTATCCGCAGAAATTACTTGGTTAGCAGTCTGTGGACTCTGAACATCAGGAGTACCAGTAGAGCTTATCCATTCTAAAGGATTAGTATTAACCCATTCAAAGGGACTAGTAGTATTAAAAGACAAGGAGCCAGTCAAGGAACTAGGATCTAGGGGGTTTTGCATGATGGTGTATCGCAACACCAGCAACATGAAGATAGAGGCAATGGTGACCCCTGCGTACCATTTTTTCATTTCCTTCATTATCAGCTCCAACGAATAGTCTCAATCTGATTCCTTGGTAAAGTTGAGCCTAAACGTGAACATGCAACCTCAAACTGAAAAGCACATGAAGCCAGGAGCAATAAGATGCCATACAGCTAAAGCAAGAAGATTGATCTTTCAAAGCAGATGTGTACCAGATCATTGAACACATTCACGTAACCGTTATCTGTTTATTTGATAGCATTTTCTTAGTGCTGGAATATGTATGACCAAATTCCACAATCATAGAGCGGAGCACCTGATTAATTCTTCTAGAACAGCATCAGAGAGTATTCAACAGTTTCAACCCATATCCTGAAAACAAATCATTAGAGCACAAGGTTATTTAAGGGGTTACAACCATATATTAAGAGCATCATGGAAATGCTTATTAGTCTACTTAGCATTCAACCTACAAAGAATATTGAACAATGAAAATGATGGACCATTCGTTACGGCGTCTCTGTCACAGGTTTTTTTTTGTACTCCATAGTTAGTCCTCCAACTAAGGGTGCATGCTAATTTTCTTCACTTAAACTTATAAATACTGAACATACTACACCCGATTGGACTTGATCAATCCTGATTTCACATTATATTTACAGCTGATTGGACTTGATAAATCCTAATTAGACTTGAACAACCATGAATTTTTTTATTCCAAGGTTGCACCCTAACTCTGCCTATGGGTACCTACTCAATGTCTGTCCCAATCCCGGGTAAAGGAAGACGGTTGTAGTAGCTAGTAGGAGACAACCAAGTTAAAGTAAGTCACATCTAAGAGCATAGGTAGTCCTCCAACTAGTTTATGAAACTTAGAACAAGACAGAACTAGTGATGATTAAGCAAAGAACAGATCAGAATATATCCACAATATGCGAGCCCAAAAAATTTGAACTCACAAAAAGTGAGGATGTACATTTCGATATTTCATGAAAGATATTATGCTAGATTGTGAAGTCTCATAATCCACTCACTTAATACTAGGGGAAAGGATTTTGGTATAGATTTAGATCAAATACCACACCATAACATTTTCGTTTTCATGAATATATGCATGTTGTAATCTAATATGAAGTGCCCAATAACATATTGCACACATCTGAGCCTCAGATTCAGATATTGCGGTTGAAATGAATTAATCAAGTATCAAACACAACTCCGGCGTAAATGTGGAATCTGCAACAACCATTAAAGGTTAAAAATC
Source organism: Beta corolliflora (assembly GCA_947648045.1). Classification (NCBI taxonomy): domain Eukaryota; kingdom Viridiplantae; phylum Streptophyta; class Magnoliopsida; order Caryophyllales; family Amaranthaceae; genus Beta; species Beta corolliflora. The sequence goes on from CANSZD010000633.1 coordinate 88,182, forward strand.
AAAGTGCTACAATGACCCATCACCCAGAAGCCACACAACATAGTATTTTATTTATAGCCCAAAACCCAATGAAACCACATAGCAAAGTTCATTGTTCACAGTTCACACTATCATTAAAATCAAGGATTTAGATAAATGATACCCAAATTCAGGATTTTTCAGCCGACATTGTTAATAAGAAGTAATATACAAAACCATCAATAATTCTAGCAGTTTCTTTCACAGATTTAAAGTTAGCCTCTTGCTTCATTGCCAATTTTTACACATTGCACATCTTCTTTCCCACCATAGAAAAACTAATTAGTGCTAACATCTTAACTAAGAAACCAATTTCCATGAAATTACTATGAAAATTATGAACAATCTTATCTATCAAGTATCAACCCACACCCACCCCCTCAAAATATAAATATTAAAAACCCAAAACAGAAATTTAAGAAAGATCATAAATTTATAACCTATAAAATAGTATTAAGAGTGCAGCGAAGATCTAGTGAAACAACAAACTAATCCCAATTAGCATATAAAGGAAAATTCCCAAAAAAAAAAAAAAGAGAAGAAACTGTCAAAAAATGAACACTTGAACTTTAAGAACAGAATCAAAGAGATAGTATTACTCACCTTGAAAGTATAAGTTTACAATTAAAAAGCTTGAGAAAAAAGTTGCAGAAACTAAAAACACTCACCTTAATATGGAATCACTTCACAAGACAAAATGGTTGTAGGAGAGAGAGAGAGAGAAGCGAAGAGGGACTTTAATTGGTTTGAACAGTGGTCTTCAAGTCTACGCTTTAATGGTAGTACTACCCCAAAATATATTTATAAAAAAAAAGAATCCTGTAGAAAATTTCCGTTTTGGAAACTAGATTATTTGTTTGACTAGTTGAGACTTGAGAGTAGGTTTTAAGGTAACAGTGTTTTTTGACGACTTCTCTACACTTGTCTTTTTGGAATTTGTAAAATGTTTTCTAGATGGAGAATTTAGAAGTATTAGATTTAGATATAGAGATAGTTATAGATTTAGGATCAATATTGGTCTGATCAATATTGGCCTAATTGGTTGTATATATATGTTGGATTCTAAAACCTTCTTAAAAAAATAAGTTGGATTCTAAAACTTTCTCAAAAAAATTTGAGTTGGATTCTAACTATTACTTCCTCTTTTTTTTTTTTTTACTTGCAACATTGAAATATCCCTCTGTATATTTTTATCTTTCCTACTTTTATTGTGCGCGTTTGTCAATGCACTTCTTTGACTTTAAAGTAAGTTAAAAAAATACAGAGGGGGTATGACACAAGAATCTAGGAAATGAGAGAAATAGAGAGATATTAGAAAGAAACCCCCGAATATGCTAGGAGAGAAAAAAAGAAAAAAAAATTGTGCCAAACTTCCTTAGATGGGATCCATAGCAAGAAAAAAAAAGTAGAAGTATTAATATATATTATAAATGGGTATGTTACCCTTTTTTTCCATTTGTTAAGTGCATATTAGATGTATATCCGCACGATCGATAAATATCACAATAACCATATATAGCTTCTTTTTGCTCGTCTGTATATGGTGAAATGTTTTTCCTTTCTACACTACATCAAGACTTGAGGTTTAATATCAATTGATTGTACTAATGGACTAACTCCATCCAAATTAGAAAAAATAATGACATTATTGAACAATTAAACTTCTAATTTATTAGTCCATCATAAGCTTGACTATATTCTTGAATAATCTCAATTTGGAAGTCTTGTTCTCAAAATAAAAGATTACATCAAACTTTAATAGCTATAGTTTTATTGACTTTGACTAAGAATTTGTCAAGCAATACTAAATAATGATTTTATTACCATTATTAAATGTTGTAGATAGTTTGTTGAAAATCAACTCTATTTATCTCTTATTCTAAACAATATATTTTAATTTAATCATTCTCAAACTCTATGTGTGAGAAATATGGTGAATTACCCTCTTAGCTTTGCTCAATAGTGAAATTGACCCCTTAACTTGTTAATGTAGCAATTAAGCCCCATTACCAATTGTAAAATTCATACCTAATAAGTAATAATAAGTTTCAATCAAATTACTACTTCCTCCGTCCCAGAATAGTCTGAACACTTTCCTTTTATGTTTGTCCCAAATTAGTTTGAACACTTCCATTTTTGGCGTGGCCCCATTATTAATATATTATTTCTTTTACATATCTTTGGCCCACACTCTACCTTTTATCGATAAAAGAGATCTTTCTCTCTCCTCTAATAAAAAAACCCCACCAACTCCTATCAAATCTACTTTTTAAATTAAATAACATTTGATAACCACACTAGAACTTATCACCTTAAACTACGTGTCCCAATAAGTATTCAGATCTTTCTGGGACGGAGGTAGTACTAGAATATGATGATTGATACAACACACACTAACAATTTTAAAATATTCAAAATAGTTTATTGTGATACAACATTGCAACAAGTTACCTTTTTAAATTATTTAATAATTTTTTTTAATTATTATGTTGTGTCATTAATTTTGGGGGAGATCAATTTCAATTGAAATTATAATTAGGGCTTAACTTCACAATCAATTAAAGTTATGAGGATAACTTGCCATATTTTATTCAATGATATACATAATATGCTTACGCATCAGTGACTTTACTCTTTAAAAGTTCTTTATTTATTTAGATAATTAGATTATGGAGAATTAGATTTCCGTAAAGCACAACATATTATACAACATTTTGTAAAAAAAAGAAAATAAAACATGGAGATGATCAATTAAAAAAAAAAGGAAAAACAAGATGATTAATTTTGATTTTTATATAAAAAAAAATCATCAATCCCCCTATGTTTTTGCCTTCTCTCTAATCCCTTTGAGAAAGTTTTGTAATGTCTCTTTCATTGAATACTTGTAGCGCGACCGCATCATCAATATACTATAAGCCTAATGAGGTTGGCGTTATGTTTGTTTAATTCTTTGTTCTCTTTTTGTGTTTGGTGAAGATGTTGATTTCAGGAGGTGGAGAATTGTATTTGATACTTGATGGATATGTTTCTCTGACTGCAACGTTTCCTCATGTCATTGGTGAATGTTTCTACATAAGGAAGCTGACATGGGAAGATGGGATAGTCTGATTGATTATTATAATATAATATTTTTCTTATTTTTTTTTTTGCAACGTTTGTTTTTGTAGAGTTGAATTTTTTTTTTAAAAAAAATTGCATTTAATAAATAGGGAGGTACTACATAAATTCATATTAATCAAGAATACAAATTAAAAAAATTTACTATAACATAATCTAAGAGTCTACTAATTACTTAAGTTAGGTTACTTCCTTGGTTCCGGGTGTGAAACACTAAAAAAGTTCTCTTCGCTGAAAGGGATACCTTGATCCAAGTAGAGGTTCTCTATCTCTTACTTTGATCAATAAAATACTAGCCAAATTATCAAAAAAAAAGAGTCTACATGATTAATCAAGAAAGTAATACTTCAAATAAAATAAAAACTCTCTTTGATTATTTTTTTCTATTAAAGAAAGCTTTGTCAAAAAAGGGTCTTCTCAAAAAATTAAAAATAAAAGAAAATTTATGTATTAGAAGCAGAAGCTCATATTATTATTTTTTTGGCTCTCTTTTTAAATTTTCAGAGACTTTTTCATGGTTATGTCAAATTCTAAGACTATATGTCCAATTTGTCTTATTTACACTAATTTCAAAAAATCACTTTAAAAGAGTTAAATTCAAGGCTTTTAAATCTAGATGAGTTAAGTTTATAGTAGTCCTTAAGGCATTAAAAACCGTGAAATTCAAGCCACGGCTATAATAACTTCTACTAAATTTTTGATAAGTTCAAATAAGTGAAATTTGGTTCAAATAAGGGTGCATTACTTTTATTTTTTTTTTTCTTTTTTTTTTTTTATAAGATCTTTATTAAATATATCTTATTTTATCTTTTTTTTTTTTTTAATTTTTTTTTTTTTTTTTTTATTTTATTTTATAAGATATCTTTTTTATATTTTATTATTAATCTTTTTTATCTTATTATAAAATCTTAAATAAATAAAAAAAACTATCTCTATCTCTTAGCTTTCTCTCACTAGTACAAAAAAGGCCAATATATATACTATTGGTCAAAATATAACGTAAGAGACAATCTCTTGAAGCATGTCTAGGTTAAGGTTAGAGGTTCTATAAAACCATATATATATATAATTTCGGATTTTTCACCATATACCCCCTAATTTTTATCAAAATACATAGAATGTCCTTTATAATTAATAATTGTTATCTCGTTAGTCATTAACCTCTAATTCCTTTATTAAACTCTAAAGAATCCGAATTAGTCTTCATTAATTAAAAAGAAAATAATGAATCTCGTTTCTCTCTCTCTCTCCCTCCATTACCTATTCTTTGTCTTTGCATCTAGGCCCCTCCCCCCCTCCCACCACTAGCCTTCACTCTCTCCAGTCAACTCTCCACTAAATCAACACCAATACAAAAATTAAACATCACTACTATCAACTCTTTCTTACAACAAGAATCCGCGATTTTAACGACAGCACAATATAGTCGGTAAAAGAACGTAAATTTATCGATAAAGCGATTGCTGACCGCTAAACAGTCAGTGGAAGCCTGTCAGCATACCATTGGTCAAAAAAAATTGGATATACCAACCGTCTAGCGGTCGGTTAAATTACCTACCGACTAGCGATAGGTAAAGTTAAATTTACCGACCGACCAATGCTAGAAAAAACCAAAATATGGAATTACCACTTACTGACTTCAACCAAAGTTTTGATATTTTTTAATTTCAAATCTAATCCAAACTACAATGAACAAAATTAGAGCACTCCAACTATTAAAAGGAAAAGACAATTATTCGTGAATCAACAAGAGTTATTACGCACAACACCAATGCATACGGTAAAAAACCAGTAAAATTTAAAAAGAGACTCTTGTTAACATGCATCAAACATGTCTCTTTGATATGCACTAATGCAGTGCTGAAAATAATAGAAAAATAAATTGATTTTAGGGAAAATACTCCCTTTAATCCAACCTTAGCATATGACTCCACGGGTTCAATTCATCTAAACAAATATCCTTCCCCCCTTTTCTTTTTAAGGTTTAAAGAGTGAGAGAAAAAAGAAGGAAAAAAGAAAAAAAAAGAAGTGAATACCAAATAAGGTAACGGTTCGATTTATTTTAAAAAGCTAAAATAGTAAGTGTTTCATTTATTTTTTTAGAACGGAGGAAGTATACAAATTCATCGATCTTAAAGCCAAATATAAATCACAGTCATCTTAAAAACTGAAATCTTCTAAAACATATAAAAAATAAAATTCATAAAAAAAAAGAAAAAAATCACACACAAATTCATATAAATAGAACAAATTATGTACAATAGGATGTTGAAAATCTCACTTTGAAAGGCAGCTAAAATTATATTTTCAAATTCCTAAAATCGATGAATTTGGTCAAAAGTAGACGGGTAATTATATGTGGTGGTTTCAAAATTAGACGGGTAATATATGATGGGTGTTACTTGTTAGGGGTATATATAATAACTCTATATACATATTAATGCACCAACATTGACCTAATTATTATGAATTTATGATCACATTACTTGCCTAATGTAGAATATGTAATAACCAATATTGTACATACGCCACTTGCTAATTTAATTATCAAAATGATATTGTACATATGCCACTTGCTAATTTAATTATCAAAATGATCTTCTTGCGTAATGACGTTTTTTCATAGTTATCGCACATATTTTTCAACAAATCTTTTAATGGCATGAATTAATGTAATTTGAAATGGCAAGAGTTCCACTAATTTAGATTACTACCAAATGAATACAAGGGGACTCAATAAACCTACTCCTTTTTTTATGAGAGGACCTAACAACCTATTTAGAAATGATGATTTCAAAAAATTTATTATGTGACGTAACCGCAGAGAACATGTTTAGTCTCTTGTCTTCAATGAGAAAAAAGGGTTTTTGTTGGCCATGGGAACATTACTCGATTACTAGTAACGAATTTGGTTAAAGTTTTTATTTATACTTTGGAAAGGAAGGCACAATGATTAGCTGTTTTCTGTCTTACCAGGAGTATTAAGGTTTGCCCAATGAGAAAGTAATGTCTTATTGCGTGTTCTATCAAATTTGTGGTAGACAAGCTTTACTTAATTCGGTTGCAAATTCCTAGATCAACTGTTGGTGCTACTACACCACGTGTACACCACGGTAAATTGGTAATTAATCTCGTGTTAATATCATGTTGAATAATCAGTCCGTACCCATCCAAAGCAGATAATATGTTTAATATAGTAAGGCTATTTTTAGTTTACCTTATTTTTACTGATCTGAACTGAACTTATTTTTTCTGATCTGACCTGAATTGAACTTATTTTTTCGATTCGATCTAATCGATCCGATTCGATCTTATCACGATCTAATCGATCGATGTGGTACGATCTCGATATGATCCGAACTTATCGTTTATAAAACATATTAATACTAATATTATTATTACTTTGTATTTAGTTACTAGTATTACTATTACTACTATCATTTTATTACTATCACAACTTTTAATAATAAGAATAATATGATCAATAATAATAATAATAATAACAATAATAATAATAACAATAATAATATTGTTATTATTATTGTTATTATTATTATTATTATTATTATTATTATTATTATTATTATTATTATTATTATTATTATTATAGTTAGTTTTTTTTTTGAAAGAGAACACATATTTTAGGTAAAAATAACATATTGTTCATGCTAAGGTTCATTTATAATAAGAACTTAGGTAGTAATGAAAATAATATATAATGATAATAAATAAAAAAAACATATATTGAAAGAGCATACAAACTCTATTAAAAGAACACATTCTAAAAATAAAAGATAGATGTTATTTTTATATTGATGGCATGTTCGGATTTAACTAACAACATGTTCTTTGTTATGTCAATCAATTGTTCTCTATTTTTATAAATAAACCTATAAATTATATATAATCATATGATCTTGAATAAAATTGTTGAAGTGTTCTTCTTATATCTTTGTCATGTTCAATATAAACTTTGTTTTTAAAGGTAATTAAGTTGAAATCCTTTGTAGAGGGAATTTGAAGGTGATGTCAACACCATTAGGTTATCCCATGCTACTCATATTTTATATAAGATATCACATGTCTAAGTTGAAATCCCTACTACTACTACTACTACTACTACTACTACTACTACTACTACTACTACTACTACTGCTTTACATCGCTCTACTTGCTCATCTATCGCTGCTGCCATCTTGCTCCGCTCTTACTGCTGCTATCGCTCTGCTACTACTACGCTATTATCGCTCGCTACAAATGTTGTTCTTCTGCTTTCTTGCTACTACTCGCTGCTGCGCTCTGCCGCTCTGCTACTACTATCTGCTCTTTACGCTGCTATTTGCTGCTACTATTGCTTGCACTCATTTGCTACTACTACTGCCTTCGCTTCTCTGCTACTTTGCTTGCTGCTTTCTTCTACTTTTCTTTCTTCTTCTTCTACTATCTTTGCTACTACTACTAATACTACTCTGCTACTACTACTACTACTATCATTACTAACAATACTACTGGTACTACTACTACTACTACTACTACTAACAATACTAACAATACTAATGGTAATAACAATACTAATAATAATAATAACAACAACATTAACAATAATTATAATAATCATAATAGCATTAGTAATACTCCCCCTTTTTTTTATCATTCTCACTTTCTTGTGCACGTATGTTTTTCAATGCACCACTTTGAACTTAAATATCTTTCATTATATATTAGTAAAAATTATAACGATTGAATATTAATAAAGTACTAATTGAGACGAATCACACAAGACCCCACATGAATATTTATTTTCTTATAAATTGAAAAAATTGAGAAGATTATCTCCAACCATGAATAGTGTCAAGATTCCAAGTGAGAATAATAAAAAAAAAAGAGGGAGTACTAATAATAATTATTATTATCATACCAATAACAATAATAACAACAATAATAACAACAATAATAACAACAATGATAATAACGATAATAATAAGTTTTTAAATATAAGCATCATCTGAACTTATATGATCTGCTATGAACTTATCTTATATGATCTGATATACCTGAACTTATTTTTTCTGATCCTATTTGGTATGATTTGATCTGAAATAAGTAAAAATAAGGTGAACTTAACATAGCCTGACAAACTAACAATAGGTTCTCTTGATCTTATTTCAGGAATTTATTACTCATTTTTATTGGAATTAGATCGGATTAGATCATTGACTTATCATCAAATATATTTGTATGTTTATTAATAAATACTAAAAACGTTTAAAACTTCAAGAATTACACATTGAAGCAATTCTAATAAGATACCACAAGATAGTGTTTATAATATTATGAATTAACGTATATATAACGTCAAGTTTAATCAAATCAAGAGACAAGAATAGATTCGAAGAACTAGATCGTATCTTAAATAAATAATAAGAACCAACACACTTTTATTTAAGGTGAAGAGAGTTCTGTTCAACTTATTTTAACTTATTTTAGAAAAATTAAGTTCATATAAGATAAGATAAGTTCAGATGAGATAAGATAAGATAATACTTCCTCCATTCTGAAATAAAATAAAACGCTTATCTCTTTTATGTGAGAGCTTTCTCAGAGAAGCGTTTCATTTAATTTATTTCAGAACGGAGGAAGTATAAGTTTTGAAAAGTTCATATAAGACAAGATAAGTTCAGGTTAGATAAAGATAAGTTCAGATAGTAAAATATAAGTTCAGATTCTATACCATAAGTTCAGATAAGATAAGATGAGTTCGAATAATTCAAAATAAGTTGAATATAACGGACCCTAAATTTATAGCAAATAAGTTAAATAGATCAAATATCAGTTTCGTAAGTCAATTCAATTCACAACTATGGCATTTATGCTTTGATAAGTTTAAATCAAGTGAATAAAAATACACTATTAACTTATTTTCCAGAAAATTGAGTTTTACTATAGGTAAGTTTTTATAAGCTAGTTCCAGTAACTTCAATCCATGATTAGTAAATCTTAATAGGGAAATTCTACACGGTACCATTGTACTTTTGACTTTTTCATTTGTTACCCAAAATTGTTTTGGATTCTACATGGTACTACTGTAGTTTTGACTAATTCTCTACCATAATATTCCGTTAAATAAAAGGTTAGTTGAGGGTTAATGAGGGTTAGGGGTTTGCCTCGTTTTGCGTGCTTCGGTTTGCGCACCAGGAAAATCGACCGGTTAATGTTTTGGATGGACATTTTTGTTCTCAAGGTTTAATTTTGAGGCCGGAATTAGAAAAAAAGACCGAAAATGCCTCGGTTTGCGCAATAGAAAAGAACAACTAGTATTTCCTCGTACGTAAAACAAGGTATTTTGGTATTATTTTTTTGCCAATTTTGACTTCAAATTTGAAACTTAAGGATTAAAATGACCCCCAAACCTTAACTGAGCTTTTTTTCGGCATCGAAACTCAAACATGCAAACTGAGACAAAACCCTACCTCTATTAACCCCCAACTTTTTTTTAACGTAATGCTATGGTAGAGAATTAGTACAAACTACAATGGTACCATGTAAAATCCAAAATAATTTTGGGTACCTAATGGAAAAAGTCAAAAATATAGTGGTACCATGTTAATAAGTTAAAATATAAATAGATAACACCAAGTCTTAGGCGTTCGGTAGTTCAAGATCGAACCAGATTAGAACCATAAATTAGATTATTTAAAAATATACATGAAGGATGGACTAAGGCTCCGTTTGGTAGGATGTAAAATATTTTCCTGGAAAACTATTTTTCTCTATTCTCAATTTTACATTGTTTGCTTTACAAAGGAGTGTAAAACCATTGTCCCTAGGAGTAAAATTGCTCTCCCAATGATGGAAATGTTTTCCTTCCTTTTCCTTATCTCTCTTATACACTCCTCTCACTACCTCCTTACTTTCCCTTTCATTTTTCTTTCGTTTTATTATTTTTCTTACATGGAACTAATTAAACAACGGAAAACTAATTTTGGAAATGTGTTTTCCATTGTAAATTGTTTTCCATGAAAATTATTTTACATTAAAAATATTTTATACCCAACCAAAAGGAGCCTAAGTAGAAAAAAAAACAATGAATTGGTTCTTGGACCCAACTAGACTCTTAATTTTTTTTTTTTATAAATTTGGTTATGTTGCTTTCATTAAATCTGAGGCAAAATACAATACAATTCCCCTATTGCGGCAGCCCACATGATAAGGCATCCCAAACTAGACTCTTAAAATTAACCAACCAATCCAACATATGTCTTTCGTTTTCTTCTCTACTTAAAGGTTGTCGTATGCTTGACATATTTCATTATTTTAATAATCAACTTAAGCATTAGTAGTAAATAAAAAATACTAAATAAGTTATATATATACATATACTAGTTTTTGAAGATTTCAATAGATGTTTACATACTTAATATTGAATAAAATATCTATACTAATTGAACATGATTGTTTTTACATAATTTATCATTAGAAAGTTTAATTATTTTTTAAAATAGTAACATGATTGTTGTGTTTATTTATTTTGAATTCCTAAGTGCCAATAGAATAATATGGTCAAGTGCCAATAGAATAATTTGGTTTAGAAGTATCTTATGCACAATAAGTTTAATCAATTCAGAGTTTAATCTTTATGGTAGTGTAGGGTGAATTGACCTATAATGTTCTTGCAAGTTCAATTTAACCAATCTTTATTATATAAGCCAAGGGGGGAGCAATGGTGTCCCCCTTGGATTCTTGAAATTTACTTAATTTCCCCTCCATAGCATATATATTACATTACAAAAACTTGACATTTTATCCTACTACATTACAAAAACTTGTCAGTTTCAATAAAATTCAATTGGCCTTAATCAGCAGCACAACCAATGCAAATTGCACAACTGTCTTTGACCAAAATAATAAAATCAAAAACTTACCATAACAGAATAGGACAATGAAACAAAAACGCACATAAATAATGTTGAATTGAACAATACAAAAATCAAAGGTGCTTCTTTAAAAAAAAATCAATTTAAAAAAATAATCAAAAAACACATCAGTGTTCCCGAATTGCTTGCAACATCTCAACACTCTCAAATTCTGAATACTACACTTTGAATCGAGGTACGTACTTTGTTTACTTATCTTCTTGCTCGCTCAATAGCACATGCTTCTCACTTTATTTTTACAAGAAAAATAATGAGTTAGATGAGAAAATAATGGTCATCATAAATGTTACAACTATGAATAGTACTTAGAAATGTTAAGTGAAAGCCATGAATAAAACTTTTATTTGATAGCCATGAAAAAAACTTTCCAGTTGTGCAATAAAATATACCAATCGAAATGTAAACAGCCGATAGAGGTTGGTAATCGCAGGAAAACTTTTTTTTAGTTGTAAAATTAAATATTAAAAAAAGAGTATAAACAACAAATTTTGGGAAAAACTTAAAATTCGCTGATACCCATTGAATTATTTTTTGTAAAAAAATATATAAAAATTAGAATTGTAAAAATTAAATTAAAAAGTCCTAAATCCTGTCAATAATAAAGTCCTAGATAAATACAATTGAGTTTGAAAGCTACGATAAAAAAGAATCTACAAGGAAAAATTTCTAAGAATTTCTTTCAATTGCATGAAAATTATAATTGTAAAATTTAAATTTGAAAAAATTCAATATTTCTTATAACATTAATAGAGGAAAAAGACTCATATTGATAAATAAAAGTATAATTCACAACAAACACAATTGTAAAATTGAAGATGGATGCACTATAAAATTAGGAAACAAACAAAAAATTGTTGCAAATATTACCTAACAAAAATAAAATAAACACATGTAAATCATAGATCAAGAGTTCTACGATTACCTTCCACTTTATCAAGTTTTCTTGATCACACAAGCATTTTAAATATCAAGCTTCCATGAAGTTGTCATTACCACACCAAAATTAAACAAACAAAACATTAAATAGAGGTATTCTACAAACTAACCCAGAAAACCCAAGGATGAAAAAATAACCAAAAAGAAAAACAGAAAAGCTCAAGAGTCAAAACCCCCAAAAAACCGAAAAAGTTCGTGAATTTCGAAACTCAAAATGAAAAAAAATTAACCCCAAGAAATCCAAAAATTAAAAAATCAAAAGGAACCCAGAAAAACTAACCATAAAATCAAAGACCCCATAAATGAAGAAATCCTTGGAGTGAAAAACCTACAAGAACGTAATGGTTTGCGAGACAGTGTAGAGTATTATTATATTATTTTTGTAAGGAAATTTGGCGAAAAATTGAAGAAAATTGCAACTTTTGGAAGATAGAAAAAGTACAAAACTATTGTGAGAGTAAAATTATGAAAATAAGAGAGAGAGAGAAAGTGATGTTATGTGAGCGAAAATGAGGATTTTAGGACCAGGTGAGAAGTATAGGTATGAATAAGTTTCGGATGGTTGATTAAGATTTTTATGTAAAATATAAATTGGTTTATAAGAGGTATACGTAGGGTGATGGGTAGAACATGTAAGTATTTCAATCTTTCGTACTCACAAAATGGAGGAGAACTTAAATACGAACTTTCGTTTTTGGTTTGTTTTACTACTGAGTAATAGTTATGTCTAAAATGTCGCCGCACGCATAGCGTGCATAAAAAGCTAGTATCTTATATATAAATCTAGACGAAATAAGTAATATAGAAATTATTTATAAATTGACTAAAATATTATGGAAAGCAATTATATTGAGAACCGGAGAGTATATATAGTTTCCGTTAGCAAACAAACATCATTACACGATCATTATTATGCTGTCTTAATTCTTAAACACTGTGGTGGCCTGGTGGGGAATTCTTTTCTCTTTTGCGTCAAAATCTAAGAAAGCAATCGTCCAACTTTTGAAAGTATTGAGGTCCATGTCGGCCGAATCACTGGCAAAGTGGCAAGGATTTTCTCTAGAGGAATTTGATCCTTTGCCCTTCGGCATTTGTAATCTCCCGTTTCATTTAACGATGCGTTCTCTTCACCTGAATAACTCTGAACTGAACTGAACTTATCTAAATTGAACTGAACTGAACTGAACTGAACTTATTGGACCTGATTGGACCTGATTCAACTTATTGGATCCGATTGAACCTGATTGGAACTTATTGGACCTGATTGAAACTTATTGACCTGATTGGAACTTATTAGACCTGATTGGACCTGATTGGAACTTATTAGACCTTATTGGACCTGATTGGAACTTATTTGACCTTATTTAACAAAAAATTTGATGAGTAATAACATAAATATTACCCCTAACATAAATACTATCCCTCAAAATTTATTATAACATAATAATCATTAAAATTTATCCTTCAAAAAATAGTAATTATTAATTATCTCTTATGATTTAACATTTTAACAAAAAAAATACTATTTATATGCTTGCCTATACACAACTTTCACCACTATTATATCTAATAGTGTTGCTTTGATTTCATAAAGCACTAGTAGGAAATCAATTAATAACATTTATATCTTTCATTGTTATTAGTAACGAAAACATGTTATTTGTAGTTATTTAAAAACGAATTACAAAATATTATAATTATGATGATTATTATTGTTAACCTTATTTGACCATGATTATAATATTTTTTTTAATAATAACATAATCAGCTCATAGTAATATGACTAATAAAATAATAGATAATAATGCAAATATAATACTATATAATCATAGTGGTACTTTAATTAATTAAATTTTTTAATAATAACATAATAAGCTAATAGTAATATGAATAATAAAATAATAGATAATATTACATTTATAATACTATATAATAATCATATTGGTACTTTAATTATAATTTCAATTAAAATTTATTGATCATTGACTATTTGGACCTTATTGGAACTTATTGGACCTGATTGGAACTTATTGCACCTGATTGGAACTTATTGGACCTGATTGAAACTTATTGGCCTTGATTGGACCTGATTGAAACTTATCTGAACTGAACTGAATTGATTGGACCTGAAACTTAATTCATTAAGGTGAAGAGAACGCACCCTAAGGCTCTATGTTGTTGAGCTTATTTTTATTTCGTTTCAATTCAATTACAATTGTTTTCGTTAGTTCAGATTATTTCAGTAAGTTAAGTTAAGCTTAGTTTAGTTCAATGTAGTTTAGTTCAATTCAGTTCAGTTTAATTTAGCTGAGTTAAATTTAGTTAAGTTTAGTTCTTTATACTTAAGTTCGGTCCACTACAGCTAATTTAGTTCCAACTCTATAACAAATTTTGTTGTTATTAAAGCACTATTATTAAAAGGCAATTGCTAACAGGTGCCCCCGGGTGCTGGATAAAGAACCATTATTTTTATATTACTCTTCCAAAGTATTTGTTACATTTAGGACTCATTTGGTTACCGTTGGAACTTAATTCCCATGGGAAGTCTTATTTCATGGGAAGTAAATTCCCTTGTCTATTTCCTAGGAAATGGTTTTGGGTGTTTGGTTGAGTATAGGAATTTGTAATTGACACAAGAATTTCTAATCACCAAGGGGGGGAGGTTGGTGATTAATTTCCTACACTACATAGGGATTTCCATTTCCTTGGAAATTCTATTTTCCATGAATTCCCTATTTCCTGCATACCAAACAACTACCCTATTTTGTACTTCTTAGGAAATCCAAATTCCAGTGGAATTTGAGGTGAACCAAACGACCAATTAATTTTCATGTGTAGAATTTTCTTAGGGTAATTGTTACCACCATTTTTAGATGTATAGTAGCATTTATTATGGTACATTGTATTGGACCTCAAAAGGTTTAATTTCGTCTTAGTATGAATGCCCAACAAGAGCATAAAGCCCATTGGACGAAGTCGACATCCCAACAAGAGCATAAAGCCCATTGGACGAAGTCAATATAAGTCAATATGAGAAGGCCATCAGGAGATGAAAGTCAGGAAGGATAATCGTGCAAGTGATTAAAGAGCAATCATTAAACGGATTCGCAAAAAGGAGAACGTGCAAGGCTACGGTTATTCAGCGCCAGAAGACGGTTGAGATTTGAATCAATGATGATTCAAATCTTTTCCCTCTAAGTAAGCACGAAAGTTACACACGTTTCTCTATAAATAAAGGAACGATCATCAAGCAAAAAACAACAACCACACAAACAACTTGCAATTACTCTTTTCTTAGCGTAGCCTAGCTCTAGCCTAGCCAACCCCCTTATGGGGTTATAATTTAGTTCCTTAGACGTAGAACATGTTCTGGCGACGGGTTCTGTAATTCTCCGATTGAAGCAAGGAACCATGGAGGTAACAGCCTTCGTGTCTTCCCTTTAGTTGTCGAGCCTGGCTTATCCCCCTATGTGTTGTAAAATTCTTTCTTAAAGTTTGTGGCATGTATGGGAATGTTGTGCTTTAATTAATAGATTAATTATTGCTTGCTCTATTTATTGCATTTCGTCTGAATTTATTAGGCATTGTGGTTCAATTCTAAATTAAATTGCAACAAAGTACGTTAGCAAGGTTTTATCTAATTAAACCGATAACCCCCAGGAACTATGCCTCCCGCGACATTCAGTATCAAACTATTGGGTGTACAGTGGCTTGTTTGCAAAGTCAACCAACTGATTTTGCACTAACAAGTTTTTTGACGACCACAGTGGGAGAAGAAGATTCATAAACAAATTGTGAACTTTCTTCTTCGAACTATTGAAAAACCAACTGTAAAAAACAGTTGCTTTTACGAAAATGTCGGATACACGTTCTAAAAAGAATAAGGAAGTTGCTCAGGAGGAAACAAGTTTCCAAAACATGGATGCGAGTTATTTAACCCCTCCAGAAAGTAGGGCGCATGGTAATAATGGTGAACCAATTCACCATATTCATGAAGAGTCAAATGGAGAAACCCCACAAAGGGAAGGCTTATCTCCAAGTAATACTGATCGTGGACTCATACAACAAATGTATGGAAAGTTCACAGAAATAGTGAAGAATTTACTATTAGAAGCCAGAGAGAGTCAGAGACAACAATTTGACTCCAACTATAGGACTCTAGCCCACGAGTCTGCCAGGGTCTTCACAGATATCCTCCAACGGATAAGTGAAGATAATAGAGAAATTAACTCTAGGCAGATTGATAGGATACTTGTAGATATCAATGATACTATGAGTGCAACTTTCACGACATTGTCGACATCTCTTGCCACTGAAGTAGTTACTCGTCTAGAACCATTAGTCGAAAAACACTATCAGTTAAATGAGAAAGTAGTCAAGGCCTTAGAAGAGGTCCCATTGAATAGAGCAAGGGGAAATTCTGGTATAGAGCCAGACGTTCCTCCACTTGGTTACCCTCCGAGGGTACATTTTTCCCACCCTGAAACAAGAGATATACTTATTTCAGGCGATCCACAAACTTCCTCTCATGTACACCAAACAAGGGAAATACCCTTGAGTCATGGAGAGGGTAATCATAGGAACCTTAGGAGAAGTGGTGAAATGGCAGCGGGCGTGGAGCCAGGCTGCCACCAGGCGTCAGGACATCACCAACCTTCGTTTTCTATGGGTGGTGGACAAGTTAGTGACAACACACACCAATCTGGACCATCACATGGAGGACATAGGCAAGATGCTTTTGTTGCAAACAACAATAGTATACCGCATGCGTATGCGCCTCTTAACCAACCAATATGGCTGGGAATCCTTCTTTACCCTATGTTTACATGCCTCATAACCAACCAACTATGGCTGGTACGTCTCATCATGGGAGCATGCCGGGGTATAATCAACCCCAAGCTCCATTTGCCCAAGCAACTGGTGCTTATCAGCAGAGGATGTCCCCAAATGGACATACATTCCCACCACAAATGGCGCAAAATGCAGCTAATTCTGCTTTTATGCAATGCCAGGAGATTCCTATGGGAGGTTATCAAAATCAACCTTTCAATCCTAACCCCAATCCTGCATATGATCAAGCAGGAAACATGGGGAATGGGGGTATAGGATATCCAGGAATGCATCAGGATCAATTGATAGCACAAGTTGAGGCACTAGTCCAAAGACTAGTAGGGGATAATTCTATTAAAAATCAAAGGCAAATAGGTCAAAAACCTTACCCTGAATGGATTGATAGAGCTAATCCATTTCCTAGAATGTTTAAGATACCTGACTTTACCTTGTTCTCAGGCAACGATAGAGTTTATGCCGAGGAGCATTTAGTTAGCTTCAATTGTCAGTGAAGGGAAGCAGCTGACAATGATTTCTTAAAACTTAGAATGTTTTCCATGTCTCTTACCGAGACTGCTTTTTGGTGGTACACTAATTTACCGCCAAATTCCATTCACTCAAGGCAAGACATGTAGGTGCAATTTACAAATCATTTTGCACGCACTGAACCCGGAGTGACTCTAAGTGATCTGGCTAGAATCCAACAAAAGTTAGGAGAGTCCATAGAAGACTACCTATCTAGATTCAAAATGGCCAAGATCAGATGTCATGTTAGCATCCCTGAAAGATAATTTGTACAAATGGCTCAAGAGGGAATGTTAATTCAGTTTCGAAAAAGGTTTGATGGTCATGCCTTTGGCGATTTTGTTGAATTAGCAGAATTGGCTGTAAGGTATGAAAGGAACCTACATGCTGAAAGTACAGCAAGACACCATAATTTCTTTGCTCAGAATGACGAGCCCTTCCACTTTGAAACTGCACAAGAAGTGGACGTGGCATAAATCATTCAAGAAGTACCTTATAAGTGTGCTCCTCTGGAGAAGAAGGAATTTCTGGCGCCAAAAGATATGAAATCTGAACAAAAATGGAAATATACTTTTGATGCTAAGAAATCTAATGCTATTTTCGACTGGTTATTATCAAACAAAAAGATAAAACTGGTAGAAAGGCATAAAATAAGAACTGCTGAGGAAGTTAAGGGTAAAAAATACTGTAAATTGCATGATGCAGTAACTCATGACACTTCTGAATGCATTGTTTTTAGAAATAAAATCCAGGATGAAATTGATAAGAAAAATATCATGTTTTCTGATGAAGAAGATGTTAATGTACACTAGTGGAAAAAAATGCAAGGGCTGCGTTTTTTTAAAAACGCAGCCCTTAATAGTGAAGGGCTGCGGTCAGTCCAAAAACCGCAGCCCTTCGTATACGAAGGGCTGCGGTTTTTGGACTGACTGCATCCCTTTAAGTGAAGGGATGCGGTTAGCCCAAAAACCACATCCCTTCGTATATGAAGGGCTGCGGTTTTTGGGCTAACATAACCCTTCTTATTTTATTTTTATAATTATCAAGTGGGTTGGGCTTTTAAAAGATCAAGCGCGTAAAATTATGGAGGGTTATTATTTAGGGTTTCCTCTCTTCTCTCTTATTCTCTCTCCTCATTCCCTATCACAACCCTCCTTCTATCTTTTCTCTCCTTCCCTATCCGGTTCTCCCTTCTCTCTCACCCTCCTCCCTTCTCTCTCACCCTCCTCCCTCCTTCCCTATCCGGCAACAGACCACAACAACACAACAACAATCGTGGCACAGCAACGACGCAACAACACAACAACAATAGTGGCCCAGCAACGACGCAACAACAGCAAACAAGAACAGTAGCCACCGAACCGACATCGAAGCACCAGCGAACCAGCGGGCCTTCGACTGGCGGCGGTGCAAACAAGAACGTGGCAGCAGCACAACACAACTCACGAAGGAGGTTGTCAATTTTTCGGTTTTTAGTTTAATTTCTTAATCTTTGTTTTGATTATTTTTCATGTAATTTCAGATCTAGAATTTCTTCTCTTTTTTGTATTTTGGTTTCGAAATTTGAATTTAGGGTTTTTTCTAGCGATTTAGGAGCGATTTAATTAGGATTTTGTTTGTGATAATTTATCCAGAATTTTCGCTTGGATTTTTTTCAGATTTATTTGTGATAATTTATCCAGATTTTTTTATTTCTTTTCATGAATTTATATTTTGTAGTGTTCTTTATAATTTCGTGATGTTTTATATAATTTAGTGATGCTCAAATAAAAATAATATGTACTCATTAATTGTTTTTAGATACATTTAGAACTATAAAATGCAAAAACAAAAAAAAAATTATTTTTTTGGGTGACAAGGGCTGCGTTTTTTAGCAAAAACCGCAGTCCTTTGTACAAGGAAGGGCTACGGTTTAGGCCCAAAATCGCAGCCCTTATATATTGGAAGGGCTGCAGTTTTGAGCCTAAACCGCAGCCCTTGGTAGTGAAGGGATGCGGTCAAAAACCGCAGCCCTTCATTTTTGCCGAAGGGCCGCTATGGAAAGGGCTGCGTGCCAAAAGCGCAGCCCTTAGGGCTGTTTTGACCGCAGCCCTTGCGTTTTTTTCCACTAGTGGTAGTTGAAATGGACGAACCATTTGAACTATTCTGTGGTATGGTAGAGACTAATAATGTTTTTACTATCACTTTACAGGCATCTCAAGCTACCGAAATAGGTAACCAACTTTTCAACAGATTGCTTGACGAAGGAATCTTGGTTATGCCAAAGATAGCCAATGAAGAAGGATTGAAAGATATGTGCAGATGGCATATGAACGGGTCGCATACCACAGACCGATGCCAAGCTTTAAGAGGGTTCCTAACTAGGCAGTTAAGTCTCAAAAGACAAGTTGTCTTAGAAATGGAGCATCATGCCATGGAGCTAGAAGCCTACAAGGCCAACTTAGCCAAAGCTAAGATGCCAAATAATTCCAACCCAGCTCCAAGCCTGGTGATGCTTGAGGAAAGAGCTAAAACCCACAAAGAGGCTGCTCAGAAATTCCCATTGCAGACTAGGGTGATAGAAGGGTTGAAGGCCCTAAGAAATGGTATTTGCTCATTATGCGCAGATAGGCTAACCTTTGAAATGGTTAGAACTCAGATCATCCCAAATGATCCTGCCTATGTACCTGCATACCAGCGTCCATTCCAGAAAAGGTCCAGAAGTCAAGGACCAAGGAAATAGGACAATCCCGAATCAGGCCCTCCCTTGAAGGGGAAAGAAAGGGAGCCAAGTCAAACTCCTATACCCAAAATTCTCAAAAGAAGGGTGAATTCCCATGGGGGCCATGGGAAGTCAAAGATTAAGTCTGCAGTTAAGCCTTGGTCATTATCAGATGTCCAAAATTTTCCTAAAAGTAGGACAATAAAGATGAAAGAGTTGAGTGCAAAAGCTGCTGCAGCAAGGGCTCAAATTAGCACTCAAAATGTGCAAGAGTCCCTTATAGCAAACATCAGAATTGATGAAAAGGCGTTACAAGCTGGAATAACTAAGTTGTTGCCTCTGGAAAGGGAACAACATGATACGCCACCTAGAAAGAGTGGTGACCAGCAGCCTCAGGAAGATGACTCTCTTATGAAAGAGAAGTCGGGAAATGACTTTATTGAGGACTATGATTCAGAGTTTGGATATGAGGATTTGGACTTATTGGTTTCTGATAGTGACTTAATTCTGGATGGAGAGCCACTGATGAGCGAGCCTCAAACAGAGATGGGAGAGGGATAAAACACGCAGTGCAATGTGGTCATGCTACCAACAGAGTTCAAAAAGTCGGGAGACCAACCAGAATTCAAGACCAATACCACATCATGGGCAGATGAAGTTGACAAAGAAGAGAGGGCAGGTAAATTTAAAATTACTTCTTCTCGGAGCTTGTCATCTTATTTGAATGTTCCTCATAAAAAAGTGCCTAACAAAACATCTCTAAAAGCTAACCTAGAGAAATTAATCATAGATAAAATCTTTAGGTCAACTGATGTCAATAATAAGCACACTAAAGCCTTATTTCTAAATATTGATTTTGAGGGAGTCCGTCTAGGCAAAGTATTGGTAGACACTGGAGCTACTGTTAGTATTATGCCACTTTCTCTATTCAGAAAACTAGGAAATACTAGAAAATATTTGCATAATATACAAATCAACATAACTGGTTTTTCTGATTTATCGAAAAAAGTGGAAGGAATGGCTATTTTAAAGATAGTAGGAACTAAAACTACTTATACTGGTTTCTTCATAGTCGAAAATGGTACTCATTATAATGCCATACTAGGAAGAGATTGGTTACATCATAATTATGCTATTCCATCATCACTCCACCAGGTTTTGATCTTGTGGAATGGTGATACTTATGAGATGGTTCAAGAAGATGAGGAAGTTTGTCTAATTACATCTCCTAATTCTGTCTTTATTAGGGACTCTCCAAAGTCAGTTCCTACCATCAAAATTGAGGTTGCTCTACAACTTGAGTCACAAACTCACCAAGAAGTAGAAAACTCAGGTGCAATTCTCATTGAAGAAGTCAAAGACGCCCCAGAAGTTGAAGACATTCAATCAAAATGTGAATATAGTCAACAGGCGCCAGACTATGATCAACCCTTAGCTCTCATTAGTTTGTAGAGTTAGGATGTATTTTTCTTACAAAAGTTTATTATGTCTATAAACCTAGAAGAATGCTGTAATGGGTTTACCCCTATCGTTGATCAAGTAATGAAAGATTTAGTTTTTAGAAAATACCAAGAGGTTTTTCTTATAAACTCTAATGCGTGTTGCTCAACTTTACATGAAACTGAATCCTTAGAAGAGGAGGATGAGAAAGTATGGGCTAAAAGTGAGGATATTAAACAAGAAGTTCATGATCCACTAGAAGAAATAAATTTAGGGGATAATGAAAATCCACGTGTTACTTACATAAGTAAACTCCTCACTAACCAAGAAAAGCAGGAAATCATAAATATTCTAAAAGAATTTAAGGACTATTTTGCTTGGGAACATCATGAAATGCCAGGAATTGATTGGAAAATAGTAGAACATAAACTACCTATCAAGGAAGGATTTAAGCCTATGGCCCAAAGTCCTAGAAGACTAGCGCCTGAACTAACATAGCCTATACAAGAGGAGATAAACAAACTCCTCAAGGCAGAGTTTATAAGGCCTTGCCAATATGCTGACTGGATCTCTAATATAGTTCATGTCGTAAAGAAAAATGGCAAGATACGAATCTGCATTGACTTTAGGGATCTAAACAAAGCTACGCCTAATGATCAATACCCCATGCCAATGGCTGATCTCCTAATAGATGCAGCGTCAAGATATGAATACATATCTTCCATGGATGGATATGTAGGATATCACCAGTTAAGGATTGCACATGAAGATTGTAATAAAACAGCCTTCATATGTCCAAAATCATTAGGCTTGTTTGAATATGTGGCTATGCCATTTGGATTAAAAAATGCTGGAGCCACATACCAGCGAGCAATGGATGCGATCTTTAAAGACATGATTGGTAAGATCATGGAAGTATACGTGGATGACATCCTAGTAAAATCAAATGATTTTTCAAAACGTAAAGAACATTTGATTAAGTCATTCACTAGAATGAGAGAATATCACCTAAAAATGAATCCACTCTAATGTGCATTTGGAGTTAAAGCTAGTAACTTCTTAGAATTCCTCATTTATAAAAATGGAATGGAAATTGACCAAAACAAGGCAAAAGCAGTGTCGGCAGCCAAGCCACCTTCTAATAAGAAGGAATTGCAAAGATTCCTTGGACATGTTAATTATGTTAGAAGATTCATGGCCAATTTAGCGGGAAAAACTAAAAAGTTTTCGCCTTTGCTCAGATTAAAACATGAATCAGAATTTAAATGGAACGAGGAGCATCTACTGGCTTTTGATCAAATCAAACAAGATTTAGCAAGCCCTCCCGTATTGATTCCTCCAAGGCAGAATGGGAAGCCATTAAGGTTATATCTGTCTGCTTGTGAAGATTCCATTGGTAGTCTCCTTACTCAAGAAAATGAGAAAGGACATGAGCAGGCCATATTCTATCTAAGTAGAATCCTGCATGACACTGAAAAAAGGTATACCATGGCAGAAAAATGGTGTTTGTGCTTGTATGATGTATCAGTCAAGCTCATACACTATTTCATGGCCTTTACAGTGGAAGTAATATCTCCGACAGATGTTATAAAATATATGATATCCCAACCTTTTATAAAAGGAAGGCTAAGCAAATGGAGCTTACATTTACTACAGTTCGACCTAATATATGTGCCACAAAAGGCAGTAAAAGGTCAAGCTTTAGCTGATTTCTTAGCAACCCATCCTTATTGTGAGTCAGGAATCATTGATGAGGATGTCCTTCCATGGGTCTTGTTCTTTGATGGATCCAACACCAGAGAAGCGGCAGGAGCTGGAATATATATTCTATCTCCTGATGGGATTCCAACTAAACTAGCAGTAGCCCTAAAGGGCCCATTGATGCGCTCAAGTTATACGGTGCTTATATGGTATTTTGGATGCACTTTGCTAAGGAGTTCGATCATAATTGTTGACGTTTGCATACATATCAACCTTTGTCGAAGTTCGGAATTTTGGAAGGTAGTTAATGATAATGTTCTAAGTTTCGAGCTTTTAAGGTGAAATGGTATGTCTTTGGAGTGCTCGGGAAGTGTAGCATCGTAGCATAATGGCAATCATCGCAAGCCCAAGCCAAGCATGCGAACAACCAAACTCCACCGCACGCTAAGCATCACCGCAAGCTCAGCACTACCGCAAGCCTGCCTAGCAGCCTCGCCCATCCAGCAGCTCGGCAGCACACAGCAGCACCAAGCATCGCAAGCTGCCCAGCTCTCGTGCGCGCTCATCGCCAAGCAGCACCGCACGCTAAGCATCGCAAGCCTGCCCAGCGCTCATCGCCCAGCTCGAAGCCCAACGCTCGCGACTCGCGAGCTTCCTCGCACCTCGCGAGCACCCAGCCTTCGCGACTCGCGAGGCCTGTCGCGACTCGCGACCATTGCCCGGCCATTTTGTGCGCGGAAGGCAGAGTACTCTTCGCGACTCGCGATCAGTCTCGCACCTCGCGACCCCCTAGGTCGGTGTAATTGTCGGCTGATTTTTGAGCTTTAGTATAAATACTAAACTTGATTTTTAGACCTAGTAGGAAGAGACTTGAGGAGGGAGAATCTCCAACACTCCATTCTTCTCTTGTTATCTTCTCTTTATAGTTTTCATTTTCTAGTTTAGTTTTAGAGATTTCAATTATGGAGTTGGCTTATGCTATGCCGATTGTAGCTTGAACTGTTCTTGAACGAGATTAACATGAAGCTTCAAGCATTATTGTGAGATCTTTCCTCTCTATTTAGTTTCTTTGACTATGGTTTAATTTCTATGATTATACTTTATGATTTTTGCATGATTATGCTAGGAACGTTACTAGTTTGATTGTGTAATTAATCTAATGCTAGATTTAAGAATAGAATCGAATTGTTTTATTCTTTTATCAATTTGTAGCAAACTAGGGAGTAACTTAGATGCAGATCGTCTTGGTTATTTCTTGGGGAAATTGAATCAACTGTTGAATGTTTATCGCGTGTATGACATTAGCAGGTCTATTAGTTCTCTGTGTTTATTGCTGCTATTGGATTGAACTTAGACGCTGATCGGACTAGGTTATCCTTTAGTTAGGGTTTTATAGTCACGCTGATCGTGCTATTCAACTAAGAATAAGGAGAATACGAGATTCATTCTCTGCAATAGATAATCATGGAAATAATTAGAGTTGAGGTTCAATGATCGATAATGAATTGAAGTGGATGTTAATCGGATTCAAGATCTTTCCATATTGATTTCTCATTTTATTTACTTACTAGTTAGTTGTAGTTTAATCATAACTCTTTTGAAAACCCCCCTTTTTATTAGGTTACTCGACCCTTAGAGTCATCTAGGTTTTGATTCACGCTAAATATTAAACTCGTCCCTGTTTCCCTGTGGATACGACCCCTACTTCCATTATACTTGCTTAGTGTAAAAGAGAGTAGGAGAAATTTTATCTTTGGCCGGGTGCGGTGCACACGACACATCCGCGCCCGCCACCCATGTACCAATAATAGAGCTGAATATGAAGCTTTATTAATTGGGTTAGACATGTTGCTAGAATTAGGAGCTAAGAAAGCAAAGATATATAGGGATTCTCAATTAGCCATTTATCAAATAAATGAGGAATTCAAAAGTATATCACTAGTATCTCAGGAGTATAGTAGGAAAATACAAAAATTGTCTAAACAATTTAAGGAAATCACCTTCATACACGTTCCTAGAGAAGAAAACAAGGTAGCAGATCAGCTGTCCTAAATAGCTTCTGTTAGAGAAGAGATACCTTCACAAAATGAATACATCATTCTCCGAGAGAAATTCCTAGAACCTCTCATTGAACCTGATCAAAAAAGATCAGAAGATATATTGGAAATTTATAGAATTTCAATATTAAGGGAGGAAATGGACTGGAGGAACGAAATTATTCAGTATCTCTAGGACCCAACTGGGACAAAAGTGCCAAATAGAGTCAAAATGGCAGCAACTAAGTTTTGCATGTAATTCGGTGAATTACATAGAAAGGATCCTGAAGGATTACTTTTGAAATGTGTGGACGCTGGAGAGGCTCTAACCCTCATGGCAGAAATTCACCAAGGACTATGTGGTGCTCATCAAAATGGCCTAAAAATGAGATGGTTGTTGCACGAACATGGTTTCTATTGGCCTACTATGAGAAAGGATTGTATAGACTATGCTAAAGGTTGCAAAAGATGTCAAAAGTTTGGGCCTATCAGCATGGCACCAGCTTCAGAACTTAAGTACATTATTAAACCTTGACCCTTTAGAGGATGGGCAGTGGATGCCATAGGAGAAATCAATCCTGCATCCTCTAAGAAGCATTCATACATCCTAGTGGTAACTGATTACTTCACCAAATGGGTGGAGGTGAAAGCTTTCAACAAGCTCAATACCCAGGTTGTCATAAATTTCTTGGAAGAAAAAATCTTTACAAGATTTGGAATTCCAGAAACTATAACCTTTGATCAAGCCACAGTTTTTAGAAATCCTGATCTACTGGAATATCTTAACTAGTTTGGGATTACTAAATTGCATTCAACGCCTTACTATGCTCAAGCAAATGGTCAAGCTAAAGCTACCAACAAAATCATAGTAAAGGGGATCTCAAAACGCATAGACAATAACCCATGAAAATGGGATGAGTTGTTGCTATATGCCCAATGGGCCTACAGGACCTCTAAAAGGGAAGCAACAGGAGTTACGCCTTTTAACTTAGTTTATGGGCATATTCCAGCTGAAGTGAATGTAAGATCATCAAGGGTAGCCCAACAAATGGGATTATCAGGAGATAACTATTCACAGGCGATGAATATCGAAATTATGGATGCTCTAGAAGCTAAGGAAGAAGCCCTAGCCAAAACGAGAATCCAAAAAGAAAAAGTTGCTAGGGCCTACAACAAAAAAGTAGTGCCTAAAGAATTCCTGGAGAATGATAAGGTGTGGAAAATGTTCCTGCTAGAGGCAGCTTATAAAGATCCACAGTTAGGGAAATGGTCACCTAAGTGGTAGGGTCCTTTCATCATTCATAAGAAAATGTCTGGAAATGCATATCTATTAAAAAATATAGAAGGCAACATAAAAGATAGAGCCTTGAATGACAAATTTCTAAAAAATATCACCCATCTATATGGGAACAACATGATCCTGTGTTTCAACAGAAACATGCAGAGTTGTTTTAAACAACAAGGGATCATTAATATTACAACATTAATAATAATGTTACTAGACATTCCAACATTGTCTAACAGCTAAACTAAGGTGTTTTATGGGAGACCAAGCATTACAAAGTTTTTCCTTTTGGAGAATCAAGCTTTGCTGTACAGCCATATCTTTGAACATCTCTTGCCTCAAATGAGCAAGATTTGTTCGCCCTTGGTGTAGTTTATTCTCTTCAATATCAATAGAGCTTTGGAGTGAAGACTTATCGTTAATGATATTAACCTCCTCTTTATTAATCTCAGCCAGGCGATTTTGTAAAAATTGCCTCTCCTCAGAAAGAAGTTTCAGCTTCTGATCATAAGAATTCAAGGAATCTTGGACCTGTCTACTGAAATTTCTGAAGGACTTAGCCTGAACTTCCAAAGAAGTCTCCTCTTCCTGAAGTTTCTGAGCTGAGAATTTTGGAGGTTAGACTCTTGATTCAGCATTGCATTGTTGAAGAAGAAGAGTTTCCTTAATATAATTAAGACAAGGTATCCAGTACTCAAAGCCTTGAGAAATCAGGGATTCCAAAATTTGCTTAAGAGCCTGTGCAGAAGCTTGATCATAAGGGTTGCTGGTTAAGGTCAAGCAAAGATCCCAGATTTTATCTTCTTGTTTTATATGCTCAAATGATCCCTCACTGGAATGATCACTTTTGGTAGAAGTAGGTTGATCCCTTACAGGTTGATCTCTTACAATGATAGCCGTCTGCGTGCTAACTTCTTTTCCTCCGTCAGACTCTTTCATCACACTTGCTTCTTGAATGCTTCCCTCTGCATCATAAAGAAGAGAAGCCAAGTTAGCAAGAGAGTGAAGTCTGGTATTATAAGGACATGGACTCATATAGAGGAAATCTAAAATGAATTCATGAGGAAAGAAAGGCAGACCATTCCCTGAAGTAGATGCTGAAGTTGATGAAGAACCTTTGCACACAGAGGTGATCACAAGTTCAGTACTGCTCCGTAAAGGTGTAACCTCTAAAGGGATAACCTCTTTCGGAACTGCATCTTTAGCAGTAGAAGGAATCGCCATATCAATAGTGGTAGCAGCATGAGAGCCTGGAACTTCAATGTGATAAAAAACTTTATTCTAAGGGATCTTCGTCAAATTGATGAAGCAATTCCTCCTCAAGAGATTCCACATGGAAATGCTCAGTCCCTTCCAACTGGGGGGCAGCATACCCTTCCAAAGAGAGTGTAGCAACATTTTCCAATTAGGGGGCAGCACCACTTGAAGTGGGATGAGTGATGACAAATTCATTAACAGGACCACTCTTTGAAACTAACTCTGGATCAACTATTTTGGGAGCATCTCCTTAAGTATGGCTGATAGAGCCAAGAGGTGATGACTTCTTAAAAGAAGGGTCACTGATAATCTTAGGCTCGATGTCATCATCACCAAAGGGACCTGGAATAAATTAGTCAATATGCCAAAAAAGTGAAACTTCTCATAAAAGGAGTAAAAGTTAGATTCATACTTTGCTTTAACTCCTGGTTTCCTTTTGAAAATTTGAGATATGGTCTTGTCATCATCTTCATCAGAGGAGATGATATACTGTGGTATCTCTGAATAAACCTCTAACTTAGGACGTTTCCTGATGGAATGCCTTAAAGGTCTGGAGGCAGAAATACAACCATGATCTCTTTTCCTTAAAGCCTTTTTAAGAGGCTCAGTTTGCTCCACTGGCCCTTTGGGTTTGGTGTCCTTGGAAGCAGAGAGACAATTGTAATCTTTTTTTTTTGCAGCTCTTTTGAAAGGGTCAATATGCTCCAGTGGTCCCATGGATTGGATGTCATCCACAGCTTGAACATCTCCATAGGAGATCCCTTGTTCATAAGCAACATCATCTTCATCCTCTGAAGAGGTATGAGGAGAAACACTTTTGTCTATGGTATTCCAATAGAGCTTGTCATATCTAGACTCTGTTGTCATGCCATCATGCACCCTTAACTTCTTCTTGCCAGCTTTTGCTAAAAGTCAGAAGTAAAGCACAGAGAAGATTTAGTAATATTCACTCCTGCAAAAAGTTACAAACTAACTAAGGAAAGAAATTACTTACAGCCTAAGAAGAGCTGATCCTCAAAGTTTGCCAAAGAATCGGAACACATTGAGTCATTTGGGAATACATGATCCCACCACAGATGGAAACCTCGAACGACTTTTAGTAATCCATTTCCAAGGAGAAATCGACATGGAAGTAAGGCCGAGAGTTCTACTCTGAAGGGCTCTACCTTCTTCAAAACGACTCCTTGAAGTCCAAGGATCATTGCGGGTCAAGAAGTAAGGAATAGCTAGTGTTTGGACCAATCCAAATTGCCTAGCTACCAGCTGTGGATTATAAGCCTCAAAGCCAAAATATTCAAGCTCAACAGCTATTAAATCCCTAGACCTAAGAACACTACTCCAAAAGTTCCCACTCCCAAGGGAACCAGAGTGGATGTTCAGGGATCGTAGCCAAGAAGGCATTGTTTGATGGCGCCAAGTTTCATCTACAATAGAAACAACCATCTTACCTGGAAACATATTCCAGACACCAGAATTGGACTTAGAAACCAAGAAGTATGAAAAAATCAAACTTGGATGCCAAACCTCGTCTAGAGATATAAGATTGAAGCTGACTTCACCATAACAGCTACAATCATCAAGACTAAAGAGGAACAACAAAAGGGGATCAAAAGAAAGATCTTTCTCCTCTGAACCCTTAGATGCTTTAAAAGCAGAAAAGGCCTTGATAACCATTAAATTAAACAAGGTAGATACATATGGCTCCAACAAGTCAAGAGCCAAAGGGGTCTGAATCCCTTGTCAGTAGAGAATATGGGAGATTCAGAGGTATGAATTCCAAAACCTTTGAAAGATTATCTACTCCTAAAAAGACATCTATAAAGTTGTCCTAATAAAACAGGAGCCAAAGTTATTTCTTCAGAAGTAGAGGAGATGTTAACAGCTAAAGATAGCCATAATGTTACTACTCCTCCAACTCTAGACATCATCAATTTGGAGAAAGCAAAAGTAAGAAAAAGTACTTCCTCTTGAGAAGTAACTTCCTCACTAGTATCCTTATTAATGACGAAATCAACAAACTTCTGAAAGCCACACTTGCTAGCACTAGTAATCTGGCGAAAAGTTGATAAGCATTAACTGTACAACTGGTTATGTTCTTTAACATGGTGGAAGATTGGAAGTTCAATTCTATATTTACCTGTTGGAGAAGTCCCAGTAATTAAAGCAATATCAGCTAATGTCACAGTCATTGGTCCCCATCGGAACAAGAAGCAGTTGATGGCAGGGTCCCAACATGCTAACAAGGCAGTAGACATAGCTCCGTCGAAAGGGATAGTTTCATAAGAAGCTAGTCTCAAGAAGGGCAATATTTTGTTTTTGGACCATTTGTCATGAAAAGGTTTCATTCGCAGAAACCATGCTCATGCATCCACTCCTGAAATCCAACCCTTAAAAGGTTTGCTGGTCAAAGGCCAATGCAAATGTTGGAGGGATTTTGGAGCAAATGGAAGCATTCTAGGCTTATTATCTTCTAAAATAATATGGTCCAAGAATGGGTAGCACTGTTGCTCTAAGACAAGTTGGTGCTTTGGTTTTTGAATCTTGAAAGGAAAACAAGGACCAATAGTGGCAATCCTCTCCTCCATAGGAGTATTAGAGTCAGAGCTTTTGGTCATATACCAGAACACTTGAGACTTATAAGTCCCAAGGTTCACTCTAATGGTGTTGCATAATTGACGGGCTGCCTCAGATTGCATGGCATCAAGTTTCTTGGCAAGTGCTTCACGAATTTCATCCTCACGAATTCTTTCATTAGACATGGTGAATTGAAAGATGAATTGAAATTTGGTGATGGTTGTGAATTTTTAGAAAGAGAATTAAATTTGTCTGAAAACTCTCCGATCTTCCAAAAATCCTTGAAAAGTGTATTAATGGAGAAGATAACTAAAATAAAACAGTAAAAGAGAACACGTGCACAATGCGTGATACTTTTTATTTTGGATCATGTGTAATTGGGTCATGTTAAGGCCTAGTTTTAATAGATTAAAACATAAGGTTCTGAAGTCATCCAAAAAGCCATTTTTAAAGGACGCGTGATTTAAAGGCCCATTTCTAGAGGTTAGTTACTCTAAAAGCCCATTCCCAAAGGGCGTAACTTTCCGTTTTTCAAGAGACGGTAAATCTCTTTATAAAAATGGGTAAGTATAAGGAAATCTTCACATTACTCATCTCTTGAAACCACATCCCCTGAGAAATCCTTTTCATCTCCCAACCTTCTTAAATCTTCTTCGCCAGATATGGATGCGCCTCAACCATCATCGTTGAATCCTGTATCACAGGGGTTCAAGAGGTCAACCCACAAGAGGTTGACCAACCTTTCCTCCCTCCTCCAGAAATACTGGAAGAGAGAGAAGACGAAGAGGAGGAAGAAGAAGACGAGGAGAGCACCCCTCCATCATCAGACAAATCTGATGATGATGATGATGAGGATGAGGATGAAGATGATGATGAGCCCGCCGCCAAGTGGATGAGGGTCGACGAGGAAGATCTCCTCGAAGAACCCTTCGCCAGAGAAGAACGCTTCTTCTATCACTAGAGGAAAAAAGCCCAAGGGCTGCGGTCAAAAGGGGCCCAAGGGCTGCGTTTTTTAACCGCATCCATTAGACTAGCAGCCCTTGGCATTTAGGAAGGGCTGCGGTTTTTAACCGCAGCCCTTCGCGCGTTAAGGGCTGCGGTCAGGGCAATAACTGCAACCCTTTGTGGGTTAAAGGCTGCGGTTAAGGGCCAAAACCGCAGCCCTTGGAGCCCTTGTGACCCAAAAAAAATTTAAAATTTTTTTTAAAATTTTTTTTTTACTCCTTAATGTTCCCAAATAGTTATATATATATAAAAGTATCATTTTTCATTTCAAAGATGTAAACGTTACAAGTAATAGAGAATTTTCAAAGTAAAAAACGGAGGAACTCGCTTGCTGTTTGACTCTCCAGTAAGCACCAGCAACAAATTGAAGTTCAATGACTCTCCTATTAATAGTTCCAGTAGATTCAACATGTGGCCCAGCACAAAGATCCCACCATTCATCCCCTACAAGTATATAGAGTGAATACATTACAAGACACTACATTGCACTAAACCATTAAAAGCCCAGAAAGGCACAAGTGTATTATGCAAGACATATCAAACACACAATAATCATAACTGGATAGCACAGAAATACTAATCAAAATCATCATATTGACACAATTTCTCAAACTTCAGCAATTTCAAACTTGCTCTGAAAATTCTGCACCATAACCAAATGAATACAATTATAACAACTCTGATTAGAAATATCACAAGAATAATAGATTCAGCAGATGCAAACCAAGCGGAAGCAGTGACATTCAAAATTGATGATGATTCTGCACCATAGCCTAACAGACATTAAGGAATAAATGACACAGTACTAGTGTGGTTGACTTCATGAAGACCATACTCAATAAACTAATGATGCATGACAATTTTATTTTTAGCAAACTACTATTATACATGAAGACATACTTTACTTTTTTCCATATATACTATTTCGTAGGTTTCCTACACACAAAAAAAAGTGTTGCTCAAAATTTCAAGGAACCAGCTAGCAAATTTAGAAGTATGCATAACCTGTAAATGTAACACCCCGTAATTTTCACCCTTTATTTTTGGTGTTAGTTTATTTTAAAATGATATTTTTTTTCGTAAAAATAAATAATTTATTATTTTCTCTAGATTAATGATTTTTATTCTTTATAATTTGGGAGCCGAATTATTATTTTATTATAGGGTGTGCTAATGTGTGCATTATATTTATATTTATAATATAATTTATTAGAATTATTTTCATTATTAAGTATTTTCAAAGTTTAGGCGCGATTTAGGAATTTATCGATTTATCGCGTGACGGACTGTTGATGCTTGGACCTTTGATGACTTGGGCCGAAATCATCTTGGTGTACTTGGGCTTGGACAGCCGGCTATGGGGAGAGGGAGAAAGAAGAAGTTTCTCTTCTTTTATTTCATTTCTTTTAATTGATGACTCTTGGTAGTTTGTAACCCCCATAACCCCCCTAATCATTTCTCCTAAACCCTTCATTTTTCCTTACCATAAAATTCTGATTTTTATTAAAAGAAGTTCAGCATCATTCTCATTTAACCCTCACCGTTTTTAAGAAAAGAAAGAGAGAAAAGGAAGAGGAAAAGAATAGAAAGGTTCAACCCGGTTTTTCCTGTCACACCTTCACGAAAATAACCGTAGCCGGAGATCTAAACGTTGGATCGTCTCCAAATTTGGAAAGAACGTTTACAACATCTAGTTCTTAACGTTTGACCAGAGAGATTTAGAATCCGAGCTTTTGATCACCGGGAATCATGGTCGGAACAGAGCAGTGTGAAACAAGAGTTTTCAACGTTCAAGAAGAAAATGCCTAGTGACTTGTTGCTACAATTCTCGTTCGTTGTGCTTTGGAGTTAGAAGAGGAATTGGGTTGTATGCATAACTCTTAACTATCTCTTTAGACTCAGCTCTCCTCCCGACGTTCCAGGTAACTAGTAGTTATCTTAGAACCATAGTGATTAGAGTATTATTCGATATTAGATTATTACGCTATGAATTATTTAAAATACTTTTTGAATGAAATTATTGACGAAATTTGACATGAATATACTTGATGCATTCTGTGTGAATATTGTATAAAGAAAAATAATTTTCATCGGATTTTTAGTATTTATTTGATTTAATTGGTATTTTGTGCGTTTTTGGCTTATTTGCATAATAATTATTAAACGAATGTTAAAATTACTGAAATTATTTTTCGTGGATCATGTTATATGTTTAGTATGTATTACATGCCTTAGAATAATTTTTTCCTACTGTTTACCTGTTTATTTAATTGATATATCTGTTTTTGCATTATCAGTTCTGTCAGTATATAAATCATGAAAATTATTTCTCGAAGCCGAAAAATTCATTTCTTTGTTGTTTATGTATTTCCGTGAGTTTGTGCATGTTAGGTAAATTGTTGGTAATTTTTGGGCATTTATTTTTATTTTTAATTATTATATTGGCTTTATTGAGTAATCTGTAAATTAACATTTAAAAATACTTTGAGAGTCCGAAAATTATAACTAAAACTTATACCATGTCAGTAGAGCCATTAGGATCGTATGCTAATTTTTGTGGGATTTTACTACTCGAACTTATTAGTTTAATAATTATTATTGAGTTTTTGTTGTGAAATTGAGGATACTCTTTTAAATTATTTGAGAGCTTGTTAGTCAGAAATAATTTGTAATCAATTATGTTCTTGGTTGCTGATGTTCAGTAGGTTGCAGTAAGTATTATTGGGTATCCTTATATTTATGATTGATTTATGAAAGAAAATGATTAATTGTTACTACTCTTTTATTGAATAAGCCTTGGAGTTAATTAGTGATGTATTTTTGATTGAATTGTTTGTGCTGTAAAAACTAGTTTAATATCATTGTTGATGTTTAGAGATGTTCAAGTGTTTATTGTGGGAGACATTTGTTGAAAATTTGTAAGTTATTTTTTTTTGAGGAATTATGAAGAATTACTTTTGATGAATTATGGGTATAAGGTCGGGTGGCATCCCTTTTGACGAATGTTTTTGAGATGAATGATACTTTGATGATATTTATGATTTTATTTTGAGATAAAAATATCCGGTGGGATAGATGTAGTCCCCGGTGAAGAACATGCCAACCACCTGGTTTGCGAACTAGGGGTCCTGGGTTATTGTTGTCGTCGGAGGTGGAGTTGCGTGTTCTACCCTACATCGGGTTTGGCCATTCTTAGACACAGGGGGAACGTAAGCCCATGACCGACCGAGATTGCGATCCGACAAACCTTAGGAAGTGAATTGTTTCACCGGCGTTCGATTTCGACTCAATAACTTGTTTTACCTATACTCTATTTTTATAAAAGTACTTTTGAGATGATTTATTTATTTTTATCCAACTCACTTGCTATTTATTATTCACTTGGTTATTTGTGAGTTATATGGAGTGGATGCATATGTAGTTGACTTGACTTTATTATTTCCTTTCTTATTAATCTATGAATCATGCTTGATTTCTTTTGTTGGGAGAACCTAGTTACTCCCACGATTGTGGATGTTTTGTATAATTTGGGTTTTTTGATGGGAATCTTCTTTGGTTTTGGGTTCGGGTTGAGTTGTGAGCAATGAAATGATAGTTGTTTTGGCTGTGTTGACTTTCTCATTTGGAAGACTCTATTAGTTGTTTATTGATATTATTTATTTAAGTTGGTCTTTTAACATAGTTATTTAAATACCTTTGTATTAGAAGTGGCATTAAGACGATGTTTCCGCCATCGTCCTATTAATACTATTATTATTTTTCTTTTTGTTTGAAATTGGGTGTTACGGTTGGTATCGAGCAAACGCTCCTAAACTCGAACAGTTGCTAATGATTCTTTAGAATTATTAGTTAGCCATAGGAGATAAAATTTGTTTAGAATTAAGTTTAGTAGTTTCACTATAATGAGAGTGTGATGGGTGAGTAAGTAAAGGGAAGCCTTATGGAATGTGGTGTGCTCTATGCTTATGGAGCATATGTTATATGTATAGTTACTTGTATTATTGGTGGAATTAGTCTACCAAGTTTGCTAATCTAATTTGGGGGCCTCTTACATGTAATTTATTTTTTTATCGAGTGCGCAGAGTAATTTATAGCCTTATCGGTTTAGTTGTGTGTTTAATTTGTTTTGTGTTTTGATTTAAAAATAAGGTTTTTTTTTTAATATAGTCATGTGTGTTGATTGCTTTATTTTATTTTGTTGCTTATATGTATTATGTGCATATACTCTCTTTTTCAATTAGTGTTGGTTTTTATGTGATACTACGCTGTTTTATTATTTACAAACTTTCTTTAATTTATATTCCAATTATATTTTAGATCTTTGATCTTAATAAATTTTCTTTATAGTTATATTTTGGTATTTAAATTTTGTTATTGTTAATATTTTGACATCTTTTAAAACGTTTAATTTCAATTGTTTTATAATGGTTTGGAAGGGTTATATTCTTTCAAGATATTCTTCAATTTCCTTCCTTGACCTCTTATTTATAATTTTTCCTTTTAATATTTTTTTTTTTTAACTTGTTTAGCTTTAATTATGGTAAGTTTTTTCTTTGAAAATAAAAGTACTTTAATGAGTTGTCTTGGTGTTAGAATGAAATGTAGACGCAAACTATTTTGTTTTAAAGGTTAGCATTCAACAACTTTTACTTTACTTACTTTTCTTATTAGCATTATTTTTCGAACTCAAATACGTGCAAGGATCTCGTTTACTATTTGTTGTTTCTTGTTTAAATATTTAGTGTTTTCTCATTTCATAGCAAAATTTTGGTTGTTTTCAATACTTCTTATTTAATTCTCTGATTTTGACTAATCTGTTTTATATTCTTTGGAAACGAAATTTATATACTCAGTCTAAATTTTAAACTTGTTTGAGTTGATATTAAGTCATAATGGGTGATTCCTTTGACTTGTATGTCAATTTGATAAGTCTAAATTTTAAACTTGTTTGAGTTGATATTGAGTCATAATGAGTGATTTCTTTGACTTGTATGTCAATTTGATAAGTTGACACATTTTGACTATTTTGATTTAACTTCCTTTTTGAGTTGACATTAAGTTTATATTGGGTGATTCCGTTAAACTTTAATGTTGATTTGATAAGAAAGCTTTCAAATATTGTTTTGTTTATACTAGGTTGCAATGGGTGGTTCCATGCACGTTTGTGTCGACTTGGCAAATTTTATAGTTGTTGTTAATTATTTATTACTTTATCGCCTATTTATTATTAGTGTTTCGTCGTTGTGAAATTTATTTTAAAGTTTTCAATTTATTTTGCGAACTTTAAATTTCATATATATGTTTAGGAGGCGTACGCTCTTATAACATATGTCATGACTTGTGTTCGTAAGTGCTATTTTAATAAAGCAGCTAGCTACTCTTTATTAAAGTGTCCTTATCTCTTTAAGTGGAGTATAAACCCGTGTGGTTACCTCTATTTAAATTGGTTTGGCTATCTATTTACGAACTTTTTCTTCTTGGTTTCTTTTCTAAAAATATTTATGTATGGTCGGATTTATTCTTTTATAATTTTACGTAAATATTTATTCTTGCTTCTTTTACAAAATTACTTATAGTTTATTGTGCAAACGTTTTTACCTTAAACTTTTTACTTGTCTGTAGTTCTTCCACATTTTATAAAGGATGGTTGTTACCATGTTTCTCTACTATACAACTCTTTTTTGGTCTTTCAAAATAGAATATATATATTATTTGAGTTATCAAATTTTAAACCTGCAAAGTTGTTTTGTTAACTAAAATCCATCGATTTCTGTTTTCTTAATGTTCTTTATCTAGAGTATTTTCTTTTGTCTCTTGGTTGTTTTGAAGTTTCGAGGACGAAACTCTTTTAAGGGGGAGTGATTGTAACACCCCGTAATTTTCACCCTTTATTTTTGGTGTTAGTTTATTTTAAAACGATATTTTTTTTTCGTAAAAATAAATAATTTATTATTTTCTCTAGATTAATGATTTTTATTCTTTATAATTTGGAAGCCGAATTATTATTTTATTATTGGGCATGCTAATGTGTGCATTATATTTATATTTATAATATAATTTATTAGAATTATTTTCATTATTAAGTATTTTCAAAGTTTAGGCGCGATTTAGGAATTTATCGATTTATCGCGTGACGGACTGTTGATGCTTGGACCTTTGATGACTTGGGCCGAAATCATCTTGGTGTACTTGGGCTTGGACAGCCGGCTATGGGGAGGGAGAAGGAAGAATTTTCTCTTCTCTTATTTCATTTCTTTTAATTGATGACTCTTGGTAGTTTGTAACCCCCCTAATCATTTCTCCTAAACCCTTCATTTTTCCTTGCCATAAAATTCTGATTTTTATTAAAAGAAGTTCAGCATCATTCTCATTTAACCCTCACCGTTTTTAAGAAAAGAAAGAGAGAAAAGGAAGAGGAAAAGAATAGAAAGGTTCAACCCGGTTTTTCCTGTCACACCTTCACGAAAATAACCGTAGCCGGAGATCTAACCGTTGGAGCGTCTCCAAATTTGGACAGAACGTTTACAACATCTTGTTCTTAACTTTGACCGGGGCGATTTAGAATCCGAGATTTTGATCACCGGGAATCATGGTCGGAACAGAGCAGTGCGAAACAAGAGTTTTCAACATTCAAGAAGAAAATGCCTAGTGACTTGTTGCTACAATTCTCGTTCGTTGTGCTTTGGGGTTAGAAGAGGAATTGGGTTGTATGCGTAACTCTTAACTATGTCTTTAGACTCAGCTCTCCTCCTGACGTTCCAGGTAACTAGTAGTTATCTTAGAACCATAGTGGTTAGAGTATTATTCGGTATTAGATTATTACGCTAGGAATTATTTAAAATACTTTTTGATTGAAATTATTGACGAAATTTGACATGAATATACTTGATGCATGCTGTGTGATTATTGTATAAAGAAAAATAATTTTCGTCTGATTTTTAGTATTTATTTGATTTAATTGGCATTTTGTACGTTTTTGGCTTATTTGCATAATAATTATTAAACGAATGTTAAAATTACTGAAATTATTTTTCGTGGATCATGTTATATGTGTAGTATGTATTACATGACTTAGAATAATTTTTTCCTACTGTTTACCTGTTTATTTAATTGATATATCTGTTTTTTTATTATCGTTTCTGTCAGTATATAAATCATGAAAATTATTTCTGGAAGCCGAAAAATTCATTTCTTAGTAGTTTATGTATTTTAGTGAGTTTATGCATGTTAGGTTAATTTTTGGTAATTTTTGGGCGTTTATTTGTATTTTTAATTATTATATTGGCTTTATTGAGTAATCTGTAAATTAACGTTTAAAAATACTTTGAGAGTCCGAAAATTATAAATAAAAATTATACCGTATCAGTAGAGCCATTAGGATTGTGTTTTTGTTGTGAAATTGAGGATACTCTTTTAAATTATTTGAGAGCTTGTTTGTCAGAAATAATTTGTAATCAATTATGTTCTTGGTTGCTGATGTTCAGTAGGTTGCAGTAAGTATTATTGGGTATCCTTATATTTATGATTGATTTATGAAAGAAAATGATTAATTGTTACTACTCTTTTATTGAATAAGCCTTGGAGTTAATTAGTGATGTATTTTTGATTGAATTGTTTGTGCTGTAAAAACTAGTTTAATATCATTGTTGATGTTTAGAGATGTTCAAGTGTTTATTGTGGGAGACATTTGTTAAAAGTTTGTAAGTTATTATTGTTGAGGAATTATGAAGAATTACTTTTGATGAATTATGGGTATAAGGCCGGGTGGCATCCATTTTGACGAATGTTTTTGAGATGAATGATACTTTGATGATATTTATGATTTTATTTTGAGATAAAAATATCCGGTGGGATAGATGTAGTCCCCGGTGAAGAACATGCCAACCACCTGGTTTGCGAACTAGGGGTACACCTGGGTTAATTGTTGTCGTCCGAGAGGTCAGGGAGTTCTGCGTGTTCTACCCTACATCGGGAGTTTGGCCATTCTTAGACACAGGTAGTGGGGAACGTAAGCTCATAGACTGACCTAGAGATTGCGATCTGACAAACCTTAGGAAGTGAATTGTGATTCACTGGCGTTCGATTTCTGACTCAATAACTTGTTTTACCTATACTTCTATTTTTATAAAAGTACTTTTGAGATGATTTATTTATTTTTATCCAACTCACTTGCTATTTATTATTCACTTGCGTTATTTGTGAGTTATATGGAAGTGGATGCATATCGTAGTTGACTTGACTTTATTATTTCCTTTCTTATTAATCTATGTCTGAATCATGCTTTGATTTCTTTTGTTCTGGGAGAACTGCTAGTTACTCCCCACTGATTGTGGATGTTTGTTGTATAATTTGCAGGTTTTGTTGATGGGAATCTTCTTTGGTTTTGGGTTCGGGTTGAGTTGTGAGCAATGAAATGATAGTTGTTTTAGGCCTAGACTGCTAGTTAGACTTTTCTCATTTGGAATACTCTGAATTAGTTGTTTATTGATATTATTTATTTAAGTTGGTCTTTTAACATAGTTATTTAAATACCTTTGTATTAGAAGTGGCATTCCCAGAAGACGATGTTTCCGCCATCGTCCTATTAATACTATTATTATTTCTTTCTTTTTCCGCTTTGAAATTCTGGGGTGTTACAGTAAAAGTATTAAGTAACCCCACTTTAGTATAATTAAGTATGATACAAGTTTTATCAATACCAGGTTTTAATTATCCTTCTAATTCCCTTCCTTCTCCCATGTTATATCCAAACAAGGGAAACCATTTATGTTTTTTTTCCCTCTCTTCCAAATTCCTGCATCTAAGCACACTTAAACAAATATTATGGCCTATATTGGTGCAGAGGTTAGAGTATTGGATGCTTAGAGTATTGGAATAAAACCAAGATTACATCAAATTTAAAGATACCACCCAAAAATCCAGAACTTAGAATCAAAGGTGATGTTAATGCGATTTCTTCATTGCACCTTCAAGCTAAAGAGATCCTTAGCCAGGGAGTCTTGCATCAGTAAGGTTCATTGGTCACTTATGATATTGTCAAAAGACAGAGTTCTCAGAACTTCCTTTTTAGGAAAAAAGCTATTAGTTCGTATGAGATCAATAAGTAGAGGAAGTATATTGATCTGGCGTGATCTATTCTATTAGATGAAAATGAAAAGGTCCTATCTGTACTATTGGATTCATTGTCCTTCTCTCTTCGATGCCATCTTATTATATGTCATTTGTCCGCCTTTAAAGTATGAAGTGACTTTCGGGGCCCTTTTCTATCTTCCCCGTTCTATTACCGAAGGTAATAGAGTAAGGGCCCTTTTCCCAGCTAATAACATACGCCCCTGGCATTAATCAAACAAGGACTTAAAAGGGCTATAAATTGCCATAACTTAACATTGGTTGCAAATACTTGAGTGGTTCATTATTAGAAATTGAGTTGTATAAAACTAGGATTTTTCATTTGATGTGGTGGTTTACCTTGCAGTGGAAGCTTCATCTTTTTGAGCTCGAGCAGGAGATGAAGATTGATCCTCCTGTCAAATATATGTCCTTTATCAGGTATCCCAGATTCACCATCTCTCTAATCTTATCTGACAACTACTCTGTCCTTTGACTTCCATCAAGGTCTTGTTCACATCTTGGTTATAAAATATTCAGTTTAAATCAGTTAAAATTAGTTATCATTTGCAAAAATCAGTTTTAGCCAGTAAATGGCAGAAGAGAAAAACACTACAGATTCAGTCCTGCCAAGCAAAGAATTAAGTACCAAAGTTAATGTCCAAACTCCAAAGTGCCTCAAGTTACAATAAGCTCTAATCTGTTGCTGGCATTATAACAACGATAGAAGAATTCAGAGTCCGACATCCAAATAGCACACTTAAAAAAACGCCTAAAAATCAAAGAACTTAAAAAAAAAACCACAAAAATCGATCAAAAGATGAATAATGCCCTAACCGGAACACAAGAGATTGAAACTCAGATTCAAGCATCATTTTCCTAAACAAGCAAACAATCAGAAAAAATCACACAAAATCCTGAAAAAAAACGAAGCAGAATTCCATTTGCAGTTTGAAACAAGGACTTAAAAAAACCACCTAAAAATCACAAATATCATACTTAAAAAAAAAAAAAAAATTAAAAATCACAGAACTTAAAAATACCACAAAAATCAATCGAAAGATGAATAAATGCCCTAACCGGAACAGAAGAGGTTGAAACTCAGACCGAAGTATCATTTTCCTAAACAAGCAAATAGTCAAACTCACAAAATGCCCTAATAGACTAGCAAAACTCACAAAAGTAAGCTCAACACACGCAACAATGTGGGCAAATATGCCTTTGCACTAATCAAATTTACAACAAAATAAATCCTACTTCAGACTGAAGCTCTAATTCTACGACATGAATGATCAAAATCCAATAAGACATCTCACTTATTAGAGCCAAAACGTACATAGAAAAAAGAAAACACATAAAAGGCATTTGTCAAATACTAAAGACAATACCTTTTCTCACAGAATACTTGTTGTGAATTTGATTGACCACAGCTAAGCTGAACTGTGCATACCTACTCCACCCATACGGCAAACTCGGAGAATCCGCAACATCGAGATACATAGACAGGTAATCCACATTGTTCCCCTTGGGAAAAATAAGTACTCGCCTACAGCATACATTGTATAATAAGTAACACCTCACGCCACCTCGACGACATAAACAACTACACAGCTAACCAAAATTCACAATACCATTTAAAACCACCAACGACAAACACTTTCGAATAGTGCTTCTTAGCGTTCAACCGAGTGAACATTGTAGCACTCATGAACGATAGTAGCACCACTGAATTTGGAACGCCTTGTGATAGAACAGATTGTTCCATGTTAAGCCTATACACCCTGGGAGCACCCAATTCAGCCATCAAATTCACTACAAATTCAATTTTAACAATAATTCAGCCATCAAATTCACGTAATTAAAAAATAATGCTTCAAAATGCAACTTAGTAACAAGGAATTATCATCCAAAATAGTAAAGTTGAAATCAAAGGAGGAAAAAAAGGAGGAATACCAGAAGAATTGGAGATGGGAAGCCGAGAAGAAGTAAGGCGGAGGAGAGATATACGGCGTCGGAAAGGCAAGGCTAAGGCGGAGGTGTCTAGTTTGGCGATTGAGGTTGCTGCTGAAGCTTGCGACGGTGACTCGAGGCTCGCTGCCATTGAGAATCTGTCACATAGGAGAGAGAAACTACACCAAATCAACCTCTCATCCATCTAATGATCAAAACATACTCTTCTGCAAACAAACGAAGCATATAATCAACCAACAAGCAAAGCACGGCAACAACAACAACAACGGTGGTAGAAACGCAGGGCAACAACAGCGGTGCACGAGCAATACCATCTTAGGGTTTCGTTTTTTATGCCCAGATAATGACGAAACTCTAAAATTCGTAGTATAAGCAACGATATATTGGGACAAAAAAACCTAAAAAACCCATGAGAAATATGATCTCAATTCTGGCATATCCGAAAAAGTATCACAAGATCTAAAATAAATAGCAAATAAACCCATAATCTAACTAAAAAGAATTGAAATTTCATGGAAATTAAAGATTAGAGAAAAAATTGACTAACCCTTGAAATGTAAAGCCAATAATCGAAAGTCGCTGCTGAAAAAGGAGGGCAGATTGGGCTGTGAGTTGTAAAACTCTACGAGGGAGATGGTGTCGATTCAACGGCGGCAAGAGTAGGCGTCGGTCAGGTCAGCGTGGTGGAGTTTCACCTTCGTCGATCAAAAATTCGTCAACATTCTCTCGCATCTCCTCCTCTTTCTCCGCGAAATGTCGGAAACCCTAACCCTAACATTGTCGTTTGAATGAACAAAAGGAGTGACGGAAGCGCAAGAGAAGAGTTAGGGTGAGAGAAGCTCCGGCGAGCGATCGGCGGTGGAGGGTGAGAAGAGATGCGAAGAGAGAGAGAGAGGGGGATGGGGGTTTGATGACGTGAAGGAGGGAAAATCGGGACTGAGGAGAGAGAGAAGCGTTAGGGGAAATAGGGTTTGAATGTTTGATGTCTGATGATGTGAGTTTGCGGGAAATCTCGCCCAACTGAATTTTTGGCCCAAGTGTAGAACTAGGCCTACTAGGGGCTGCGGTTAGCCCAAAACCGCAGCCCTTTCTAGTAGGGGCTCCCGGTCAGCAAAAAAATCGCAGCCCTTTATTGATAAAGGGCTGCGGTTTTTGAGCTGACCGCAACCCTTGCGTTGTTTTCCACTAGTGTATCCTATTGGCGATGACTCCAGTGACGCCGCTGCTGGAGATGATGAGGAGGATGAAGATACCGATGGCGATAAGCCACGGTCTCCAAGGGATTAGACATAGGCTTAGAATTTAGAATTCTAACCTTAGTGGAAAAAAACGGAAGGGCTGCGGTCAATACAGCTTTAAGGGCTGCGTTTTTAGCCAGCAGCCCTTTCCGTAGCAGAAGTGAAGGGCTGCGGTTTTGAAACCCCACTGCTGCCCAGCCATCCCCTCCCCTGCACAGACCCCCCCAAGCCCCTAACTTCCCTCCCCCCCACTGCTGCCCCTCCGCACAACTTCCCCCCTTTTCTTTAAGCCTTTTTGTTTCCCAATTTCATTTACATGAAAATTTATGCACAAAAGCCTAATATGTAGTTTCATTCTATCTCATATTGGCATATGCAACAAAATTTTGGAGTTAGATCAACAAAAATATCAAAAAATGACGCGAATCGGCCAAAATAGGCCTAAAATGACCTTTTCGTTCCCGAAATTCAACCAACAAGAGATGCAAGCCTAAAAATCTACACAATAGTTACATTATACCTCAGATAATCATGTTCAAAAATAATTTGGGGTTATATGACTCGATAAGTACGAATCGGATGCGAATCGGATGCGAATCGGCCAAAATAGACCTAAAATGACCTTTTCGTTCCCGAAATTAAACCACCAACAACAGATGCAAGCCTAAAAATCTACACAATAGTTACATTATACCTCATATAATCATTTTCAAAAAGAATTTGGGGTTAAATGACTCGATAAGTACAAATCGGACGCGAATCGGCCAAAATAGGCCTAAAATGACCTTTTCGTTCCCAAAATTCAACCAACAACAGATGCAAGCCTAAAAATCTACACAATAGTTACATTATACCTCATATAATCATGTTCAAAAAGAATTTGGGGTTAAATGACTCGATAAGTACGAATGGGACGCAAATCGGCCAAAATAGGCCTAAAATGACCTTTTCGTTCCCGAAATTCAACCAACAACAAATGCAAGCCTAAACATCTACACAATAGTTACATTATACCTCATATAATCATGTTCAAAAATAATTTGGGGTTAAATGACTCGATAAGTCCGAATCGGACGCGAATCGGCCAAAATAGGCCTAAAATGACATTTTCGTTCCCGAAATTCAACCAACAACATATGGATGCCTAAAAATCTACACAATAGTTACATTATACCTCATATAATCATGTTCAAAAAGAATTTGGGGTGAAATGACTCGATAGGTACGAATTGGACACGAAAGGCGAAAATAGGCCTAAAATGACCCGAGAATCAGGTCACATGGCAATGGAATGCCCAT
Organism: Beta corolliflora; assembly: GCA_947648045.1. Lineage (NCBI taxonomy): Eukaryota > Viridiplantae > Streptophyta > Magnoliopsida > Caryophyllales > Amaranthaceae > Beta > Beta corolliflora. Next base: position 133,157 of record CANSZD010000633.1, read on the forward strand.
CAGCTGGTAGCGGCGGAGGTGGTGGGAACTGTTACAAATGTGGAGAGCATTCCATTGCCATGTGACCTCACTCTCCACATTTGCAACAGTTCCCACCACCACCGCCGCACGCCCCCACTGCACTCCCTCATTGCCATGTAGGCGTAAAATGACCTTTTCGTTCCCGAAATTCAACCAACAACATATGGATGCCTAAAAATCTACACAATAGTTACATTATACCTCATATAATCATGTTCAAAAAGAATTTGGGGTGAAATAACTCGATAGGTACGAATTGGACACGAAAGGCGAAAATAGGCCTAAATTGACCCAATAATCAGGTCACATGGCAATGGAATGCCCATCAGCTGGTAGCGGCGGAGGTGGTGGGAACTGTTACAAATATGGAGAGCATTCCATTGCCATGTGACCTTTCTCCACATTTGCAACAGTTCCCACCACCACCACCACTACCCCCCCCCACTGCACTCCCTCATTGCCATGTAGGCCTAAAATGACATTTTCGTTCCCGAAATTCAACCAACAACAAAAATAAGCCTAAAATCATCATATTAGTTACGAATGGGTGAAATTAGACATACATGAGTATATGTCTCATGATCTATTGACCTTCCGCCGTTTCTTAGGATCTTCAAGTACATGTATCCCTTCCGTGTGATCTACACGCATATAGTTCTCCGACATATTCACATCATCTTCCACACTATTTTCAGGATAGGTAAAAGTTGGGATGTCCTCAAATGCATCATATTCTTCCTCGTTATCAACATCACCAATACCGAGGATACTTCTTTTACCAGGTACAACAATTGACCACTTATTATCAGCAGGATCAGTTACAAAAAATACTTGCTTAACTTTTGATGCAATTACAAATGGCTCCTGAGTTTCACGTAGACGACTAAGGTCCATAAGAGTGAATCCGCAAGGATCATCTTTTCTTACGCAACGTCGATTATCGTCAACCCACTTGCAACACAAGAGGCAAATATTAAAATTACAGTAGTCCAGCTCCCATATTTCTTGTATTCTCCCATAATAATTGCTGTCAGCAAGTATAGGCGACTTATCCTTCGAGCTTGCGTATTGTGTATGACGCCACAAGTGAAACACCACTATTTTGTTGCGATGTCGACTTCAGATCTTGACGTTCAGTCCAAAACGTATACCCATTAATATCATAACCCTCATAAGAGCGTACAGCTTCACGAGGACCAAATGCTAACCACTTGACTGTTTTAGGAACACTTTCATCCAAATCATTCACTACTTGTTTATGAAACCAATCAATAAAAGTCTTGTTATGCATTTGCGTCAATGCCCTTATTCCTTTTCCAGGATTGCTAACACGTAATTCCACCATATGTTCATTTAAATAAGGATGGACATCTGCTACGTGATGCAATACAAATAAGTGAGCTTGTGTACGCTTTTCTACGGAAGGTGAGATCAATTTTGAACCAATCGTACCCTTGCCCTCAAGTCTGCCCTCGTGTCGAGATGTCGGAAGTCCAACATGATCAACTCTAGCAAAATACTCAGCCATAAAATTACTGATCTCTTCACCCACAATCCCTTGAATTATACTACCTTCTGGTTGTGCAGGATTTTGAACTTTATCCTTCAAAGTACCCATATATCTCTCAAAAGGATAGCACCACCTCAAAAACACTGGACCACACAACTTAATTTCTCGAACTAGATGGATAATGAGATGGACCATAATGTCAAAGAATGCCGGGGGGACATCTCAAATTTGCATAGAGTTTCAACTACTCTGACCTGCAAGGAATCGAGGGTCGACGGTTCTAGGACTTTGCTGCATATTGTATGGAAAAATGAACAAAGTTCTGTAATGGTGTGCCTCACATGCTTTGGAAGTATCCCACGAATTGCAATCGGTAAGAATACTTGCATCATGACATGACAATCGTGAGATTTCATACTCGATAACTTCAACTCACCATTTAAGGTAACAAATCGCTTCATATTCGATGAGTAGCCAGTTGGAACCTTAATGCCATACAACGACTCGCAAAAAATCCGTTTCTCTGCACGCGACATCGTGTAGCAAGCTGGTGGCAAATAATTCTTTTCCGAATCCTCCACCTTCTTTTTACTTTTCTGAGTTTCCTCATCAACCCTTTCCTCCACTACTTTCTACCTCCTTCCGTCCCTTTTCTGAGCCCACAACTCTGGTCGAAGCCCCTGTTTTTCCAAGTAAAGTCGTGACGCCTTAACATCTTTTGTCTAGCCCGGAATATTCATAAGTGTCGCAAGAATAGCTTCACAAACATTCTTCTCTATGTGCATGACATCTAAACAATGTCTGACCTTTAGATCTTTCCAATATGGGAGTTTCCAAAAAATGGACTCATTTTTCCATAATCCTGTAGGTCGATCAACCACACTAGCAGGTTTACCAAAGATTGTTTCAATGCCCTTAACCTGATTATAAACTTCAGTACCAGTTAATGGTCTACGAGCAACTTCTTCTTCAACCGTCCCATCGAATGCCTTCTTCTTAAACCGATAGGAATGGTCGTGTCTGAGGAGCCTTCGTGTGCGCATATACACATGTTTGCAGCCGTTCAGGTGTGTAGACTTCATGTTATCTACACAAATCGGGCAGGGTTGTTTTCCTCTAGTCTTATACCCAGATAAGTTCCCATAAGCTGGATAATCATTCATAGTACAAAAAAGCATGGCACGCAGAGTGAACATCTCATTAGCATACGCATCAAATACTAACACTCCTTCGTTCCACATGTTTTGTAAATCTTCAACAAGCGGTTGGAGGTATACATCTATGTCATTTCCAGGTTGTTTGGGCCCCGATATAAGAAGCGACAGCATGATGTACTTGCGTTTCATGCACAACCAAGGAGGCAAGTTATAAACCACTAAAACTACTGGCCATGTACTATGCTGCGAACTAAGATTGCTAAAAGGGTTCATGCCATCCGTACATAATCCAAGCCTCAGATTCCTATCCTCATTACCAAATGCCTTATGCACCCTATTGATACTTTTCCACTCAGGCGAATCAGCCGGATGCTTGAGCAGAGTGTTTTCTTCTTACTATCTGCATGCCACCTCAAATTCTTCGCATCTCCTTTAATTGTGAACATGCGCTTAAATCTAGGTATTATGGGTAGATACCACAACACCTTAGCTGGTGGTCCTTCACTACCTCCAGCTCCGTCACGCTTGTACCTCGACAATCTACAACATGGACACTTATGTAAATGCTCATACTCATTACGATAAAGCACACAATCGTTAGGACAAGCATGTATCCGCTCGTACTCTAAACCGAAAGGACACATCAGTTTCTTCGCATAATAGTACGACTTTGGCAGTTCATTTCCATCAGGGAGCATATCAGCTAAAACTTCCAACAACGATGTGAAACTAGAGTCCGTCCAACCAGCTTTCGACTTAATGTTGAACAGTGATATCACGACGAAAAGTTTGGTGTACTTTGTACAACATGGATACAATGGCTTTTCAGCAGCCTCGGACATAGATTTAAAATACGAGGTCGTTTACACGACTGATCTTCAACCTCGTGTATCATCTCGTATACCCGATCCCTATCATCATCTGCAAACTCATCATCCAAATTCTCATCCCCGAACTCATCATCCCAATTCTCTAAATCCTTCTTTTCTTTATTTACATCGTTCATTACTCAAGAGCTTCCTATATACTTCCCCTGCTCACCATGCCAAACCCAGACGTGGTATTGAGGCCTAAACCCACGGCGAAAGACATGCTCCCTAAGCAAATGTATACTACTAACCTTGCTCACATTTCTACAATCAACACAAGGACAATAAAAGTCGACTGCTCCAGAGGATGCTTGATATTGTAATGCAGATGTACATAATTCTGAGACCCCATTCACAAACTCAATCGATTCACGACTACCATACATCCAAGTACGATCCATCTCAAACAAGAAGACCTCTAATAATTAAACACAACCAATAATTATAATGCATCAATCATTATTTAAGTACATACACTCACATATTCAAATCACACACGTATAGAGCAAGCTAAGATAGTGACATGTTCAAATGTATGCATGCAACCGAAGGTCCTTATCACTCCAACCTAACCCATCCTTGGACGTCTAATCTCACTAGTGAATATATGCCAACTTTTCAATTCTAAGGAAAATCCGGTAGCATTTCCCTACAGTTCTCCAAGTACACAATGTAGATAATTGCTTATCTACATATGTACCCAGAGAACAATGTAGAGAAACGATAAGCCCAAAATTTCCTCAGAATTGAAAAGAAGACACACATTCACCACCTAAGTGAGATCAAACGTCCAAGAACAGTCCCAAACCGGGGACTATTCAAGACTTACTACTGATGAGTAAGTCTTGAATGGCTATCTAGGCATATGATGATGATTCAAAAAACTTGTAGTTTTCATAGCTAAATTACATTGCGTTTTCATACAATCTCATATCAAGAAATATACATACATTATCATATCTTACTCAAATTGGAACACATGACAATTTTTCCTCATCAACATCTAACAAAAAACAAGAAAATTAGGCTAATTACCTCTCAACACCAAAGAGGAGCAATTATGAGAAGAGAGATAGTTTTGCCTTCCTTAGCTTCTTTTTCCTACAATTAACAAATCACACACGGCACATTAATCACATAATTCAATTAAGAAAAGCAAAACTAACTAAAAACCTAGATTAATTCACCATAAACTACACAAAATTGATAATGTGCCCACCCCCCGCGAGCCCTCCCTAGCCCTCCCCACCCCCCCTCGCCCGGCCTCCCCAACCTCCCCCACCCCCGCCCCCCCCCCCCACCCCCTCGCCCAGCATCCCCACCCTCCCCCACCCCCGCCCAAGCACCCCCACCCTCCTACCCACCCTCCCCCAGCCCTCCCCCACCCCCTACAATCACTTTTTCAGCTAATACAAGCACATTTTACAACAAAAAATAGAAGTTGATTTCAAAATGCAATGAAATTAAACAAATGAATTAGAGAAATGAAAAAGAGAAGAGAGAGTGAGAGTGGAATTACCGAAAGAGAATGAGTGAGGGGATGCTCCACAAACAATGCAGTAGTGGTGGTGGTGGCGTCAATGCAGTGGAGGACAGAAGGGAAGAAGAAGGAGCGCAAGGTGGTGCAGCTGCGTAGTGGTGGAGCACTGGTGGTGCGCAAACCCACTCGAATGAATGGAGGAGAGAATGAAGAGAAGAACCAATGCGTGGTGAGCTGGTTGTTGTTGTGCTGAGTTGGTGCGTCGTCGTGGCGGTGTGTGCTGGTGGTGCGTGAAATGGTGGCGCTGCGTGCTGGTGGTGGGTCAATGTGGTGGCGGAGGTAGGGTTTCGCGCAAGGAGAATTTCGCTCGTGAATTTTGTCTAAGGGAGGGAAATTGAAATGGGGGTACTGTATTGTATGCGCGCAAAATTAATTGATTAAAAAAAGGAAAGTGAAGGGCTGCGGTTAGCCCAAAAACCGCAGCCCTTCATACAGTACGAAGGGCTGCGCTTTCTGGTTAACCGCAGCCCTTCATACACGAAGGGCTGCGTTTTCCAAAAAATGTAGCCCTTCCTTTTTTTTCCCCTAGTGTAAAATTCTAAATGAATTTTGTAAATTTTTATCCTAAGATAAAAAAATTTTAATCTAGGTTGTAAATTTTCTTTTTAAATTAATGAAACTTCACAACTTTGTCCAAGTTTCTTTTATCTTATATCAGGTTTGCATGGTTTATTTTGCCCAATTAAAATTATGCGAATTAAATTATATTATGTTATTAAAAAATAACTGTCAAATCAAATAATGCAAAATCCACGGTTAAGATTAAATAAAAAGAAATAAAGTGACTCTTGGGATGCTAAGTCTGAAAAAATATTAATAACATGGAAGGAAGTTACTTCAAAAAGTAATTATTGCCATCTCACTTCACACGCCACTAATGGCCAACTCCTAAGTAGTGACATGACACATTGAAGAGTTAACGGGTGAACTTATCCACTAAGGCCATGATTTGAAATCAGTTATCAAAATAACTTGAAGAGATTAAAATTCGTTTTAAAAATATAACGTGACATAATCATCTAAACAGATAATACCAATCGCCCCATTAACCCCTAACAAATAGGGACAACGGTTATAGTTATCATATTATAAATATGCTACCTTAACCTTGAGCAATTTTCACCCATAACATTTTGGGAAAATTGATTCTAATAATCCAACCTTTTGACCATTCGCTCAAATTAACCCCACCTTTTGATTATTTTTTAATAATCCAACCTTTTATTACAATCCGCTCATATTGAATCGGAAAACCGGTAACCTACTGAGATGGTAAAGTTTTTTTTTTCCATTTCCTAATTTTCGTTTTAAGCTCTCTCCCTACCTCACCAAAAATCCCCACCCCCAGCCGCCTCCCCCCACCCGGACCCCCAGCCAAGAACCCAACCTGACCCCAAGTATTCCTTCCAGCACCCTCTCTTAGTCTTTTTTTCTTACTCCATCCCTAAACATCAATTTTCAGTGAAAAAATCACACACAAACCAGAACCGAAAATGATAGAAGTAGGAGAGAGAAAATAACAAGAAGAAAGTGAAACTCTCTTAGCTGCTTCTTCTTCTCTTCATCAATGGAGGCCACCTCCATAGACGAAACTGAAGAATCCAGTTTTTTTTTGTTTCATGGATGGTCGCAGGGGGGCGGCAAGAGGGTTTCGGTAGTGGTGGTAGGGGTGGGGAGGGGTTTTGTACTCATCTCCTTTCATTTTCTCTCTCCTCCTCCTCCTACCTTCTCCACCTCTTCCATGACTCCCGTATTGCACTATCCCTCTTCTCGCCGTGATGATTCTTATTGATGCTTTGTGATTGAATTTTTTTTTTTTGGTTTTGAATTTGGTTGAGTTTTTAGTCAAATTGAGGTTTTCAATTGAGTGATTTAAGCTTGAAGATTTGGATTCTGATGAGACGAAGGAGTTTCTGGAGAATCTATTGAAGTTAACTTATTCAGTGCTTCAAGAATGAGATACCAGAGAGAAGCCTAATGAGAAGATAACTTATAATTTGTTGTTTTTTACTGTTAGGGGTGGTCGGGTGTTTTGGTGGTGGTGGTTTTGGCAGTGCTGAGTTGGTGGTGATGTTCGTGGTTATTGGTTATAGTTAAGTTATTTAAATTTAAATTGATTTATCAAATTTGAACGATTAAGAACAAGACACGTGTGTACTTAACCCATTCAACTGGTCATCAACCTGTTTCAACAAGTCAGGGTTCAATATGAGCGGATTAGGCTAAAAGGTTGGATTATTAAAAAATAATCAAAAGGTGGGGTTAATTTGAACGAATGGTCAAAAGGTTGGATTATTAGAATCAATTTTTCCTAACATTTTTACTCTACCATCAACAAATCCAAAAACATATGTGAGTATGGCCAACCAACAGGTTGTTCCTCCGTCATTTCCCGGTGAATGTTGGAGGCACCGGTTTAATAAGGACATCACACAAGAGGATTGGGAAGAGTTTAGAGAAGAGGAGATGAAGAAATGGCAACTCAAAATCATAAAACTCTTCGGAAAGGATCCAAAGGTCCAATCTGGAGATTCCGAGGAACAAAGGCCTAGTGCCACCATAATGGGGAGTGATATTGACTTCCTAGCGCTGAATCTATGGCCGAAAATGGGAAAGGGAGATTTGTTAAAACTCCTAAGCATTTGTAAAGCATGGGGAAAGGGCATTGTAAAACAACATTTTCTGCCTGAACTCACATTGAAATATCACAGGTCCATAATTTGTGAAAGCAGTTTAGGTGTGTTCACCAGAAAGTATAGGGTAGTCCAAGTGGACGAGAATATGAGTTTCAAAAAACTCATACAGTACAAATGTACATGTCTCTTATGGCAAGAGTACTTATCAGGAAGAGGCATCACTATGCTTTTAGATGACGATTACTCCGATGATGATGATCCTGATCTGGATGAGCATGAGGAACCACAAATCACTATCAGTTTCTCCCATCTTCGTGCTTGATATATCAAGTAACAAGACAGAGGCTTAGTAATCCTAGTCATAGTACAAAGTTTAAATCTTCTTTAATAAACTAAGTACTTAGCTTTAATGTCGTTGATAATTGTTTTTCATGATTTACTTCATTTATGAAATAAATCTTATTTTATCAATGTACAATATACTTCCATATCATGTACCAATTGCAGACTTGGTTCTTGTTCATAAGATGAAGTAATTTTAGGCCCAAATGCCTAAAAAGTGACATATTAATTTTAAGACTTATCAACAAATTGGTAATCTTGAAATAAATAATAATCATTTAAAAGTCCATAAACTTCTCGAAAAAAGAGGTCAAAGTACTCAATTACTCACTGATCCTAGAAGTTACTATGAAAATAGCCGTTGTATAAAATGACTTGGTTATTTAAAGGGACTTGGCCATAGCATCCCATCATCCTATTTTCATTTTAAAAAAGAAAATTTTTAAAATGGACTACGAAGCATATGCAAACTTGGCAGCCGAGTTTGATGATGATTGTTTCAATCATCGCTTCGCCCTCGATATCATAAAGGAAGACAAAGAAGCCTTCATCACAAATGAAAGGGCCAGATGGGTAGAGCAAATGGCGCGCATCTTTGGCGATGCACCTGTGATGGGATCAGAGGACCCTGGGCTAGTGGAATCAAGCGCTACAAAGGTCGGTACAAATATCGATCTCCTGTCCACCCACATATGGCCCAAATTAGATGGGAAGTCATAAGACAAACTACTAACAGTTTGTAAGAAGTGGGGCAAGGAGGTTTCCACTATCTTAAACTTCCCAAGGCCTCAAAGAATGAATTGGGTCTACGCTAAGAGTCTAACTCTTTCATGCACTCAGACCTCCCTCAAAGTGGTGAGGATAGAAGAGGGCCAAGACGAAAATCAAGGGAGGATAGTACTTTTTAAGTGCGTCTGCAAATTGTGGGAGCTGCTAGCCCAAGAGTATTTCCTTCCTTGGATGTATATCGCACTGATCGACAGGAGATACGCCTGGGACAACAACTACCACATGATTATCTTCAAGGCAAGGTTCAACAACTCCCCTGGAGAGGACTACTACTTTGCAGTTATCAGGAGTAGTGCAGGGCGCGAGTTGGAAATCAACGAATGTAATGCTATGGTAGAGATAGTATGTAAAAGTCACTTCCAAATGTTGTCTCTAGACCCAAGCATTTTTTAAAAATGTAATTAATGATTTTATCTTCATAAAGATAAGTCATTATGTCAATATCATGAAATTACCTCAAATGGTAATCTTGTTAAATATATTTCTATATATATATATTTGCAATGGCTTAATTGCTTTAACATCAGTTTTTGATTCACCAAAGTGAAGTAAAAAACAAACACGTGTCCATTTAATATTTATATTCCTTAAAAAACTGTCCCCATAAAATTAGGCAGTTAAGGAAAATTATTGGACGATTTAAAGCATCGTGTATATATATATATATATATATATATATATATATATATATATATACATATATATATATATATACATATATTTATATATATACATATATTTTATATATATATATATATATATATATATATATATATTGTGTGTGTGTGTGTGTGTGTGTGTGTGTGTGTGTGTGTGTGTGCGGTTTCTCAAAAGATTCAAAAACATTAAATCAAAATGGATTGCACATATACTCACATTTTTCATCAATCTGCTCCAGAATATATGCCATATCCATTAAAATGCCCAAATCATCACAAGGCATTAAATGTCATATTTGGAGATAAAAATGCATTTATTAAGAATGAATCCACCAAATGGGTTTATTCTATCCAAAAATATTTTGGAGATAATCCTGTCATACAACAGGATCCAGAATATGAAAAAGGATCTAAGGCCTTCCAAATAGGGTCCAATTTAGATCTTATACAAAAATGGATATTTCCTAGACTCGAAAGGGATGATCAGGTTACATCTCTTCTGGTTTGCAAATCATGGGGCAAAATCATTACGAAAGAAATATGGAAACCTAACATGCCTTGGAGATATCTAAAGAGGCTCTTTATCAAGGGAACTACAAAGAAAATAAAAGTCTATAGATCGGTAGACGGGTCATCATCAAGAGATGTGGTAAAATACAAATGTGCATGTCAAATTTGGCACGATCTCATGACCTATGATGTAAGCCCTTGTTGGTTATCTCCAAATAATCCTACAAGTTCACATCTTGAAGAGAATTTCTTAATGGATTGCACAATGGCTAGAAAGAAAGGTGAGGGAACACACGAAAGGTTATTCTTCTCAACCAAATTCAGTCATCCTAAAAGAAAGTTTATCGACCATCTTAGAATAATGGAGGAAGTCACATTCAGAATACTACTGGATGATATTGGCTACTACCATTGAAAGTTCTTCTCTGCTCATAATTTGTGGGTGTTGAGTACATCACTCCACAAATCAGGTGGGGCAATTTGTTACCACCATTTTTAGATGTATAGTAGCATTTATTATGGTACATTGTATTGGACCTCAGAAGGTTTAATTTTGTCTTAGTATGAATGCCCAACAAGAGCATAAAGCCCATTGGACGAAGTCGACATCCCAACAAGAGCATAAAGCCCATTGGACGAAGTCAATATAAGTCAATATGAGAAGGCCATCAGGAGATGAAAGTCAGGAAGGATAATCATGCAAGTGATTAAAGAGCAATCATTAAACGGATCCGCAAAAAGGAGAACGTGCAAGGCTACGGTTATTCAGCGCCAGAAGTTGAGATTTGAATCAAAGATGATTCAAATCTTTTCCCTCCAAGTAAGCACGGAAGTTACACACGTTTCTCTATAAATAAAGGAAAGATCATCAAGCAAAAAACAACAAACACACAAACAACTTGCAATTACTCTTTTCTTAGCGTAGCCTAGCTCTAGCCTAGCCAACCCCCTTCTGGGGTTATAGTTTAGTTCCTTAGACGTAGAACATGTTCTAGCGACGGGTTATGTAATTATCCGATTGAAGCAAGGAACCATGGAGGTAACAACCTTCGTGTCTTCCCTTTAGTTGTCCAGCCTGGCTTATCCCCCTATGTGTTGTAAAATTCTTTCTAAAAGTTTATGGCATGTATGGGAATGTTGTGCTTTAATTAATAGATTACTTATTGCTTGCTCTATTTATTGCATTTCGCCTGAATTTATTAGGCGTTGTGGTTTAATCCTAAATTAAATTGCAACAAAGTACGTTAGTAAGGTTTTATCTAATTAAAACCGGTAACCACTAGGGACTAAGCCTCCCGCGACATTCAGTATCAAACTATTGGGTGTGTAGTGGCTTGTTTGCAAAGTCAACCAACTAATTTTGCACCAACAGTAATCTAGATTAGATAACTTCACATTACATATAAATGTATATAAACAATCGTGAAATCTTGGACGAGATTGCCTCACTCATCTATATGAATGAGACGACGCAATGGCTCACCTCCGACAACCTCAACTCCGACAATTCAAAACGAAAAAGCAACTCATTTCTTTCCGTTTCTCTCATCTTTTTTATTTCACTAAAGCTCAAAACAAATCAAAAATTTTAACCATCCTTCTTCTCTCTCCTCAAAATCAGGAGTTCAGGTTTCTCAGCGTCTATACCCAATGTAAAATCAAGGTCAATTTTTGAAGCACGTGGTTTCTGACTATGTGGGTGGCAAATAGGTGGTTGAAGGTTGGAGGAATAAGTGGAGGAGGATGGTGGTGGTAGTGGGTTCCATGGATCGATTGGGGAGATGTGGAGGAATTGATTTGAAGGGACAAAGAAAAGAGGTGTATGTTGAAAAACATAAATGTAAATATTTAAATTAATAAAAAAATTCCGTAAACTTATAAAAAATATCTATGGATTGATAAAATATATCTATAAACTGATAATATAAAATGTATAGTTGATCAGAAATACTCATAAAATTGATAAATAGCATGCAAAAACTAATAAACAAGATGCATAAACTAATACAAGAAATGCATAATTAAGCTAATAATATGCATAAACTGATGATAAGTATGTATAAACTGATAAATATGTGTCATAAACTAATACAAACAAACCTTATAATGATAGAAGTAGCAATGCCATGAACTGAAACCGGTCTAAGTATTCAAATGCATAATTGGGCCTCATTGAAAATGAGAAGGGAGTACATTTAGTACCCGAGTCGCATTGAAACTTGAAAGTGTTTCTTAGGCCCTGTTCTTTTGGGCTTATTTTCAGTTCAGTTCAGTTACTCTATGCAATCCAGTTTCTCTCAGTTTTGTTCAGTTCAATTTCAGTTAAGTTCAGTTCAGTTTCTCTCAGTCCAAAAGAACGAGGCTTTACTCTACAATCCGAGGGGTGAGGACTGTCATAATAATTGGTTCAAACCCATGAATACTGAATTTTGAGGCGGGCTTCCGATTTTTGGGTAGCAACATCCTTTCTTTGAATCACATGTATTGCACCTAGCCATTGCAGATAATGAGATATAGTTACAAATACTCCCTCCATCCCTTATTAGATTTCCCATTTCTCCAGTGCATGTTTGTCAATCACTAGTACAGAATCGACGATTTGCGTCAGATGCGAGGCGCCCATTTGCGTCGGACATGGGTCCGACAGCACAGACCTCGTCGCAGATGAGAGAGACATGATCTGCGTCGGGTTAGGACACGACGCAGATCCTAGGCTATTTGCGTCGGACTGTACGCAGGTGCGACGCACATGACTCCTCCACCCAGCCAAATGTATGTCATCTGCGTCGGACACATGGTAATGTGCGACGCACATAACAGTCATCTGTGTCAGACATGTTGCAACATGCGACTCACATAACAGTCATCTGCGTTGGACATGTTGCAACATGCGACGCACATGGTAAACATAAGTTGAATTGTGCTTTTCTTTCGTTGAATTGCTGGTTCATATTTTCTTTAATTTTCGTCCATTAGAACATGACAGAAATTGAAATGAAGAGAATAGGATTTAATAACTTAATTATTATAGAGTTTAAAACCATTCCATTGAGATCAACAAGCAACAAAATTAACAATACAATCTGGGTAACTTAATTTCATGTCTCTGAAACAAAATTAAAAAATATAACCCAAAGAAACAAAATTAGATTAAATACAAAAAACCCTAAAATCTAAAGCAATCAACAATGCTAAATCTTCAATCTTCACCGTAACCTTCTTTCTCTTCCTCCACCAGATCTGCAAACATAAGTTTGATTTTAAATGAGTTAAAAACTGAAAAAATAGAGGGGAAATAATATATATCAAGCAATTTATACTGGGTCGTTTATATTACCAAATTCAAGCCAGGTTCAATTTTTTTTCTTTCAAAACATAAATATGGCAAAACAAAGAAATTGAGAATAAAATGGCACCTGAAAATCGAGATCTGAAAATAAAATGGTCCGAATCGAATACTTTGAACTGAAAATAAACATAATTCGTCGAACTCGCAACTTCATTGAACACCTGGGTTTCCATTTTTAGATCCGAATCGAATTCTTGAAGCTTTATCAGCACGAATCAAAATCTTCGTTCGTACCAAATTCGTCAACTTTTGTTGTTCGATTTTTTGAGAAGTGAGAAATTTGTTTTGAGAAGAACAGATGAATTTAAAGGGGATTTTTTTTTTGAGTGGAGGAGAGAGAAAGAAGATGAGAGTTTTGAGGAAGGAGAAGGGGGTTGAAAGATTGAAGAAGGGGAGAAACGGCGCGGTCGAGATTGAAGAACTGTAATTTAGGTTAGGCTTTTATTGGGCGGGATTATATAGTGGGCCTATCATCTGCGTCGGATGGGCTTAGAAGTCCGACGCATATGTCTTGGAATAATTTATTTTGGGCGGGATTATGTGCGTGAGGAAATAGTAGGGTAGAATTATCTGCGTCGGACGTGAGTAGGGATCCGACGCAGATAGTTATCTTGCGTCGCACCCTAGTTACATCCGACGCATATAGGTCGTCTTTTGCATCGATTCCCTGTTGCATGCGACGCAAATGAATCTTGCTTCTGTGACGTTTGTCCTGTTGTGCGACGCAGATGGTGAGACGCAAATCGTCGTTTTTCTACTAGTGAATGCACATTTTGTATCGTTAATATTTTTAATTACATATTAATAAAAATTATAAAAGTTTGATTTTCCTAATGTACATAATGAGACGAATCAAACAAAACCCTACATGACTATGTTTTTTCGTATATATTGGATTTTTTTTGAGGATTTTCTTTACCTATGAATAGTTCACAAATTAGAAATGGAAAATCTAATAAGGGACTGAGGGAGTAGTTGCATTGCCCTTTTAGATGAACAATAATACATTAGCACACTCCTGCTAAAAGTAAAGAATATACATTCAGCATACACCTATCACTTGAAGATACTTCTATTTATTTATGAGATCCCTAACATAAAATATGTACTTCCTCTTTTTCAAAATCTTTAACACACTACTCTCGACACGTTTGCCAATGCATATTTATTTTTAATCATTAATAACTCTAATTCCCTATAATTAGAAATTATAAAAAGTTGATATTATGAAAGTATATATATCGAGACGAGTTTACAAGATCTCACATTACTATATTTTGCCTTACATATAATTCACAAAATACGGTAAAATGAGAGTGTTAATAGTGGAAAAGTTAACCCGTGCCAAGTATTTTGAAACAGAGGAAGTATGTAGTAAAGGTGATTGACAGTCGGGTTGGAAAGGGCTTTGCCCAAAAGGTGGTGCGCTTCAAGACTAGGGGTCTAGCTAGCCTAATCTTGGGACAAATTTTCAGCTTGAATCTAAGAGATTTGAGCCCGGCCAATTCAAGCATTGGATCTAAGGGTAATTAATATTTTGTTTAAAAAGTTCATGATCAAAATCAGGTTAGGCATGACTCGAAAACCATTACATAAATTTTAGCCTAAACCCGCAACAAATAGAAAAATAAAGCTCATAGTTGATTTGCACTGTCGCTAATAGCGACAATAGAGATGAAAATATTTTGGTTGTTGGAGCGTAGAGTTTTGTCGAGTATGACCTTATTAAGTCAAAAGTAGAAAGCATGAGTAATATGGGGAAATGAAATAGTTGATATTTGTGTACTACCAAACCACAAAGATGATATTAGTAAATATTTTTGCCACAACCTTCAAATCACATTATTGTAAGACCACTTCATACAAGATATTGGTTTAAGGTATTATGATAAGTAGTTACTATAACAACTGTTAGCGTCTGAAGTTGGTGTATTAGCTAGTAGCTATTAGATGTTACTATTGATTAGTAAAAAGGGGATTACTATTTACCGCCCGTATTTACTAAAAATCGCCCGTATTTTTTTCAAGATTTTCCTAAACTACCCCTATGTATACTCACTCTCACTCCTCGCTCACTCTCACCTCACCCCAACCACCACCCACCCACCAAAGCAACCACCACCACGGCGTCAACCACCACCACACCGGCGACCACCACCACTACCGCAACCACCACCACGTCGTCAACTACCGCAACCACCACCACATCCGTTACCATGGCTTTTTCAAAAAAAAAAAAAAATTTTTTTTTGAAAAAGTCCATGTAACGGATGAAAATCCCGTTACCACCATGGTGGTAACGGATGAAAATTCCATTACCTCCATGGTGGTAACGGAATTTTCATCCGTTACTACCATGGTGGTAACGATGAAAATTCCGTTACCACCATGGAGGTAATGGAATTTTCATCCGTTATCACCATGGTGGTAACGGAATTTTCATCCGTTACCGTGCACAGGTGGCGGTTTTTTTTTTTAAAATTAACCACGTTCCGTTCCGGTGTGGTTGACGGTTTTTCGTGGTGCTCCGGTGGTGGCAGTCAGCGTTGGTGGTAGTCAGGTGGTGGTGGTCAGGTGGTGGTGGTGGTGGTCGGGTGGTGAGAGAGTAAGAGTGGGGTAAACAGGGAGGGGTATGGGTGGAATTTTAAGGAAAAAATACGGGCGATTTTTAGTAATTACGGGCGATTACGGGCGGTAAATAGCGATTGGGTTCTTTTTTTCATTTAGGAAATACTTCTTACGCAACTATTGCTAACTTAATCTTGTATGTCCATCACTTGATAAAGTAAGCCTAAGACCACGGCCCAAGTGGTCGATGAACATAATTTTATCATGTATGATGTATGATTGCATGATAAAGTAGGCCTATGAATTAGCCCAAATGGTTGATTAAGTAGCTCTTCAGACATCCAATTTATGCCCACGATTGGCCCAATCCATTCTTATGAGCGTAGTAATCCCCTCAGTGCTCAGGCCACAAATGGGGAAAAACCGCCGGAGCCCAGGTGCTTATTTTCCGAACTCTATTGTGAATAGGGGCCAGGGCAGACAAAAGTTCACAGAATATGAAATTTTGTCATAAAGGTGGGTTTAGGCCAGTGAACGGACCACATTGTACTTTGTGGTTTCAATTGACTCCACTTAAACTTGAGATTTTATAAATTTTCCATATAAAATTTGGGATCTTAAGCTTTCTCTTATAATGTTGCCCCATTCACTTTTTTCATGAATCCGCTACTGGATATGAAGATTTAAAACTTCTTGACCTATTCAATTAATTGGATCTTTACAAATACGATACAAAGTAAGCAGATTTGCTACGTGGGGGCAGAAATAGGGGGGGTTATCTACATTACTTTGTTTTATAATAAGTATGTTAGCTAGTTCTAAATCAATATACTTCCTCCGTTTCGTTTTAAATGCAACAAAGAAATATTTTATATCTTACAAAAAATACCACTTTGTTGCATTTAAAACGAAACGGAGGAAGTATTAGCATTATATGCACGTCACGTGCAATCGTGCATCATTCGGAATGGATACTCTATACACAATCAGGTAATCTATTCAAAATATATAACATGTTTTATACATATCCTGTCTAAAAGATATATTTCTTTTTAATAGATATTAATAAAGTTTATTTCAATTATATAGGATTATTATGTCAAACATATTCGGTTTTTAGTACTTGTAATAAGATAAAAAATTAGGATATCTATAATATTGTATATATTTAGATGATTGAATCCGAAAACTATGGCAGTTGGGGGATTTATTTGATTCTCCAAGGCACATATCAAAAAGTTTTTTTCTATAAAGCAAGATTTTGGCAGATTGCTCAAAACAAGGAAGAGATCATAGAATAGTTTTACAGGAAAACGACACATGACATGTTTTATAGTTTTCTTGATTGGATGCCATGTGGCAAAGGATCTTGATTGGATGACATGTGGCGCAATCTATATACATACTTCCTGCGTTTCGTTTTAAGTGACTGAGAGAGAAAGTGGAGGAAAACCAAGGAGGGTAGAGAGAGAAAGTTGGGACCATATTTAACCAATCAATTTGAGTATTAAATGAAATAAGTAGGTGAAATAATTAAAATATGGAAGTTGAGACCAATTTTTTGCCATTTAGAGAAATCAGTCACTTATTGTGACATTTTCAAATAAAAGAAGTTAGTCCCTTCAAAAGAAACGGAGTGTGTAATCTTTGTTTGTTCTTTTCATAGTTTAGATTTCAATTATTCATAGAGTGCGTCTTGGGTGTAACGTGTTACACCATAACTTATTGTTTAACAACATCTCACATATGTGAACTAATATTAGTGTTTCATTTCATTATTTGCGTATTTCATGTCATTATTTGCGTATTTTAGCATAATTTTGGAGCTGTCTCATGTCATTTTTTAAAATTTGTTCCATGTCATTTGTAAAACTCTTTCATGTCATTGTTCAACAAACTTGTATCATTTTGAAGCTGCTTCATGCTATTTTCGTTAGTTATGCAAGCCCAATAGTCTAACACGTACGGTAGTAGATCCTGTAGACACGTTGTGGGTTTCGAGAGTTTTACAAGAAAAATTTAGATGAATAGGAAAGCTTCTATTTTCCTGCGGGGTAAAACCCATGCCCGCAGGGTCGAAACTCGCGCCAGCGGGATGGTACCTGCGCTCTTGGGATTTGCCGATTTCCTTTTTCTTTTCGTCTTATTTTTTCTAAGTCTTGTTATGTCAGGATTCTTTATAGATTATTTATTCCTAATAGATTGATAATTGTATTAGGAAGATAGATAATTATCAGTTTCCTAAGTCTAATTATATTGGATATTGTTAGATGCTAATTCTACTAGGCATAGGATTTCATCCTCTATATAAGGGGGATTGAAATCATTATTTTGTATGCGCATCAAATACGAGGAGAGATTACAAAGACTCTTAGGTTTCTAGTTAAAGTTCTTGAGAGAGATTGTAATTCACGAGATTTGTGAGTTTGGGATTTTGCTAATATTCGTTGAAGGATTAGTGAAATAGTTTGTGGTTTTTTCTCTACTTGTTAAGGGAGAGGTTTCCACGTTAAATTTGTGTTTGTCATTGCTATAATTTTCGCTCTTTAGATTTATTCGTATTGTTTACTTGCTACTACGTTTCCGCATAAGTCCTAACAAGTGGTATCAGACCCAGGTTAAATCTCGGATAGATGGAAAAGAT
Organism: Beta corolliflora; assembly: GCA_947648045.1. NCBI lineage: Eukaryota > Viridiplantae > Streptophyta > Magnoliopsida > Caryophyllales > Amaranthaceae > Beta > Beta corolliflora. The sequence continues at coordinate 151,751 of CANSZD010000633.1, forward strand.
CTTTGGAGGAAAGTTCGAGATTCAATTGTTTAATGCCAAGAACAATTTTACGTTATGGCAAAGCATGGTGAAAAATATTTGACTCAATTAACAAGGATTGTATGAGGCCCTCGTAGACAAGAAACTTGAAGATGTTAAAGATCCCAGATAAGAAGATATGAAGAGGCGTGCGGCATCGGCTATCCGGTTAGCCCTTGCACCGGAGATTAAGTATGATGTTCTTGAGAAACAAAATCCAAAGAGTTATGGGAGAAATTGGAGAAGATGTTTCAATCTAAGTCTTTGGCGAGTAAGTTGTTTCTTAAGAAGGGTTTGTTCTGTTTGGAGATGGAGGGAAGCGGCGACGTGAGAGATCACATCAACATGTTCAATGGATTGACCACTCAGTTGACAAAGTTGGATGAGACTTTCAAGGATGAAGACAAGGCAATTTTGCTCCTATTATCCCTTCCAATAAAATTTAATACTGTTATTACTTCTTTGTTGGTAGTGAAGACAACATTGACCTTGGATGAGACCGTTGTTTGCCTTTTAGAAGCCGAAAAGTTGATGAAGAAAGGAGGAGGATCCTCTAGCCAAGAGGAATCCTTTAGTGTGTCGGCATGTGGTAAAAAAGGAAAGAAAGTGCGTAGTTTTGATTGTGACCTGTCACTATTGTGATGAAAAGGAGCACTTCCAATTAGGGGTGATAATGAGCTTGGCCTGTTCACGAACAGTTGCGGATCGGCTCGGTCAAAGCTCGACTCGTGGTGGCTTGGCTCGGATTCGGACTCGGCTTGAGACTTTAACGAGCCGAGCTGAGCTAGGCAAAGCTCGGCTCGGGAGCTCGTGAACGGGATTGGTTATACTTTTATATAGAAAAATAATATATTTATATATATACATAAATATATTAACCTAGATATCACACAATAATAAGTTAATAGTTCCATTGACTAAAAGAAAACCTATAAAACTCAAATATTAAAAAAGGAAAAACAAAGAAAACATGTAAAAACTAGGGGTGATAAGGAGTCAAGTCTGTTCGTGAATACTTCGAGCTCGGCTCGTTTAACATTTGGCAAAGTTCAGCTCGTTAAGCTTCGAGCTCGCTCGAGCTCGAATAAACTTAAACGAGCATAAGCCGAGCAGGCCACAGTTTGGGCTCGGCTCGATCGATAAGCAGCCCTACTTCCAATCGCGATGCCCAAAGGCAAGGCGGATTTGAAGAAGCTCAAGGAGTCAAAGGGAACAGTGGCCGTGGTTCGAGGGGGAGATACATCTGACGAGGAGGAATATCCACATGACGCTTTGTTGGTTGCAAGTATTGTAGAACCAACAAGTGAATGGGTTTTGGATTCGGGATGCTCGTTTTATATTTGCCACAAGTAACAAAACTTTGTATCTTTGAGGAGATGTGAAAGAGAAGCGGTCAATCTACCTAATGGGGATAGAGTGAAGGTTGACGGTATAGGTAGGAATGGGCATGGGTCCAGGACCCTACCCGGACCCTGCTGGACCCGACCCTAATTTAAGGGTCTGGGTCCAACTTTTTCAAACCCAAAGGGTCCGGGTCCGGGTCTGGGTCCAACTGAAGTTTTTAGGGTCCGGGTCCGGTCTTGATATTCTGGACCTAGACCCGACCCTTAGACCCTAAAAATATTTAATATATAAGTTATAACTTTTTATTTTTAACAAAACTGATTTCCTAAACTAAAACACATCAATTCATTTTGAAAACCTTCTTCTCCGCCGTCTGATCATAATCAATCTTCCGATTCCATCAATGCTTATCCTATCGTTTGTTGTAGCTCAATTCTCTCTCTATTGAAGACAAGAAACTCGACAATGACGGTGAAGATCGCGATCGCACAGAGGAAAGAGAAAACAAAGATGAAAATGAGGAAATTGAGAATGTGAGCATAAACGAGGAGAGAGAAAATGAGTTTAGTCGTTTTTTGTTCGGAATGGAATTTGCAAGTTTGGGATGAATTGCAAGTTTAATCATCCTCCTAATCATAGGAAATTTCAGGTTGTGAAAAGTTTTTTTTTTTTATTTTGTTTGATTTTTGTTTTTTTATAAAGTGAATAAGTAAAACTTTTCTGCCATTGTTACAATAGAAAGTAATGGATTTTGATAATGGCGATTTGTAGGGGGTGTAAGTTATTTGGTTAAAAACCGAAAACCAAACCAAACCGAATTAATAATTTGGTTTGGTTTTTTTCAAAATTCGGTTTGGTTTGGATTGGAAAATTTTTATTTTTTCGGTTTTCGGTTTGGTTCGATTTTTATTTTAAAAAAACCGAAAAACACCAAACCAAACCGATGTTTGCTAATCCTATATGGGTTTTGATGTTTTTATCAATTATCTTTAGTTCTAGTACTTCAATTTTAAGCTTTAGTTGAAATTTGAAGTAATTCTTCTATGTTTGATGATTTGAAACTTGATAATTTTCGTATTTGTAAGATTTGGAAAAAAAAAATTTGCATCATAAAGAATTTCGGTTTTTTGGTTTGGTTTGGTTTTGGTTTTGTAATTTCGGTTTGGTTTGGTTTGGTTTGGAACGAATTTTAGTTTGGATTTGGACTTGAAATATGAAAACCGAATTTATTTTGGTTTGGTTTGGTTTTGCCCCAAAACCAAACCAAAACTCGAACTTACACCCCTAGCGATTTGTATCAAACGTTTCCTACTGGTTGCTGCACTAATTAAAGCTTGAATTTTTTTTTATTACTTTACTGATATTGAGAATGTGTGGTAGATAAATCTTATTGGTGTTTGTTAATTTGGCAAAAATCAAGAAATAGGGGTGGACCCTAGACCCGGACCCTAGACCCTACAGACCCTAAGGGTCTCGGTCTAGGTCCAACTTTCCCAGACCCTTAGGGTCCGGGTCTGGGTCGGCAAAATTTTATAGGGCTCGGGTCTTGGGTCCAGTTGGACCCGACCCAGACCCGACCCTTGCCCATCCCTAGGTATAGGTGAGATCGTGCTCGAGTCTCATGGTCATTGTAGGCGTCTTACGGAATTAAGGTACATCCCACGCCTAGATAGCAACATGGTTTCTTTAGGAAAACTTGTTGATGATGGATGCACTATCGATATGCATCAAGGAGCTATCTTGGTTGTAGAGCGCGGCGAGACAATCATGAAAGCAACACGGAAAACAAGACGCATCTTCGTAATTGAAGCACATGTCAAGCACGAAGAGGTCTTGGTTCGAGGGGAGGCATCGTTACCCCCAACAACGATGCAAAGCTCTTGATCATTGATCGAAGAGGTTGGCCATGTTTGGGCTTGAGGGGAGGATTGTTAGTTATGCAAGCCCAATAGTCCAACACGGTTAGTAGGTCCCGGAGACACATTGTGGGTTTTAGGAGTGTTAGAAGAAAAATTGTAGACGAACATAAAAGCTTCTATTTGCCCGCGGGGTAAAACACGCCCCCACAGGGTCGAGACCCGCGCTCGCGGGATAGAACCTGCGCCCACGAGATTTGCTGATTTCCTTTCTCTTTTCCTCTTATTTTTTCTAAGTTTTGTTATGTTAGAATTCTTTATAGATTATTTATTCCTAATAGATTGATAATTGTATTAGGAAGATAGATTAGAACTTGTTAGATGCTAATTCTACTAGACACATGATTTCATCCTCTATATAAAGGGGGATTAGAATCATTATTTTATATGCTCATCAAATACGGGGAGAGATTACAAAGACTCTTAGCTTTCTAGTTAGAGTTATTGAGAGAGATTGTAATTCACGGGATTTGTGAGTTTGGGGTTTTGCTAATATTCGTTGAAGGATTAGTGAAACAGTTTGTGGTTTTTCCTTCACTTGTTAATGGAGAGGTTTCCATGTTAAATTGCGTTTGTCATTCCTTTAATTTTCGCTCTTTAGATTTGTTTATATTGTTTACTTGCTACTACGCTTCCGCATAAGTCCTTACAATTTTCCCCTATTGCATTATAATTTTCAACTCTTTATATACCATATCATTATTACACATACATATATCATTTATATGAGAAAATATATCATTATTACTCACTTTAATGTTATTTTTCGGTAAACTTGTATCATTTCCCCTTATTTCACTATCATTTTTTCAACACCTTATAAACTTTATCATTATTACATAAACTGATATCATTTATAAAAGAAACAATATCATTACTACTCACTTTTATGTCATTTTTCAGTAAACTTGTATCATTTTTCCCTTATTTCATTATCATTTTTCAACACTTTATAAATCTTATCATTATTACATAAACTGATATCATTCATTTATAAAAGTAATGATATCATTATTACTCACTTTTATGTCATTTTTCGGTAAACTTGTATCATTTTTCCTTTATTTCATTATTATTTTTCAACAATTTATCAACATTATCATTATTACACAAATTGATATCATTTATAAGAGAAATAATATCATTATTACTCACTTTTATGTCATTTTCAGCAAATGTGTATCATATATTTATCGTTTTTCACCAAATGTGCATTATTTATACTTTGTCCTATATCACTTTTAACCCCAAATGTGTATAATTTATACTTTGTTCTATATCATTTCTAACTAAATGTGTAGTATTATTTATACTATGTTCTACGCCATTTTCAACCTGAAAATCACCCACCTCACACTCGCCCAAACAACCACCACCACCACCTCTTACTTTGTATTTTTAATTACTAATTAATTTAATTTTACAGCAAAACTCCACCCATCTCTCTCTTCCACCTGCATTTTTTCCCGGCAATCACGCTCTGATGTGTGAAGGTAAAGCCGCATTCTTAACTTGAAGTAGCTACTAAGTAAAGGAACTCAACGAGGATAGCAACATGGAAGACATTCACAAAATAAATACAGACATCAATCACGTGTGAGTTGTAGTTGGGTACGTAGATTATTTTATTATACCAATGTTCATTTATATTAACGATGTCAACACCTTTATGCTTTATATACTTTTGCTATTAATGCAAGTATCTTTGTTAATTGGCCAATTTTCGTACGGTTATCGGAGATAATTTTAACCGTACCTACCAATTGAAGCTTGTCCTAGTTCCAAAGGTTTGTGGCAACCTCAAAGTTATGTATTAAGGTATTAATCCACCTGTGAGCCGATCTCACATTGAAGAAAAATAGAGAGGATTACTAATATATAAGCTTCATGGGCTACTCTATTTATTACCAATTGGTTTTAGGATAGAACTTCATATGGGATTGTGTGTGGTCACCCCCTCCTTCGATGTGGGCTTGTGCGTGCAGGCCCAATGATATATTTGTCATTATGAGATTAAAATCTATATATTATGGAACTTTAGGGTGGAGATTTCCCTTACTCTTTCCCCACTTTTAAAGTATATATCTTGCTTGTTAAACTGAGCGAGATTCCCGTTCAATATGACACATCTCCTAACCAAATGAAAACAAAAGTTTGGCCTGATTACTAAATTAATACAAATTTTATTGACATTCTCTACTATCTTCTATATGCAATTTGTGATTTTTACTCATTGGTATTTGTCAAAATTGAATTTCTAATTTTTTATTTAGTAAAACTGATTTTTGTATATTAGTATTATTTGCACTGATTGGAACTCATATTAAATTGAATACAATAATTTAAAAGTGAAGAGAACTTTCTTTCTTGGGAATTAATACGGAAGAGAGCTAGAGCATATTCAATTAGATAATAAGTGAAAATGATGTGAAAGGGCTGGATATAGCACTGAATAATAGCATATTTTGTATTAGCTAGGTAAAGAGAGGTGATAATGTGATATCTATTATCTAAGAGTTAATTTTGTCAACATCACTATCCTTGACAACTATAGACCAAAAGAACAATTCTATGTTTAAAGTATATTTATTTTTAAAAAATGGATCACATGAAATGAAATATATATTTCACATTTTGATCCACCTAATAAAAATAAACTAATCTGAGAGACTCCACATGATATGGTGAATGGTATTGAAGATTGAGATATCAGTTAAATATTATTGAGCATATAATATACAAGTACATGATTAAAAGTGGAAATAGTACATCCTTTACCTTAATTGACAATTTGGATAGTCGTAGCTTAATACTACTTGTACTTCATCATTACAATAACTAATTGTCCTTAATAATAGGATGGAAATTGGATTCTGTTACCACAGTTACCGCGTCCTCTAGGGATGTAAGGGCATTTGATGAGGTTCTTGGCACTTTTATCTGCACACAAACTCACCTGCCAAATCTGCTTGTAACCTTGAGCATTTGTGTTGCAAACAATCCAAGGGTGAAACCCAGTGGCTCGAGTAATGGCCTTCTTGATGGACTTGAGAGAATAAAATCGGTTGTCGGGTCGGATTCCGGCTCTGACGAGGGCTTGGAAGACGTTAACCTTGTTCTTGAGGTGTAAAGCACCCTCCAAGTAGTCTATTTCACCAAGCATTGATTTGGTGCATGTTCCATGCTTATTCCACAAATGTACCCAAAATTTCCTTCCTATTTGTGGACATGTGAAAGTTGGCCATGATTTTTGTAGTCTGTCTTGCATGTACTTAATCTGCATTTATACAAGCAATTAAAAACAGAAATTAGTTGACTTTTAATCTTAGTTACATGGACTCTTGATTCACTCAGCACCGTGTCGGATCCTCGACACTCGGACGTGGATACGGACACTTGGACACTTCACTTTGGGCCAAAATCATTGAAAATTTTCATAGAATAGCGGAGTCGAGACACTTGGACACGCACGGTGTCGACACATGGGTATACGAGTCCAGGTAACATAGCTTTTAATAAAGAATAATGATAGCTATTTCTTTTACTTTCATGTTTCATCATTCAACTCCATTTCTCGTTTTTATTGTAAAAAATACCTAGTGCAAATGTTTACTCAGTTTACCAATTAAGCATAACAAATTATTTATTTCCAATTCTCATATTAGCCGATCTAATGTGTCGGGCCATTTATTGTAAGACAAAATAATATTAAACTAGTTAAGCAAAATCGCAAAGAAATTACCTGACTAGCTAGCTTTTTGCATAATTTGATCAACGTTTAATTTTTTTATGTAGCTAATACCTAATGACCAAAATACTTATATTTGACAGACAGTGAGACCATTTATTATCTTAATGAGACGTATATAAAGTTTAGATCATCGTAGACTTACCCGGCCAACATCATAGTTGTCATCCCCACAATTGTATGGGAAACTACCATCATTGTAGTAAGGCCATAGCCCATAAATTGTAAAATCTGGGTTTGGCTTTCCTGTTGGTGGGTAACAACATGGTGTGTTTCTTTGATTACAGTATGATCCCAACCACTGCATGGAATAACAAAGTTAAAAGGGCACAACAATAGCTAGTGAATGAACTCGCAATGAAATTAATATAAAAAAGAGAGGCTAAATGCAGAATGCATGGTTCTAAGACGGAGAAGTAAGAATGTAATTAAGATGTTGCAATTAGGTAAATTCATTTAGTATGACCCAACCACGCCAATTTATCTCTTTTGTTCACTGGTGCTCTCCATTTAACCTTTTGCAAAGAAAACAGAGTGCAACAATTAGAGACGTACACAAGATTAAGTTACCTGTTGCACAAAGTAAAATGCGCGGAAACCACCACTTCGGTAGCCAAGAGCACCAGTTGATAAACTTAGAAGTAAAACAAGCTTTAATAACATTAAACCCCCCTTTTCTGCCATTCTTTCTCTTAATATCTTGGCTTAAACTTGTGATGATGAGATAGTTAAGCTTAGATCTGATGGAAGATAATGATGTATAGGGGCGGTTATTTATAGTGTGCGCAATACAACATCCACCACCCTAACAATGTATATCAATTATGCCTTTATGATTCCCACATTACTTAAAATATGTTTCTTATCTAGCCTAGTGGATCAAATCATATGGGAACTTATTATGTATTTTTTAGAGTATTACGTTAATGTGATCTAAAACAATACTTACATGCATTTACTCCATCTATTAAACTAAAAAAATTATAATCTATATCGTTTTTTGTTTTTCCTAAATGTGAAGAGGCCTATGGAGTACTAACCGGCCAAAAAAAAAAGAAAATATAGGATCGATCAAATCCAGATCAATAAATTATCCAATGACCACCCTTCTTTTCGTAGGAGTTCAAAAATACTATGATGGTTCTGTTGCTTTAGATATTTATTTCGTCTGTAGTTCAACAATAAAGTTACATAGTGTCATTTTTTTTGATAAAGCGGTATTTCCATGAGTTTGCCTTGTAATCGTGTTCATACCATCGTATTGAATGACCCCGGCCGCTTGATTTCTGTCCATATTATTATGCATACAACTCTGGTTGCTGGTTGGGCCGGTTCGCTGGCTCCATTGGAAACTGGAATATACTCTTCAAACTTTTTTTTAATTTCTTTATTTTCATATACTTCTCATGCAAATTACATGCAATTGTGAAAAGTAACAAATAATAGGTGGAGGGCCCAACTCAATCAAAAAACTTAAACGGATAATTGGAGACTCTATATCTCTATATGCAAAACTCAAAGTGTTGAATTTACTTAAAACAAATTTGGATTTGTGATAACTCAACTTGTACACTCATTTAAATTTAATAAAGTTGACCAAATTCAAGGGCTTTTTTTTCGGATTTGATAATACTCAACCTACTCGATCGGTTTGTTAGAGATGTACGGCGGCATCAACAACAAAAGAACTCGGAAAAAAAAAAGCGTATGAGTGAAGTTATTACTTATCAGTACCAAGATGTGTCATGAAATTCACTGCATTAATCGTGAAATTCAGCACGACCATTATGCAAATGAAATCATTAACACTTCATTACCCATGGTTGACACTTTCCTTGCCACTTTTGAAGCTTGCACTGATGACCAGAATTTGGTTGTAGCACAGGCACAAATTTAGGAAGAGTCTAGTGAAAGATGTAGGAGGCAGCGCTTTTTCAATGATGCAGAATGAGACGTGGAGAGATTTAGACAATAAGCATTGTTTATGCCAATTTTGTACTAAGTACGCAAAAGGTATGGGGGAGCCAACAACAAGAGCAATATACTTAAACAAATATGAAATCAATAATGAACAATAAGAATGTAAATGAAAGCATAAAAAGACAAACAATTGTTGACGCGGAAAACCCGAATGACGGGAAAAACCGCGGGTGACTCTCTTGATCACCAATCCACTATAGTAATGCCGCCGTCAATGTCAGCGTGCAAGTGCAAGTACAACAATGTCCAATGCAAGATTACAGGAGATTAATGGAGTGAGAAAGAATGTGACTGTTTATGAGCAGTGAGAGTAATTAGCAGCTAAAAAATTATCCCTCAACTAAGTTACACTTGACATATATATAGACTCTAAAAGCAGCCTTCATTGCCGTTGACTCTTCCTTAGAAATAGTATCTTCCACAGTTTCATTGTAACTGATCCTCCTTTATTCCCTCACCCAGCACACACCTCACACGTACAAGATTAAACCAAACCTCCTATCTTTTTAAATTCAAATTTAACAAGTACCGCCACTTGTAAAAACGGGGTCCAACAATTGCCCCTAATTGATGTTGTTTCTTAACTACCTTGGGAAACTACAACAATTACTCGGCCCAAGAACTGTCTTCAACTGCCCAACTGCACACGCCCCCATGTTATAAGACACACGCCACCCCTTCTTCTTCCTCTTGTCACTTCAAACTTCCCACAAAAATACTTTTCTCTCCCCTGAAGAACCGAGAATCTCCATTCTTGCTCTGCGACTTTTCTTCGGCGAACAAAAACAGGTAATAACTCTTCGTCTTCTTGTTTCACTTTCTTTAAGCTCTTCATCCATGGCTCCGAAAGACGTTGTCAAAGTTAGAAAAGCTAGCAAATCTCCCAAACCTTCTGAAACTATCCGAATAAGGGCTCGGATTCCCGAAAAGGAAGAACGTCCCGACGACTGTCCCATGGGTTGGGTGGTTTTTTACGAATACCCCTTCAAAATCGGCCACAAGTTCCCCCTTTGCCCCCTCATGACTGAGCTTCTTGACACCCTCAAGATAAGCCCTGGACAAATTATGCCTTTAGCTTGGAGGATCGTCCATGTCATCGACACTTTGGCTAAGGGTATGAACATGGATTTTAGGTTAGTGGATTTGTTGCATGTGTATGAAGTGAAAAAGGTTGGAAATACAAGGTACACCTTGATTTTAAGATCCGGGCGTTTATCACTTGTGGGTAATACCGGGGCCAACGACAGAGGATGGAAGAAAAGGTATGTGTTTGTAGAAAAGGCGTCGTTGGGGAAAGATTACGCATTTTTGTGCGATAGCTGGAATTCCAGAGGTATAATTTTTGCTTATTTTGTGAGTTTTTGTTGGCTTAAAAATTTGACAATGTCTAATTTTGTGGTGTCTTGCAGAAATCTTACCCTTGTCATTGGAGGAGAACGACTACTCCCGTACCAAGGCTAATCGGCTTTTGAAGACCTACTCGACGGAGGAGCGTGCATTCAGGGCCAACTTCAATCTCGTGCCTACCGATGTCGACGAACATCCTCAAGACCCCGACGAGCCTTCCAACAACAGTTCCCCTTCAATGGCTTCAGGTAATATATATGTATTAACGCTATCATCTTCTTATTTATGCAATCCCATGCTCATATTGACGTGTTGTCATCATAAAACACCAAATCTACCAAGTGCAAATCTCCTGTGGTCGCTCTGACGGAGGCAGAGATGTTGGAGAGAACACTGAAAAGAAAGAGGGCCCAAGCTAGCATGCCCGCTCCTTCTGCCGCCGCTGCTCATACTGTCAAGTCGCCTGCCGGCGTCAAACCTGATGACGCTAACACCGTCAAAGCATCGACGCCGACCAAGGAAGGAAGCTTCAGTATTTCTCTCCCCAAGGGGTTTTTGGAACATACCACTCCTACTATTTGGCCTGACGCCGAGAAATTAGCTTTCCCCGCGCCGCAAAAACGTCTCGCCAAGCTCCCAATTCACCAGGTCACCGACGAAGGGTTGGCGCTACAGTTGCACGTAAGTTGTTGCTTACTCATTAGTAATATTGCCCCTGTCCTTCGTGACATTAACTTGTGTTATTACCTTGAATAGGCCATCCAAAATTCTTTGGCCATCCGCAGTTCTGCTATCGTTCTGGACAAGGAGTGCAAAACTCTTCGAGGGAAATTGGAGAGATCTATTTCTGCTCACTCGGAGGCCGAGAAGGCGTTGAAAGCAAAGACTGCTGAAGTGGCATCACTACAAGAAGAACTGGGCACCAAAGTCATGGAGGCGGCGTCACTCAAAGAGACATTGGACGTCCGTACTGCTGAGCTAGAAGCCAGGGTGACGGCGTTGCAAGAAGAATTCATCGACGCTGCAAGCCTGTACACTTGGAGGACCAAGGCGAGGTTGATGAAGCAGTTCATGGATGGCGAGACGGCGTCATGGACTCCGGAGGACGACGTCAAAATGTTCCTTGATGCTTATGGGTCTGACGCCGACCTTCTTCCTAACGGTGTTGCTGCAAGTGTCGAGACGACGGCGACGGCTGAGTCGACCCCTGGTGGTGAAAACAAAGATGCCATGGATACAAATTAGAAAGTGTTTTTCTATGTTTTGTATTTTGCATGGTGTTGCGCCACCAACGTAGAACAATTTCCCTTATGTTCTGATCGTGTCAGTGCTAGAACACTGATTTGGTTTCAAACAGTTGCAAGTTTTAGGTTGTGTTGCTTTTGACTTATTGCCATGACGGCAAATATCAATGTTATGTTGCTTCTTTGTGTGTCTAACTTGCCTCATATAAGTGTATAATTTGTCAATGTTGTTGTGTGTATATATGTATGTAGGTACCTTTAATGTTAGGAGCCGTTTGCAACATTAATTGTCATGAAGGGCTAAATCACCACTTCCAATTAAGTATGCTTAGCTTGTTTGTATGTTGTATTGATGACTTCTTAAGGTGTGTGTTCCTTATTGTATGGTAGTCACACTGTATTTTACCTCGACGCTGTCGAGCTCTGGCAAACTGATGTAAGTTGCCACCGTCGTCTTGTATGTTGGCGTCAAGTTTTTATATGTCGTCTGATTGAAAGTATCCCCCGTCGGTCGTCGATGTGTCCTTGTCTTACATGCCTGTCTTCACGAACAAAGGTGAGATGGCCGTTGGTTTTACCAATGGCCCTCCGACGCTCAAGTCAGTATGTTGCTTAGGACAATGGTGTTTTTAAAGAAGGACTAAAAATATTTTGAGAACAAAATGACATGAAAGAATGACATGTTTCAGATGTTTCAACTAATTACTTACCTGTGACGGCGTCCCTTTTGTTGTCAACATAACTTTAGAAATGATAAAGTTTCAGATGGACGGCGTTCCAACTTCGTGGAACTTGTTTACCTTCCCTTGTGCACAGCCTGTAGGCGCCGTTGCCTACCACTTTCTGTATGCGGTATGGTCCTTCCCAGGCCGGTGCTAGTTTACCTGCATTAAGTTCTTTAGTGTTCTGGAATACTTTTCTAAGGACCCAGTCGCCTACCTTGAATGCCTTTGCCATAACGTTCTTGTTGAAACTTCGGGCTACTATCTGTTGTTGCGACGCCATTCGTACTAGCGCTGCCTCTCTTAACTCCTCCTTGGTAACGAGGTCGTGACTTATCTCCTCTTCGTTTCTCTCCAGCGTCAATAACCCATATCTCACCGTCGAAATCTGTACCTCTGGAGGTAAAACTGCTTCGCAGCCGTATACTAGTGAGAACGGCGTTTGTCCCATCGCCGTCTTGGGGGTGGTTCTGTTCGCCCAAAAAATTGACGGTAGTTCCTCCGCCCACTTACCTTTGGCCGCTTTCAAGTGTCGTTTGATAACTTTTATGATTGACTTGTTACTCGATTCAGCTTGTCCATTGGTTTGTGGATATCTCGGCGTCGCAGTACTTAGTTGTATATTCCATTTTGCCAGAAAGTTACGTGTAGGCGTACTGATGAATTGTGAGCCGTTGTCGCAGATTATCTCTGATGGGACACCGAACCTGCAGATTATATTTCGCCATATAAAAGTAATAACTTCTTTGTCGCGTACCTGGGTGAATGAATCAGCCTCAATCCACTTGGAAAAATAGTCTGTCATTGCTAGCATGAACACCTTCTGCCCCGGTGCTTGAGGCAATTTGCCGACGATATCCATCCCCCACCTCATGAAGGGTCACGGGGTGATAGTTGGGTGTAGCTTTTCTGCCGGCTTATGAGACATGGCAGCGTGTCGCTGGCCAGCGTCACATTTTTTGGCGTATTCAGTGGCGTCACGCCTCAATGTCGGTCAGTAGTACCCCTTTCTCAAAGTTCTGTTGGATAAACTGCGTCCACCTGAATGGTTACCGAAACTCCCATCGTGCATCTCTTGAAGTACTTGCTTACATTCGTCGCCGTCAAGGCAACGTAAATAAGGTCCTGCAATGGACTTTCGAAAAAGTACGTCGTCAATCAGAACATACGTCGAAGATTTGTAGCGTACCTTTCTTGCTTGTAGTTTGTCGTCCGGGAGTACGTCGTCCTTAAGATATGAGATGATCGGCGCCTTCCAACTAGTGGACGACGTCATTGTGATTTCGTTGACGTCGGTGTCGCTTAATGATCGGTCGATCGCTGGTGTCGCTAGGTGTACTATGGGTATATTCTTGAATCCTGATTTTCTCATGGCCGAGCCAATATTAGCCAATGCGTCTGCCTGCGTATTTTGATCCCTCGGGATTTGATGAATGTTAAAGTTTGCAAAAGATTTTACCTTTGACCTGACTGCTTCCAGGTACGCCGTCATTTTATAGTCCTTAGCGGCGAATTCTCTTTTGATTTGGCTAACTATCAACAATGAGTCGCTGTATACCTCAATGTCGGTGGCTTGCAGATCTTTGGCTAAAGTCAACCCGGCTAATAATGCTTCATATTCCGCTTCATTGTTTGTAGCTTTAAAATCACAACTAATAGCTCGGGCTATAGTGTCCCCTTGTGGCGACTTCAGTAATATACCTAATCCGGCGCCTCGAAAGTTCGAAGATCCATCTACATGCAACACCCATTTAGTACTAATTGTGTTAACATCAAGCATGCTTACCTCACTTTGTGCCGATGCCTCTAGTCGTGGGCTGAAGTCAGCCACAAAATCTGCCAAGGCTTGTGATTTTATCGCCGTTCTTGGCTGATACATGATGTCATAACTACTAAGAGTAATGGCCCATTTGCTCATTCTTCCTGTCAATTCTGGGCATTTCAAGATTGACTTAATAGGATAGTTAGTCTTCACATGTATGACATGTGCTTCGAAATAATGTTTTAATTTTTTAGAGGCAGTGACTAATGCCAAAACGAGCTTTTCTAAAGAGGAATACCTGGTTTCGGCGTCAACAAGGGATTTACTTACATAATAAATGGGTAGTTGGCCTGTTGAGTCTTCCCTAGTTAAGACGGCACTGACTGATGATTCGCTGACGGCGACATAAAGTTGTAACGGCTCGTCTGCCGTCGGCTTGGATAATAAAGGTGGCGTCATCAGATATTCCTTGAGTTCTTACAATGCCTGTTCATGACGTTCGCTCCATTCAAAGCCCTTGTTCTTTTTCAGGATGTCGTAGAATAACCTACACCTGTCGGAGGATTTGGAGATGAATCGATTCAAGGCGGCGACGCGTCCAGTAAGTTTCTGCACTTCTTTAATGTTCTTTGGGGGTTGGATGTTGATGATGGCCCTTATCTGGTCAGGGCTAGCTTCTATGCCTCGTTGCGTAACGATGTATCCCAGAAATTTTCCTGCAGACACTCCAAAAGAACACTTAGTAGGATTAAGTTTCATTCCATACCTTCAAATAACGTCGAATGCTTGTTTTAAATGTGAGATGTGGTCACAAGCGGCCTTGGATTTCACCAACATGCCATCGATGTACACCTCCATGGTGTCCCCTAGTTGGTCTTTGAACATTGCGTTGACAAGACGTTGGTTGGTGGCGCCGGCGTTCTTCAATCCAAACGGCATAACTTTGTAGCAATAGATGCCGCGGTCGGTGACGAACGACGTCTTCTCCTGATCTTCTGGATGCATAAGTATTTGGTTGTACCCGGAGAAGGCGTCCATGAACGTCAGTAGCTCATGTCCAGCAGTGGCGTCGACGAGGGCATCGATGTGTGGCAATGGAAACGGATCTTTCGGGCAAGCTTTGTTGAGATTAGTGAAATCGATGCAAACTCGCCATTTTCCATTCTTTTTTCCTACAACAACGACGTTAGCTAGCCAATCGGGATATGTAGCCTCCCTTACCTTGCCAGTGTCAATTAATTTTTGGACCTCGTCGTTGATTATCTGATTTCTTTCAGGAGTGAACTTGCGTCTCTTCTGCTTTACTGGCTTACGATGTGGGTCGACATTGAGTTTGTGTGTTATGACGTCGGGGTCAATACCTGTTACATCTTCGTACGACCATGCAAAACAATCAGCGTTAGCTGTAAGAAATTCGATAACCTGTTTGCGGACGTCGGGGGCTAACGACGCTCCTATCTTGACCGTTTGATCTGGTTTGCCGGCGTCGAGTATGATTTCGTCGACTTGATGTTCGTCAAAATCTTGTTCCCCCAACGTCTGCATCTGTAGTTGCTATGCTTCCATCCTTCAAGGTTTGAGGGACGTCTTGTAACATTCTCGAGCTATCCGTCTGTCCCCTTTGATCTCCTGCACTCCCCACTTGGTAGGAAACTTCAAGGATTGGTGATACGAGGATGGGACGGCCTTCATACTGTGGATCCAGGGTCTTCCCAAGATGACGTTGTAAGAGGATGGACAATCCACGACGTAGAACTTGGCGGGCATGTTTACTCCTTTGGCATAAGTGGACAGCGTCACTTCGCCCATGGTGTGCTTAGCTTCTCCACTGAACCCGACGAGGACAGTAGACTTCCGGATAATATCGCGCTTATCGATGGCTATGTCTTCTAATGCGTCTTTCATGAGGACGTTGGGTGAGCTACCATTATCCACTAACACACGTTTTAGTAAACAATTGCTAATAGTTAGAGAAATTACCAGACCATCGTGATGGATGTCTCGGTCGTCACCGAGATCGTCTTCGTCGAATGTGATGGGCATAGCTTCGAGTTCAGCATCACGAGGATGACGGAGTTCCTTGGGAATGGCGTCTTGATTTGGGACGTCTCTCGCGTGACGTTTAGTTGCGGAATAGGTTAGTCCACAAATATCTGATCCACCACTAATGACATTGATTACCTTCACATGTGTCGGCGACGCAGGAGGTTGCCGCCGTTCGTCATATTTTGATGTCGTTGCTTTTCCCTTCTCAGTTAGCAGGTCTTTTAGATGACCCTGTTTGAGGAGGTGTGCCACTTCGCGCTGTAATGCAACACACTCGTCAGTGTCGTGCCTGTGGTCTCCATGAAACTCACACCATTTCGACTTGTCATGTCGGGGTGCTGCTTTTTCATTCCTGAAAGGCCACTTAACAGCGTTACCCAAAGAGCGTAAAGTGTTAACAATACCTGACACGTCGATGTCGAACCCATATTCGGTGAGCTTGGGCGGCAAGCCGGGGTCATTCTTCCAATCGCTTATGGCCCCGCTCTGACTGACGTTGTGGATCTGTTTCGGACGATCGTAAGGCTTTGGCCGCTACGACCTTTGTTTGGTCAGCGTCGATTTCCTGTTGCCGGCGTCACTGAACGCTTTCCTTGATTGCATGTCTTCTTCCAACCGGATTTGAGCCAAGGCTTTGGCCTGGGCGTCCTCGAACGTTGGACAAGGGTATTTCGTCAGCTCTTTGTATAAATCTGACTCTTCATCCAATCCTCGTCGGAAAGCCTCAATTGCCATCCTGACATCGCAATTGGGAATCGACACCTTTTCCCTGTTAAACCTGCTGACAAACTCTTTCAAAGATTCATCAGATTTTTGCACAATTCTGTGCAAATCACTAGCTTGTTTCTCCATCTTACGGCTACTAGCAAATTGTAAATTGAAAGCATTAATTAATTGAGCAAAAGAAGAGATAGTGCTGTTGCCGAGATGGATAAACCACTGCAGGGCTGGTCCGGTCAGCGTTCATCTGAAGCCCTTGCACATACAAGCTTCGCACATGTTTCGAGGAATTGAGATGGTAATCATCTGTTGCTTGTACTGAGCGACGTGGTCGTTGGGATCTGAAGTGTCGTCGTACAGCTTCATGGTTGGGACAGAGAACCGCTTCGGAACTTCGATCATTGCAATAGGGTCAGCAAAAGGTGAATCAGCATAGTTGTTCGGCGTCGCTTTCTCCATAGGGCGAGGGACGCTGGGGATTCTGGCGATCATGTCCTCTAGTTGCTGGAGACATTGCTGGATCGGATCATCGGAAGGGGGACGCCGTTGGCCTCTTTGAAGTGTGGCGTCGGCGTCATCGTCAGCGTCGTCGCCTGAATCTTCGCCGTTTAAAGGAACGTCACGGTTTACCGGAGTCTCGAACGCCTCTTCATTTAGATTGGGCATTCTGGGGACGTCGTCGACGTTGCGAGACCTAGCTCCCTTGGAATGTCGCTGAGCGGACTTCAGGCTTTGATTCTCCATGCAGGACGCGATGTAGCTCTCCTTCAACGTGGCCATTGCTGCCTTGACGCGGTTGAGTTCGTCGATGACTTCTTGAGTTGTCACCCATTCTCCTGCCATTGTCAACACAGAAAAAAGGAAAAGGCACAGACGAACTAGTGGAAAAATAGAGAATAAAGAAAAACGGTAAAAAGTGTATAAGATCTTGCTGAGGGCCCCACGGTGGGCGCCAAATTGTTTATGCCAATTTTGTACTAAGTACGCAAAAGGTATGGGGGAGCCAACAACAAGAGCAATATACTTAAACAAATATGAAATCAATAATGAACAATAAGAATGTAAATGAATGCATAAAAAGACAAACAATTATTGACGCGGAAAACCCGAATGACGAGAAAAACCGCGAGTGACTCTCTTGATCACCAATCCACTATAATAATGCCGCCGTCAATGTCAGCGTGCAAGTGCAAGTACAAGTACAACAATGTCCAATGCAAGATTACATGAGATTAATGGAGTGAGAGAGAATGTGACTGTTTATGAGCAGTGAGAGTAATTAGCAGCTAAAAAATTATCCCTCAACTAAGTTACACTTGACATATATATCTCTATTATATATGGGAACTCTTGAGGACTTTGGTGTCCACCTGAGTTCCCTAAAATACCCTTTATGTTTTTATTCTTCCAAGATAACTAATGAGGGCAAAAAAGTCATATAACTTATTTTAAAACAGCTCTAATGTAACTGTCAGATTTTTCCCTAAAAAACTACCACATTTTTCTAGTGAAAGTAACTTCCTGATTTTTGAAAACAAAAGAAACATGTATTCGCGCACGCATCGCGTGCAAAAAATACTAGTAGACTCTAAAAGGAGCCTTCATTGCCGTTGACTCTTCCTTAGAAATAGGATCTTCCACAGCTTCTTTGTAAGTGATCCTCCTTTATTCTCTCAAGCAGTTGAAGTGGTGGGCCCAGCACACACCTCACACGTACAAGATTAAACCAAACCTCCTATCTTTTTAAATTCAAATTTAACAAGTACCGCCACTTGTAAAAACGGGGTTCAACAAGCATTAGGGGTTAGAACACGATTATTAGCAACATTTTTAGGAAAAGAATGGTGATAGGGAAAATAGAAATTAACAAGGGTCACAAGATAACAATCTTCTAGGCGTGGATCACTTTCCCAAAAGTAATATTCCGACCCTAATTGTAAAGCACGGGTTCACGGAATTCACCTTCGAGATACAAAGAAGAAAACAATAGTGGTCACGCTTACTATGAACACTATTCAATGAAAATGAGTTTGTGAGATTTTGTAGAGATGAAGAATATCTGATTTTTGATCTTTAGGATTTGTATGCAAAAGAGAGAAGTTATTTTCTCAACACCCTTCATCATATAAGAGTTCCCATATTTATAACAATGCTACAACGCTTCAGAAAATCCGAAACATTACATTGACAAACCGTCAAACTACGCGAAACAACGCAAGGAACACCCAAGTCAGGAGCCTGGTCGCGAGTCGCGACGAGCATCGCGAGTCGCGAGCTCAAGCACGTCGCGAGGGGCGACACTGGTCGCGAGTCGCGACCCGGTTCTCGCCTTCCCAGCATTCGGCCGCTCCACCGTCGCGAAGTGCGACCATAGTCTCGCGAGGTGCGAGCACTATACTGTCCTCTTAACCCTTCGCATGATGAGTCCAAAGTACGACTCACACATATAGCATGTTATTATATATGTTATTTAAGTTACGACACCATATCCAAGCAACTTAAATAAACACACCATGAATTAAACTAACCTTATACTCTAAATCTCCAACAATCCTCCCCCATTTAGAGTATACATAAATAGTTATTGCACAAACATCATCATAACAAAACAACCTCATGCATAAATGAAAGTGTACAAAGACTTGAACTTCCACTTAGTATAATACACATTTCAAGCATTCGTATCCAAATGGTGTCGATAAACGATTGAACCATTAGCAACACATAATGAAAACTTGAAGATATTACACACACAAGATTAACTACTCATTTTCAATATATGCTTGACACTAATTAGCCATGTGTCCATATCAATTCATAAGTGCATCAAAGCTATGCCTCACTAGCTCCTTGAAGCGCCAAACTTCGCACTTACATAGGTAGATCTCTTAGAAAAGCATGCTCCCGTGACAAAGCACAATATCAAGAGATCTATTAAGATTAAACAACCTCTTATAACATCACGCGATTTAAAGAACTTTACCTTGGATGATTATACAAGTTCTTTCAATCAACAAATAAGGAAATTAATCTTATTGAACTCAAGACCCAACGTCTTATTGGGCGTTAAGTTAAGATTCCCTTACTCGTGATTTCCAAAAGGCACCAATCCTAAACCGATTGCCATCCTCTTTACCGTATCTCTAGCTAGCGCCTTGGTGAAACAATCCGCTAGATTATACGTAGTTCTCACATAGTCAACAAGTGATAGAACTATCTTTGATAAGTCCTTGGACATAACTATGTCTCACACCAATGTGCCTTGACTTACCATTATACACTTGACTATAAGCTCTTGCTAATGCCGCATCACTATCACAATGTATAGCAATAGGTGATATTGGTTTTGGCAACAAAGGTATCTCAAACATGAGATTCCTTAACCACTCGGCTTCTTTGCTTGCCGATGACATGAGCTATAAACTCCGATGTCATTGAAGAATCCGCAATGCAAGTTTATTTCTTGGAAGCCCAAGATATTGCACCTCCCCCAAGGAGGAATGCCCATCCACTCGTGGAGGAATGATCTTCTCTATTAGAGATCCAACTTGCATCCGAATACCCTTCTAAAACCGAAGGATATCCACTATAGGACAAACCATAGTCCATGGTTTTCCTCAAATACTTTAACACTCGACGAATAGCTTGCCAATGTTCCATACTAGGATTACTAGTATACCTACTTAATTTCCCTACCGCAAATGCGATATCCGGCCTAGTACTCGTCATAGCATACATCAAACAACCTATAACCCTCGCATACTCAAGTTGAGACACGGCATTGCCATCATTTGGCAATAATTTTTCACTTGGGTCCATAGGAGTTGAAACAAGAGAGCAATCACTAACATTAAACTTCTTGAGCACTTTCTCGATATAATGAGATTGTGACAAGATCAATTTTCCATTGTCTCTCTTAATTCTTATACCTAAGATGACATCCGCCTCTCCCAAATCTTTCATGGAGAATTGTGAAGATAGAAAAGATTTTGTACACTCAACTTGTGACAAATCCGTTCCAAATATCAACATGTCATCTACATATAGACAAATCATAACACCATTACCGTTGTCATCAAATTTGCTATAAACACACTTGTCTGAATTATTCAATTTGAAACCATTAGACAACACAACCTCATTAAACTTTTGATGTCATTGCTTAGGTGCTTGTTTTAGCCCATACAAAGATCTAATCAACTTGCATACTTTATGCTCTTGACCTTTCACGACAAACCCTTCCGGTTGTCGCATGTAAACCTCTTCCTCTAGTTCTCCATTCAAGAACGCCGTCTTGACATCCATTTGATGGATCACAAGCTTATGAATAGCCGCAAGAGCTATTAATAACCTTATAGTGGAGATTCTAGCAACGGGTGCATATGTATCGAAATAATCAATACCCGGTTTTTGTGAGAAACCTTGAGCCACTAAACGGGCTTTGAACTTATCAATAGTTCCATCTACTTTCATTTTCTTTTTGAAAATCCATTTACACCCTATTGGTTTACACTTAGGAGGTAAATCACCTAAAACCCAAGTGTTATTTCCCATGATGGAATCCATCTCATCATCAATTGCCTCTTTCCAAAAAGCGGCATCTTGAGACCTCATAGCCTCATTAAACGTTAAAGGATCCTCTTCCACATTAAATATATATGGAAACTTAGTCACTATGGAACTCCTTGATCCTTCAACCAAATATACATGAAAGTCCGGGCCGAAAGATTTCTCTTTTCTCGCCCTTTTACTTCTCCTAGGTTGTGATGATGTTGATGCAACATTCTCATCAAGAGTTTGTTCATCAACTTCTTGATCAATGTTAGTTTGATCAAGTCCAATTCCTTGATCAATGTTAATTTGATCAATTGCTTGAATATTGGTATTGGGAGTAATATCCTTTGGTCTAGGAATTGATGAATATCGATTTTCATCAAAAATTGCATCTCTTGACTCCACAATAGTGTGAATTGACCAAAAGTCATTTTGTTCTATAACATAGAACCTATAGGATTTGCTATGAAGAGCATACCCTATAAAGATGCACTCAACTCCCCTTTCACCCAACTTTTTACGTTTGGGTTCCAGGCACTTTTACAATTGCACGACATCCCCAAACCTTGAGATAACTCAAGTTTGGTTTTCTTTATACCAAAGTTCATATGGGGTAACCTCGTTCTTTTTCATTGGAACTCGGTTTAAAATATGACAAGTCGTTAACATAGCTTCACCCCAAAAACCATCACTTAAACCCGAATAGGATAACATAGAATTTACCATTTCTTGCAAAGTTCTATTCTTTCTTTCGGCTATACCATTTTGTTGTGGTGTATAAGCCGCTATAGTTTCATGTATAATGCCTATAGATTGAAAATAACTCGGATCATAGAATTCACCACCCCTATCGGTTCTAAATCGTTTAACTTTGTCACTTAGTTGTAATTCAACTTCGTTTTATAGATCTTAAACTTATCAAGGGCTTCATCCTTAGTAAATAACAAGTATACATAACAAAACCGAGAGTAATCATCAATAAAAGTTATCATGTATTTCTTGTTCCCCAAGGAAGGAGTGCTATGAAAATCACATAAATCACTATGCACCAAATCAAGCAATGAAGTATCTTTTTCCACATTGTTTGGAAAAGAATTTCTAGTTATCTTTGTTAACATGCATGTTCTACACTTCTCTATACTTGGATCAAAAGAGGGAATCAAATCATGCTTAGACATGGAATACAACTTTTTATAGTTAACATGACCAAGTCTATTATGCCATAGAGAAGAATTGTCATTAACAACAAAGCAAGTATCTTTCAAAGCATTCAAAATACTTAGTTTGAACATACTATTACAAAGATAACCAAGTCCTACAAATGTACCACCCTTAGACAATATGAATTTATCGCCTTCAAACACCATCTTAAAACCTAACCGATTCAAGGTAGCACCAGAGACTAAATTTCTCCTAAGTTCCGGAGCATACAATACATCTCTTAAAATAAGAGGCTTTCCGGAACTAAACACTAATTCTACTTGTCCTACACCTAGAACTTTTGCCGTAGAATCATTGCCCATGTAAAGAACTTCTCCATTCTCAACCTCTTTGAAAGTCTTGAATAGAGACCGCTCCTTGCATACATGTCTTGATGCTCCCGAATCGATCCACCATGAACAATCATCCCGTACACAAAAGATTTCGTAAATCATACACACAAAATTCGATTTGAATTAAGTGAAACTTGTGTACACATACCTTGCTTGGTATGGGTTTGGCTAGACTCGCCATTCCCACCATTCTTTTTGTTCATCTTCTTCTTCCAAATGGTGCAATCCTTCTTAAAATGACCGGGCTTTCCACATTCCCAACAACCTCGTTGAGCACCTCCACCAAACTTAGGCTTCTTGCCATAGTTGCCTTTGGTGAAATTGTTAGTCCTCTTCTTAGGATTAGAAGACTCCTTTGATTTACCATCCTCCACCATGTTAACGGTGGAAGAATTAGGATTGACATCCTTTTGTCCATCTTGGACCCGAATGCCCTCTTCAATCCGAAGATGAGCACCCAATTGTTCAACATTCATATCGTCTTTCTTATGCTTAAGGGAATTTCTAACATCCTTCCAACCGGGTGGTAATTTATCAATTATAGAGGAAACAACAAAGGTTTCATCCATCACAATGTTGTGTTGCTTAAAACTCCCTAAGATTCTTTGAATTTCATGGAATTGCTCCATTACCGACCTAGAGTCTACCATTTTAAAAGCATTGAAATTACTAACAAGAAATTTCTTACTAGAAGCATCTTCGGCCATGTATTTACTTTCTAGTTCTTCCCAAAGAATCTTAGCGGATTCAACAAATTGATAAATGTCAAACAAAGCATCGGACATACCGTTAAGGATGTGGCCACGACATATATAGTCATCATTCTCCCATTTGCTCCTCCTCCGAATTTCTTCAACAGTTTCATTTTCCCCTTCCTCGGGTTTGGGAGTGCTCAAAACATACGCCACACTTAACGAAGTGAGAAGGAAATGCATCTTCTTCTGCCATCTTCTAAAACCAACACCTTCGAACTTGTCAAGTTTGTGAAAATTTGCAGACATTTCACGAATTGAAGTCATCTTGCTATGGTATATTACTTTTGGATTGATAGGGAAAATAGAAATTAACAAGGGTCACAAGATAACAATCTTCTAGGCGTGGATCACTTTCCCAAAAGTAATATTCCGACCCTAATTGTAAAGCACGGGTTCACGGAATTCACCTTCGAGATACAAAGAAGAAAACAATAGTGGTCACGCTTACTATGAACACTATTCAATGAAAATGAGTTTGTGAGATTTTGTAGAGATGAAGAATATCTGATTTTTGATCTTTAGGATTTGTATGCAAAAGAGAGAAGTTATTTTCTCAACACCCTTCATCATATGAGAGTTCCCATATTTATAACAATGCTACAACGCTTCAGAAAATCCGAAACATTACATTGACAAACCGTCAAACTACGCGAAACAACGCAATGCTCGTCGCGAGCTCAAGCACGTCGCGAGGGGCGACACTGGTCGCGAGTCGCGACCAGTTCTCTGCCTTCCCAGTATCTGCTGCTCCACCGTCGCGAAGTGCGACCATAGTCTCGCGAGGTGCGAGCACTATACTGTCCTCTTAACCCTTCGCATGATGAGTCCAAAGTACGACTCACACATATAGCATGTTATTATATATGTTATTTAAGTTACGACACCATATCCAAGCAACTTAAATAAACACACCATGAATTAAACTAACCTTATACTCTAAATCTCCAACAAATGGAACTATGGAAGCTAAGTCATAGAAGCTAAATCATTCAAATAACGATGGTTATGATATTTAGATATTAGAAGGTACCCTAGTTCGTACCCAATTTGTTTTTCATACTTGAGATGTTACAAGGTTTTAAAATTATGAAGTCACCAAAATAGCAAATGTGTAGAGAAACGAATGAAGGGAAGGTGTCACTAGCTACAAATAAGCACGTTTTTACTATCAAAAATAATTTCAACTTCCTCATTATCGGTTGTGAGTCTTGTGACTTGTGAATTTCAAATTTTCCTAGATCCTCCTATCACAAAAGAAGCGAAAATTGCCGACTATTCGTGATTTATCACACCTTACCATGCACACTATCAGCCTTAACCTTTTTTTAGATTAGACCATGTAGCAAATTTTGACTAGTCGGGAGACGGGAATGATACGAATTCATGTAAAAATAATGTCATAGGGATGTAGATATTAAGATAACCCCTTAATTCTAATATATCCTTGTTTTATATGATCATTACATTTTTATTTAAGAAATTTTATATTAATCACTATGTACATATTCATTATTGTTAACTTTTTCCTCTTAACATATCTAGTGGTCGTTTAGTTAATTTAGAGATAAGATAAGTGTTAGAGATAATCTATTTTGTTTAGGATATTATTTCCTAATTCAACCTAATTTAGGTTTCTTCATATACTAAAAATTCTTTTTGATGGAATAATAATTCAAGCTTTTATGTCTTTAAAGTTTAAACCAATTTAACATGGTATCACAACTAAACTAAATAAGACAAAAAAAATTTAAAAAAGAAATTCCATCACCACCATAACCGGAGGTGGCCCTTCCCACATGCCATCCCCTCCTCAAAAAATCAAACCAAATTCACCCTATTTTCTTGGATCTCAAGATCGACCAAGTGATTTTATAACCCCTACTTGCTTACGCTCAGATAATTATGATGACTTGGCATGCAATATCTAAACTGCGTTGGAGGCAAGAAGAAAATTTGTATTTTTAGATGACACATTACGTCCACGACGCCACCTTGCACTCCATCTGATTGGACCACCATCCATGCCATGTTAATTTCTTGGCTCATGAACATACTATTGATCCGGAGGTGAAATCTACTCTTACAAAATACCGTGATGCTGAAAAGTTATAATGGGATTCATTAAAAAATCGTTATGTTGTTGTTAATGGTCCCCATATTCAACAAATTCATTCTACATTGCCAAGTGTGAACACATAAAATCCATTTCTATTTCACAATATTATGGTAAATTAAATGCTTTGTGGACAGAAAGAATTACATCACCATGAACCTATTATTATACACCTAAACCTGTTGCTCTTCTTGCACCACGGGTGCTCAACATGAGACGTGGCGTACAACCACTATGCTTCAAGAATCTTTAATGAACTTGGATACAAATTTTTATGCCCAAAATTGACAGTATATTTTGTCACATGACCCACTAAAGAGTCTTGATCGAGCCAACCATCTCGCCCTATACGACGAACGCTTGAATTGATTTTTCCATCAAAAGTAATACAAAAAATGCAACAATTGAAAACTTACTTATTTTAATAAAAATTTTCAACAAAACTACGAAAATGCCAATACTTTAGAAAATAATAATCTGATTAAAACATCCTAATTTTTATTACATTTTAAACACAAATTCATTAAACTTGATGATTCTTATCATATTCTTACTATCTTTTTTCAAATTAAACCCAAATTCATCAAACCCTAACTCATCCAAAATTCATCATCATCTATTCATCTCCCTCCTCCCTATCTCTCTCCTTGATTCACCAACCTCCAAGTTGTTTTCATCACCACTAGCAACCTCCACTCATCATCACCACCACCACCCATCTCGTTTTCATCATTTTCACACATCACCACCACCACCCACATCTTGTTTTCAGCCACCAGTTCCCGCTCATCACCACCTCGATTCCAATCCGTGAAGGGCTGCTCGATTTTCGTGGTGTTCAATTTCGTGGCGTTCGAATTCATGGCGTTCACCACCACCACAACCATTAAATCGACTACCACAACCACTAAATTGGGGTTCGAATTTGTGGCGTTTAATTTAGGGTTCTTAGATCTGAATTCGTGCCGTTCGATTTGGGGTCTTGTTTGAATTTTCTGGGTTGTTTTTTGATTTGGTTGGTGGTGATTATTGGTGGTTGGTGTGGTGGTCAGTGAATGTTGTGGTTGTTTCGTGAAGGGCAAGTGGAGAATGCGATGATTGATGGTGAAGGCGATGGTTGGCGTGGTGGTCGGTTGTGAAGGTGGTTGCTGGTGGTGAAGGTGGTGGTTGGTGTGGTTGTCGGTAATGAAGCTGGTGGTTGGTGTGGTGTTCGGTGATGAAGGTGGTGTTTGATTATGTAATTTTCTCTCTCCTCCTTTTCTCCTAATACACAACCTAATCAACAATTAAGAAATTCTCTATAGGAGTCCGTGCCGACCAAAATTGTTGGAGTTATTTTGTTACAAAGGAAGTACTATATATGTAAAATCCTCGGCACCTCACCTCTTCTTCTACTTTTGCCCAACCAGCAGATGTTCTGGGATTCGCACTCCGGACCAGTGCCGACAAGGGCCGCGCTGTACTTTCCAATGAAGATAAAAGCCATTTCTTTTGCACAAACTGTCAGAATAACGACCATGATATTGCTACTTGTTTTGAAATACACGAATTTTTCGAGTGGTGGCCGGACAAAACTAATATCATCAGCGGTTCAAGCGACACTACAGGTGGCTTCAACGGCGGCGGTGGCATGAGCGGGCCGCGGCTATAAAGTTCAAAAACTATGGAAGTTTTACTTCACAGGAAGTATGAAGAATTGTTTGGTTAAGCAAGAGAAGTACAAATCGTAAGTTTCACTTATGTGAGGGTCGAGCTAGTTACTCCTTTATTTTGTGGGGAGTAGGTTTTCCATTGAAGTGCCACTTCCTATTTTTATATATGTTAGTCAAATAACACTTTCGTTTTTCATAGAGCTGATCAACTCCAGCCTGGCCCCGCCCGACCCGTTTTTTGGGCGGGTGGGCAGTTTTTTTTGGCCCGCGGCCGGGCTAGGCCGCCCCCCCTCCCCCCGGTTTTTTTTGGGCGGGCTTTGGGCAAGCCAAAAAAGACTTTTTAGTCTAATTTTTGGCCCGGCCTGATTTTGGCCCAAAAAACCCGCTCGGCCCGGTGTGAAATAACGGGCTTTGGGCCTAGCCCGGCCAATGGGCAAAATATTTTTGGCGCGGCCTGGCTCCGCCCGGCCAATGATCACCTCTATGAATATTCACTTCCCATATTTTTCTATGTCAACGAAACAAACACCTACCTTTTCACATGATACAAAGACTACTTATTGCCACTTCTCTTTACTTTTTTTTTTTTCTGTTACCTTATTATTAATTAAGGTACTATCCATACATATTGTTAAAAAAAGAATGGAGGAAATATGTACAAATATATGAATCAATTAAGTCAGATTTTTATAACATTTTTGGGGGCGGTGAGGGCGGGAAACATGGAATTCTGCAAGGTACGACATGGGAACTTACTTGGGCGGGGCCATCGGACGACATAATGTACGCAACTAACATATGGTTTGACTTAGGAAAGAAATGCACATGTTATCTGATATGTACTACTACATCTTATAACTTTAACATATAGGCACAAGTTACGGCCATCTACACATGAAGAGGAATACGTATTTGACTTATAACACATCTATATGCATGTTATTGATAGACTAAGAGATGAGCTACCTTAGGTTATGTCCCCCCCTCTACTTGATATATAATTTTTTTTATGAAAATTAATTATAGACTAACTATGTATATTTATAAGGAATTGTTTTTATATCGGATAGTCAAATGATCAGATGAGGAATTAATTTAGTAAGCAAAAATAACTGAAGTTGTTAAAAAAAACCCAAAGCAACATGAAAATCACAAATAATAATTTAAAAGCACTTGGTCTTACAAAATGTTGAAACCCATTGAAAGTCCATTTGTGAGTGTCCCACATTGGAGAAAGAGGAAAGATTGTTCCACTTTATAAGGTAGAGGGGTTACTCCTACTATCACCAATTGGTTTTAGTATGGAACCTCCTTTGGGCTTATAAAGTGGATCAAATCTCTCCTCCTCCTTGTTCGGGTTACCCAGGCCCGTTTCGTATTGTTTCTAAATTTAACACAAAATATTTTTTGATATAGCGTCACACAAAAGACAAATTACTTTGATAATTACTTATGGAACATCTTAGATCATATCATAAATCAACTATAACTAAGAAATAATACTCTATAAGTCTAACTACGTTATTACTATGTGTTACATAATATATATTATGATCTTTATAATCAATAGTTTGAATCTTATAATTTGGTTGTAAATATGTAGGTATGATTTTCTTTAAAACAAAATTGCTATAAAAATTAAAACTGGTTGCTACATGTGGAAACGGCCATATACCCCGGCCATTCATTCGCAATTATGTAGATTTTGACGTGTTGAACTAATGATTTCAATTTATGGGAAACCGAAAAAAGAAAACTAGAAAAACGACTTGGAATATCAATGGGTGAGAGCTGGCTCTTTAAATTTATGTTCAATGCCGTACACTACGGATCAGCAGTACAACTGGTACGGGTGAGCCGTAAGCGTGTGTACTTACACGAGTCTCAATGCGTCGAAATTACTACTATTTCATATTGAGAGAATCTCTACTCTGTCTCACTTTTTTCCCAAGGCAAATAGGAAAATCCATTCATCTAAATCGTAAACCACCCGTAAACGTAGTCCAAATAAGGTTATATCGTAATTCGTAAGATCAGTGAGCAATCATATATCATATCATATATATTTAATAACTAATATCTAAAGCATAGTACAAAAGTCAGCTTACGCGCTCATTAAGTGTCATGTCATTTACGAGGTTGCGACATTTGGCGTCCTCATTGGACGTCATTTGTCGCGCTCATTAAGTGTCATGTCATTTTTTTTTAATATAAATAGAGTTCTAAATTGATTAAAATACAAATAGAGTTTAGGATAAGAATAAATAGAGTTGGGTTCACAATGAAAATCTTAAATATAGTAAATTGATTATAACTTTTAATATATAGTTCGTAAAATTATAATTTTTGTACCATTGAAAAGTGTTAGAAAGTATTTTAAAAAAAGATCCATTTATACTATATTTAAAATTTTATATTAAAGTAACGTATAAAAGGAAATATTGACTATACTAACATATTAAAGTAACCTATTGCAATTGGAATTAGCGATTCAATTAGAATTAAGGTTAGAGTATTAAAGTAACTGAAGGTACAGTTTCCAATAAATATACTCCTCATATTTTCTTTTCCTTTGATAAGAAACAAAATGATACATCCTTTGTCTCCTCCAAACATGAATGTTGGATAAGATGAGACATGGTCAACATATTAGAAAGAGAGTTGATATTGTTAATCATGTTGGTCTATTGAGGCTTGAAGGGCACCGTGGCAACATACCTTAGCAACATACCGTAGCAATATTACCAATCCTTCATAATTTAACAATTTGTTTCATATTTATATGATAGGTGCTTTAATTTGATTTGTAAACACAATGAGTATTAAACAAAGGTAAGTTTTATCTTGAACTTTCTCCATTAACTTTTCATTGGTCTAGAACATATGGAGGTTTTATTTTTAATGTTTTAACATGCCGGAAGATGTAGGTTGTGTAGTATATCGTGACATGTGCTTTAACATATAAAAATATGTAGGTTCTGCATGATATACAGAGTGAATGTCTGAATCATATAGTGAGTTTCTGCATAATATAGTATCTAAATGATATAGTGTATTGTTCAGAAATGATGTAGTTTCTGCATGATAGAGTGAATGTTTGAATCACATAGTGAGTTTCTGTATGATATAGTGAGTGTCTAAATGATATGGTGGATTGTTCATAAATGATGTAGTTTATGCATGATATAGTATGTTTCAGAATGATATAGTGAGTTTATTCATGACATATAAATTAGAAACCAACGTCAAAGATAATGCCAAAAATAGGGGTATAAATATTAAAAAATTCTATCTCTTATTCACGAAAAAGCCCGAGCATTAATTTTTGGGGTCCCAATACTAGTAACTAACATATAATGTAGAGTTTAAAAGCTAGCGCACGAGATCGCGATATTTGGGGTTCTTATTTGACGCCATTTGTTACGCTTATTAAGTGTCATGTCACTATCTTTTTGAATATAAATAGAGTTCCATATTGATAAATATACATATACGGAGTTGAGGATAAGAAAAATAGAGCTTGGTTTACAATGAAATACTTAAGTATAGTAAATCAATTATAACTTTTGACATTTATTTCAATAAATTATAATTTTTATAATTATAATTTATTTCAATATTTGTTTTGACCGCAGCCCTTGCGTTTTATTCCACTAGTGTTGGAAAGTATTTAAAAAATACTTTAAAACAAGATCCATTTACAATATTTTTCAACTCTATATTAGAGTGACGTATAAGAAGAAATACTTACTATAGTAACGTATTAAAGTAACCTACTACAATTAAAATTAGGGATATGTTTTCAACTCTAATTTTTCTACAAATCCTATTCATGTTAGAATTAAAAGATGTATATGAAGTTTTCTTTTAAAAAAAATGATGTATAAGAAAAAATATCTACTATAGTAACATATTAAAGTATCCTACTGCAATTAGAATTCGGGTTGTGTTTTGAACTCCAACTTTTCTACAAATCATGAGAAATTAAAGTAACGTACTAAAGTAATCTAGAAAAATCCAAACCATAAACATAAAACAGAACATGGAAAATTTCACTTTTACGAGATGTTCCAATTTTGAAAATTGTGTGCGGTTCTGCGCATAACCTTGACTTATTTTCTTTTTTCTCAATTTTCTCCCTCTTTTCTATCCTTTGGGTCACCTCGTTTGCTCTCACTCTCCTCTCTACTTTTTTTAATCTTTGTTTTAAGATGTGTTTTGCCTATAAATAGAATTGCTTTCCATTTTCTTTTTTGCCTTTCTAATTGGATTAAAACGTTAGACTTTTCTCAGTCAATTTTGTGAGTTTACCATTGTGTCACCCTTAATATATAAAACTGATACTTAATCAATCACTTAAAAAACCCACATCAAACTCAAATCAACCTACACCAAATGCAACCATTATATTATTCCAAACCAAATCACGTAATACATCGATAGCATGAAAATATAAGCAACAAAGTTAAAAGTATTACTCCTATTAGATCTACAAATCGTGATATATGAGTCTGAAATAAAATAAAGTTAAAAGTAATATTATATCTATTAGATATTTTGGGTGACATGGAGCTTACACGAGAAGCAAAAAGAAAAATAAAGAAGTAGAACTCCAAATAATTTTTATCTTCATGTCTTCATCTTCCTGATGTTTCATTCTCATAGATTATTAGGTTACTTTATGAGTCTAAGATGGATCGTTAAGTAATATTTACCCAATTAAACTAGAAAAATTGAAATTTTCACTTATTAAATTATAAATATCTATTTCTTATTGAAAACCAATTAATAAAAGAAATAATATGAAATATCATACTAATTGCATCACTTTCAGTATAATCTTTGACATTGAAAAACCTAATCAAAAGTCCGGGCCCAAATACTAGTGTAGACACATAATCATGTCTCCCAATTTAAGGATCCGATGATGAAACATACCGCGCCATTAGTTGGCGCGACCCAATGGAAGAGCAATCTAAAGAACCATTCCAAAATGTGTTTCGAAATGATATTCTAAAGCCCAATTAAGTGTTCATGACGATTAATTGTATTCTAAGCCCATAAAATATTTTAAATCCATTTTAAAAGCCCAATCAAATATTTATTATTTTAATAGATATTTTTCATAAACACATAGGCCAGAACGCGTCAGGCGAGCCAATGAGCGCCTAAGTAGATTTTGTGACTCACACAGAGTCCTGCGTCTGACGCAAGTCTTGTGTGAGACGCAACTTCCTTTTCTATCTTTTCAAAACGCGTTTACACGTGCTTAAACTACTTTGGGCTCG
Organism: Beta corolliflora; assembly: GCA_947648045.1. NCBI lineage: Eukaryota > Viridiplantae > Streptophyta > Magnoliopsida > Caryophyllales > Amaranthaceae > Beta > Beta corolliflora. The sequence continues at coordinate 184,513 of CANSZD010000633.1, forward strand.
CTGCGTCAGGCACACCAATGTGCGCCTGACGCGTGGCACTGCGCCTGCCACATAGGACTGCGCCTGGCGCAGGTCTTGCTTGGAGCGCACGTCTCTTTTCGCCTATAAATATCCGGAATTTCCCGAATTACGGACGACTTTTGATATTATTATTTCACGAATACAAAAACTTACAAATACCTCTACAATACACTTCGAATTCTCAAACACTCAAATACTTTTAATACTTTCAATCAATTCTTAATCACTGCGTTCTTGGTTCCACGATTGCTCCGCCTAAAGATCGTTGTGCTCCTCAATCTAAGTCGCATAGGTATAATCCTGAGGGTCCTTGAATGAATTCTCTATTTTTATTGAAGTTACTAACCATTTATTTCATGATTTAGATCTTTAATATAAAATCGCTTTACTGTACATTCTAAACCTTTTTCTTTCTTTTTATTTATTTCTTTTCATATATTATCATACTTGCCTGATCATTATATGCATGTTATATGATTGTCCTTGATTTTATCACCCACATGTTATTTTTGCTAATCAAAGACCTAAAAAACTGTTCTAATATTAATCAGATTAATTTGGACAACCTGCTAGGTTCCTGTAATACTGATTGCATAATAACTTGTCACTAAAAAGTAGTCTTTTATGTGTTTCCTGAACCTACTTAGACTAAATATTTTTAGGGTGTTTAAAACATTATTTGATTATTCTTTGGCATAAAATCTGTAATGAATCGATATTTAGTAGAGGTCAGCAATGGGCAATATGGTTCTTGACTGTATTGTACCCTCACCCCTGAAATCAATCTTTGGTTCATTTTGACCATCTATGGAGTCAGGACGGGGAAATCTACATTGGATAATTTGTCTCTATGTTTTTCTCATATCCAATTAGGTTTATTATTCTTCCTAAAAGGAAATGTTGGCGACTTCTTTCAATACAAAATAATTTTCAATAAAACCTTTACAGTGGGGTAGTCAAATCTAATACGCGCTCACACCGCGTAGGCGAAATAAAAACACGCCTACAATTTGGCGACTTCCCTGGGAGGATTTAAAAAAAAATTAATTTTTTTTAAATGAGTGGGTGAAACTTGAAACATACGATTCATTCTTATTTTTATGCCTTTGAATAATATACAGTTTTGCATATGCATGGCTATTGTTCAGCCACCATAAGGACAATCTACCTTGCCTCATTAGCACATGTTCTATGTGTGAGGTCACCCCCAGGGGGTTCGCGCTTTGTCCTTCCAAAAAGCTTCCTGAGCGATACTGTTGGATCTTAGTCATAAGCAAACCTACCCAACCATGGCATTGTTCTCTTGTTTCTGACTTGAGACTGGAGTGCGTCTTACACGTGGCCACCTCTTTAAGTTGGGGTACGAAGCGTGAGATCAATCTCTTAGTCATGGACCCTTTTTAGACTGAACCTAAACCTGACCAATAGTTTCAAACATAGAACTGGACTTTAGGTTGGAACTTTTGCATCCATGTTATATGACATTTAGCCTGTGATTGCAATTTTTGTCTGCTATTATTTTGTCAAATTGTCATTATTATGCGTCGTTCCTAAAATCGCGTGTAACAAACAATAAAAAAATTCGTCAATCGGCCAACTCGTCGCCTAAATCACCGAAAAACGTGTCGGGGAGTAGTGCGCCAAGCACATTAAGTTGTGCCTGGCGTACCACTCCCGCGCCAGATGCACGACTGTGCACCGCGCGCAGCAATGCTGCGTGGCACGCAGTCTGTGCATCGCACGCTTTTCGTCGATTTAGTCGCCGTAATGGTCGACCCTACGTTCAGTCCTATGCTTGTCTATCTGCATCCGCATGATACATGGTCATTCTAGGAGTCTCACCTAATCAAGCATTCAAAAATCGCCTTTTTCATGCAAAGGTCGAGTCTGTCCTAAAAAGTGCATCTTAAGTGGTCATTGTAGAGTTAGAGTTGTCATACGTATCTACCTCTTCCCACTTTCTACTTGCTGTTCAACTAATCTTCCCTGTCAATCCTACCTTACCATATTCAATCAATTTCAAAAACTTACATTTTTCAAAATCAATCCTACACCTTCTTTTATTCTACCTTTTTCGAAAATATTTACTAATCATCATCAATCACGACATTTACAAAAATATGTTCAAAATTAATCCATCATCTTTTCCTAACAAAAGATAAAACAAGGGGTTCCTTTCAAAAATGAATTTCGAAAATTCTAAACCCAGTCCAAACACCTTCAATCCAATCCAATCCAATCCAATCCAATCCAATCCAATCCAATCCAATCAATCCGATTCACTTGCATTTATTTTAGGCCCATGTGCATTTCAGTCCATACATTCACTAGCATCGAGTCGATCTTAGGCCCGTATAAGTCTAGTTCATTTCAAAATCTAGGCCCACCTATGTAATAGCCTAAATATTTTAAGCAAATTTAATTAGAGACTAACTATTTATTTATCCTTAATTATAATATTAGATATGAGTTTGATGGATTTTTGTTAAACAAATTTAGTCTTTTACATAAAAAAAAAAAAATCTAATTAATCTCCTTTACTCCCTCTGTCGTGGCTTCATGTCAAATAGACACACTATTGCTTTGTTGTCAAAACTTGGTCTCATTCCCACAAAGATAAAAGAAAACCCAAAGCTCTAATTTCCTTATCACTCTCTGTCAACCTCCTCTGCTTCTCTCACCAACATTCTTGCACCTCCTTCTCGATCTACCTCTCCGACGCCGTCGCTGCTGTTCAAGGGTGTCGGCTGCCGTTTTTCTTTCTCCTCGTTGTGGTCGCCGACTTGCATGAGCTGCTGCTCCAATTTCTCTCTCCTCTGCTTCGTCTCCGGTGGTGCTCCGCAGCTACCATTCTGTGCTGCTGTTGCTGTTGTCATTGGTTGTTGACGGCGGTCCGTCGCCGGATATCATTGGCACCTGCTTTTGGTTTTTTTCTCTCTCGTGTGTGTGGTGTTTTCATTGTTGGTGAATGTTGATGATGATTCTATCTCCAAGGTACAAACCCAAAGCCTTCCTCTTTCTTTCATGATTAATAAGATCATTTTGTTGTAGTTGTTAAAGTAAAAGAATGGATCTTTCCTCTTTGTTTTGAAGGTTGTCATCCAAGATTTGATTTTTCTCAAGTTAATTATGTTTCTATGAATTCGATTTAAATATGATTTTCATTTTTACAATAAGGTTGTAATTTTGTGAAATTGGGTAGATTAGAGTCAGCTCATGTGGATTGGTATCTAGTGGAATAATGTGATTTAGATTGATGAACAGGAAGTATATTGAGGATGTCTAGTTCAAATGAATTTCCTGATTTCGATTCTAATAAAATTTATTTGTCCAAATTTGTTCTTAAGGAGGAATATGAAGGTATACTAAATTTCATTTATCTTTTGGGAGAATGGTGTATGGATGTTTAATCGAATTTGATAATTTGAAAATGGTTGGTAATTATTGGTATTATTGTTGAGGTGTATTGTGGATTCGAATTGTGGAGCTCGGAGAAATTAAAGAAGCTTAAAGGTTCTGAATTATTGGATTTTGATCATGGAGTTAAAGCGAGATTTGGAGTTTGAGCAAGGTACACACTTGTTCTTCCACCTTTAAACTTTGAATTGATAACTCATATGATTATATGGATTTTATGGGTGGAGTTGATATGTTTTTATATATATATATATATACATAAGTTGTTCCAAAAAGTGCGTGAACGGTGTATTTATACGATTTGTTAAATATATATTTAGAGCTTTTAAGCCAAAAGTGAAAATTTGTTATATGGTAAATTTTATTCAGTGATCTTTGACTATGAATTGTAAAGATTTGCAGAGTGAAGTTCTATTCGAAATATCATTGTTTATGAAATGCCGAAGGCACAATATTTTACCATGAATATAAATTTGTGTTATGAACACAACTGCATGTTTTGAAACAAAGTTTATAAGACTTTCGTATGTCTCTGAAAATATTGTTTTATGTGGACATTAATAAAGTGTGGCTAAGAACATTTGAGCTGGAAGTTGCAAAATTCTTATTTATGTTAGTTGGTTTTACCACGAAATTTCCTATTTATAAAACTAGATAGCACTTATTGGCATATTCTTATGAACTCAATTTTGATCTAAGCTATAGTTGTATTTGAAGGATTTGAAGCAGATAAAAATTTTATAATGAGGTTGTTTGACTTGCGTTTTTTGAAGAATACAACGTAGACAGATGATTCGTGATATAAAGCTTTATATTAGAATCTTTGAGTATATAACCAAAGTGTATTTACGAGATGAGATATTGACCATATATGATATGAGTTCTCGTAATTACGAACTTGAGTTAAAAGGTATAAAAATGTATGAATTATGAATTAAGTATTTCTATGCTATGATGGGGGAAGATACCGCAATAGCAGTGATGAACACATCATTGTATGTGTGAGTATTAAATGATAGGACATCATGTCCTGGAAACAAGTCTTGCAAGCAGTACAAGGTTGGTGGGGGAGACGTCCCCATGAGTTTAGAGGTGGTGGCATGGTTCCCTCTCTATTCGTATCCTCTTCCCCTGGTTGTTTAGTAAGTTGTTAAGGCGTAAACTATAAAAGTATGTTTTAATCAATGTAACTTTGTTTGGAACTCCTATACTTATTTGTAAAAGTCAGTCCGGGTGTGACAAATTAGTGATTTATGAGTGAGTTTTCTTCCGAGTAAAAAGAAATAGTTCTAAGGGATTTCCTAGATGGAGTTATGTCTCTAATCTATATTTGAATTGATAGTTATTTATGTATATTGTCTTAGTGAGGCTTTTAAAAGAAAATGTAGTTTGACGTAATACTTAAAAGATGAATTTATGGAAGGATTTTCTAGTAAGAGGTTGTGATCCCTATAAACTTTCTAAGTAATGTATATGTATTTAGTAAACTTGTTTAATGGAATATATGATTTAGCCGAAAGATAAGGAAGTCTTCATGATACATTTTTTTTCGGGATACATTTATGTTTACAGTTTGTTTTTAAAGATTTATGAGCTATCATATGGTTTAGTATGAAACTTGAGGTATTTTTGTTAAAATCATTCTAAGCATGTTATATTATATACTAAAGAGTACAGCTTTGCTACCTTCATATCTCGTTACTTGTACGGTGTGATTTGACGTATTTAAAATAAGAAGTGGTAACTTATGCAATTATATTTTAAGCCACTAAAATGAATTTCCGGTTGGACAAGTGTGTACTCGTTTTTTTTCGATTTTGTTCTTGGAACTCCGTCCTTGTGGGGTAGTTTATTATTAGTGATCTTGCAGGTGTGTTCGAGGCTCAAAAGGAAAAGAAGAGTTTGGTTATAAATTATTATAATTAGATTCGTTATTCAGAGGATGTATTTAGGAGTATATATCCTTGTTGAAGAATAAAATATTATATTCGGGAATCGAATAGGGTATTATGTAATATGTTATTTGGTTTTGAAGATGAGTTGTTGTGGGCCCCGACCCACAGGTTTAGGATCGTTTTATGAGTTATGTTTGCGCTGCAAGTATATATTTAATTCGAGGTCTATTAAGTGCTAATTGAGATTGATGAATGTTAAGTGTGATTAGCTAGCAGCTCGAAAGTGCGGGCTGTTACAGATGGTATCAGAGCATGGTTGTTTTAGAGCTGTCGTGATCTTCATATCATGGCATATGGGGTTAAGAAATATGTTTGGCATTGTTTGAAACTGATTTGTGCCATTAGTTGGTTAAAAATTGAGGAATAGAGATTGAGATATTAAGGTTGAGTATTGAGAATGAAAATTAGCAGAAGTGAATAGTTCTATTGAGGTTTTAGATTTGAATGGCTATTCGAGCAAGATTGTATTACATTGATTGTGATTGTGGAGAATTCGGATTCGAGATTTTGATTATTTGTTGGGAGGCAAATCTTTCAAGGAATTAGAGTTGAGTAAAAAAAGTAAAGTGATTTGATTATTTATTTATTTTTTTTTTGTTAAAAATATTTTATGTGAACTTCTCGATTTCAGGTGTTCAGAAGTTTTACGCTTTCAAGTTTTGTTAAACAAATTTAGTCTTTTACATAAAAAAAAAATCTAATTAATCTCCTTTACTCCCTCTGTCGTGGCTTCATGTCAAATAGACACACTATTGCTTTGTTGTCAAAACTTGGTCTCATTCCCACAAAGATAAAAGAAAACCCAAAGCTCTAATTTCCTTATCACTCTCTGTCAACCTCCTCTGCTTCTCTCACCAACATTCTTGCACCTCCTTCTCGATCTACCTCTCCGACGCCGTCGCTGCTGTTCAAGGGTGTCGGCTGCCGTTTTTCTTTCTCCTCGTTGTGGTCGCCGACTTGCATGAGCTGCTGCCCCAATTTCTCTCTCCTCTGCTTCATCTTTGGTGGTGCTCCGCAGCTACCATTCTGTGCTGCTGTTGCTGTTGTCATTGGTTGTTGACGGCGGTCCGTCGCCGGATATCATTGGCACCTGCTTTTGGTTTTTTTCTCTCTCGTGTGTGTGGTGTTTTCATTGTTGGTGAATGTTGATGATGATTCTATCTCCAAGGTACAAACCCAAAGCCTTCCACTTTCTTTCATGATTAATAAGATCATTTTGTTGTAGTTGTTAAAGTAAAAGAATGGATCTTTCCTCTTTGTTTTGAAGGTTGTCATCCAAGATTTGATTTTTCTCAAGTTAATTATGTTTCTATGAATTCGATTTAAATATGATTTTCATTTTTACAATAAGGTTGTAATTTTGTGAAATTGGGTAGATTAGAGTCAGCTCATGTGGATTGGTATCTAGTGGAATAATGTGATTTAGATTGATGAACAGGAAGTATATTGAGGATGTCTAGTTCAAATGAATTTCCTGATTTCGATTCTAATAAAATTTATTTGTCCAAATTTGTTCTTAAGGAGGAATATGAAGGTATACTAAATTTCATTTATCTTTTGGGAGAATGGTGTATGGATGTTTAATCGAATTTGATAATTTGAAAATGGTTGGTAATTATTGGTATTATTGTTGAGGTGTATTGTGGATTCGAATTGTGGAGCTCGGAGAAATTAAAGAAGCTTAAAGGTTCTGAATTATTGGATTTTGATCATGGAGTTAAAGCGAGATTTGGAGTTTGAGCAAGGTACACACTTGTTCTTCCACCTTTAAACTTTGAATTGATAACTCATATGATTATATGGATTTTATGGGTGGAGTTGATATGTTTATATATATATATATATACATAAGTTGTTCCAAAAAGTGCGTGAACGGTGTATTTATACGATTTGTTAAATATATATTTAGAGCTTTTAAGCCAAAAGTGAAAATTTGTTATATGGTAAATTTTATTCAGTGATCTTTGACTATGAATTGTAAAGATTTGCAGAGTGAAGTTCTATTCGAAATATCATTGTTTATGAAATGCCGAAGGCACAATATTTTACCATGAATATAAATTTGTGTTATGAACACAACTGCATGTTTTGAAACTAAGTTTATAAGACTTTCGTATGTCTCTGAAAATATTGTTTTATGTGGACATTAATAAAGTGTGGCTAAGAACATTTGAGCTGGAAGTTGCAAAATTCTTATTTATGTTAGTTGGTTTTACCACGAAATTTCCTATTTATAAAACTAGATAGCACTTATTGGCATATTCTTATGAACTCAATTTTGATCTAAGCTATAATTGTATTTGAAGGATTTGAAGCAGATAAAAATTTTATAATGAGGTTGTTTGACTTGCGTTTTTTGAAGAATACAACGTAGACAGATGATTCGTGATATAAAGCTTTATATTAGAATCTTTGAGTATATAACCAAAGTGTATTTACGAGATGAGATATATGACCATATATGATATGAGTTCTCGTAATTACGAACTTGAGTTAAAAGGTATAAAAATGTATGAATTATGAATTAAGTATTTCTATGCTATGATGGGGAAGATACTGCAATAGCAGTGATGAACACATCATTGTATGTGTGAGTATTAAATGATAGGACATCATGTCCTCGGAAACAAGTCTTGCAAGCAGTACAAGGTTGGTGGGGGAGACGTCCCCATGAGTTTAGAGGTGGTGGCATGGTTCCCTCTCTATTCGTATCCTCTTCCCCGGTTGTTTAGTAAGTTGTTAAGGCGTAAACTATAAAAGTATGTTTTAATCAATGTAACTTTGTTTGGAACTCCTATACTTATTTGTAAAAGTCGATCGGTGTGACAAATTAGTGATTTATGAGTGAGTTTTCTTCCGAGTAAAAAGAAATAGTTCTAAGGGATTTCCTAGATGGAGTTATGTCTCTAATCTATATTTGAATTGATAGTTATTTATGTATATTGTCTTAGTGAGGCTTTTAAAAGAAAATGTAGTTTGACGTAATACTTAAAAGATGAATTTATGGAAGGATTTTCTAGTAAGAGGTTGTGATCCCTATAAACTTTCTAAGTAATGTATATGTATTTAGTAAACTTGTTTAATGGAATATATGATTTAGCTGAAAGATAAGGAAGTCTTCATGATACATTTTTTTTCAGGATACATTTATGTTTACAGTTTGTTTTTAAAGATTTATGAGCTATCATATGGTTTAGTATGAAACTTGAGGTATTTTTGTTAAAATCATTCTAAGCATGTTATATTATATACTAAAGAGTACAGTTTGCTACCTTCATATCTGTTACTTGTACGGTGTGATTTGACGTATTTAAAATAAGAAGTGGTAACTTATGCAATTATATTTTAAGCCACTAAAATGAATTTCTGGTTGGACAGTGTGTACTCAGTTTTTTTATGATTTTGTTCTTAGAACCTGTCCTGGTGGGGGCAGAGTTTATTATTAGTGATCTTGCAGGTGTGTTCGAGGCTCAAAATGGATCAAAAGGAAAAGAAGAGTTTGGTTATAAATTATTATAATTAGATTCGTTATTCAGAGGATGTATTTAGGAGTATATATCCTTGTTGAAGAATAAAATATTATATTCGGGAATCGAATAGGGTATTATGTAATATGTTATTTGGTTTTGAAGATGAGTTGTTGTGGGCCCCGACCCACAGGTTTAGGATCGTTTTATGAGTTATGTTTGCGCTGCAAGTATATATTTAATTCGAGGTCTATTAAGTGCTAATTGAGATTGATGAATGTTAAGTGTGATTAGCTAGCAGCTCGAAAGTGCGGGCTGTTACAACCTACATCTTTATGTGAAGTATAGTCCAAGTCCATTCCTAATCCATTCCAATCTAAGTCTAAGTCTAGTCCAATCCAAATCTTAGGTCCATTTAGGCCCAATTCATGTCCTATGTCTAGTTTACATCTCCATGTAGGCCCTAATCAAGTCCAATTCCTTCAGAAGTTCATAATAGCCCAAATTCCTCTAAAATCCAGCCTGCTTGCTCCCCCGTAAGTTCAAGGTCTAAGCATTCCTTAAGTCTATAGGCAGTGTTGTCTCTAGCCTGCTTGCTCACCCGTAAGTTCAAGGTCTAGCCTTCCTTAAGTCCATAGGCAATTTTTGTGTCTAGCCTGCTTGCTCACCCGTAAGTTCAAGGTCTAGCATTCCTTAAGTCCATAGACAATTTTTGAGTCTAGCCTGCTTAATTTAATGTAAGTTTCGAAGTCTAGTTGTCTAGCCTGCTTGCTCACCCGTAAGTTCAAAGTCTACGTGCCTAGCCTGCTTGCCTTAAGTTAAGAGTCTAGTCTCCCTTATTGTCCAATCTTCCTAAGAGTCTAGCCTACTTGTTCACCCGTAAGTTCAAAGTCTAGTCTCTCCTAAACTCAATCGTAGAGTCCAGTCGCTTGCATAATCCAGTCCAGTTCATGTCTGCATTTGCATATAGTTAGGCCCATGTCTCCATCATGGTCAAGTCTATACTAGTCCAAAACCCATAACCATTTCCATTTCCATTTCAAAATCATTTTACATTTTCATTTCCCATTTTCAATTCCGTTTCCACTTCTCATTTCCAACTTCTCATTTCTCATCTCAATTTCTCATTTCGAAAACATTATTTCTTAAAATTTACGAGGTCCATTCGATTTCTGTTCAGGACAGATCGCGAGATCATAACTTGGGAACGTCCGAAAGAGAGGCAACAAGGTCGACCTACTCCCAGACTCGTCAAGCACATCCTCACTTTTTCAGACGAATCCCTTCACTCTTCTGAAGCATCATCTGAAATGGGAGAAACTAATGAACAACTCAGTGCCATTATGGCTCAACTCACACTGATGAACTCTCATCTTGAGGAACAAGACAAAGAGATTAAGGCACTGAGGGAGAAGCTAACTGAAGAAGACGAGCAAGGCGACACTCCACCACTATTCAAAACCGACACATAATTGAGATTCGAAAAACTCAAGCAATTGATCAAGTCAATTCCTGCACTCAAGAGTCAGTCTCATGGCCATGACATCATTGATCCTGAACTAAGGGAAAAACTCCCTAAAAAGGTAACATTGGGTGACCTCCCAAAAATCAAGGGGGTCGAAGACCCAGATGATCACTTGAGAGCATTTTCCATCTCTATGGCTCTCAAGGGCATGAGCAAGGACCTGTTTCCTTATGTCTTTCCTTTAACCTTGGATGCACATCCATCCAAGTGGTTCAGGTCACTGAACAAAGCCAAGCTGAATGACTGGGACTATATCAGAGAAGAGTTCCACAAACAATACATCTACAATACTCAGCTTCCCATTGGCCTTCGTGAGTTGGAGTTAACTAAGCAAAACTCCAACGAAGACTTCGTCACCTTCCTTAACAGTGGAGGGATAAAGCTGCACAAATGATTAACAGGCCATCTCAGGAGGATCAAGTCCGATTGGTGATCCGTAACCCGCAGCGGAACTATGGGGATCATATCAAGTTCCAACCCAGAGAGCCTTTCACGAAGCTCTATAAGGTAGGTCTGCTGATTGAGGAGGAGATACAAGCCAACAAGAATAAGGCTTCCAACAACAACAACAACTCTTTCAAGAAGAGTAACAATAACCCTTCCAGCTCCAAAAGCAACGACATCAATACCATAGCTGCTGAAAAGAGAGGCTATCAAAAGCCTCAAAGAACATTCACACCATTAGGCATGTCCTTAGAAGAAGCCTTCACTAGATTCATGCAAAAGGAGCACTTCAGCCTATTGGTCCAACTCCAGATCCTGCTCCCGAAAATAGATCCAAGAGGTGGGATCCTAATGCCTACTGCAAGTACCACCAAGGGAATGGACACCCGACATCTGCGTGTTGGACCTTTCAGAATCACCTGTAGGATATGGTTGAAGACGGTAGGTTGTCAATTCCGCTGCCGCAAAGAAAAGTCGACAATAGCAAGAACCCTTGGGCAGCACCTAAATAACGTCGGGGTTTAGTCATGTAACGCTAGTTTTCTAGGTTGAGTCGGAGAGTCCCTCCCCTAGCTCCTTCATTTCCTTTCTTGTCGATTCTATGGCATTTAGGTTTTTATTTCTAATAAGCCTTGTTCTATTTATTTCTGATTAATAAAAGAATTTCATTTTCATTTTCATTGGCCTTCCATCATTTTATTTATGCTTCTAATTCAATGATGAAACTCGAGTCACCTAATGAACTTGACTAAAAAAAAAAGATCTGAAATTAAAAAAAAAAAAAAAAAGAGGACATACTTTGGATCAGGAGTTATTCCCCTCTCCCTTCCATCACCTTCCATAAGCCATCATCCTTAAACCATCATCTCCATGATCATAAATCAAATAATCCTTTCAAATCAAAGCTCCACATATACCTTCAAGCCTTCCAATACCCTAAACCAAACTTGTGTGCAAGCCTTAATTTATCAATGCGAAGCAAAATAAAAAAAAAGTGAATAAAAATCGAAGTGTGAAAAAAAGAGCAAAAGCAAAAGAAAACGCAAAAGATGCAAAAAAAGAAAGAGCCAAAGGCAAAAAGAATAAAAAAAAAGTCAAGCTAGGGGGCTTGCACACAAGTTGTACCCCTCATTCAATCCCTTCAATCCATGATCCTTACCTTATTTCAACCAATTCAACCTTTCATCGACCTTGACTCCTTTTTCAAGGTATGTCCAAGCCCGCTAGGTTGAAAACCCGAAAGGGCGGCCTAGGCATAAGTTAGGGCACAAAAAATAATAATAATAAAAGAAATCAGATCAAGAACTACGAATGGTCTGATTCCGCAAGGATACGTAGGAATCCTCATCTCGAGGTCCAACCGCTTCAATAAAAATAAATTAGTCATGGTCTAATGATTTGATTTTCCAGAATTCAGGAGCATTCTCTTTCTAGATCCCGACATAGACTCGAGTTTGAACCTAGCCTCGTTAAAGCCTTTTCCCACCTACATTTATTTAAGTCACAAATTCAAACCTTTTATTTTTCAATCCAAGCTCTCCTTTTCCCCGAAGGACTCTCCAATAATTCCGTGGTCTCTGGCGATACTTGGCTTTGCCTATATCAACTTCCCAAAGAAGAATCCCCAGTGCACTCCCCAGTGAAAACTTTCAATGTTCAAGACATAGCAACTACATTTCAATATTAGATCAACTACATCGCAATATCAAATCAAGTACATTTCAATCAAAGCTCATAATACCTAATTAAAGGCAGGCTCACCCAAAGTGGGGGCTTCCTATATATGTGGTGGTTCCTCCAAATTAAATCAAATTCCCGAAAAGTTGTAATCTGCGGACCTAGTTTACGAATCCTGATCATTTACTAAAAACGATTTCGAAAATCATTCTAATCAGTCTATCATTCTATCATTCTACACATCATCCTAGCTTTGCAAAATCCTGACCTTGCATTGCATTTCATCTTTTAGCCTTGCAAAATCCTGACCTTACATTACATTTCATCTTCTAGCCTTGCAAAACCCTGACCTTGCATTGCATTTCATACATTCTAGTCTTGCATAACCCTGACCTTGCATGACGTGTCATCCCTTAGCTGTGCATAACATTAATCCTTGTATAGCGTCTCATGCATCCTTAGAGAGTCTAAGTTTGCATTATTGCATCATTATGTGATTTGTCTGAGTTGTTTGCACCTATCTGCTAACCTCTTCTTCTGCAGGTAATCAGATTGCTTGTAGTTATTATCCTGCATACTAACTTTGTTTTGCAGAGACCGGCGGTTATAGATCAGTTCTAAACTGCATAGCGTTTAGAATCGTTCTCCGTCCCGACACCGTATACTTTGACTTTCGGTTTCCGAACCTCGGCCAAAGTGGGGGCTCCCATGAGACACATAATCGTGTCTCCCCATTTAAGGATTCGATGATGAAACATACCGCGGCATTAGTTGGCGCGACCCAATGGAAGAGCAATCTAAAGAACCATTCCAAAATGTGTTTCGAAATGATATTCTAAAGCCTAATTAATTGTTCATGACGATTAATTGTATTCTAAGCCCATAAAATGTTTTAAGTCCATTTTAAAAGCCCAATTAAATATTTATTATTTTAACAGATATTTTTCATAAACATTTTTATTATCTTTGATAAGTAAATCAGATTTTTATTCCGTAAAATTCCATCTCCAGAATTTTATGGATAAAAAAGGTATCTTCGAAAGACGCGCAAACGAATATGCTCGAATATTCCAGAATATGCGGCGGACGCGGGCCGCGCCGCGCCACGTGCGTCCAAAGACATAAGCGAAGCGCGTCAGGCGAGCCAATGAGCGCCTGACACGTAGACTTTGTGACTCACACAGAAACCTGCGTCTGACGCAAGTCTTGTGTGAGACGCAACTTTCTTTTCTATCTTTTCAAAACGCGTTTACACGTGCTTAAACCTGATTGGGCTGGCTGCGTTAGGCACACCAATGTGCGCCTGACACGTGGCACTGCGCCTGCCACGTAGGACTGCGCCTGGCGCTGGTCTTGCGTGGAGCGCACGTCTCTTTTCGCCTATAAATATCCGGAATTTCCCGAATTACGGACGACTTTTGATATTATTATTTCACGAATACAAAAACTTACGAATACCTCTACAATACACTTCGAATTCTCAAAACTCAAATACTTTCAATACTTTCAATCAATTCTTAATTACTGCGTTCTTGATTCCACGATTGCTCCGCGTAAAGATCGTTGTGCTCCTCAATCAAAGCCGCATATGTATAATCCTGAGGGTCCTTGAATAAATTCTCTATTTTTATTGAAGTTACTAACCATTTATTTCATGATGTAGATCTTTAATATAAAATCGCTTTACTGTACATTCTAAACCTTTTTCTTTCTTTTTATTTATTTCTTTTTATATATTATCATACTTGCCTGATCATTATATGCATGTTATATGATTGTCCTTGCTTTTATCACCCACATGTTATTTTTGCTAGTCAAAGACCTAAAAAACTGTTCTAATATTAATCAGATTAATTTGGACAACCTGCTAGGTTCCTGTAATACTGATTGCATAATAACTTGTCACTAAAAAGTAGTCTTTTATGTGTTTCCTGAACCTACTTAGACTAAATATTTTTAGGGTGTTTAAAACATTATTTGATTATTCTTTGGCATAAAATTTGTAATGAATCGATATTTAGTAGAGGTCAGCAATGGGCAATATGGTTCTTGACTGTATTGTACCCTCACCCCTGAACTCAATCTTTGGTTCATTTTGACCATCTATGGAGTCAGGACGGGGAAATCTACATTGGATAATTTGTCCCTATGTTTTTCTCATATCCAATTAGGTTTATGATTCTTCCTAAAAGGAATTGTTGGCGACTTCTTTAATACAAAACAATTTTCAATAAAACCTTTACAGTGGGGTAGTCAAATCTAATACGCGCTCACACCACGTAGGCGAAATAAAAACACGCCTACAACTAGTTATTAAGGTTATGGAGTAATTCATGTTGGGGTTTTTTTCTCCTTTTTTTAAATGGAAAGATACACAAGTCAGGGACGTTTCTCTAGAGACTAAACCCCGACTTATCAAGTGAAACAAAATAAGAAAATTTACTATAGAAAAAGGTCAATATTATGGTGAATCGATAAAAAATGACCTTGAGATGCAACGCAGTCAGCAACAGGGGTAGCTTCCTTGTAGATGTGTATGGAGTTGGTGGTATGGATAGGTCAGCAAATGCCTAATACCATCCATAAGAAGCTGAATTTTCCAAAGGCATTGAGCTTTTTCGTGCAAAATATTAAGAATAATTAAGTTATCACCTTCAATAAGAGATATGCTTAAGGTTGTATTCCATAGCCAACATGAGGCTATTGCGAAACCCATGAGCTTCAACAAGAAGCGGGGAGGTGCGTGGTTCCGAGATTGAAGGTGCGGCTAGCAACATGATTACCAAGGTGATCCCTAATAACTACGCCTGCAGAGCCAAAGGTTCCTCAAACTGAGCCATCGAAGTTTAAATGAGGGAAACTGGAGGAGGAGGGGATCAAGCAACGTATATCTCCATTTTATAAGGAGTATGGAGAGGTCGATGAAGTTCATGAGAAATTGTACAAAATCATCGAACGTATGAGAGTATCACGATCATTAACGTAATCAAGAACCGATTTGAACTCGGTATTAACAAGACCTTCACGTTCTATCAAGTCTTCGGGTTTTAGGGGATCATCAAGAACCGTAAGGTGGTCGGCACAAATCCGGATTGCATTAACATAATCCAAAATAGGTTGGGTACCTTTTGTGATGGAGTGAAGTTTAGCTTTAACAACCTTGGCATGGCGGGTATGACGGGCAAATGTATGGGCTGGAATATCCCAGGCTTGCTGGGCGGTTGTGGTGTGGGATACCAACAGAATAATGCTCGGGTCAAGAGTGGTGTTAGGTGTGGCGGTAGTCGAGGTAAGAGTAGCAGAGGGAATGGATGAGTGCCATCCAAGAATTTAAATAAACCATGGCCAACAAGGATGGCATCAAGCTGAAGTTTCCAGGAGAGATAATTGAGGTTAGTGAGTTTGATTATCTTTGGTAAGGTTAACGATAATACGAGGAGTGTTAGGATCAACATCATTAGGGATAGTATTGGATGCCATGGAAGGGGATCGGGAGTGAGGGAGCCGGGAAAAAATTTGTTTGAGAGGGTATTAATCCTGCTCAGATACGATGAGAAAGTGAGGTTAATCTTATCTTCATTGATGAGATTTACGTACAACAAATATATAGTACAACACTAAGAGCTAAACTAGGAAAAGAAAAGCTATACAAAGATAAGAGAGAGAAGATATGGGAAGATATACAAATGATGTAGAGAATAATATCATGAACAAATATGATCAAATATCTTGAATAATATCATTACTTGATATTACTTCCTATAGATCCCCACTAACGGGTTCATGGACGGAATCTATTGAGTGGTGGTGTTTTGAAAATAAAATGGTGATATGAGGTGATGCAAGATCGAATCATCTTTATTTGCTTTCTTAGAGTTGTTGCATGGTTTTACTTTACTCTTAAAGTGAAGGTTTTACATGTAACCAAAAATATATCTTTTATTGTTATTGTTATTGTTAGCTAAGTTAGTTGATCAAAGTAGTTAATTTAGCAAAGGGCCGAAAATTATGTTGTAATTCATTTACTTAAGTTCCAAGTAGATAAGTTGTCACGAGTTGTAATAAGGAAAGATGAGTAGTCTAGTTAGGCGTGTGGTTTTTGTAAGGTTTATGGAAAGTTTTGCAAATCTTTCCTAAATCAAATATTTCCTTAAGTTATGCTAGATTATAGGCTAGTTTTAAGGGGGAACTTTCCTCAAGTTGTGCTAGTATCTAGGAGGAAACTTTCAATTGTTTTGCTTAGGAAATCCGGCCATGATATAGCTTGGAGGGCAAGGATTGTTTGCTCATCCTATATAAGTACACATCTAGTCCATAATAAAAGTAAGAATTGATTAATTGAAATTTCGGACTTCTTGTCTTTGTAAGGATTGGACATACTTTTCCAAGACTTTATTGTTTTTAGGAAGTGAACATAAACACAAGAACCTTAGTATTAGGCGAGTGAAACCTAAAACTAAGCGAGATTCGAGTGAGTTAGTGAGTGAAGCTAAAAAACTTATTCTCAAAACACCCCTAATTAGAATCCTTGGTGAGTGAAGCCTAGGTATTAGAGTTGGAATCCTTAGGAAATCATAGTGAAACTTGTGAGGAACTAAGCTAGATTCCGTTCACGGAATCATATCATAAGGTGGTTATTTAAAAGAAACTTCAGTGGTTATTTAGTGGTTATTCTCAAAAAGATCCTAATTAAAACCTCGGATCCAAAACATCAAGATAGCGACTGGCGACTAGCGAGGCGAGCTCCGCTTCAAGCACAAATATATAGCTAAATTGCCAAACTGTGAAACAAAAGATTTAAATTCTACTAGTAATTATAGGCCATAAACCGACATCATTTGACCCAGACAAGAATAAAGAAGATGCTAAATGTTATACAATCTTTGTTAAAAAAATACTGTAAAACCTTAATCATCTATCTTTCACATAAGGATCTCAAATCATTTTTCACAAATATTCACCACATCTTTTCATCAATATTCATAAAAATATAATCATTTAATATTTTGTTAGACTTGTATTAATATTTACTTTCAAAAGATCAACTAATAAAATTTAATTTGACATTATTTAAAATCGATAGGTATGACCACAACTATGTCTCTGAGATCGTTATTGAAAATCATATGAACTTTTTTTGTAGAATTGGTTCGGGTAAAAAATATTATATGGATGATTGATTTTCTCTATTTTTTTGGCTGCAACACCTTTTGTCTGTTTTGAAATTATATTAATATAAACATATGAATTTTCTTTCTTGTCATCACATAGGTACTTTTTTCCATCTCTCCTTATCTCTTCTTGTCATATGTTTCTCTCAGGTTAATATGCATCGCCCTTACATTACAAGTTACAACTCACATAAACAAGAAGCTATGTGCTTCAATAGCAAAAAGAAAAACTCTTCAATCTATATTAAGTACGTACGGTATTACATATATGGCCACCGCGGATTGAATTATGTTACAAAACCGGGTTGCTATTTGATTTGATACAATATAGGACGACGCTAATACACATGATAGTTGTTGCTTCGTTAAAAAAGAGAGCAACAAGAGTAAGCACTTAAAAAATAAACAAGCATATATGGAGCACTAAAAATGGCTACACATGCTACTATAGTACTAGATATTAGTAAAAAGAAGGGAACTTAATTTTGGAGGCACAACTACCACGCCCTTTTGGAATATAAGGGCAATTGATGAGCTTCCTCCCAGTTCTATCCGCACACAATGTGACTTGCCAAAGCTGGCTTTTACCCTGACCATTGTGGTTACACTCAATCCATGGATGAAATCCAATGGATCGAGTGATCGCCTTCTTAATAGATTTGAGAGAATAGAACTGGTTGTTTGGCCTGACTCCGGCTCTTGCTAGAGCGTGGAGGACGTTCGCCCTGCTCTTGAGGTTTAGAGCAGCCTGAAAATAGGGGATTTCACCTAGGGATGATTTTGAGCAAGTTCCATGTTTGTTCCATTCATGCACCCAAAACTTCCTTCCTATTTGTGGGCATGTGAAAGATGGCCATGCCTGTCTTAGCCTGCTCTCCAAGGGTTTAAGCTGCTTACAAAAAGTGGATCGAACTTGTTAGCATTAAGAAATCTAGGTCTAGGAAATGGAGATAATGTTCTCAAATGCATATTACTATTGCCATCCAAAAATTGTTTGTGCTGTGGAAAAGACTATATATAATTTGTCTACATTTCCTAGCATGATTATTATTTTAAGATCTTGTTCTCCTTATTTGTTTTATTCTCTCACATAACTGTACTAATTAAAGAAACTAATATTTACTTTTTTTGTTTCTTTTTAACACTTTAACTTTTGTATGATTCATAAATTAACCGGTGATGACCATGATATTATATATTTATAGTATAAAAAAATAAATGTCCGTATTCAAAATGTTGAATTAATCTCAAAGTATTTTATCAATATCGACTTTTTATTTTAGTAATTATAGCAATAAAGTACATTATCGGTTGAAAAGATTGTGTTGCAAACTTGAAGATTTAGAAAGTGAAAATGTTGCAAAGAATTGATAAGAAACCAAGAGAGCATTGACTGAAGTAATCATTATTCATGGAACTAATGTTTAATTATTACGGTTGATTTTACCCATAGTAGTATTTTTCCTTAAAAAATTATTTTTTTGTTTAAAGGTACGTTAAAACGAACATGGAATATTTAAGGATGCTGGCCAGTGGCCACCCAAACAAGTTAAATCTAAAAGTTTATAAAAAGAAACAATATTATGGGTTCCTTCAAAATTAATATACTGACAGGTACATATAGACATAAATGTCATGTTATGAAACGTTAAATTAAGGAGAATACTTTAATTCTATTAAATAAAACATATAGTGCAACTTGAAGGTCCAAAAATATTTCAAAAAGAGAAAAACTAACAAATTACAAGAAATATAATGTGATGTAAGAAAATCATACCCGAGCAACGTCGTAGTTGTCGTCGCCACAATTGTAAGGGAAACTACCATCATTATAATAAGGCCAAAACCCATAAATTGTAAAATCTGGGTTAGGCTTTCCTGTGGGCGGGTAGCAACATTTTGTGCCTCTCTGATCACAGTATGATCCTAACCACTGCACCCAACAAAATAAAAGTTTAGCATCATAACTTCATTGCCGTATTGATCAATGGCAAAAGAAAAAACAAAAAGTCGTCGTTATTCACCTAACCATTCGCTGGTTAATCAGAGTATGTTGACATTCTTACCCTTTGTTTTTTAAACTTTTGTATAACTTTTTTTTTTTTGAAGGGAAACTTTTGTATAACTAGTAACCGTTAAAAAAAAGGAATTGAAGAAAAAGAAACGAAACTAATAAACAAAATAATGTACCTGTTGCACCAGATAGAAGGCACGTAAACCACTGTTGGTATTTCCAAGAGCTACCACTGCTAAACTTAGGAACACGACGAGTTTCGTCAACAATGAGCTTCCACTTTTCCCCATTTTTTTTCTCTCTCTTACAGAGGTGTGATCGTTATTGGTTATGTTTGAAGAATAATCCGTAGATATAGGTCCATTATATAGTATCCTTTCCTTCATTAATAATTCTTGCTTTCTTTGCTATTTATTATTTTTATGACTTTTATAAGATTATCACCCTTATTATTGCTCATTTGCTTGTTTCAGAAGTTATTGCGTACAACAAGGATACCACGTGAAAGTATATAAGCTATTTACGTTTTTATAACATGGTGTATTAAATTTAAAGATGTGTGTAGTATAAAGTTGGAAGAGATCACCTCAACGGAAAAGGCGAAAATTAAAAACGGAGAGGCTGAAGTGGATAGATTATCTATTAGTATAGTAGAGTTATTAACAGAAATAACAGATGTACGTAGTAAATACTAACCAGGAAAATTTTTGAGCATATGCATGACTTAGCTTTTTTCCAATTTCTATAGATTGTAACATTTTTATGGTCATGCTTTATAAGACGTAACAACTTTGATCGAGCTTTATTAATATCTTTGATAAAATATTAATGAAAATTATAAATTGTTAATATACGATAAATATATATAAGTATAATCTAATATTTTTAAAACATAAATAGCGATTATTATGTATTTATATCAATATGAAAAGTACATTCAAGATTCGTATACAAATAGCATGAAAACTAAATTATTTTATAATTTGTCCTAAAAAAATTGTTATATTTAAAACAAAGCTAAAAAGGAACTTCCTTTGCATATATTTGAAAAACTATACTAAGATTCTATTGAGTCAATAACATGAAAACATTGACTCTACTTTCAACAAACTTGTTCAAATACAATGTACAGAAATTATATGCTATTATACTTGTTCGAATCTAAATAACGCAGGTAAGTAAATGAACACATCATGTTCCACAATATCTTTGCATGCTCCGTTTGTCTCGGAGAGATGGTGAAATTAAAGCAATCTTCATATTATGCTTTGCCCATCACAATTCACAAATGTATATACAGTGGCTGATTCAAAATATTTGAAATTGGAGATGCAAATTAAAACCAAGTTGTCTTTTCTACTTTTAATTTCATACTTTACGGCTGTACCTTTTGAATTTTTGTACGATATGGAGAGTCCGAATATAATGAACATTTATTTCCTCGAAGATCATCGATATCAAGCCAAGAATTAAGGATGCGATTGCTCACCACGGGGCCATGAAGGCCTTCCATAGTCCATGGTATATCCATAGCATATACTCGATTGTGAAAATGCCTTGCCACTTTTTTTTTTGAGTGTGAATGAGCACTTAAGCACAGTATTATAGACGGATTGGAATTCGTTCTCCCCTTAGTACCACATCCATAGACCACAATTACTTTGTTATTTAAGTTAGAGGACGTCCACACCGCCTCTGTATTCATATAAGAAGATATACTTTAATTTATGTTTATACGTGTTGCCACACATCCTTATTATGCGTCCAATATGTTATTCTTATAATAGAGGTTGAGGTGGTGGAGTAGTGACATCACTTCCCACCTCATATCCCTGAAGTATAGGGATCAAACCTCATGGGACTCATTTGAGTCCCCTTATCCCCCTCAAGTGAGTCTCCTTCATCTTACCTTAAAAAAATGTTGTTCTTATAATAAATCCAAGTACAAGTGCTACTCTCATGTATATTATATAAATTCGCCAATATTGAGTATAGTAGAAAGATACGGGATTAACTAAAAAGAGACAGGATTCAAACATGGGATTCGAAGGATTTAAATAGAAGTATTGGTACAATTTGTTTTATTTTGTTTTTAAAAGTATAAAAATAGAAATTGGGTTGAAATTGATGTTTCAAACTAGTAGGATTAAGAGTGCATTCTCTTCACCTTAAAAATCCTGAATTGAACTTATTGGACCTGATCTAACTTATTGGAACTTATTGGACCTGATTGGAACTAATTACACCTGATTGGACCTGATAGAAACTTATTAGACCTTATTGGACCTCATTAAAACTTATTTGACCTTATTTGACAAAAAAATTTGATGAGTAATAACATAAATACTACCCCTCAAAATTTGTTATGACATAATAATTATTAAACTTGACCCTTCAAAAAAAATAGTAATTATTAATCTCTTATGAATAACATTTTAACAAAAAATACTCCTTCTGTATTTTTTTATCTTTCTCAATTGGAATCTTAACACTATTTACAATTAGAGAGAATCTTCTAAATTCTTCACAATATATAAGAAAAAATATAGTCATGTGGGGTCTTGTTTGATTCGTCTTAATGAGTACTTTATTAATATTAATATAATCGTTATAATTTTTACTAATATATAGCGAAAGATATATAAGAGCAAAGAAGTGCATTGACAAATGCGCACAATGAAAGAAAGAAAGATAAAAAATACAGAGGGAGTAGTAATTATTAATCTCTACTAATTTAATGACGAATTACAAAATATTATAATTATGATGATTATTATTGATAACCTTATTTGACCATGATTATAATATTATTATAATAATAACATAATCAGCTAATAGTAATATGAATAATAAAATAATGGACAAAAATACGAATATAATACTATATAATCATAGTAGTACTTTAATTAAAATTATAATTTTAATATATTTATCATTGATTATTTGGACCTTATTGGAACTTATTAGATCTGATTGGACATGATTGGAACTTATTGGACCTTATTGGATCTGATTGGACATGATTGGAACTTATTGACCTGATTGGATCTGATTGAAACTTATCTGAACTGAACTAATCTGAACTGAACTGAACTGATTGGACCTGAAACTTAATTTTTTAAGGTGAAGAGAACGCACCCTAAGTAGCTCATGTGATGATAGTGAAATATAAGATTGAGACTCCTTTCACTAAAAAAACACTTCTTTCGTAAATGCATATTAGTAGATACTACATGTAGGGGTATGCAAAGACCAGGGTTGGAGCGGACCAGACTGAAAATTCAGGTCCGGTCCTCGGTCTGCAAAAACAACAATTCTTGGTTCCCGATCCTGTCCGAAAACTCGGAATTTTATTAGTTTTTAAAAAAAAAATCTGGTTTTTTTTAGTTACTTCATCTTCCAGAAATTTAGAATGCAACATTAAGTCATTTCTCTAACTCCCTATCTTCCTTCTCCTTCCTCTAAGAGGTCTAAACAGATCCAAGAAGATTATAAAAAAATATTCTATATGCGTAAATTTTATTTTTCTTCGCAAAACAGGTCCCAAAAGGTTCGGACCTGGACTGGACCTGATTTTTCCAGACCTGGACCGGACCTGGAAAATCTTGTCCTGTCCCGATCTAAGAAATTCGAGAACTCCGGTCCACAGGTCTAGCCGGTCCCGATCCGGTGGTGCACACCACTAACTACGTGTATCTAATTTAGTTCAATAATGTACATTATACTCGGAGATATCTTAAATAGGACTATAGGAGTATTTATCTAAGAGAAAACATCGACTAATATATACTAATCATGCGCAGACAGGATTAAATTACTTATATATGGTGTTTTAACAATTGAAGATATCAAAGGTAATAATCAAACATTTACAGTTAATTGACAGTTTGGATTTTATGAAGATTAACAGTTAGCCCAAATACTCCTCTATCCCATAGATAAGCCATGTATGATTCATTGATTCGTTACACAACCTCTTATGTAAACAAGTGAGCTCTTGTCAACTCTCTCTCTCTCTCTTTCTCTCTCGTCTTCTTTTCTTTATACAACTCTATCCCTCTCTTTTTTGGGGTAAACAAGTGAGCTCTTATCAAGTATAGCACTTTTTAAAACGATCAATAATTACTTCCTCTTAATTATCAATAATTATACTCCATGCATCAATAATTACCCCCTTTTATCTAAAATAAATTATCACATAGCTCTAATGTTTTATGAATATATCATAGTTTTTCTAAAAGATTCTTTATAATGATTGGAGTAGGTCGTATCAACAAATGAAATTTTCAGTTGCATCATTCTCATTTTCCATACTTAATCTTAGTATAATACTGGCTTTAATCCGGTGCGATTATCCTATATAAGACTTCCCCACATTTTCTAATATATATAATTAAATTATTGAAATTATTAATTAAAACTAATAGGACTTTATGTCCCGAAGTATTTTGATGATAATAAACACAATTTTGTATATATAATATGTTTGGTTGTTTCATGGTACAAAATTGTCAATAGATGTTTGGATGATCAAGATTGCTAATCACGAGAGAACGTAAGACTTCTAATTATAGCTGAACATGTAATAAGTAACCAAATTAGTATGTTTGACTATGTGTGCTATTTAAAAAGGGTTATTATGGAATATGACATTATTGTGTTTATTTAATTTTACTAGAGCTAGTGAAATAAATAAACACAATAATAAAAATTACATAAAATTCCATTGAAATAAAAAGGGGATTTTGAAAATCTGATTTTTCTTATAAAGAAACAAGATTTCAAAAATCTGATTTTTTACAAAAAAAGAAATTAATATTTTGCCGAAAATATATTGCAAAAGATAACTTTCTAGAAAGATAATATTTCAAGAATATTTAAGAAAGTTATCCTTATTAAAAGATATGATAAATCCTTGAGATATGATCACATCTTTTAACAAGGAAATCGATCTTCAAAAATCTGTTTTAAAAGGAGATCACTCATCTCATTTAAAGATGCGTTTTTCAAGCAACTATCTTGAGCATTTTACGAAAAATGAAATCTCTAGCAGCACAAACTATCGGCATTGCTAAGTTGGTTAACTAAGAGTTTATCGAAGCCTTTATTTGCTTATTTGAGAAACACTTTAGAGCGTGTTGGGTTGAGTTCGAGAGTGTATTCAATTCAATTAGGCAGAATTAATTACTTTCAGCGAATTTGGTGGACATAGATCTCGGAGTAGAGATTGAACCACGTTAAAATTCCTGTATATCTTATTTATCTTCTCAATTGTTTGATACACCATATATGCATCTTGGTTCAACTTAATCTCAAAATCAATATTACAGTTGAAATACAATGCATGTTACAATGCTACAGAATTTTAAAAGTTTAAGAGAAACTTTACCCACTCAATATATCCACCCCTTTCATCGAGTTATTTCTTGCTTGCTAACTAACAAAATCATAATAGAAGGAATATTAACTCGATAGTTGGCACTATTTCAAACTACTAAATTATTGAAATTGATGTCGGAAACTTGGTGCTTTTTCGTCTTCTTTCATTCGTTTCTTTTTCTTTAAACTCTTTCATTCGTTTCACATAATGCTTTCTTTGGGGAGAGATTTGTATTGGAGACATATGAAGAACTTATTAACATGGGAGCATGCTTTACGGGTCACCTCACATGCTGCACCATTATAATAGATGGTTGACTTCTTGATCACTAAAGAATGCACATGTACGTTAATAATATGGAGATTAGCTATTAGTTTAACATGAAACCTAGCTTACTTACCAAGCCATTCCCTAACCTTCATGAAGTTGCTTATTTGGTTAATTACTCGTAGAAACATTAAGAACACCATATAATAGTACTAATAGTGGGGGACCTATATTAATTCAGGTAAAAGGTGTTAGTCGACACCCTAAATAAATAATAAGTCTTGTCAAAGACTGTCTTACAATAAAATTATGGTAAAAGCACATTACTTTATTCCCAACAAGAATCACTTTATAAGTTAAAAGAGTCACTCTTAGATAATAGATCACCTTGTATCTTAAAGAGGTCACTTGTATTATAAGTGACTCCTTTGAAACAGCAAGTTACCTTCGTCTTACCATTAATCATGGTAAAACAGTCTTATATAAGATTTTGTACCAATTAAAAAAGTATTTATTTACCTTTCCATCCGGCCTTTAAAAAGAAATTAGGTTGATTACCAATTTAATAACCCCCAATTTACAGTCCAAAAACCTAAAATTAACACTCCAAAACTAGAATTTGAAGTATGCCGCCGAATTTCATAATAACAATTAACAAACATCGATTACAATATTTTGTCATAAAAACCAAAGAATTAATTATTTTAGTCGCTACATCTATGCAGAGTATAATTATTTGGTTTAACATATAATTAATAAATTATAAATGTACATTTATAAATTTTAATATTTTCTTTTTCATTATTAATTTTGTTTATTGATCATTTTTAGATGTCCCGCACTCATTGAGAGAACTAAAATTGCAATGCGACGCGTGAAATAATGAAATAATGATCCTCCGTGTTCAATTTCCTTTGCGCGGTGCAATTATGGATTCCTCCTTTGCTTAATTAAATATGAACGCTCAATTAATCCACCGCTACTTCTTTGCATTAACTTCCAACGGCCGTACACTGCGGATCACGGACTGTACTACGGTTATCCGGCTATGCCGTCTAAAGTTGATGCCAAATTTTTCACTCCTTTTCCCTTTTTTTTTTTGTCAATGAAGTGAGATCTAACCCCATTCGACAATAATGATTCTTGTACTAGTTATTAGTTGAAAAAATTAATAGCATTTTGGACAGAAAAGAAAATAATAACATTTGTACAAAAATACTCCCTCCGTCTTTTTTAGTTGCTACATTTTGCCATTCTCGGGTGCCTCAATTTACTTGCTACATTTGCTAAATGTTTCTACTTTTAGTATGTGGTACTCACATATTATTTACCTTTATACCCTTATTTTTGTCGTCATTACACTAAAAGACAACTATTTTATGCTTTATTGTTCTACTTTTCAATGGTCCCCAATGTTTCCTTGACAATTGTGCAAAAGTAAATGTAGCAACTAAAAAAAGACGGAGGGAGTATATTTTAATGAATTTTGATTTTTCAGTGACACCGCAACTTGTAAATGTAATGATAATTCTCAAAAACACCCACTATTATGTAGTTTTTTTTATATCTTCAATAGTACCATTAATTAAAACAGTTTCATAGGAAAAATAAATGGTTAGCATGAGCCTCTCTACAAGCCTTGCTAACCTTCTGTCCATGCTTAACTAAGGTATGGTCAGTTGGGGCCATAACATCTGTTGTGCTCTTCATAGGGCTTGGAAGGAACTTAGCTTCATAGCTTGAATAGAAATTGAGTGTATGAGTATATTATTCATATTAATGCTTAAAAAAATCCTAACATACATAACCACCATTTTTTTCCCTCTCCACTGTTTCCTATCGCCTGTTGCCATGGATGGCGCTGTTTCTGACAAAACACCACCACCGCCGCCCCCTCCTCCACCGCATCTGCCCCATCCTCTCAACATTAATTCTCCTTTTTATCTCGGCACCGGTGATCGTCCTGGCAATTTCATCACTACGACTCGTCTTCATCTTGACAACTATGATGATTGGGCTGCGGATATTAAAATGGCTCTTGAGGCTAGGCGAAAGTTTGTTTTTGTTGACGGCACACTCACTGGACCTGAGCGTCGTATACCATGGCCGACTAGGTGATAATCAATGCCATGATTGTTTCATGGATTACTAATACCGTTGATTCTGAGGTAAAATCCACTTTATCTAAGTTTCGTGATGCTCATCGTCTATGGGATCATTTACGTATTAGATTTGCTTTGGTTAATGGTCCGAAAATTCATCAAATTAAACATGCAATATCTAAGTTTGAGCAACCCAAAACGATGTCTGTTTCAACCTATTATGGCATATTAAATAGTTTATGGGAAGAACTGGACAAACATGAACCCTTGATTTCGTGATCATGTTGTTCTCTTTGTGATGCGGGTTCGCGTAATGCTTTTCGCCATGATGAACAACGACTTCATGAATTTCTAAAGGGATTACACTTGGATTTTGCTCCTTTACGCTCTAATATTCTCTCGTCCGACCCTTTGCCCTCACTTGATCGCGGTCTATCACTTGGCGATTCAAGACGAGAGGGTTCAGTCTTCTGTTTTGCCGAGTACTTCCCCCTCATATGTCGTGGGATTTGCTGTGCCAGCTGCAGCCAGCAGGGGTCGTTGCGCCCCGATCGTCTAGTGTGCTCTCACTGCCATAAGCCGGGTCATGACAGCTCCCGGTGTTGGACCCTTCATGAGTGCACTCATTCTTAGAAGTTTGATCATGATGCAAGTAAGTGTTACGAGCTTGTTGGTTATCCCGAAGGCTTCAATAATTCTCGAAGCTCCGAGCCTCTAATAGGCTGTCGTAGACCTGTCAAAAATAATTCATGCAAAACCTTCTAACAATGTAGTAGGGTAAGTAGGGTCGAATCCACAGAGAGATGGTCGTTCTAATCTAGCTTATAAGGTATGGAGAAACTAAACAAGATCAGAGATATTATAATTAATGTTCTAAACTAATAAATGAAGAAAATCAAAGTAAGAAGTTCTAGGGCAATGGTTCACCATGTTCATAAATATAATCTATCAAAATATCATCAATAGTTCAGTTAATCAGATATCTAGAGCAAAGATTAATCCTACGGTCGAGTCTTAACGCTCTCAAATCAACATATGCTAGTACGATCGCTCGACATAATCAAATTTGCTAATTGTAGGTAAACCTCTAAAGAGTACTATCTCTCGATCTATGACTCGATATTAGCAATATTTAATCAGACAATTAATTAGATTGCAAGATTAACAATAAAAATACTAATCAATAACTAATCAAACCATGAATAAATATCAATCAATAATCATATCATATAAACATGGATTCCCAATCCCTAGAATATAAGACTACTCAATCATGAAACAAAGAATAATTCCTACATCTACCAAGGAAAACATAATGAAAGAAAACAATGAAATAAAGAAAAGGAAATAATATAACTCATGAAAAATCAAGAACAAGAAAAACTAGGGTTTACTACTACAAAGCTAGGAAGAAAAAGACTAAGTGTTTAAACCTAAAAACGCAGAATTATAAGGTGTCCTAATCGAAAATACTAAAAGCCTATTTATAGTTTTTACAAAACCGGCTAAAAAAGGCAAAAATTACAGCTTCCGAAAAACCGCCCGGTCGGGCGCGTAAACAATTTTGGTGCCTCTTTCGCCCGGTTGACGGGGAGAACAAGTCTTGTGCTCTGATGAAGATTTCTTCTCGCCCGGTCGGACGAAACCTCCCGGTCGACCGGGCGGAAAAACTACGATTTTGCGTCAACTTGCGAAGGCTGTATCTCTCGAACCAGAAGTCCATTTGAGGCGTGTGACCTATCGTTGGAAATTCCTTCAAGTCTAGTTTCCAATCCACTTGGAATTTCTTGATTATAAATTTTATATCAAAAGTTATGATCAAAATAGTGAACAGATGTCAGTTTTGGCACTTCTTTCACTAACTCTTTGCTTCATTCTAACTCGAAATTGTCCTAAACGGATGCATTGTGATCCTTGTGCAAGCTATCTTCATCCTCAATGATTAATAGGCTTGATCTTAGATAATCATAATTAATTTGCATTAAAATAACCTGAAAATCATCGAAACACGCAAACGGGGAGTAGTAGAGCACAACTTACGTAATTCATGCCATTATGCACCTAAATGCTCTAAAAGGAGTTATAAATGCAATCAAAATGCATCGAAAAACTATATAAAAGTGACACATCAAACTCCCCCAAGCTAAACCATTGCTTGTCCCTAAGCAATAAAATATAGACACGGAAAAAGTAAGACAACCTACAATATAGGTTTAGAACAGGGCTAAACACTCAACTGAAAACACAAGAGATATAATCATTACACAAATCAAACATCGAAACAATATCGAACAAAGCCGCATAGCATGTCATGTATCGCAATCGACTCTCCAATCATACCACATACCATCTCTCCCAAGCTGGATTTAACCAAACCTGACAGACCTCACTATAGTCATGTGCGCTCAAATCTCTCATGTGTTTAAAGGATAAATGATGACACTCAACCTAAAACAAGTCGACTCAGATGAAACATATACTCTTTAACTTTGACTTTTTGACTCACTTAATACTCAACAATACAATACACAATGATCAAGAGGACTTTTAAGGGTTGTAATGGGGCTAGCTGAGGTTAAAGGTATGGAAAATAATTTGGGTATTGTGGTGGAAAAACCAAGAAGGGGGAGCATCATATAACTGAAAACATGACCAAGAAAGGTCACGACAACTCAACGCAATAACCAATAATCTCCAAATATAATCAACAACCTTTTTCACTCAAGAAATTCAATCATAACCCTTCTTATTTCACTTTATTCATAACTTTTTTTTACACTTTTGCTTTATTTCATTTTTCATTTTTTTTTGTGTTTCTTTTTTCGAACTTTCATTTCAATTTTTAAGCTCACTAAACATATTTTTCCATCTATCTAAACCACAACCAGAGCATTTCAATTCAATACAAACCGAACCAAAACTAATACTCGCTCCCCCAAGCTAGGCTTGGGACAAATATCAAATGAGGCCAATGGCTTGTAATGTAGGTAGCAATCAAACATAGTCAGAAAAGGGTCAGCGGGGCTAGAGGAAGGATAATATGAAAATAAGAATAACTCTGGAGCTATGATCGTAAAATGAAACGCCTCAATCATATCAAAATGTATGCACTATCAAATATCAAGGAGTACCAAGTCAAAATCAAGATCAATGGGACAACCGAGGAACTAATCACACATGAAAGAACATAACTGACACGGATACGTCAGTTTATAGGCACAAAAGCTCACTTGGGTTAAGTTGTCTGCACAATAAAGTTAAATCGAGCCAGAGAGAGATCAATCAATCTTACCACAAACCATCAATTGCGAAACAATCGTGCTATAAAGTATCATGAACAATATGAGTGACGCTTATGAATTGTAGTAAGATATCAACAATTTTCTCAAAAAGTCTTAGCAGTTGTCCCATAGATGCAACTAAAATGAGATGAAATCTAATATGAGATGAAATATGCTAATGCAACTAAGAAAGCAGTACAATTTTTTTGGTTACACGTAAACTCCCACTCTTAGTGAGTGGTACAAACCGTGCAACATCCTATGAAAGCGAAAAAAATCTATACTAGAAAGCAAATAAAGGATAGAATATCCCTCCCCCAAACTAGAATCTGCAGTGTCCTCACTGCATAAACCAGTTTAGAGAAAGAACAATATCGAACCCCAACAATCATGTAACACCAAAGTCTCCCACAAGCACCTCAGTTCACCACTAAAACCACACACAAATCCCAACAATCCAAACAATGTATACTAAAGAATATCAATAAGATGGCATCAAAACAAATATTCAAGCAAAAATTCAAAATTAACATCAAGAACGGAAACAAAATAGACAATAGATACTTACTACCCAATGAAATGGGTGAAGATGTCAAATATGCTCGAAAATTACCTCTTAATGCTTCGTGAAGGCCAACTTGAACCAACTTGTGCCACGTTGAACGAATCTTTTTTTTTTAATATCGTTCCACCTACAACAAACACAAAAAAGAACACACTAAAGTGAGTAAAATCACTAAAAAGGGATGAAACAGAGATAAAAATCAAAATAAAAAGTAAAGAAAAGAAAAGAGAAAATAAGTTAAAGCTCGGGTTGCCTCCCGAGAAGCGCAAATTTAAGGTCTTGCATGACCATTTAAGACTAGTAGATCACTCATAATAGTTCAATGCTCTAAGAAGCTTATCATATGTTCCTGCAAACATCTCAGAGCATATTATATAAGAGTGGAAAGGAAAAATGAAACAAGTTAGTACTAAAAAATTACTAAAACTACAAAAAGAAAAATCAAAGGAAAAATTATATTTACAAGAAGAAGCAAAAGAAAAATCGTTAGTTTTTTTTACATGACTCAAAAGAAAGAAAAGAAACTAACTGTACATTATTTACATTATCATGAGAGTCATTCAAAGGGGGAGAAAGAAGGAACGATGGAGGATATAATATAGGAGAAGAAGGAATAATGTCAAGTTTTTGAGAGAATGAAACATGAGACTCAAAAACAGTATCAAATGGAACCGACAAAGACTCATGCATTATCTCACTCTCAACTTTAGACTCATATGCAGATGAAAAGTTTATCGAAAAAGAGTCAGACACTTCACTCTCAACTATGGATTCGTCGACATAGAGACACAAACTACCAACTTCACCAATTACACCCTCACCTTCTACCAAATTATCATGAGTCAAATCAACGCCTTTCTCCTCTGAAGTATAATTCTCAACACCAAAATCATTATCATCAAGTATAATCTGATGGTAAGTAGATTGTTGCACAACAAGTAATTCAATAGATTTCGCCATGTTTTGGTAATCATGAGCTAATTCATTTAAATCTTCATGTTGTTTAACAATATACTCTTTCATCATGTTAAAAAGTTCCTGACGCTCTGATGTTTCGGGTTGAAAATAATTATTCACTTCAGGTTGATAACATTGGGTATAATCAGGCACATAAGACTCATTAGGGTAATGGGAATATTCATAGGAATTCATGCACAAATTTTGTGAATTTTGACAATCATATGATGCATCATAAACATAATCATTCGCATTATAATACCCAGAATAATCATATTGCCCTTGATAATTAGAAAAAAAATCCCCCTTTGAACTATAATTATACCACTCCATGACAACACACTAAAACAGAGAGGAAAACAAAAAAAATATTCACAAAAGAAAGAAAAAATATATACAGTTTAATTTCACCAACAATAAAAGCTAAATAAAACAATACCGTCTCCCCGGCAACGACACCAAAATTTGATAGGTTGTCGTACACCTGTCAAAAATAATTCCTGCAAAACCTTCTAACAATGTAGTAGGGTAAGTAGGGTCGAACCCATAGAGAGATGGTCGTTCTAATCTAGCTTATAAGGTATGGAGAAACTAAACAAGATCAGAGATATTATAATTAATGTACTAAACTAATAAATAATGAAAATCAAAGTAAGAAGTTCAAGGGCAATGGTTCACCATGTTCATAAATATAATCTATCAAAATATCATCAATAGTTCAGTTAATCAGATATCTAGAGCAAAGGTTAATCCTACGGTCGGGTCTTAACGCTCTCAAATCAACATATGCTAGTACGGTTGCTCGACATAATCAGATTTGGTAATTGTAGGTAAGCCTCTAAAGAGTACTATCTCTCGATCTATGACTCGATATTAGCAATATTTAATCAGATTGCAAGATTAACAATAAAAATACTAATCAATTAGAGAAATCAATAACTAATCAAACCATGAATAAATATCAATCAATAATCATATCATATAAACATGGATTCCCAAACCCTTGAAAATAAGACTACTCAATCATGAAACAAAGAATAATTCCTACATCTACCAAGGAAAACATAATGAAAGAAAATAATAAAATAAAGAAAAGGAAATAATATAACTCATGAAAAATCAAGAACAAGAAAAACTAGGGTTTACTACTACAAAGCTAGGGAGAAAAAGACTAAGGGTGCGTTCTCTTCACCTTAATAAATTAAGTTTCAGGTCCAATCAGTTCAGTTCAGTTCAGATAAGTTCAGTTCAGTTCAGATAAGTTCAAATCAGGTCCAATCAGGACAATAAGTTCCAATCAGGTCCAATAAGTTTCAATCAGGTTCAATAAGTTCCAATCAGGTTCAGTCAGGTCTAATCAAGTCCAATAAGTTCCAATAAGGTCCAAATAGTCAATGATCAATAAATTTGAATTAAAATTTTAATTAAAGTACCACTATGATTATTATATAGTATTATATTTGTAATATTGTCTATTATTTTATTATTCATATTACGATAAACTGATATGTTATTATTAACTTTTTTAATTAAAGTACCGTTATGATTATATAGTATTATATTTGCATTATTATCTATTATTTTATTACTCATATTACTATTGGCTGATTATGTTATTATTAAAAAATATTATAATCATGGTCATATAAAGTTAACAATAATAATCATCATAATCATAATATTTTGCAATTCGTCTTTAAATAACTAGATATATCATGTTTTCCTTACTAATAACATTGAAAGATATAAATGTTATTAATAAATTTCCTACAAGTGCTATATGAAATCAAAGCAACACTATTAGATATATTAGTGGTGAAAGTTGTGTATAGGCAAGCATATAAATAGTATTTTTTTGTTAAAATATTAATCATAAGAGATAGCTAATAATTATTATTTTGTTAAAAGATTACATTTTAATGATTATTATGTTATAATAAATTTTGAGGGATAGTATTTATGTTAGGGGTAATATTTATGTTATTACTCATCAATTTTTTTGTTAAATAAGGTCAAATAAGTTCCAATCAGGTTAAATAAGGTCTAATAAGTTCCAATCAGGTCCACTAAGTTCCAATTAGCTTCAATCATGTCCAATAAGTTGAATGAGGTCCAATCAGGTCTAATAAGTTCAGTTCAGGTCCAACAAGTTCAGTTCAGATAAGTTCAGTTTAGTTCAGGGTTATTCAGGTGAAGAGAACGCACCCTAAGTGCTTAAACCTAACAACGCAGAATTATAAGATGTTCTAATCGAAAATACTAAAAGCCTATTTATAGTTTTTACAAAACCGGCTAAAAAAGGCAAAAATTAAAGCTCCCGAAAAACCGCTCGGTCGGGCGACGGTGTTCTGAATTTACGAGCAAAGGGGAGATTCCGCCCGGTCGGGCGCGTAAACAGTTTTGGTGCCTCTTTCGCTCGGTTGACCGGGTGAACAAGTCTTGTGCTCTGATGAAGATTTCTTCTCGCCCGGTAGACCGGGCGGGAAAACTGTGATTTTGCGTCAACTTGCGAAGGCTGTATCTCTCGAACCAGAAGTCCATTTGGGGCGTGTGACCTATCGTTGGAAAGTCCTTCAAGTATAATTTCCAACCCAACTAGAATTTCTTGATTATAAGTTTTATATCAAAAGTTATGATTAAAATAGGAAAAATTTGCGAGAAAACACCTTATTTGTTTAACTTTTTGTAAGAAAACACCTTATATATTTTTTTTTGTGAAAAAACACCTTATATCTTCTATATTATAAAAACAACCACCTTGCTTCCGGATTCCGGCAAAAAAAAGTCAATTTTCCGGTTTGACCTCACTTTTCTTTCACTCACGCTATACATAAGAAAGTATGGGTTTCTATTTGTCTTTGTTATAATGAGGAGAGAGAAAAATGGGAGAGCAACTAGAAGGTTTCCAGAGTTCACACCATCTCCATTGATAAACATCTGGAAGGTTGATTCGATTCCGCCGCCATTCCTCCATTGATAAGCATCAGATATGTGCTCTTCCATTTTCTCTCTCGTTACCTCTTTCTCCACTCTTCCCATTTGTTTGTTTGTCTCTTATCTACCTCCCTCACAAATACAAATTGACAGATGCATCTAATTTGATAATTACTAACTTGTCAAATCTTTCATTTTCTCCATAATTTCCAATTTAGTGTTTGAGAAACTCGATTTTGAGAACGACAACTCAATTTCCAACTCAATTACAAGCTAGTAATGTGCAATGTGTACTACTGTTGCTCTTCCCACTTCCTTAACTTACTATTTAACTGTTCTTAGTTTAGAAAATAATATTAGTTCCCAATATATGTGTGCCATCAACTTGTGGCAATATATGTGGCACGATTAAGATTATAATTGGTTAATTGATAAATTTTTTTTCCTTGAATGTCAAAGGGTGGAAGAAATCGGATTCATTACACCAACAGAGGTCCAGCAACAAGGTCTTCCTGTACTTTTCTCGGGTTGTGATTGTGTACTGCATGCTCAGGTCATTTTCTGCCCCCTCTCGAATCTTCAATTTTATAAATCTCTGCACTCTTCCACATTATTGTTGCTGTGGAAATATAACCAATGATACTGTTACAATGTTGTGATATTAGTTATTTTTTTTATTGATTGTAAAGCAGCAAGTGGAAGCGTATAGTGAATGCAAACGAATATAAGGTGTCAAAGGGTTGTTTTAGATGACAGTAGTGTCTAAGTTAATATGTTGCTTGACAATTTTAATATGATGTGTTTAGCTTTGTTTAGTGAAAAATATATGTGAGAAGAGGTTAAAGACTTCCAATTGTCTTGAGCAATTACTGGCTTCCTTTGGTGTGTGTGGTTGAGTCAAGTGTTTATGAATTCAAGAGTTTGCAGAATTCTCATGCTTGCTGTCACACTATATTGGTAATGCTCTATGAGTTTAGAGCTATTGACTTAATCAAAGATCAGTTTCATGATGACTAATTTTATGATATTGTAGAACTTTGCATATTCTTCTTGTTGTTGATAACAGATGCAAGAAGTTAAGTGGGAGAAACAATGGATTGTGGGAGTTGGTTACTGTAATTTGTCAGTAGAAAATCCTTATTCAAAGAGGTTGACAATTATCTTTGTATCTTTAACAGTCTGAAGGTAGTCGGAAAATGGGAAGTTTCTCATATTTAGTATCGGGATAATCTTGTCTAATCAGATTCACCTGAATTTCTAATCTCATATTTTGTACGAAGAATACCATTTGACAACTAACTTTTCGCTACTTGATTAATGTTGTTGTCTATCAAAATCATAAACATTTTTTCTTTAATTGATGTTGCATTTGGCCTCATAATTCAGAACAACTAACTTTTCGATATTTGATTGCTTTACATCCCACCAAAGCCTCATATGCCCTTTTCAAGCAACAAGGCAAAGCTTCTGTTGTAGCTTAGGACAAGGACAGACAAGCAGCATCACGAAAAAGCATCCCAAAGCACAACCAAAGTGATACACTTCCTACCAGCTAACAAGGTATAAAACAAAGCAAAGTAGCGTTATTGATTTTTTGCTTCTGAAAACAAAGCATCTCCAATGTAGTTTCATTACATGTCTATCAAAATCATAAAAATAAATTAAAAGAACACCAACTATCTCTCCAAATCAATGCTGTGATGATGGTGGTGCTTGGGATGAACGAACATTTTGACATTCAGGCTGATCACCACCATTCTTCGGTGGCCTTCCTCTCTTTGCAGGCGGTTTTGGGGGGGGGGC
The DNA here is from genome assembly GCA_947648045.1 of Beta corolliflora. Classification (NCBI taxonomy): domain Eukaryota; kingdom Viridiplantae; phylum Streptophyta; class Magnoliopsida; order Caryophyllales; family Amaranthaceae; genus Beta; species Beta corolliflora. The sequence continues at coordinate 221,493 of CANSZD010000633.1, forward strand.
TTTTGGATTTTTGCACGTTGATTTATTATGCCCATAGTTCCCACAGTTCCCACATTTGTTTGGTTTTCTTTTTCTCAAAACCGGAGGTTCTTTTGGAGCCTCCTCTTCACCTTTCTCCTTAATCCTCTTCTTTTTTGATGGTCTTCCTGGCATCTTCTTAAACCCAGGGGGGTTGGGTTGTGGTTGCAGAGTTCTATCCCATTGTTTTATACCGGGCATTGGTTGAAACACGGGGAGAATATGCTAATAAGTAAGCCTCTCTACTATAAGCCTTATGTACATATTCTTACGGGTTGCCTCTCGTATTTCATAATACATTTAAAGGCGTGACAACAAGGGATACCAGACAACTCCCATCTAAAGCAGCCACAAGTTCTTTGTTTGAGGTCAACCACAAATCTGTCATTATTATGGTCAACCTCAAACAAATCAACATCAGATATAGTTTCAAAGCAATGTTTAGCTATATTAGATGCAACCTCTAGTTGCTTCATAGCGGCTGGCATTATACTTCCCTCAAACTTTCTTAGCCCGTCACGCTTTTCAAAAGCTCTTTTCATCACATATTGTCGTATCCATTCCATCATGGTCAAAATAGGTTTGTCTCTAGCTTCCCTTAAAACATTGTTGAATGATTCACAACAATTATTAAGGAGCATGACAGATTTGGACTTTGGATTAAATGCATGTCCGCTCCAATGCTTTGGTGGAATTTTGTCCAAATATTTGAAGGCATCTAATGACAAAAGCTTGATTGATTCCATTCCCTCTTCAAATCGAGCCTTGCATTTAAAACAACAAAGTAAGAAATAGTTAATATAGTTGTTAAAAAGATATGGTTAATTGAATAAAGGATTTGTTTTAAAAAAAACCTTTGTCGATGCTCTAGCTGCTTTCCAAAAGCTTTGCCTATACGCTTCACCGGCAAAAGCCAACTTAAAGTTGGTCCAGATATGCCTGACACAGTATCTAACATCTGCAGTTGGCACAACTCTAGCAAATGCTTCTAATAGACCCTGTATTAAACAATCACCAATGTGAATTTTATAATAATTCGTAAATTTGAATCATAGAAGATAGAAGTTTGGCATTAGGATATACCTTTTGTCGGTCAGACATGAAGGTCAACTCTTCATTCTCATGAACCCAGGTGAGGTCTTCAGTGACTGAACCAAGGTCGTTTGTTAACAAATCAAGAAACCATGTCCAACTGTCTGTATTTTCCACCTCCACCACTGCCCAAGCAACTGGAAACAAGTTGTTATTTCCATCTTTGCCAACAGCTACTAGACATACCTCCGGCCAAATCCCCTTTAAGTGACATCCATCCACCCCTAATATGTGCCTACAACCTTGTATGAAACCTTCCTTACAAGGTTGTAAGCAAACATACATTCTTTGAAAGACAATTGGAGGTCGTTCTATTTCGGTGACCATGACAAAAGCAGAACTACCGGGGTTGTATTTCTTAATTGCTGCTGCATAATCCCAAACTTTATTATATTGCTCTGTCGCACTCTCATGAATCAGATACAAAGCCCTTAACCTCGCATAATATGCCTTGTAATACTTCACATCAACAAAAATAAGCTTTCTAAAGTACTTCAAACTCAAGTTAGGCTCATCCCTAAAATGGTTCATATATCTTTCCGCTAAGAATTTAGATGTGACCTTAGGGTTGGCATTATGGAACCCACAAGTATGGTTTAGCCGCATGCCTTTGATTTGAAAAGTCTCTTCTAATTTTAGTTTTTTACAATGAATCTTGAACATGCACTTTCTGGAATCATTACAACCACATTTCACCAACCTACCTGCCTTGAAAGGACATTTACATCTGTACTTACAGTAAACGCTAACTCTTGTAGCATCGTTATGAAGGAAGTAGTAGTCATACCCGTTTAATATCGCATGTTGCCTTAGTGCCTTTCTACAAATATTTGCTGAAGGAAATTTCAAGCCCTTTCTCAGTTCAACGGGCTTCTTTAAGTCTACTTCTGGGTTGAATACGGGAGCCTTGTCGTGTTCCTCATCAGATCCAATGTCACTACCTTCCTCGTTAGAGTCTTCATTTAAGTCCTCATCTTCGGGAACATGAACTTCCTCACCTTCTACAATTTCTAAATCCAATTGTGATTCACCTGCAATATTTGGTTGACCAAAGCTCACATCAACACTTTTAGTCAAGTCTCTATCAACTCCCTCTGCAAAGAGATCACATTCTGTTCTATCCTCGTCCACAAACTAATCATACACAACATCATCAACTTCAGGTTCCCTAAGAGATTCGACTTTCCTTCCTGATTTCTTCCTCACATCAAGTTTGGCAGGTTTATTACTAAGACAACCAATATCTCCTCTTCCGTTTGAACCGAAACTCACTTCAGTATCCCAACCATCATTGGCGGCTAAATCACCCCAGTCATCTAAATTGGCACCACCAAGAATCCAACCTTCATTGTAACCTTCGTCATCACCACCGTCACCATATACTCTATTGTTTTCCTCATCTCCACTGTCATACTCTACAAAAATAGTGATATACCCATGCTCATCCTTAGATTCAAACAAATCATATGGGTTTGAATCAATCATAAATTCCATTAGGCCATTAGTTAAACTTCTCCCTTTTTTCCTATACCATATTTTAACTCCATTTTTATCACCAAAGTAGTTTGTTATAATTTGAGCTATAGTAAAGTAACACAATCGAGATATACCCCCTTTAAAAAACATTCTCCCTCCATCATATACCCTCTCTTTTTTTTCAAATACAAACTTTCCACCATACCATATCTTCAGTTGTACAGCCGTGTTAATCCCGATTTTAGGATTCAATATGGTGTTTGTTGTTTCCCTCCTGTCATAAATTATAAATAATGTTATTAGTATATCAAGTGAAATTTAAACAAAATTACAACATGAAAAAATAGATGACTCAGTTAGCAGTTAGGTGTCAAACTATGAATTTATTGTAGATGCAATATTATACAACTTTTTGTATGAAAAATACCCATAGCTTTTATGTAGCTTTTGCCTTTTTGTATGAAATTACTCATAGTAGTTAGGTGTCAAACTATGAAAATACTCATAGCTTTTATACAACTTATTGTGCATCACATTAGAGTATTGTGTAAGTATTCAATATTAATAAAGTAGATGCAATATATACCTTGGATTTTGATGTAGAGGAGACAAAGCACTGACACAATCTACTTTACTTTTTGTAGAGGAGCATGAGAGACCAGAGGCAAGCAAGAAGCTTTTGGCAGTATTAGGGTTTAGTTAAACGCAACAAAGGTTGAACAGAAGAATGAACAAAGAATCTGTTTTTTTTTAATTGTGCGTGTAGTTCAAGCGTAGGGAGAGAGATATAATAGATGGGTCAATGCCGGAAAGTTGACTTGTTGGCCGGATTTCGACATCAAGGTGGCTATTTTAATAAAAAATATTATATAAGGTGTTTTTTCACAAAAAAAATATATATAAGGTGTTTTCTTACAAAAAGTTAAACAAATAAGGTGTTTTCTCGTAAATTTTCCTTAAAATAGTGAACAGGTGTCAGTTTTGGCACTTCTTTCACTAACTCTTGGCTTCATTCTAACTCGAAATTATCCCAAACGGATGCATTGTGATCCTTGTGCAAGCTATCTTCATCCTCAATGATTAATAGGCTTGATCTTAGATAATCATAATCAATTTGCATCAAAATAACCTGAAAATCATCGAAACACGCAAACGGGGAGTAGTAGAGCACAACTTACGTAATTCATGCCATTATGCACCTAAATGCTCTAAAAGGAGTTCTAAATGCAATCAAAATGCATCGAAAAACTATATATAAAATTGACACATCAGCCTCCTGTCTCCAGCCATGGTCGTGGCTCAGCCAAAGCCAACACCACGTCTGTCCTCCCTTCGGCTGCTGCTGCCGTGTCTTCTTCCACCAACAGCACTTCGAGTCCTCTTTTCTCGGCTGAACAGTGGAAAGCCTTGGCCGACTTAATTGGTAACACAAAACTTCCTGATCATAGGTTGAATGGTATGTTTTCTTCTTCCTCTTGGATTATTGGCACAGGCGCAACCCATCATATTATGGGGGAGAAACATTGGTTATTTGATGTTGTTGATGTTTTCGATTGCCCCGTTGGTCTTCCTAACGGGGCCTCTGTTGTTGCTACTGATAAGGGTTCTGTTAGCTTATCGAACTCCATTATTCTCACTGATGTTCTATATGTGCCTCAATTTAGTTGCAACTTACTTTCAGTTTCACAGCTTTCTTGTGCTTTATCTTGTGTGGTACAATTTAACTCTTCTATATGTGTTCTACAGGACCACATAAGGGAGCTGATTGGAACGAGGCGTAAACGGAATGGAATTTACTATTTTTATGGAAGTGATGGCATACAACAGGTTTCGGTGAATCATGCATCTTTGGATTTTGAGCTCTGGCATCGGCGTATGGGTCATCCTTCTGAGTCTGTAGTGAAGTTACTTCCTCCTCTTTGTGGTCATAAGGGTAGTATTAATAAGGCATGTGAAATTTGGTTTCGTGCCAAATACTCTAGAGACAAGTTTACTATTAGTGATACTCGCGCTAGTCCCATTTTTGAGAAAATACATTGTGATTTATAGGGTTCTTATAAACATACCTCTTCTTGTGGTGCTCTTTATTTTCTTACTATTGTTGATGATTATTCAAGAGCAGTTTGGGTTTATTTGTTGGTTGATAAGTTGGAGATCGTTTTCCGCATGTTTATGTCTTTTAATTTGTAGCTGGTTGATCGCCAATTTTCTCAAACCATTAAAATAGTTCAAAGTGATAATGACACTCAATTCAATTGCTTGCTTGACTATTTCTCTGTCACTAGCATTATATTTCAAACCTCTTCTGTTGCTTCTCCTCAACAAAATGGGAGGCTATAACAAAAACATAAACATATTCTTAATGTGGGGAGAGCTTTGCATTTTCAAGCCAATTTGCCTATCTTTAGGGGGAGAGTGTTATTGCTGCTGCTCATCTAATTAATCACACCCCTTCTATTATCTTAGGCAATAAATCACCTTTTGAGCTTCTTTATGGTACTACCCCTGCTTATGAAGCTATTCGCACCTTTGGTTACCTTTTCTTTGCTCGTAATCACAAAACTCGGGGTGATAAGTTTGCTAGTAGAAGTCATAAGTGTCTCTTTATTGGGTATCCTTTTGGGAAGAAAGGTTGGAGGTTGTTTGATCTTGACAATAAGGATTTTTTTGTCTCTAGAGATGTCAAATTTTTTGAGAATGTGTTTCCGTTTTAATCGCCTGAAGATCACAACCTTACTCTCTCCTCTCTCTCTCTCTTCCATAACCAATCCTATTCACCCTGATTTTGATGATTTTCCATCACCTCTCCTTATCCCCCCTCCACAAACTCCTCCACACACACCCAAATCTCGCACTACAAAACTCCTAGCAGCCCCCTACACCTCACGCTGGCTTAAGCCTAGCATCCAACCCCATAAAAACTCCACAAAACGTGCCTCATGCTTCACCCGCTGGCTAACCATCTCTCGCTGGTCCAGTCCAACCCAAAATCCCCCCGATTTACCCCGCTGGCCAGCCATCTACCACTGGTCCAACCCAACCCCCAAACCCTTCGCCTGCTTCCCTGCTGGCCAGCCCTCTACCACTGGCCCAGCCCAAAACTCTACCCCCCTACCGATCGCGCACCCAAGCCAACATCTCCTTTTTCGCCTCTCCACCCATAAAATATCCTGGACTAAAGCCTCTCTCTTTCCAACGCTGAGGATTTGGGATCCTCTGCCCAACCCAACAACTTCCCTCTCTCTAATTCCTCAGCCCAGCCATCCCCCTTGTTGATTTCGGATGATCTGGGACGCGGAAAACGGGACAAAATCCCTTCGATTTTGTTGCGTGATTTTGTCCCCCATGTTATTTCTCCTTCAAGTTCATATCCTAATGCTTCGTCTCCAGCTTCTTCCTAAGGTAATCCTTATCCTATATCTCACTATATAAATTGTACCAATTAATCTGTTAAATATGGAAAGTTTATTGCGGCTGTTGTTACTACTAACGACCCTCGATCTTTTAAAGAGGCTATGAAAGATGCCGCTTGGTAGGCATCTATGCAGGATGAGATTCGTGCCTTGGAAGAAAATGGTACTTGGACTTTGGAAGAGCTTCCTCCCGGCAAACGTGCTTCGGGAAGTCAGTGGGTATATCCCACTAAATATTTTTCTGATGGTTTTGTTGAACGACTTAAATCTCGACTTGATGTTTTGGGCGATCACCGGGAGGCCGGAGTTGATTATAATGAAACTTTTGCACCAGTTGCTAAAATGACTACTGTCAGGGATTTTCTTGCCATTATTGCTTCCAAACATTGGGAGCTTCATCCGATGGATGTTCATAATGCATTTCTTCATGGTTATCTTGATGAAGAGGTGTATATGAAACTTCCTCCTGGGTTTCAGTGTTCTAATCCCAATCTGGTTTGTCGCCTTCGAAAGTCATTGTATGGTTTGAATTAGGCTCCCCGATGCTGGTTTGCAAAACTAATGTCTACCTTGAGAGGGTATGGATTTCTGCAGTCTTATTCTGATTACTTTCTATTCACCTACACTCACGGTTCTATGCAGATAAATGTTTTGATTTATGTTGATGATCTCATAATCTCTAGGAATGATTCTGCTGCTTTGACTATCTTTAAATCTTATTTGAGTGATTGCTTTAAGATGAAGGATTTAGGTCCTCTAAAGTACTTTCTTGGCATTGAAGTTGCTCGGAGTGCCTCCGATTTATTCTTGTATCCACGAAAGTATACTCTTGATATTATCTCTGAAGTTGGCTTGTTGGGTGCCAGGCCTTGTGCTTTTCCAATTGAGCGGAATCACAGATTGGCTCATGCTGATGGGCCACTCCTTGTTGATATCGTCACTTATAGGCACCTTGTTGGCCGTCTTATTTATTTGGCTATCACACGCCCTAATATTGCTTATGCGGTCCACATCTTATATCAGTTTATGCAGGATCCCCGACAAGCTCATTGGGATGCTGCTTTGCGTGTTGTGCGCTACCTAAAGGGTACTCCAGGTCAAGGTATCTTATTACGTGCTGACAGTGAATTATCCCTCCAAGGCCGGTGTGATTCTGATTGGGCTGCCTATCCCATTACTCGCCGCTCTTTGTCTAGTTGGATTGTTTTCTTAGGTCACTCTCCTATTTCTTGGAAGACTAAGAAACAACATACTGTTTCTCGATCGTCTACAGAGACCGAGTATCGTTCTATGGCTGCAATAACTTATAAGCTAAAGTTGTTAAAAGGTTTTCCGTTAAGTTTGGGTGTGCATCATCCCGAATCTATTCCTCTCTTTTGTGATAGCCAGTCTGCTTTGCATCTTGCTAAAAATCCCGCCCTTAATGAACGCACAAAGCACATTGAGGCTGATTGTCATTTTGTGCGTGATGTTATCACTGAAGGCCTCATTCACCCTTCATATGTGTCTACTTCCGTTCAGTTGGCTAATATTTTCACCAAGGCACTTGGAAAGTCACATTTTGAATTTTTGTTGTCCAAGTTGGGCATTCTTGAACCATCCCATGCTCCAACTTGAGGGAGGGTGTTAAGGAAATAATGTACAGTTTCCTAAGTGTTTTAAATTTAGTGTATCCTATTCTTATTAGGTTTCCTAAATATTCTTGTAGAATACATATTGTAAATCATTAATGAGAAGGTCAAGATTTTAGCCCTAATTATAATTTCACACATTCACATATATCGTTTAGTGGCCCGCACCAACCGGACTAGGCAGCCACCAAAGCGACACTACATCCACTAAGGTACTAATTAGCGACGCGACAACATCAAGGCCTTTGTGGATTTGCATTCACTTAACCATAGAGGTTAGATGCGTGCACCCCTCTCAGGGATGAGGAGGTCCCTTGACCAACAAAACCTCATTAGGAGCCTCCTCGTAAACAGGTTTATTTGTGAGACAACCAATTTCTCAGTGAATACCCTATTTGCCGTAACTTTATAATGGAGCATAACTTTAAAAATGATGTAAAGTCCCTAGTGTTTTTTGGAAATCTATGCATGTTTCATATACTTAATATAGGTGTTCTCATATGAAAAAAAAAATTGAAATTATGGAAAATAAGGAAAAATATGGTAAATATAGGGGAAAATATGTTGATTCTAGGATAAAATAATGAAAGATGTTAAAAATATATTTGATGGGAAAAAATCACGTTTGGCGAGTTTTCGGGAGTGTTCTCGGATGCAATGTGTGATTTCGGGTTGATTTCATGTGTTAGTATTTTGTAGTAAGGTTGAGATGCGAACTATTATAAAATACATTATAGCATTTCCCACGGACGAGCTAATTAAAAACACTTTATGGGATCAACCGTCATAGTCAGCAAGGATAAAGCATATCGATGTACAATACATGAAAAATTAAACCTAGCTATATTCCAATCCTTAATAACTCTAAAAGCTTTCATTAATGACCTATGAGCCTATGATATGTTTATAATTTCTCTCTTAGAACCCTTGGATGCATCCTTTTAGTTAGTCTTATCTGGTCTTAGAAAGTTCATACAAAAGTGTGTATTATATACTCTTCAAAATTAGTGAATATGGGACCCGACCTGGTGATATTTTTCATCAAAGAGCAACCTGAGGGTTCAATTTTTCCCTGGAATGACTCTGGGATGTTTGAGAGCCTCTAAGTTGACTCCAAGCCTTTCACATATATATAATTTTCACCTTTTAAGTTCCATATCGAAATGGTTTCGAAGGCCACAATTAGTCGATTATAAGGCATGAATATGATTTCAATAGTCTCCCATGACTTTAGGATGCATCCTATAGAATCTGTTGTCTATGCCCCATAAATATTCAAAAGCATGTATTGTGGCCTTCGATTTTCGCTATTTTCGGTTCATTTTCAGAGTTATCCCTGCTAAACAATATTTTTAATTTGCAGCCTTCCTAAGGGGCTAAGCATGGCTTGGGATGATTTTTGGGTTTAGTTGCAACCTGTACATTGCCATACAATTTCTTGCACGACTTCATTTACTTCTATCCAATTCAACCTCGAAATCAATTAAAGAGTATTACATAATCCTCCAACAAAACATTAAAACTAAGTCCATATATGCTATTTTAGAGCCATTTCTGGAGTCATATGAGCCCAACAATGTTTTTGTTCTAGCGATCTTCCTAAGGGATTGGGAATGGCTTCAGATGATTTTGGGTGGTTGGGACCCTCTATTTTGTTATAAAATATCTTCCACACCTTAATTTACTTCTATTTAATTTTAACCCCAAAATTGCTCGGAAGTGTAGCATATACCTCTTCTAAGTCTAGGGAATGTTTTCTGATTTCCTCCTATGGCCCTCATATGCATGACACACATAGGGTTCGTTGCCCTCACTCCAAGGATGTCCAAAATTGTTTATCATAGCCTTCAATTTTGGCTATTTTGAGGTCATTTTAGGACTTATCCAAGCCTAGTTTATTTAGGACATTCCCAAAGGTATGGAATGGCTTTGGAGGATTCTGGATGGTTAAGCTCATTTACATTACCTCAAAATGCCTTCTACAGCTTGTTTTACATCTTATCAGTTCACCCTGATCAGATGACTCCAAATTTCATCATACGATGGTTCCCATTTTTCGAGTCCGGTAATGTATTCGTATCTAGGATATTCCTAAAGGATTTGGGACGCCTTGGAATTAGTACTTGCGGGTGTTAGGACCCTCTACATTGCCTAAAAATGTTTTTCATGGCTTGTTTAGCATATTTTTGGTTCAAACCCGAAATAGTTTCGGAGGCCACCATATGCCCTTGCTAAGGCTTGGGGATGCTTTCAAATGTCATGATCTTATGGCCCCAAGATGCATGACTATGGGGTATGTTGTCCAGGTCCTGATAATATATGAGATCGTGTAATATAACCTTCAAATTTGGCTAATTTAAGGCCATATCCAGAGTTATTTGGCCCAGATAATATTATCTATCTAGGACTTTCCTAATGGGATAGGAAGCCATGAAATAACTCTAGGTGGTTAGTAACCTCTACATTGCCTCAAGATGCCTTCTATATGGCTTGTTTTAGTCCTATCCAATGCCACCCCAAAATGGCTTTTTAAGTGATTTAATGCCCGTTTCAATGCTTGGGGATGCTTTCAAATGTCAACTTGTGGCCCGATAATGCATTCTATGAAGTCCGTTATAATTATATATATATATATATATATATATATATATATATATATATATATATATATATATATATATATATATATATATATATATAAAAGATTTTGTTAGATTCGTTTTGTTATATACTTTCATGACATAACCTTTTATAATTTTTACTTATACATAGTTAAGAAAAATTAATGCTCAAAGTTGTGCGTTGAAAAATGTGCATGCTAGATATTTTGGCTACAACTAATAATTGACCGAGGTAGTATATAATATAATTTTATTGTTGAAAGATGTGGAATGGCCAAGAAATTTACTCCTTTCTTCCTCTCACATTTGGTTCTTATTCCTCATCCTCCTTCTCATCCCATCTACAAATGTTGACTAATGGTTTATTCGTTATTGTTATTTTTTCTTTACTAAAAAATAAAGCAAGATTATACAAACTACAAAAATGTAGTTTCCACAATTTTAATTTGTTTTCAGTTTACAAATTTAACATGATTAGTGTTAGGGGTCAGTTTAATCTGACGTGGCAGCAAGTGAAGCAACCAAGTTGTGTTACTTCGTCAGGCCAAGTGGCAGCAGCTTATTGAACGCGAGAAGGAAAGAAGGATTGATGACTTGGCAGGCAGTTTGGAGGAATCCTATGTTCAAGGAAGAAGCACATAATGGGAGAAGGAAGTTGGGCTGAAGATAACCGCCAAGTAAAAGATATTCTCCATGTTCCATTAAAATAGGATCTAAGCCAATCAAATGCCAAGTACAAAACGGCTAGAAAGCAACGATACTGTATGGACTTAGTATAAATAGTCTACTACCTCACACTTTGTAAATCATCACTCACTACTCCCTTTACTCTCCCTCTAGCTGAAGCACTTGTACTCTCTCGCCAACTCAGGCAACTTAGTGAATTGGCAGGATACCAATCCTCCCGTATTTTATTCCTCATTTTCAAATGGTTTCCAGATAAGTCATATTTATATATAGTTTTTAGGTGCAGTAAGGTTGCATTTTAGAGCATTTAGTTTCATATTTAGGTTCATTATTATGTTATTCTACTCCTATTCGGTATGTTTTCTTATTTTTGATGAATTTCAGGTAACGATAACGTATTTGGAGCATGATTGGCTAAGCTTGAGGATTAGGAACATTTGGAATGAATGTGCAATGTATAAGAAACGTTTGGATATGTCATACACTAGTGGAAAAAAACGCAAGGGCTGCGGTGCAAGGCTGCGGTTTATTGCAAAACGCAGCCCATAAGAGTGAAGGGCTGCGGTTAGCATGAAAACCGCAGCCTTTTAGTAATAAAGGGCTGCGGTTTTGGGCTTAACCGCAACCCTTTAGTGAAGGGCTGCGGTCCATATTAAAACCGCAGGCCTTTTCACTTACGCGCGTTTCCCCAAATACTAAAACCCCAACTTTTCCCCCTCTTTCCCCAGTCCCGATTTTTCCCTCCCTCACCTCATCAAACCCCCTCTTTCTTCGCAGCTCATTTCCCCAGCCCTTCTCTCTCTTCGCAGCTCTCCTCACCCCTCCGCTGCCGCCGTTCCCCACTGGAGTGAAAAACATATCGCCGGGCTCCCAAGGCGGTTTCGGTCAATCGAAAGAATTCCTAGATCTCGTAAAATCAATCGGCGAAGCTCGATTTAGGGCGGAAGAAGACCGCATCGTTCTTCACGAGATCGAAACCCTAAAACGCCGAATCATCGAACCGCATACATACCTAAATGCAAGATGAAGGATTTTATAATTCGCCTCGTCTACGTTGATGGATTGGTGATGCAATTCGGAGGTGACGGCCGATTTCCATGGCAGGACTCCGCTGCAGTTTGCAGAGAACTCGTGAATTGGAGAAGGTTTGGTGTTTTTTTTATTTATTCTTGATCATCTTTTTCAAGTTGCAATTCTCGTTTTTTTATACCTTGGTTTAAAGATTGTTGCTTGTTTGATTACCAGTTTTTGGTTGAATCTGGTCTTTATGAAAGCGAAGACGAGGTCGCTAAGAGGGAGGCGGTTTTGGCTCGCCTTAGAGAGGTACATGAATTATCCACTTTGGATTGAAGTTATTTGTTTTTTTTGACATGAATTGAATGCACAATTGTGTCCATATTCGAGCTCAGGCCGTGGATTGATTATGTTTTCGCCGTCATATAAAAAGAGGATCTTAAGATTATATGGAAAGAATTGGATTGAGGGGTGTATATGATTGGACATCACTTGTATTTGGGTTAGATTGTGCAAATTAAATTGATACTTTTGTTCTCGCTATCATTCACCAAGCATCTTTATGATCGAAGCTTTGTAGATGTTTATCTTGTATTTCGGTTCGCATTGAATTACATGTGGCATTAAAAGTTCAGAGCTTCTTTTGTTGCATGATATAATGTGATGGTATGCACTGCAATCTTGATCAATTGAAGTGAAAGTGAATATCTTTCTAGGTTTAGGAATCTGTCTTGGGAAATACCATTGTTTTAGAGTTGTGTACCATGAATCTTCATTATAACACATTTTGCTGGATTCAACTATTGGATGTGTGAGTGCATATGATTGAGGTAGTCTCCTGAATTGTGCCCTTTTATGCTAAATATTTGCCAAATGTAAGTGGATTCCGTTTCACTAGTACTAAATGTTTTTTCTGCTAAATTTGAGTTAGAAGTTCAATTCTTCCTATGGTTAGAAGCTGTTTGGATCTTGTTGTGAGATGCATAATGATTGGGCCTTAAGTTCTTTATTATTCTATTTGCCCTGGCCCCTAAACTCCCTCCAATTCTTTCATTCCCTCGCTCTTTGAAACACCCCCTCTCTCTCCTCCCATTTCATCTCCTCTTCTTCTTCTCCTCAACTCGGGCCTAAAATCTCACAAAAAAACCGCTCAACTCGGCCCTAATGGCCTAAGCGTCGAACTGACATCGATGTTTGAACTCTTTATCTCTACTCCTTCATCTTCTTCTTCTTCGATGTTCGACATTCAAAAGAGGTCATCAAATGTGCGATTTTTTGGTAATTACTTCCATGTTTCTTCTATTTAGTTCTTATTTCTTCTTTTCGTTGTTTCTTTTATTTTGTTTTCAGATCTAAATTTACGTTAATTTTTCATGTTGTTCAACGCTTTTTGGCGTGGTTTTGATAAGTGATGTTTTATTCGTGAGATTTAACTTGGTGAGTGAGGGCAAGGAAATGGCGTCGAAGGAATTGTTGATGTAAGCAATGTAATCGTTCTCATTATCTCGGGTTCTTCAATTACATCAGATTCGTAAATGGTACATCATCTTCATTTCCGAATTTTTTTCAATTTGAAGGAAATTCAGGTATTTCTTTATCTTATTTCAAATTCTAAAATTTTAGGTCTTTTTGGTTTGCTCAAGTGGAGCGTGGCGTTCTTATTACTTTTGTTTCCATGATTCATGGTGGTAATGATCTCAAGCGCATTCGCTTTAGGTATAATTTCGATTTTGATTTTGGTTTTTTGTTGTTGTCTTTGGTTTTCATCTGATATTGTTTGATATTTGTTGGGTGGCTAGAGGAATTATTGAAATGAAAAGGGTTTTCCCTGTTTATATTATTGTGATTTGTGAATTTACATAAACTTCTGTGCTTTTATTGGTTTAATATAAAAGGGTGGTAATTGTCTTTGGCTTTTCTTAATATGAACCTTGAGTATTCTTATTCATACTGATTTGCTGTTTATATAATGATGTTCTGGCATTGTCTATTGTGTGTCTATGGCGGTATTTGTTAAGGACGGGTGTTAACTTCTCTAGCCCTCATCGTATTCGATTAACGAGTGCATTGTCCGTTCGGTAACTCTTGCCATCCTCTTCTTCACCCCGTGTTATATGAAAGGTTGTTGTTGGTGGTTGTTGTTGTTGGTTGTTGTTTGTTGTTGTTGTTTAGTGATTTAGTTGAAATATGAATCTGAGTTTTAATTTGATTGCAGTGATGTTTATCATTTTTCATGAATGTTGTATTATTAGTGGCTACGTTGTGTTGTTGTTCGTTGTTATTGTTGTGGGTGTTGTAAGCTTTGCTGCTTATCAAGAGTGCTGCTTATTTTTTGGGGTTTGGCTCTTTCGTTTGTAACGTGCATCCGGTGTTTTGAGTTTCACTTCCCTCCCTACTCTTGAATATGCTATGAAATGTTGGTGTGCTTAAGTAAAAAGATTTGCAATTAGCAAGAAGAAATAATGAATTGTGAAGGATGCCAGGTTGGTAAATTTAGTTTCACTTCCCTCTACTCTTGAAAGTTGAATGTGCTATGAAATATTGGTGCGCTTAAGTAAAAACATTCGCATAGCACGAAGAAATCGTGAAAGGTAAAGGTTGCCGGGTTTGATAAATGGAGATCCAACCTTTTGAACCACAAATCATTTACGCAAAATGATTCTTATTTATATCTTTTTCCCGTTTGGTTTCTTGATAACTCGAGATAGCATACAACCTGTTTTAGAGACATTTAACGGTAGAACCTTGACTGAAGCTAAGATTGTCATCGGAGAATTGCATCATAGCCCAATGGTCTACGAGCACGAACATCGGGTTGGAAGCTACCCGTACACACACCCCTCCCACAACCCCCGCACACACGCACCCTCCCACGCCCCCCGCACACACCCTCCCATCCACGGACCCCCTGCTCCACGCCCCCCAACCTACCGCTGTAGCCCCCCACCCCCTACACAACCCCCCGCACCCACCCCAATTCCACGAGACCCCCTCGCCGCACACGCCCCGCACCCCTCGCACCCCTCCCCACGCCCCGCACACACCCCCCTCCCACGGCCCCCGCACACACACCCCCCCCACGCCCCCCGCACACACACCCTCTCCCACGCCCCGCACATACACCCCCTCCCACGCCCCGCACACACACCCACCCCCTCTCACAGCCCCGCACACACACATCCCTCCCATGACCCCCCCGCACACACACACCTCCCACGCACGGACCCCCTCGCTTCCACGGCCCCTCATCCCCTACACAACCCCGCACGCCACCCCCATGCACAGAGCCCCCCCGTCGCAAACACCCCCCTGCACCCCTCGCACCCCATCCCACAACCCCTACACACCCCCCATTCTTATTTTCTTCATTCTTATTTTTTAATGTTGCAATTTGATTTCATTTTGATTTGGAAAATGTGAATACATGTTGATGAATTGGATGATGTTAATGTCTTTTGGATTATTTCGGTGATAATGTTTGCATGTAATAATTTGCAAAATGAGTTATAGTATGATATTATGTTGGGAGTGTGGTGAATCTTGGTGTTTTCTTGATGGTAAGTTTTAGTATAATCTCGCTCTGATGTGTAATATTGGGAGTTGTAAAGCTGTAATTGGACTTGAGATACTAGGAGAAGTGCTTATGTGATTCGTTGTTCTAAGTTATTAGAACAAAGGCAAGTTCTTTTTCGGTTTGTTTGGTTAATTATAAGACATTTTTGCGGAACTATTGTACGACGATGATAAATGTTGCCTTACAATGTGTTAAGATAGAGAATTTGAAGAGAAATGAAGGGAGGATAGAGTAATATATTTGTTCTTTTGGAGATGGATTGGGGAAAGAGGGAGGGAGTACACAAGACCACTTCTCCCTTATCTCCTCTTTAGTCCCATTCTCTCGCTTTCCTTCGACCTTCGGTTCCCTTTCCCTCCACTGTTATTTTCCAAACGCACAGTTGGGAACTTTTGAAGGAACATGCAGACAATTTATTGCGAAATGTGAATGGTAGACTTGTATTAGCTGAATTGTGATATCGTTTAATTGGGTGGATTTGTAGGAATTAGGATAGAAGAATTCTATGTATGCATTAATGCAAGCTCCATTGGTGACATGGAACATTGTACTCTGCTGTGTTGCCTCTCCTTTTACCTCCATGCTATTGTTTTTTTTTCCTCCATGTTGATGTTTTTAGTTCCCGTTCTTCTTGATTTAGGTACAAAGCATGGGGTTCTCTTCTTGGATTTCAGTTGGCAGAGAGAGACATCATAGTGGCCTCGCCTTTGACTATAGGTAAGGAGTTTATACATAACCATAAGACATTGATTTATATTGCTGATATGTTTAAAGATCACACTTTTAGTTTATACATTGATTTATATTGCTGATATGTTGATAATGGATATATCTTTCTTACGTGGAAAGTTCATTTGTTAATAGCATGATACATGGTTATAATGCTTTTCAGGGTGCGTTGCGATGCGAGTATACCATGGCTAATATTATTATTGGAGATGGTGTGAAGAAACCAAAGGGAGACAAAGTTAGAATTCTTTTTCCGAATATGTTTTAGAAATTAGAACCCTTTTATCCGAAGTTGATTGTTCGAGGATGAACCTTATTTATCCCCCTTTTCCCCTTAGTTGAAGATGATTGTTCGAGGAATTAGTATGGGCATTGTAGCCCCTTTGGGATCATGGTACTGGTTTTATTGAATTGTTTTGACCTTGATTGTTTGCTTCATGCATAAAGTTGGTGAATATTAGTTAGTTATGATTTTTGTGGGATTTCTTGGCCTAATATGCATCAAAGTGGCTATTTTAGGACTTTAATTGCTTGATCCATGGATAATGAAGTGGTTATAGCTTGATATTTGTGTGATTTATTGGCCTAATAAGCAATTAAGTGAATGTTTTCATGGGTTTTTTGTCCATTGATTCATGCAAAAACATGGTGGTATAATGTAATTGTATGCATTTAGTGTCATCAAATATAATTTGACAAACTATTATAATCATCTAAGTTTGTTGATTCATTTTTAACTACATTTGGGATAAGAAGAGAACATTTTAGGCTATTTTCGACCATTATGAACCTTTTAACACATTTAGGATCATATAATGTAATTTGGCCATATATTTGGCAATAATAATTAGTTTTCAAACAATTAGGCTTATATAACATCATTTATTTGTTTCTAAGTACATTTTGAGTAATTAAAAGGCCGTTTTAGGACATTTTCGATTATATAGGAAAATTTTTACGCATTTAGGATCAGGTAATATAATTTGATTATACATTTGATAATAATAGTTAGTTTACAAACTATTAGAGTCATTTAACTTTATTTTTTATTATTTATTATTTATGATTAGGTTTACTTGCTTTGGATGTATGTTAGGATCATATAATGTATGTATGGTAGTTGAACTTAGATGTAATGTATGTATGGTAGTTGAACTTAGATGTATGCCCCCCCGCTACACCCCTAGCACGCCAAGACCCCCGCTACCCCCTCCTCGCCCCCCCCCCCCAGACTCCCCCCGCCCTTTGACCCCCGCTAGCCCCATGCTAGCCCCCCTGCTAGCCCCCCACCCCACCCAGCGCCCCCTCGCTACCCCCTGCTGCCCCCTGCTACACCCCTAGCACAGCGCAGCACCCCCCGCTTCCCCTCCCCATGCCCCCGCCCCCCACCCCCTCCGCCACCCCCCCGCCCCCTGCCCCGCAACCCCCCGCTAGCCATTTGTTTAGCCATTTTTTGTTGTATTGTAAGCTGCCATGTACTTACAACATCAACAAATTGAAAGTTGTTCTTGTGGAGTGGGTCGACTCGCTTTGTAGTACTTGCATAGATATAGTTTCAACTCCAAATTATAGCGGTTTTGGTTTTATTTGCCAGGTTCTATCATCTCTACAAAAGTTGTTTTTGAGGGATTCAGAAGCTGATCTTGGTGGAGTTGTTGTAATGTCTTCATGGCTATTCTTTGGTCGGTTATTTTTTGATGGTTGTGATCCTGCTCATATATTGCAATTCGAACATTCGAGGGCAGCCTCGAACTAATGTAATTTAGTTATTATTTTCTCTATATTCGTGTAAAAAACATAATTTATAATGAAAAATGATACTTATATATATATATAACTGTTTGGGAACATTTAGGATAAAAAAATTCAAAAAAAAAAAAAAAATTTTTTATTTTTTTTTGGGTCACAAGGGTTTGCGGTTTAGAGGGAAAAACCGCGCCCTTAGTGGGTTAAGGGCTGCGGTTAAGGGCGAAAACCGCAGCCCTTAACTCACCAAGGGCTGCGATTTTGACCCTTAACCGCAGCCCTTAACCCACTAAGGGCTGCGGTTTTTCCATGACCGCAGCCCTTAACGCGCTAAGGGCTGCGGTTAAAAACCGCAGCCCTTCCTAAATGTCAAGGGCTGCTAGTCTAATGGCTGCGGTCAAAAAACGCAGCCCTTGGGCCCTTTTTGACCGCAGCCCTTGGGCTTTTTTCCTCTAGTGATAGTACGAGTTTGAGCGAACGCAAAGTGGAAAATCATTAGAAGAAATATGAAAAAAGAGTTACGTCTACTCTTCTGATTATAACTTTTGATGTGCTTCTTAGAGTCAAATAATACCAGCATATCTGGAAACTAGTCTTGAAGATCTTTCCAATGATAGGTGGCACGCCCCGAGGAGACTTCTAGTCAAGGAGTTATGCCTTTCGGAAGATTGCACTGTTTCTGCTGGAATCTGCTACCGTACGCGCGGATCACTAATCCGCCCATTTAATGATTTATTCAAGACTAACCTTATCTTGTAAATTACTTTCCTAGTCATATTAGGTTATTGAATATTATTTAGAGGAGGAATAACTCCTTTCGCTCCTCCCTTCTCACGTTATTTTTTTTCTAGGTTTAGTCTTAGTTTTCTTCTTACTTTTTCTCTCTAGCTTAGTACTAAACCCTAGTTTTTCATGTTCTTCATTAATTCATGAGTTTATTATTTTCATTCTCTTTCTTTCATTGATTTCTTTGATTATGCTTTTCTTTGTAGATTTATATTTTATTATTTATTTCATGATTGAGTAGTTTATATTCTAGGGTTTGGGAATCCATGTTTATATGCTATGAATCTTGATTGATGTTTATTAATGGTTTGATTAGTCATTGATATTTCTAATTGATTAGTGTTTTTATTGTTAATCTTGCAACCTGATCAATTGTCTGATTAAACTTGCTAATAAAGAGTCATAGATCGAGAGATAGTACTTTTTAGAGGCTTACCTACAATTAGTAAATCTGATTATGTTAGCGACCGCACCGCATATGTTGATTTGAGAGCGTGAAGACCCGTCCGTAGGATTAACTTGTGCTCTAGATATCTGATTAATTGAACTATTGATGATATTTTGATAGATAATAGTTATAAACATGGTGAACCATTGCCCTAGATTCTTTTAGTTTGATTTTCTAATTTTATTAGTTTAGAACCTTAATTCTCATGTCTGTGATCTTGTTTAGTTTTCCCATACCTTAAAAGCTAGATTAAAACAACCATCTCTCTGTGGATTCGACCCTACTTACCCTTCTACATTGTTAGAAGGTTTTGCAGGAATTATTTTTGACAGGTGTACGACATCCTATCAAATTTTGGCGCCGTTGCCGGGGAGTTGGTATTGTTTTATTTAGCTTTTATTGTTGGTGAAATTAAATTGTACATATTTTTTTCTTCTTTCTTTTTGTGAATAATTTTTTTTTGTTTTCATCTCTGTTTTAGTGTGTTGTCATGGAGTGGAATAATTATAGTTCAGAGGGAGATGTTTTTTCTAATTATCAAGGGCAATATGATTATTCAGGGTATTATAATGCGAATGATTATGTCTATGATGCATCATATGATTGTCAAAATTCAATAAATATGTGCATGAATGCCTATGAATATTCCCATTACCCTAATGAGTCTTATGTGCCTGATTATACCCAATGTTAACCTGAAGTGAATAATTATTTTCAACCCGAAACATCAGAGCGTCATGAACTTTTTAACATGATGAAAGAGTATATTGTTAAACAACATGAAGATTTGAATGAATTAGCTCATGATTACCAAAACATGGCGAAATCTATTGAATTACTTGTTGTGCAGCAATCTACTAACCAACAGGTGATACTTGATGATACTGATATTGGTGTTGAGAGTTATATTTCGGAGGAGACAAGCGTTGATTTGACTCATGATAATCTGGTAGAAGGTAAGGGTGTAATTGGTGAAGCTGATAGTGAGTGTCTCTATGTCAATGAATCCATAGTTGAGAGTGAAGTGTCTCACAATTCTTCGATAAACTTTTCGTCTGCATATGAGTCTAAAGTTGAGAGTGAAATAATGCATGAGTCTTTGTCGGTTCCATCTGATACTGTTTTTGGGTCTCATGTTCCATTCTCTTAGAAACTTGACATTATTCTTTCTTCACCTTTATTCTATCCTCCATCGTTCCTTTTTTCTCCCCTTTTGAATGACTCTCATGATAATGTAAATAATGTACAATTAGTTTATTTTCCTTCTTTTGAGTCATGTAAAAAGACTAACGATTTTTCTTTTTCTTCTTCTTGTAAATATAATTTTTCCTTTGAATTTTCCTTTTGTAGTTTTAATAATTTTTTAGGACTAATTTTTTTCATCTTTCCTTTTTACTCTTATATAATATGCTCTGAGATGTTTGCAGGAACATATGATAAACTTCTTAGAGCATTGAACTATTATGAGTGATCAACTAATCTTAATATTTTTTTAATTAATTGAATTCACTTGAGTTCAATATTTTTAGGTTTGTTATATTATTTTTATTTCTTATTTTTGTGAATTCACTTGAATTCTCATTTTCTTATTTTAGTTAGTTGATTTTCGTAATTTATTCTTTGTCTTTGGATTCACTTGAATTCGTTTTTTTTTTAATTTGTTTTAGTCCACTAACGAGCTAAAAAAATTTGTGAGTTGTGTCGTCATGGTTTGAAAGCATATATAGGTTGAAGTTGCGTGTTTGGCCAAATGAGGCGTAATCACAAACTTGTCGAGAGCCCGCTGCCCACCCATCGCCCAACGGGTCTCACACGCTGCACAACGCAACTCTCTGCCCAGCCCGCTGGTTGGTTAGAGTTAAATGGCCTACCCAGCGCCCCTCTAGCCATTCCCAGCGACCAATGGGCCTCATTCCCTGTGCAACGCAAGTTTCCTGCTCAGCCCGATGGTCTGCCAGCGTTCGCTGGCTTGCTAAGTATTTTTTTTTTTTAAAAAAAAAAGAAGAAACGCAGCACGCCATCGACAAAGCGATAGAATTCGCCGCACTATCGCACAACTCTCCTTCACCAACGCGCACAGCAGACCACCGCACCACCTTCCCTTCTCCGACGAATTGCCACCATCACCGACCACCATTGTCAACTCGCCGGCATCTCCACTTACCGGCCACAGCACCCAGAATCACGCCATTCTCTTTTCCATCCAGCCTTTTCTTTCCTCTCGTTTCTTTTCTTGTTTCTTTTTCTCTGTGTTTGTATTTTCTTTTTTTAAAATTTTTAATTTTTTTATTTTCCTTTTTATTATTTCACTTTTCCCACTCAACATCTAATTCTAATGATCTTTTTTTTTTCCTTTTTGATCCATGGTTGATATAGGATTCTGTCAAGTAGGCACCAAATTGGTTCAAGTTCACCGTCGTGAAGTATTAAAACATGAATTTTGAGCATATTTGACTCATCTCCCCAATTAATTGGGTAGTAAGCATATATTCTCACTTGTATCTGTTGGTGATATTCATTCCGAATTTTTGCTTGGATTTTTGTTTTGTGCCATCTTATTGAGAATCTTTTGAACACATTGATTGAATTATTGGTTTTTTGGATTGTCGGATTGTGTATGTTTTCGTGGTGTATTGTGGCCCTTGGTGGGAGACTTTGGTATTGGATGATTGTTGGGGTTTGGTTTTCATTCTTTCTCTAAACTGGTTTCTTGCAGTGAGGACACTGCAAATTCTAGCTTGGGGGAGGAATATTATATCTCTTTTTATGCTTTCTAGTGTATATTTTATTGCTTTCGTAGGATGTTGCATGGTTTGTACCGCTCATTAGGAGCGGGAGTTTACGTGTAACCAAAAAAATTGTACTATTTTCTTAGTTGCATTAGGATATTTCATTTCATATTAGACTTCATCTTATTTTAGTTGCATCTACGGGACTATTGCTAGCACTCTTTGAGAACTTTGTTGATATTTTACTACATTTACTAAGCGTCATTCATCTAGTTCACGATTCTTCATAGCACGATTGTTTCAGAATTGATTGTTTGTGGTAAGATTGATTGATCTCGCTCTGGCTCGATTTAATTTTACTGTGCAGACACCTACCCCAAGTGAGCTTTTGTGCCTATAAACTGATATATATGTGTTAGTTCTATTCTTTCATGTGTGATTAGTTCCTCAGTTGTTGCATTGATCTTGACTTTGACTTAGTACTCTTTGATATTTGATAGTGCATACATTTTGCTATGATTGAGGCGTTTTATTTCATGATCTTAGCTCCAGAGTTATTCTTGTTTTCATATTATCATTCCTCTAGCCCCGCTGAGCCTGTTCTGACTATGTTTGATTGCTACCTACATTACAAGCCCTTGGCCTCATTTGATTCTTGTCCCAAGCCTAGCTTGGGGGGGCGAGTATTAGTTTTAGTTCGGTTTGTATTGAATTGAAATGCTCTGGTTGTGGTTTAGATAGATGGAAAAATATGTTTAGTGAGCTTGAAAATTGAAATGAAAGTTCGAAAAAGGAAACACACAAAAAAAGAAAAAGTGAAAAATGAAATGAAAAAGAAGTGAAAAAGAGCTGTGAATAAAGTGAAATAAAAAGGGTTATGATTGAATTTCTTGAATGGAAAAGTGTTGGTTGTTGCGTGGAGTTGTTGTGATCTTTCTTGGTCATGTTTTCAGTTATATGAGGCTCCCCCTTATAGGTTTTTCCACCACAATTCCCAAATTATTTTCCATATCTTTGACCTCAGCCTCATTACAACCCTTTAAAGTCCTCTTGATCATTGTGTATTGTATTGTTGAGTATTAAGTGAGTCAAAAAGTTAAAGTTAAAGAGTATATGCATCATCTGAGTCGACTTGTCTAGGTTGAGTGTCATTATTTATTCTGTCAGGTTTGGTTAAATCCAGATTGGGAGAAATGGTATGTGGTATGATTGGAGAGTCGATTGCGATACATGACATGCTATGTGGCTTTGTTCGAGCTTGTTTTGATGGTTGGTTTGTGAAGTGATTATATCTTTTGTGTTTTCAGTTGAGTGTTTAGCCCTATTCTAGTCCTATATTGTAGGTTGTCTTACTTTTTCCGTGTCTATGTCTTATTGCTTGGGGACAAGCAATGGTTTAGCTTGGGGGAGTTTGATAAGTCATATTTATATATAGTTTTTAGGTTAGTACTAAACCCTAGTTTTTCATGTTCCTCATTAATTCATGAGTTTATTATTTTCATTCTCTTTCATTCATTGATTTTTTTTTATTATGCTTTTCTTTGTAGATTTATATTTTATTATTTATTTCATGATTGAGTAGTTTATATTCTAGGATTTGGGAATCCATGTTTATATACTATGAATCTTGATTGATGTTTATTGATGGTTTGATTAGTCATTGATATTTCTAATTGATTAGTGTCATTATTGTTAATATTACAACCTGATCAATTGTCTGATTAAACTTGCTAATAAATAGTCATAGATCAGTTACCTACAATTTGCAAATCTGATTATGTTAGCGACCGTACTGCATATGTTGATTTGAGAGCGTTAAGACCGGACCGTAGGATTAACTTGTGCTCTAGATATCTGATTAATTGAACTATTGATGATATTTTGATAGATTATAGGTATAAACATGGTGAACCATTGCCCTAGATTCTTTCAGTTTGATTTTCTTATTTTATTAGTTTAGAACCTTAATTCTCATGTCTGTGATCTTGTTTAGTTTTCCCATACCTTAGAAGCTAGATTAAAACAGCCATCTCTCTGTGGATTCGACCCTACTTACCCTACTACATTGTTAGAAGGTTTTGCAGGAATTATTTTTGACAGGTGTACGACAGCCTATAATTTCCACGTTAAACTTGCTGTGTTCTTTCATTTACTTTACGCAACTTAATTTCTGCATTTTATTCTTATTAGCAAGTTAATTGTCAACCCCTTCTCCAAGCAAATTAGCCTTAATGTGAAATTTGCCCTAACCAATTTGGCGCCCACCGTGGGGCTGATAATTAGAAAGCAATCCTAACCAATATGTCATGCGACATGTCTGAGATCAATGCAACTGAGTCGCCTGTAACTCCCAATTCGCCCACTGAGGTGCCAGGAGCAGAAGCCATGGACCGCATTATATGGAGGCTATTAACAACATGAAAAAGTCTCTTAGAGAGGAGATTATTATGCAAGGTGTCCAGTTCGAGAAAAAGACTGAAGAGCTCCAGTCCCAAATGCAGTCCAACGCGTCCAACTCTCGAAAGCAACGCCAGAGCGATATTGGCAGCATAGCCAAGCAGCTTAACATGGGAGATCCTATCTAGGTAGATGACGAAGACACTGTGCCAGAGCAAGGAGTGCCAACTGTCGACAAATATCCTGACCTGAACCGCTAAATTGCCTATGAGTGGATCTCCCCATTTGGCGAAGATGCGAGCAAGTTACCAGATCAGCCCGTTCAAAAGGAGTCGTCGCCCAAAGCAGTAGCAGAGCAGCCCTAGCAAACGCCAAGTGTCCCAAGCAAACCGCCTATGTCGAACAAGCCAGGAGTCGTGACCCTAGCTGTCACTGCAGATCCATTGTGTGAGCGCCTCATGCAGGTCGAAGAAATGATCCTCAAAATCCCTGGAGTGCCAAGACCCGTGGAGAAA
Source organism: Beta corolliflora (assembly GCA_947648045.1). Taxonomy (NCBI): domain Eukaryota; kingdom Viridiplantae; phylum Streptophyta; class Magnoliopsida; order Caryophyllales; family Amaranthaceae; genus Beta; species Beta corolliflora. The sequence continues at coordinate 246,369 of CANSZD010000633.1, forward strand.
GCTTCCTTGACCAGCTATGTTGATTCACCATTTGCTGATGTTATTGCCTTGGTTGAGATCCCGAAGCGTTTCACTGTTCCTACCATGAAGTTGTATGACGGAACAACGGATCCCAGCGAGCATGTCGCCCAGTACAAGCGGATAATGATCACCATCCCAGTCCCACGCAAAATGCGTGAAGCTTGCATGTGCAAGGGCTTTGGGTCAACTTTATCAGGTCCCGCTCATCAATGGTTCATTGATCTACCTAATGGTGCAATTTTGACTTTTGCAGGTTTGGTAGACATGTTTAATCTTCAATTCGCCATCAGTAGACGCTTGGAAAAGCAAACTAGCGACCTGTATCGGGTCGTGCAAAGATATGGCGAACCGCGACGAGACTACCTCAACAGATTCAACCGCAAGAAGGTCTCCATCCTAAGATGCGATGCCCCCACCGCCATCGAAGCTTTCCGGGAAGGCCTGCAAGAAGAGTCAGAACTATACAAGGAGCTGACGAAATATCCCTGTCCAACTTTCGAAGATGCCCAAGCAAAAGCTGTCGCGCAAATCAGGTTCGAGGAAGATGTCGATACCAGAAAAGGTGCAGCAGAGTTGGACCGAGGTGCCAGAAAGGCCCCAAGCAACAACAATCGTCGGGATAACCAATATCAACCATATTACAAAGATGCTGCGCAAAATGCCAATGTGGCAAGCTCAAATCATCCTCCAGCAATCCGAGAATACAACTTCAATGTTAGTCCGCAGGACTAGTAAGCAGCCTTGGCAAGTTAGGCAACGCCGTCAGATGGCCCAAAAAGTCAGACAAGCCGTCGGACAAAAAAGATTCATCCAGGTGGTGCGATTTTCATGCGGATATTAGCCATATAACAGACAAATGCATTACTCTAAGAAGAGAAGTTGCCCATCTGCTCAGAAAAGGTTTTTTGAAGGACCTCATGACCGATAAAGCCAAAGCAACTATGCAGCGCGAAGCGTCAATTTCAGAATGGCCGCCAGCTCCTCCGCAACCTTCCAGAATTGTTAATCTTATTTCAGGTGGATCAGATGTGTGTGGCTTAACATATTCAGCCGCAAAATGTCACGCCAAAGAGAGCGCCATGCAGCAGACTTAGCAGATCTGCACCATAATGGACTTGTCATCTCGCTCACAATCGGAAATTGCCTTCTAAGAAGAGTGCTCGTGGATAATGGCAGTTCGTCAAATATCATCATGCTAGATGCCTTCAAAGATATGGGGCTAAGCGAAAGCGACATCACCAAAAAATCTACAGTGCTCGTAGGATTCAGTGGCGAGGCTAAACATACACTTGGCGAAATCACTTTACCCACTTGTTCGCAAGGCGTCAACATCCAGGTAAAGTTCCTAGTTATTGATTGTCTGTCATCTTACAACGTCATTGTTGGCAGGCCCTGGATTCATGACATGAAGGCAGTGCCATCCACCTATCACCAAACCATCAAGTTCGCTACCAAATGGGGAGTCCAGGAGATAAAAGGTGATCAAAAGTTGGCAAAGGAGTGCTACAAGACAGCCCTAAAACTCTCTGCAACATGCAAGATGCGTGCATAGCAACTACAGCAATGACTGACCATCGAAGAATATGTCGAACCAGAAGCTGAACCAATCGATGCAATCATCCTTGATCCGTCAAAACCTAAGCAAATTGTCAAGATTGGAGCGGACTTGCAAGGCGAGTTGCGAGAGCGCTTGATTAAATTCTTGAGGCAAAACGCCCACTGTTTCGCTTGGTCCCATGAGGACATGGTTGGCATCAACCATGAGGTAATAACGCATAAATTAAATGTTAATCTTAATCACTTGCCTGTCAAGCAAAAACGCAGGAAAGTTGCACCAGAGTGCAACCAAGTTATCAATGAAGAAGTGCAAAACCTCTTAGAAACAGGCAAGATACGAGAAGCAAAATACCCAGACTGGCTTGCAAATGTGGTAGTAGTGCCAAAGAAGAACGGAAAATGGCGAGTCTGCATTGACTTTCGAATCTCAACAAAGCCTGTCCAAAGGATCCATTCCCACTGCCTCACATTGACGCTATGGTAGATGCAACTGCTGGCCACGAGATGCTCACCTTTTAGGACGCATTTAGCGGGTACAACCAAATCCTTATGCACCCCGAAGATCAAGAAAAAACGACATTCATCACAGACCGAGGAATTTATTGCTACAAAGTGATGCCTTTTGGCTTGAAGAGCGCTGGCGCAACTTATCAAAGGTTAGTAAATAAAATGTTTGAAAAAAAGATTGGGGACACCATGGAGGTGTACATTGATGACATGTTGGTCAAGTCCAAAAAAGCCGGCGACCACATCCAACACCTTGAAGAAGCATTTGAAATCCTTAGGCGCTACCAGATGAAGCTAAATCCCAACAAATGTTCATTCGGCGTCACCTCTGGGAAGTTCCTTGGGTACGTTGAAAGTGGAAGAGGGATCGAAGCAAGTCCAGAGCAGATCAAGGCCATTGTCAACTTGCAATCTCCAAGATGCGTCAAAGATGTGAAGAAACTAACTGGACGAGTTCTAGCGCTTAACAGATTTATATCCAAGTCGTCAGATAGATGCAAACTGTTCTATGATGTGCTGAGAAAGAACAAATCATTCCAATGGACAAGCAAGCACGAAGAAGCATTCCAAAATTTGAAGACATACATGATGACGCCACCTCTCCTCGCCAAGCCAAAAGACAAAGAGGAACTGCAACTTTATCTGGCTGTAGCTCATGCAACTGTAAGTGCCATTTTAGTGAGAGAAGAAGATGGAACTCAATCACCCATATACTATGTAAGTAAAACTCTCGTAAACGCTGAAATAAGGTAGACTTCATTAGAAAAAGTTATACTTGCTTTAGTTATGGCCTCTACTAAGTTGCGCCCTTACTTTGAATGTCACTCTATTTGCGTTAAAACTATCTATTCTATAAGATCTGTGATGAACAAACCTAAGTGGCTACGAAATCAGGTACGAACCAAGGACGGCCATTAAGTCGCAAGCTTAGGCAGACTTTGTGGCTGATTTCTGTCCAAATCTACAAACTGAAGCCGAGAAAGAACTTTTGCAAGCTTTGGAGCAACCGCAAGTCCCAAATGGACACTATGCACTGACGGAGCGTCAAACACAAATGGAGCAGGACTTGGATTTGTACTAAAATCGCCATAAAGGGACATAATAGCCCAGGCTATACATTGCAAATTCAAGGCAACTAACAACAAGGCAGAATATGAAGCTCTGATTGTTGCCCTCAGCTGCGGCAGAACTCAAGGTAAAGCGTATCGAGGTTAGTTGCGATTCTTTATTAATTGTCAATCAATTTAATGGGTCCTACGCAGCAAAAGATCAGAAAATGGCGAAATACTTGGACTTAGTCGAGAACGTTGCCACCAGGTTCGATGAATTCACCATTAAGCAAATCCCAAGAGAGCAAAACGTCGAAGCAGACACTTTAGCCAACTTAGGCTCAGTCTCAGCAGCGCTAAACTTGAGCAACATACCCATTGTGCATATCATGCAACATACAACGGATAGACATCAAGTAAATGAGACCAACATTGAAGTTGCTTCTGAAGGCGCAGATTGGACAGAAGAGTACATTCAATGGCTAAAAGAAGGCATCTTACCCCAGCAACTCGGAGATTCGCAAACTTTCAAGGTAAAAGCATCCCACTTTATCTTAATTGATAACATACTGTTTTGCAAGTCAGCTGTAGGTCCCTACCTAAGATGCCTCAAAAAGCAAGACATACCCGTTGTTTTGCGCGAATTACACGATGGCGAATGCGGCAACCATGCTGGAGGCAGGAGCCTATCCAACAGAGCACTCAGGATGGGTTATTTTTGGCCCACTATGAGGAAAGATGCCATGGAGTATGCTCGGAAATGCGATGCTTGCCAAAGACATGCTGCAGTTTCACATCAACATGTTGAGCAACTTCACCCAATCTTGGCACCTTGGCCATTCATGAAGTGGGGGAATGGATATTGTTGGCAAACTCCCGCAAGCCCCAGGGCAACGAGTATTCATGCTGGCCATGACAGATTACTTCTCCAAATGGATTGAAGCAGAGGCATACCGACAAGTCACCGACTCTGAGGTAATATCTTTTATTAAGCGCAACATATTATGCAGGTTTGACATCCCCTCTGAAAAAATTTACGACGATGGATCGCAATTCATAAGTGGCAAGACACGCAAATTCTGCCAAAAATGGAACATCAGGCTAGACACTTCAACGCGAAGGTACCCGCAAACTAATGGGCAAGCTGAATCTAGCAACAAAATTGCTGTCAACAACATCAAGAAGCGAATCAACGAAGCAGGCGGAAGATGGGCTGACGAATTGGCTATGATTCTCTGGGCAGATAGGACAACTCCTAAAAATGCAACTAATCAAACTCCTTATTACTCTTAAGTTTTTGGTTGTGAAGCAGTTATTCCAGCTGAAGTATACATGCCAGCTGCAAGGTATGGGCTCATAACAGAAGATAGAAATGACGCAGAGTTGGCACATGACTTGGACACCATTGACGAGATTAGAGATCGTGCAAAGGTAAGAATGGCAGCCTACCAACAAGCAGTTGCCAAGAGTTACAATAAGCATATCAAAGTTAAGCATTTCCAAGTTGGAGATTGGGTCCTCTGAAAAACGTTCCAAAATACCAAAGACCCAAAGGTAGGCAAGCTGCAAACTGGGAAGGGCCATACCAAATCGAAAAAGTAGTAGGCAACGGAGCATACAGGTTGGTCACCATAAACGGTGTGCAAATTCCACGCAGTTGGAATGCGACTCATCTCAAACACTATCACTTCTAAACCTTAGTCATTATTTTATTTCTCGCATTTCATTTCTTTCTTCCATGAACATTTACTGTCTTAAGCATCAGAGGGCCGTTGGCAAAATGCCAATGGTATAGGTTTGCTAGATCACCTCACAAGGGGCTACAACCTGCCAAAACGCAACTTGGCAGTTACCCAGGTAATATCCAAACACAAAGCACTTGGCAAATAATTTCTGGTAATATCTCCTTGGCAAATCACCTCACAAGGGGCTAGCGCACCAGAAGCACGATTGCCAGCAACTTCTCTAGCAACCTCCTTGGCAAATTCTCCAGTACACTCCTTGGCAAGTTTTCCAGCAACTTCTTCAGCAAATACCCTAGCAACTTCCTGTGCAAGTGTGGATGCAGCAACTCAAGGAGCAATTTGGATGGAACCAAAATCAGACATGTGTAATCAGGAATTAAGCAAATTGTTGGGCAACTTTAGAATGACAACTTAAGAAACAAAGTATTGATTTGATCAGATTGCAATCTCTAATTAAGGCACTTTGCCATTACCTTTGAGGAACTTTTTTGTAAGCAAGTTACTCCTCTCATTTATCACTTGTAATCTTAAATTTCTAGTAATAAAGCGCGCAATTCCTTCAAATTGTCCAACTATGAACTATCATATTTTCGCAAGTTATGCCAACTATTTAAGATGGCAATAACACCGCAGTTGCAAAATAAATAATTACGGAAAGCAACTTCTAAACGGGTCGACGTTTTAGTTTGCTACAACATGCATGCATGAGACAAAATATACACTAACCATCTTCAGAAGCAAGATGGCAAAATAAACATTTGGTAACATACCATTTTGTAAAGCAAACCACACATATCATTAAAATGCCCCTTGAAAGGCAAGTACAGTAGCAAAGTTTCCTAAGAAAATCCTATTTCTAACAAATAGGACTAACACACAAACCTAAAACCTGCTCCTAAGAGCAGGCGCAAATACACACCAAGTTTTTCCTAAAACCTCGCTCCCTTGAGCAAGTAAAAACACAAACATAATAATTAAAATTGTTTAGAAATGAAAGCATTAAAGTAGTTCAAGAACACAAAAGCAGCATGGCAGAATCAAGATGCATCATCAGCAGGCTTGTCCACATCCACATCAATAGGAGTTGAAGACGCGCCAGGGAATTGAAGTTGCGGTGTGAGTAGAAGCGTCGTCAGCAAAATCCGCAGCAACTTCAGTGGCAACTTGAGCAGAAACGTCAGTGACAACTCCCGCGGCGACCTTCTCCGCATTGCCCTTGGTAGCCGCCTCATAGCAGAGTGCCCTTTGCCCTGCGGGATCCCGGGACAAATGTTTGCCAGCTGCATACTCCTCCATAGTCTCTATTTTTACCAACTAAGATTGAAAACCCAAAGCGTCAAAATGCTCAGAATGCTTCTGTTCTGCAAGTTTGGCAGCCTCCTCCAACTTCCCTTTCAGGCGAAGCACTTCCTGCTGTTATGCCTTCAACCTTCCTGTCAGATACCTGGACCTCTCCTTAGCAATATCTCACGAGCAAGAGTGGTGTTATTGTCATTCATTTCGGTCAAGTTATGGTGAGTAGCAAGGAAGAATTGCATACACTGGAAGCAAATACAAGATACGTCAGGGAAACAACACAAAGTAAGGTAAGTAAGTAGTTAAATACAGAAGCATGACAAACCTGAACGGACAAACTGACGCCTTCGGAAGCAACAACAATAGGCGTCATAGTTTCATGACGCGCCTTGGCAGCGGGGAACCATAGGCTCTTGGCACTTGGCCATATCGGAGTTGCCTCAGCAGAAATAGAGCAGAAGTCCTCCGGAACCTCGATCTCAACACTCTTCCTCTTTTGTCCAGTAAGAGAAGAGGCAGGAGTTGCCAGGGTTAGCGTGGCTGGACGGGAAAATTGCGGCGCAAGAGGGCGACCGACAGCAACTGCAGGCATGGCAGGGGCTCCACTCCTACTGCGAATCCTATTGATCATTTCGTCGGTGGAAAGTTGCGCAGAACGTTGGGAAGCAGCAGTTTCTATCAAGAATGTGGAAGTTTCAGCAAACAGCAAAAAAGGCAGAAAAGGAGTAGGTATAGTAAAATTAGGTGAAGTACATGAAGGCATGTTGGAATTCGAGCGAGTCCTTGTGCCTCGTCTTCTTGAAGAATTAGAAGAAGTTGCCTGAGCAGGCAATTTGCTGTCAAGGTAAGATGGTATGATGGGGAAAGTCCTGTCCTTTGCTTTGAGAGCCAAAATCAAGTCCGTAAAACTCTTTGACTGATCGCGCCCAGAAGAATGCAAAGATACGCCTGCCAAACAAAAATTGTAAGCAAATCGTCAACATACATAATACAAATTATGCAAAAGTAGGTAAGATACCTTCGGATCTCCAAGTATCCTTGAAGAAACCGCCAAAAGCTCCCATAGAATCTGCCCTTACAAAGAAATATCTTGCAGCCCAACCCTTGTCTCGTCCTCTGTCGACTTTTTCAACCAGCGCATCACGGCCCTCAACGGTGCTCAAAGTGAATCGCCCCTTACCAAAAGGCTTGATCTGGTTAGAGTAGGCTAGGTCGTCCATGGTAAAGTCTATGTTCAAATTGTTGCTTAAAACCTCTATAATTCTCAAAATTCTTCATGCCCCTGGCAAAAGTTGGCAAGGCGTCATGTCTGTGTCCGCAAAAAACTGGCGGATAAAGGAAGAAAAGGGGGAATTTTTGCCCTAATTTCGCAAAATGGTAGTCGTAAAAAACTAACCAGCCTGAGCAAACCCAATCCATCCTATCTCGATCTAAAGGCAACCTAATCACAGCACCAGGGGGAAACCATAATTTTTCCTAACAGTTTGCAGATCACCTACAGTTAGCACACTAGGGTAAATATTATTGTCTTCTAAAATTTTTAAGGGGCGGAAAACGTTTGTTCCTTCAGGGGAGGAACTGTTTCTTGAAAAAGACCTAGGGTTTGCTCTAGTCATGATGAAGGGAAAAAGAGGAAGCAAAGGCAAATTTGTGTGAAACAAAGAACAACTTGAAGAAAAGCGCAAAGAAAATCAGCAAGGAGGAAAAATTACCTGAGAGAAAACTTGAACGGACAAAGGAAGAGGATGAAGAAACTTTATCGTTTTCCAAAGAAACGCATTTATAAAGAGAGATGAGGGGGAAGTAAACTGTCTGATCAACACTTGCAAAAGTAAGAAACTGTCATAATTGGGCGCGTTTTGCAAGACGGTTAGCAAGGTTTGAAAGTTAAAATAATTTTCAACCTTATATGTCACTTAGTATCATATGCGGTTTTTGTAAAACCGCATCCGAAAATCAACCAAAAAATGGGAGGGAAATTTGGCCAAAATATCTGATGCGATCCTAAAAAAAACCGCATCAGATTAAAAAACCGATGCGGTTTTTTTAAAATCTGATGCGGTTTGGTGGACCGCATCAGATTTGTGTGATTTTTTCAATTTGGCCCAGCACAAAAAAAACTGCGGCCCATGAAACATAAACAGCCCAACCTTACCTCACACGCGTCCCCCTCTCTCCTAACTCCCTCCTCTCTCCTCACATGGCCCCTCTCTCTCCTCAAACCCTAACTCCCTCCTCTCTACCCCTCCCACTCTCCTCAAACCCTAATTCCACCTCTCTACCCCTCCCACTCTCCTCAAACCCTAACTCCTCCTTTCTCTCACTCAAGCCCAAATTCTCACTCACCCCTCTCTCTCTCTCGTCGAGCGAAAAAGAACATCGAAAAGGATCGGAAAAAAGAGCGAAAATGAAGTGCGAAAATGGAAGATCGAAAATGAAGAACAAAATGAAGAGTGAAATGAAGAACGACGAATCGAAGATATGTACACAAGAAATTGGTTCGTTTGAGTTTTTGGATCTAGTTTTAGGTGTTTTTTTTCGTTTTTTTTTTGAGATTTTGTTTTTAGATCTGGTTTTGGATTTAGGTATTTATTTCGAATTTTTTTAGGCTTCCATTTTCGTTTGATTTTTTTGTTCGAACTCTTAATTTTCCTTCGTTTTCTATAATTATTTCCTTCGTTTTCTAATTTTCGTTTTTTTCGTATATATTGCAATTTTAGATCTAATTTTCGTTTCGTATATTTCAATTTTCGTATTGTTCGTATATTGCAATTTTCGGATATTACAATTCTCGTATAATTAGTTTTTAGATCTAATTTTTGTCATTTATTTTGGTATAGTTCTTAATTTTTGTCGTTTATTTTGGTATAGTTCTTAGTGACTGGATAATTATTGTCATATATTTTGGAGTTTTCTTAATTTTCGTATAGTCTCAATTTTTAGGTTTGTAATTTTCTGTATATATGTGAAATTCTTATTTTTGTGTATTTGTGTCATTTTTTTTATTTATATTAATCATAAATTTATGTTTAGTTTATATATATAAATTCTTATTTATATGTATTTTGTATAATTTTCGTTTCTGTATATTTTTATTGTTGGTATATAATGTGTAATAATGTATATTATTTATTGTTGGTATATTAATCATGAATTTATGTTTCTGTTAAATTTCATTTCTTAATTTTCGTTTCTGTATATATATAATATGCGTTTGGTAATAATGTTGTGCCCAAAATTTATATGTTTGGTGATATATTGCGCCCAAATCTCGATTGAGAGGAATGTTAAAGTTGCAAACCTGCAGCTGCAGGTCTGCAACTTTTTTTTGACCATTAATTTTCACATACTGATGCGATTCTTATGTAAAACTGCATCAGTATGTAGATTTAGGGATGCGATTTTACCTTAAAACCGCATCAGTTAATATGATTAACTGATGCAGTTTTAAGGTAAAACCGCATCAGTAAATCATTTTCTGATGCGGTTTTGGACCGCATCAGAAAATGTTTGTAAGCTGCTGCGAACCCACCTGATGCGGACCAAAACTGCATCAGAAAGGCCAGTTTTAACCGCATCAGGTGGGGTTTTTTCCACTAGTGTTTCTTTCATTTGTTTTGGCGCCCAAAGAAGACAATTAGGGGCTATTGTTAGGGGTCAGTTTAATCTGATGTGGCAGCAAGTGAAGCAACCAAGTTGTGTTACTTCGTCAGGCGAAGTGGCAACAACTTATTGAATGCGAGAAGGAAAGAAGGATTGATGACTTGGCAGGCAGTTTGGAGGAATCCTATATTCAAGGAAGAAGCGCATAATGGGAGAAGGAAGTGGGGCTGAAGATAACCGCCAAGTAAAAGATATTCTCCATGTTCCATTAAAATAGGATCTAAGCCAATCAAGTGCCATGTACAAAACGGCTAGAAAGCAACGTTATTGTATGGACTTAGTATAAATAGTCTACTAGCTCACACTTTGTAAATCATCACTCACTACTCCCTCTACTCTCCCTCTAGCTGAAACACTTGTACTCTCTCGCCAGCTCAGGCAACTTAGTGAATTGGCAGGATACAAATCCTCCCGTGGTTTTTCCCTCATTTCCAAAGGGTTTCCACGTAAAACTTGTTGTGTTCTTTCATTTACTTTTACGCAACTTAATTTCTGCAATTTATTCTTATTCGTAAGTTAATATTCAACCCCCTCTCCAAGCTAATTAGCCTTAGTGTGAAATTTGCCCTAAACAATTAGTATGACTATGAAAATTTTTATGTTCATAAATTAATACCACTACAAGAAATAGCTAAAATAACGACGGCTGGACAGCGACGGTCAATAAAACGGTCGGTGATTTAATACGCAGCGACGGCTTTAAGCAGTCGGTAGTCACCGACTGTTTATTATGTGAAGAACGACGGCCTAACCGTCGGCCGACCCTTGATGACGGTTATAAACCGTCGTTGTCTAGCTTAATGTAAAAAGGAAAATTTTTTACTTTAGGCGTCTCATTCAGCGACGGTTTTAAGCCGTCGTTGTTTAGGATAAATTAAACGTGAAATTTTTATTTTTTAGGCGACGGTCTTAAACCGTCGCTAATGTCGAGGGGGGGGGGGTTAAATTAAGTAGCCTGTTCCAGTCGTGTTTTACGCGGAAATTTAAAAGTGAGAAGTTCTCCCTCCAACCAACGAACGCGCCGACGAAAACGCCTCCCTCCAACCAACGGACGCCGGACGAAACCGCCTCCCTTCAACCAACCTTCGCCGCCGCCGGTGAGCTTGAATTTAGTGTATTTTTTTTTCTCATGAAACCAAACCCTAAAAGTTGGGATTTTGGGATGTAGGTGGCGAAAAGCACCGTTGGCCGCCGGAAAATCCAAAGCATTCTCCTCTCGCCGCCGGTAATACCTAAATCTATCCTATTTAATATTTTTTTTTTGAATTTTGGCCACTCACTCCAAATCTTTCCCCCTACTTTGGCAATGCCTAAATTCAAGTTTTGGCTCGGAACTCGGTGGAGGACGGTGGACGGACAACCTCCAAGAATCGTGACTCGTGACTAGGTACATCTTAATCCTGCTCAATTTTGTTGATTTCTTGTTTTACTTTACATATTAGGGTTTATCAATTTCATGAGAATTGGAAAATAAATTGCAATTTTTCTTGTTAGGGGTGTTTATATATCAGATTATATAATTTAGAATTGTTAAAAATGTTAATTTTGTTGTTGTACTTTGATTTGGGGTGTTGTTGGTGTTTGAAAATTGAAATGGCATTATATTTGAATTGGGCATTATCAACGTTAATGCTGATTTTGGTGATTATATTTTATGGTCTATGGCATTATCAATGTAATTACTTTGAAGATTAAGTTACTTTAATTGTATAAGCTTAAGTTACTATATAATTATCACAATAGTTTTTGTAATGGTTCGTTTATTAATGGTTATAAAAGTTAAAAACTATATAATTATGACAATAATTTATTTATTGCACATTCCTTTATCTAGTTTACACTATTTAAATTGTTTATATTGTTTTTGACATATTTGTTTTCGTGGAAATAGTTTGGATGAGGTTATAAATTAAAGTTAAGTGTTTAAATAAATATGTTTGCATCATCATGTGCCTAGATACCGTTCAAGGTATACTCATTAGGAGTATATCTTGAATAGTCCCCGATTGGGATTTGTTCTTCGACGTTTGACCTCACTTAGGTGGTGAATGTATGCCTTTTGTTCTATTCTATGTAATTTCCGGTGATGTTGTTTCTCTATGTTGTTCTCTCGGGTACATATGTAAGCTTTTACGAAGGCGACATTGTGTACTTGGAGAACTCATGGGAAATCTTTGCCGGAATTTACGTAGAAGCGAATAGTTGGCATACATTCACTAGTGGGGTTAGACGTCGAAGAATGGGTTAGGGGTGGAGTGATAAGGACCTTTGGACATCATTTTAGGCCCTATATGTATTTCACACATATGTTTTAATTGTACGTATGTTGGTTGTTAATGAGTATTGTCATTGAAATGGTTTAGAATTGTAGAATTGGTCACCATGAAACGGAAGGAGCGTTGGTGGATGTATGATAGATATGACAATGTGCGTAACTTGAGGCCCGAGTTCTTGAGGGGGGTTGATGAATTCATTGATTTTTGCAAAGTAAATCCGAAAACCCAGGTAAGGATGAAGTTAGATGTCCGTGTCGAAATGCAAGAAACAGGACGTATGCATGACGCGGACACGGTTAAAGTGCATTTGTATAGCAAGGGCTTTATACGATTACTATGGTTGGTATTCTCATGGTGAAGAGTTACCTCAACCCGCGAAGAGCTATCTAATCCGCACCGTGAAATGGTTTTCGATGCTCTTGGGAATAACCCGGAACCGTCCCATTGTTGAAGAGTCTAGTGGAACGGAGGAGGAGCCTAATCCTCAAGCAAAGGTGTTTCTTGACCTATTAAAGGCTTCGAGGAACCGTTGTACGACGGGAGCTCCATGTCGTGTTGGAAATGGCATCTAGAATAGTATCTTTGAAGTGTGAGTACAATTTGCCACATAGGTGTGTTGATGCTTTTGCTTCATTAATGAAAGAAGCAATACCTAGCAACAACAACATGAGTAACACATTTTACGATACGAAGAAGATCTTGGAGGGATTAGAGCTTCCCCATGAGAAGATTCATGCTTGCCCCAAAGGTTGTATGCTGTTTTGGAGAACTGATGCACACTTGGACAGATGTAGAGTGTGCGATAGCGACAGATACAAGAGGACTTCTAAGGGGTCTTTAGTTCCAATGAAAGTTTTGATTTATTTCCCAATCACACCGAGATTGCAGAGGTTGTATGCAACAAAGAATGTTGCTGAAGAAATGACATGGCATGCCAAAAATCCAAGAGTTGAAGACAAAATGGCTCACCCTAGCGACAGTGAAGCTTGGAAGCATTTGGATAGATCATTTGGCGAATTTGCATCTGAGCCTAGGAATGTTCGGCTCGGTTTGTGTACCGATGGGTTTGGTCCACATGGAAAGTTTGGGGGTCAATATTCATGTTGGCCTGGTCATCTTAACCCCGTCTAACTTGCCGCCATCGATGTGCATGAAAAAACCCTTCATGTTCCTTTCGTTGCTCGTTCCTGGTCCTAAAAATCCGAAGGGAAACTTGGATGTGTACATGCAACCCTTAATCGAGGAATTGAAGCAATTATGGGATGTTGGAGCAACTACTTATGACATTTCTAGGAAACAAAATTTCAATATGCGTGCCGCCATTCTTTGGACAATAAATGATTTTCCTGCTTACGGTATGCTATCTGGCTGGTCTACCGCTGGGAAAAAGGCTTGTCCTTATTGTATGGATAAATCCAAAGCTTTTTGGCTCGAGCATGGGGGTAAAGTTTCTTGGTTTGATTGTCCTTTGTCAATTCCTTCCCGAAGATCATCCTTTTCGTAAAAACAAAGTAGCTTTTTGCGGAAATAAGGTTGAAAAAGGGTCTCCACCACACATCATATGCGGGGAAGAGTTCGGTCATGTGTTAAAGACTTGCCAAAGGCTACGAGATGGACCGAGATGCACTTAACGCTTTGAAAAAGTTGAAAAATGGGTGGTTCAAACAAAGGCTGTCTTTGGGAGCTCCCATACTGGAAAGATCTGCATCTTCGTCACAACCTTGACGTCATGCACATTGAGAAAAACTTCTTCGACCAACTCATTCACACAGTTATGGATGTGAAAAAACAGACAGCAGACACCGTTGCATCTAGAAAAGACATTGCTAAATTGTGCAAAAGGCCTCAACTTCATGTCACCAAGGATGCAAACGGAAAAGAAACTCCACCAAAAGCACCTTTCGCCTTTGGAAAAGTCCCAAAGGAAAGTATTATGCAACTGGGTCAGAGATTTAAAATTTCCCGATGGCTATGCTTCCGACTAAACAAGACGTGTGGACATGCAGTCCGGTAAGCTGCACAGTATGAAAAGCCATGACTGTCATGTCTTCATGGAAAGATTATTGCCGATTGCATTAAAGGAGTTGCTTCCGGTTCATGTGTGGAAAGTTGTCACTGAGATTAGCCTTTTTTTCCGTGATTTGTGTTGCTCCACCATCACAGTAAGTGACATGGAAAGATTCGAAAAGGACATAGCCGAGATCCTTTGTAAACTCGAAAAGATTTTCCCACCATCATTCTTCAATTCCATGGAACACTTACCAGTTCACCTTCCACGCGAAGCTAGGCTATGTGGTCCCGTGCAATACCGTTGGATGTATCCCTTTGAAAGGTACCTTATCCTTCATTTTCATATATCCTTTTTTATTGTTGTTCGCAATTGTGTAACTCTTTTTTATAACCACCTTCTTAGGTTCCTCAATCATTTGAAACGCAAAATTGGTAACAAGGCTCGTGTGGAGGGTTCTATTTGTAATGCGTACTTGTGTGAAGAGATTGCAAACTTCTGTTCAAACTACTTTCAGCAAGGAGTGGATACTAAGACACGAGATTCAGGCCGTAATGTAAATGATGAAGTTGATAGGATGCTCGACGAAACTGTCCCAGAGCTATTCAGGGTTAATTGTGGTCGGCCGTCTAATGCAGGAGGAACACGATTTTTAACTGAAGTGGAACTACAACGTGCACACCTATATGTGTTAGCAAATACGGGGCATCTTACAAGAATTTGAGAAGTAAAACACTTGTTATTAATCATATTATTTATAAATTTAACTTTCATTTTAAATTTAGACATTAACAATTGTTATGTTTGTAAGGGATTTCGAGGACCACATTCTTCAAATTCGACCTACTCTACGTAGGGAAGATGTGTGGGTGCAACATGAAGCAGACTACCTTGATTGGTTTAGATCGAAAGTGAGTTTGTGTGACTATAGGTTATTCAAGAAATGTTAATGTATTAACAATATGAATGAATTTCAATAGGTTATTCAAGACAAACCCAATGATGATGTATTGTTTGCTTTGGCAATAGGTCCTTCAACATTAGTTCGCACTTGGAATAGATACTATGTTAATGGATACAATTTCCAAACAAAAGCATCAAGCAACCACAAATCCACCATGAATTATGGAGTGTGTGTGTCTAATGACGGTGGGAGTGATTTCTTTGGGATTCTAGATGATGTTATAGAATTGAAGTTTCTAGGTGCTCGTAGTCGATATAGCCATTGTTTTGTTCAAGTGCAATTGGATGGACAATGTGAGGGGAATGAACATCGATCAATACAAGCTAGTTGAAGTCAACCACACCAAGAAATACCCTAAGTTTGATCCCTTTGTGCTATCATACCAGGTTAGCAAGTATATTTCGCACCGTACCCAAGCTTGAAAAGAGATCGTGCTCAATGGTGGGGTTTGTGTTTAGGACAAAGGCAAGGTCCGTGATTGATGCTCCGGTTGACTTCGACTTCCTTCGAGAGACAAGTCTTTGGGACTCCAACGCTTTGTGATCCAAATGATATTCCCGATTATGAAGGTGGTAATGATGTCGAGTGTGTTGAAGGAGATGACGAAGAAATTTTGTTTGAAGCCCCATCGGTGATGATGAAGAAGAGTCTAGTTTCGAGTCCGGAGAAAGCGAGGATGATGACGATGACGATGATGGTTTTGGGATGACGATAGTGATGATGAACTAAGCGAGGATGGGAATTCACTTTGATTTGTTTGAGTATATCATAGCTTATATTAAGGACAACATTTCAATAAAAATATAGGACTTTTTGTAATGAAATGTTGAAGATTACTTGTTTTGACATTTCCATCTCGTAGTTTTTCTTCTTTGTTGTTGAGTAACATGATCCATTCCGCACTGTGGTTTTTCTTAGTGTTTTTCTAATATTTAATTAGTACTTGCTTTCTCCCCACTTCCCTTTTCGCATTAATATTTAGGTTTCCTCCGCCTTGCTTTCTCCCCACTTCAAACCTAGTAATTATTATACGGGGGACACAAACTTCTTTTGTTTTTTAGATTAAAAAGCTAAAACATTGATTACATGAATTATATAGGACTACTTCATAATCTACCCCACCGACTTAGTTTGGATTATTGGTACTTGCAAATCTCTAACAAGGCCCATCTTTGTTTGCTTGCCTTTAGCTAAGAACGGACCCTACATGCCTACCTCGTTAAAATATTTAGGTCGATAAGGGGGGTGGGCTGTGCAGGGGGTCGATGAGGGAGGGGGCTGCAGGGGTCGGGGAGGGGGTGGGGTGTGCGGGGGTCGGTGGGGGAGGGGCTGCGGGGGAGGGGAGGGGGGCTGTGCAGGGGGGTCAGGTGGGGGGAGGGTTGTAGGGGGGTCGGGGAGGGGGGCGTGGCAGGGGGGTCGGTGAGGGGGGGGCGGGGGAGGACGGGGGGAGGGGGCGGGAGGATCGGTGAGGGGCCGGGGGGAGTGAGGGGGGGAGGGCGGGGGGGCACGGCTGCGGGGTCGGTGAGGGGGAGGGCGGGGGGAGGGGAGGAGGGAGTGCGAGGCCGGCGGGGAGTGAGGGGGAGGGCGGGGGAGGGCGGGGAGGGTCGGTGAGGGCCGGCGGGGGGAGTGAGGGGGGAGGGCGGGGGGAGTGCGAGGCTAGCAGTGAGGGGGGAAGGGCGGGGAGGGGAGGAGGGAGTGCGGGCGCCAGGGGGTTAGTGAGGGGGAAGACGGGGGGTCGAGTGAGGGTTCGTTGTTTCTAATTTCTTACATTTTATTGTGTTTTGTTTAATCTTGCGCGTTTCTACTTTCTTGCATTTTAGGTAATCATGTCTAATCCTAAGGGCCGCGGAGGTCGAGGTGGCTTAGGTGGAAGCCAAGGTCGTGGGACTTTGATTCCGAGGGAGCTTTTGGTCGGCCCAGAAGTAGAAGGAAGCCGGAACCCTATGTCGAGAGACACGGGGAGATGATTCACGGAGCACGTGACATTGGTGACCACGCATCCGGAGACTCCGATCACTCATACGGAGGAAGGTGAAGGTTCGAACCGTGCACCAAGAAAGGTTTTAAGCCCTCTTGGATTGTGGTAAGTTCGTAAGCCTTCATTTCATGATATTTGTATGCAATGATATTCACAATTCACGTGTTTGTTTGGTTTTCAATTCGGGTTTGATGATAACAAGGTTAGTGGGTCCATCACCGACATTTTCCGGGGCCATTTTCGACAACCATGGTTCAATTACGGTGAGGTCGACAATGCAACAAAGACGCATTGGTGGAACATTTTCACGAGTATGTATGAATCGAATTATGAAAAATGAAATTGATTATATTACTTTATTAATATCTTTGTTTAATGTTTGACTAAAGGGTATTTACGAATGGGCTCCTGAGTTAGAAGGCCTAGTGAAGAAGGATTACAAGAAAAAAGCTTCATCTCGTCTGCGAGACTTGCGATACTGGGTGGTTAAGAAAGCCAAAGAAAGGCCAAAATGGTTGGGGGAGACGATATACGAAGACATGAAGAAGAGAAGTGAAGACCCAACATTTCGGGAAAAATCGAACAGGCGAAGAAGGACCGAAGAGGTGGCTCCCTGTCTAATCCAATTGAGCCGTCACACTTTCCAGGTTTCTATTTGGCCGCCCCAGCATGCTAGGAAGATGGTAAATATGTTTCATATCTACTACTTAGTGTAATTTACATGAATATGTTTCATAAAGCCTTTGTTAATTCAACAATGTCTACAGGCAAAGAGTAGAGGAGGAGTACTCCCTACTACTCCCGAGTTGTTCTTGAAGACTCATTTCAAGACTGTTCCTGGAAAAGGAGAAATTCCAGCAAACAAGAAATCAAAGCAAATCTCGGTACATACTTCTAAACATATATTTATAGGCAAATATGATTGAAAAGTTTGATGCTAGTTTAAGTTAGAATCAAATATAGGTCATTTTAGGTTAAGTAGGAAATTGTTTGAATACGAGTAGTTTGATGCTAGTTTAAGTTATAACCACCTCAAACATCATATATATAGTTAGTTTAATGTATTTATAAGTTGTTTTGATTGAAAATACACAAAGTAGGAAAGTTAGAACCAAATGTAGGCTAATATAGGCCATTTTAGGCCATTTTACTTGAAATTGAATGAATACGAGTAGTTTGATGCTAGTTTAAGTTATAACCACCTCAAACATCATATATATAGTTAGTTTAATGTATTTATAAGTTGTTTTGATTGAAATTACAAAGTAGGAAAGTTAGAACCAAATGTAGGCTAATATAGGCCATTTTAGGCCTTTTTACTTGAAAATGTTTGAATACGAGTACTTTGATGTTAGTTTAAGTTATAAACACCTCAAACATCATATATATAGTTAGTTTAATGTATTTATAAGTTGTTTTGATTGAAAATACACAAAGTAGGAAAGTTAGAACCAAATGTAGGCTAATATAGGCCATTTTAGGTCTTTTTACTTGAAAATGTTTGAATACGAGTACTTTGATGTTAGTTTAAGTTATAAACACCTCAAACATCATATATATAGTTAGTTTAATGTATTTATAAGTTGTTTTGATTGAAAATACACAAAGTAGGAAAGTTAGAACCAAATGTAGGCTAATATAGGCCATTTTAGGCCATTTTACTTGAAATTGAATGAATACGAGTAGTTTGATGCTAGTTTAAGTTATAACCACCTCAAACATCATATATATAGTTACTTTAATGTATTTATAAGTTGTTTTGATTGAAAATACACAAAGTAGGAAAGTTAGAACCAAATGTAGGCTAATATAGGCCATTTTAGGCCTTTTTACTTGAAAATGTTTGAATACGAGTACTTTGATGTTAGTTTAAGTTATAAACACCTCAAACATCATATATATAGTTAGTTTAATGTATTTATAAGTTGTTTTGATTGAAAATACACAAAGTAGGAAAGTTAGAACCAAATGTAGGCTAATATAGGCCATTTTAGGCCATTTTACTTGAAATTGAATGAATACGAGTAGTTTGATGCTAGTTTAAGTTATAACCACCTCAAACATCATATATATAGTTAGTTTAATGTATTTATAAGTTGTTTTGATTGAAAATACACAAAGTAGGAAAGTTAGAACCAAATGTAATCTAATATAGGCCATTTTAGGCCTTTTTACTTGAAAATGTTTGAATACAAGTACTTTGATGTTAGTTTAAGTTATAAACACCTCAAACATCATATATATAGTTAGTTTAATGTATTTATAAGTTGTTTTCATTGAAAATACACAAAGTAGGAAAGTTAGAACCAAATGTAGGCTAATATAGGCCATTTTAGGTCTTTTTAATTGAAAATGTTTGAATACGAGTACTTTGATGTTAGTTTAAGTTATAAACACCTCAAACATCATATATATAGTTAGTTTAATGTATTTATAAGTTGTTTTGATTGAAAATACACAAAGTAGGAAAGTTAGAACCAAATGTAGGCTAATATAGGCCATTTTAGGCCTTTTTACTTGAAATGTTTGAATACGAGTACTTTGATGTTAGTTTAAGTTATAAACACCTCAAACATCATATATATAGTTATTTTAATGTATTTATAAGTTGTTTTGATTGAAAATACTCAAAGTAGGAAAGTTAGAACCAAATGTAGGCTAATATAGGCCATTTTAGGCCATTTTACTTGAAATTGAATGAATACGAGTAGTTTGATGCTAGTTTAAGTTATAACCACCTCAAACATCATATATATAGTTATTTTAATGTATTTATAAGTTGTTTTGATTGAAAATACACAAAGTAGGAAAGTTAGAACCAAATGTAGGCTAATATAGGCCATTTTAGGCCTTTTTACTTGAAAATGTTTGAATACGAGTACTTTGATGTTAGTTTAAGTTATAAACACCTCAAACATCATATGTATAGTTATTTTAATGTATTTATAAGTTGTTTTCATTGAAAATACACAAAGTAGGAAAGTTAGAACCAAATGTAGGCTAATATAGGCCATTTTAGGTCTTTTTACTTGAAAATGTTTGAATACGAGTACTTTGATGTTAGTTTAAGTTATAAACACCTCAAAAATCATATATATAGTTATTTTAATGTATTTATAAGTTTTTTTGATTGAAAATACACAAAGTAGGAAAGTTAGAACCAAATGTAGGCTAATATAGGCCATTTTAGGCCTTTTTACTTGAAAATGTTTGAATACGAGTACTTTGATGTTAGTTTAAGTTATAAACACCTCAAACATCATATATATAGTTAGTTTAATGTATTTATAAGTTGTTTTGATTGAAAATACACAAAGTAGGAAAGTTAGAACCAAATGTAGGCTAATATAGGCCATTTTACTTGAAATTGAATGAATACGAGTAGTTTGATGCTAATTTAAGTTATAACCACCTCAAACATCATATATATAGTTAGTTTAATGTATTTATAAGTTGTTTTGATTGAAAATACACAAAGTAGGAAAGTTAGAACCAAATGTAGGCTAATATAGGCCATTTTAGGCCTTTTTACTTGAAAATGTTTGAATACGAGTACTTTGATGTTAGTTTAAGTTATAAACACCTCAAACATCATATATATAGTTATTTTAATGTATTTATAAGTTGTTTTCATTGAAAATACACAAAGTAGGAAAGTTAGAACCAAATGTAGGCTAATATAGGCCATTTTAGGCCATTTTACTTGAAATTGAATGAATACGAGTAGTTTGATGCTAGTTTAAGTTATAACCACCTCAAACATCATATATATAGTTAGTTTAATGTATTTATAAGGTGTTTTGATTGAAAATACACAAAGTAGGAAAGTTAGAACCAAATGTAGGCTAATATAGGCCATTTTAGGCCTTTTTACTTGAAAATGTTTGAATACGAGTACTTTGATGTTAGTTTAAGTTATAAACACCTCAAACATCATATATATAGTTAGTTTAATGTATTTATAAGTTGTTTTCATTGAAAATACACAAAGTAGGAAAGTTAGAACCAAATGTAGCCATTTTACCCACTTTATTTTACTTGAATATGAGTATATTTAACCAAATGCAGGAGACTTACAAGAAGAAGCTGGATCATTGTACCACTCAGGGGTCACAGCCGAACCCTGATCTGTTGTATTGGGAGACAGTTGGGGGGAGAAACCGAGGAAAAGTTCAGGGGTTGGGTCGGGGAGATCATTTGTACTACAACTCTTCATCAGGGCGAGGAGATGGCGGCTCTTCACAACCATATGAGCCGTCCATTTTTTCTCAGATTGAGGCGCAGGTGGAGGCAAAGGTCGCTGCGCAGATGGAAGAGGTGGAGGCAATGGTCCCAGCACGGGTGGAAGCGTTAAGTCGGGCCATCGTTGAGGAAATGATGAGGAACATGTCTAGTTTCGGCCACATGTCCTCAGGTTGCAACCCAGGCCCCCCTCCACATCGCGCACCGGACGATGACCCGGGGTTTGGTGGTGGCGGTAGTGCTACAGAGACACCCTTGACAGTGTAGTGTTTTTGGTTTTGGCAACTAGGTAACTAACTTTTATGCATTTAGTGTCAATATTTATCGGCATCTCGCTTTGTTTCTAGATGTGTCGGGTTATTTTTTTTAGAACCCGATTTCTCGACACCGGGATCTATTTTGCGTACATATATTTAATCTAGGTAGTTTGTCTAACTATAGACATTTAGTGTCTATATTTATCGGCATCTAGCTTATTAGTTTCTAGCTTTGTCGATATATATTTTTTGTAAACACAGACTTCTACTTTATTTCCCGACATCGGGATCTATTTTGTGTACATAATTGTAATCTATTTCATGTAATTATACAAGTATCAATGCAAATTGTAATATATATCAAAATTGCATATTTTTGTAATTGAATGCGATGGAGGAACACTTTAGTGTGGTCCACAAGCATGCAAGGTGTCTTGGGTACGGGGTTTAATTATTGTTAACAACAAAAATATTCTAAATAATATTATTTCAAAAAACAACGACGGCTAAACATTAAATCAACGATGGCTAGGCAGTCGTTGTAAGGTATACTATGCATCCAAGGACTTCCACTTCAACGACTGCTTTTACATAATAGCGACGGTTAATAACAGACGTTGATGTGGCCCAAACAACGACTGTTTATAACCGATGGTGAATCACCGACGGTTAGTAACGGTCGGTAAATCAACGACGGTTTAAAACCGTCGTTGATTTAATCTTTGTTTAAAAGGTCGTTGGTTTGGTGCCAACGTCGGTTTTTGTAAACGGTCGGCCGATTATAAGGAAACCGTCGTTAAAATATTTACCGACGGTTTAGCGGTCGTTGATTCCAAAATCGGCGACCACCGTGCACCGACTCGTTATTTAACGCGCTGGCGGCCGTCGGTGATGTTTTAGCGACGGTTTTTCTTAAATTACCGACGGCTTTAAGCCGTCGTTAAATACCACCTTTCTTGTAGTGTACTTTTATTTATGTTATATTAATTTTAAAACGTTAGAATAGCCAATACCTAAAAACTCGTAATGATACCGAACATGCCATAAACATACGGTTATTATTGCTTAAGTTGTTGCAGTATATTGATAACCCTATGATATCACTCACATTAGTCCTTCATGTTTATCATCCAAACTAGTTCAATTACGCACAAAATCTGGAAGGAAAAAAATAATAATGTAGCTTTCTAACTATTGCTTATGCTTAAGATCATTGCAAAGTTCTCTCATTGCAAGTTTGCAACTATGTAGCAGATGATATTGGTGGACAGTGAGCAGCTTTTCTGCGCGATGAAGTACATGCTTAATATACATATAGAGACCTCAAATGTACTACTAGACAAATCACATAAACCACACCTAGCTTTGAAGAATTAGTAAGAAGGAAACTTGATAGTAGAAGCACAATCTCCTAGTCCCTGGGGAGGGCTAGAGCAATTGATGAGTTCCATCCCACTTTTATCCACACACAGCAAAACTTGCCACAACTGACTATCTCCTTGAGCATCATGGTTACAGAAAATCGAAGGGCGAAATCCGACGGCTTGAAAGATTGTCGTTGTTATGCTGTCAAGAGGGTAAAATTGGTTATTGGGTAGGATCATGGCTTTGGCCAGGATTTGTAGGATATTGATCTTGTTCTTGACGTTTAGAGCTGCATGAAAATATGCCATTTCATCAAAGACAGATTTTGAGCATGTTCCATGCTTGTTCCACTCATGGAGCCAGAATTTTCTTCCAATTTGTGGGCATGTAAAAGATGGCCATTCCTTTCGAAGAATGCTCTCTATAGGTTTAAGCTGCATTGTTGGAATATGGCAAAGTTGATTAGTTTGCACTAGACAACTTAAAGACATCTGGAAACTTATAAGTTAACAATTATTTGCATTTCCACCTTTTTTCTGGTTGAATATGGTAACATCCTAGGAAACATTCTATGTTAGCTGCGGGGGAATTAGAATTAGAGGAGCCAAATGTCAATAATGTACCACCAATGTAGTATTTTTTTTTTTAATGGTTACACTCTACTTTTTGTGATCAAAGTTAAATTTGCATGCATATGTCTATATATTCCATGATCATTAATTAACAAAAATATCCATGATCATTAACAAAAATAAAAATAAATAAAATTATACAACTAATAAAATTGACTCAATCTCTATTATATAAGTGAAGGGGGGAAGCATGGTGTCCCCATATTAAATGACTATATTATCCTTACTATTTTAATTACATCATTTTTGTTTAAAATTTTAAAATAATATTGGGTAATCAATCAATCCCAATATTTGCCATTTTTAAAAACTACAATTAGAAAAACTTAAAATTTTAGGTTAAAAAAAAGGAAAGACTAAAAAAGTTTACAAAAAAAACAAAGATAACAAATTCATTTAAGAATATCAAAATCTTCCATCAAAAGGAAAAATTGCCAAAATAAAAAATCAGCAATATACTTCCACAACATTATAGTCATGTAAAGAAATGATCATTTTAATGGGTTTATATAATTTCAATTTGTGTAAGTCAATTACGTAGAGGATAATAAGGTCATAACAAGAACTGATCTAAACTTATTTTTGCTGAAAATAACTTTTAAGAAGTTGAACAAAACAGAGCATTTATTGAAAAAACTGTCAACTTAAACTATTATAATTATAAATGTATGTTCGAATCAAAAATTTTACAACACTGATGAATAACAACCTGAGAAAAAAGAACGTTAATATGACACGCACGCATAGCGTGCAAAAAATGCTAGTATATACTTAGAAGAAGGAAAAAATCGTGCTTAAACTCTTTTGCATCAAGTGTAATAATAATGATGATGATGATGATGATAACTGAACTGAACCGAACTGAACTGAACTGAACTGAAAATTAGTCCAAAAGAACAGGGTCTCACTCTCTTCATTGTTGCTTTGTGTATTAATCTATAAACTACTTTTAAATTTGTATGTTGATTTTAATTTAATGATGCTCCTTAATACTTGTGATTGGGCTTTTGCTCTCTTTCATGCTCTCTATCTTTCCTTAGACTCGGATAAATATTTTCTTTCCCTATCAAATTATATATAATAAAGAAAGTATGTTCAGTTATTTTATCTGTCCTCTCATATAAAAATATGTTTGTGTCTACTCTCATGGAATTCCTTTTCATGGAACATATGAGATTACACATATTATTCGGATTTTTTTTGAAAAGGAACGAACACTATTCAAAGTTTGAAACAATAAAATTTCATTGTAAAAATAATATTCAAGCAACTTTTTATGGGGAAGACCAAAAAAGAAAAAAAAAAGGTAAGCAGACCAGATTAGCAATTCAAAAAATTAAATAAAAGAATGAACTCATAATAGTATCAACTATACATGTCGAAAAATTATATGACATGCATGGATGTAAAACTTATGTACACCTTAAAACATACCATGGATACATTAAAAGTTGAACCTGAACAATTTTCAAGGGAGCTACCATCCTTTTGGTAAGGCCAAAGCCCATATATCGAAAAATTTGCGGCTGGTTTTCCCGTTGGTGGATAGCAACAACTTGTCCCCTTTTGGTTACAGTATGATGGTAACCACTGCATTTCCAAAGCAAAATAAAAATATTTATTCTAGAAATCCACTTGTATAATTAAACTACATACCAAAAAAATAAAGCCCAATTTTTAAAAAAAGTAACCTCTTGGATGAAGTAAAATGCACGAAAATCAGTACTAGAATTGGCATTGGCTAGAGCTGCTAAATGAAGCAGCAACACGAACAAAGTTATCAAACATTTTGCCATTATTCTCTCTTTATTTGGTTATGGCAATGTTAATAAAATAGTTTAGCTTCGAAGGAGGAGGTGATCTTGGTAGAGAGAACACGCATTATATCTATATATATGCACCAACAAACAAAAAAGTCAAAGGAAAAATAGTGAAAATATATTGTGTTTTATTTATTTATTTATTTAATGATCGTCCGTGAGATTATTGTTTACCTTGTCAATGTCAACAAGTTGAATAGAAGAAGATTATTGAAGAGGCGATGATTAAGAAGTTATAATAAACAAGTTTAGAGTATCGTGTAATAATCGCGAACCTAATAAATCATGTCCCATTGTCCATTATTAGAGGTTCTAGAGTTGGAATACATCGAACCTAACTGAAAAACCTAACCGTATTTCTGTTATTAGAATGTACTTTCCTTATAAAATAATTTTTAGTTCGAAATATATTTGTTCAAGCCAATCAACCACATAATTAGAGCCCATCAATTTTAGCATTAGCTTAAACCTTGTGGTAAACATATGGTAGGCAACTTAGAATATAAATAAACCATTGATATTCAAGTTTAGTAACAAAAATTTCAAAGTGAAGAATTTTGAAGTAGATATTTGAGAAGTAAACTTTATAATTATTTTTACAGTGTGTGGATGAGGGAATTTAGAGGGAAAAAGAAAGGGACGAAAGAAGAAAATAAAGAGCATTTGTGCTTATGGTTTGTGTTGTCTTCTAATGTTGATCAACCTTTGTATTTATAGACCTTCATGGAAGCGATTTTTCCTCCCACATTATTTACTTCAACTACTTTCTAATAATTAAGTTGTGCATTGGTAAGCGTAATATAGGATAATGAGTATCACACAACGTTAGTCAATCACCCTTGATGTTAATCGCTCAATAATATATAACCATGCAATGTAGAAAACATGCAAAATTAATGTTGGTGTAAAGTATGGCATATACTTAAGATCACAAATTCTTCTCATGTAATTATTAGTTGAAGTTGATTATTTGTATGAATGGATGATGAATAGTTTTAAATTTGTATAAATATAATGGTAATATACTAATAGAGAGTAGTAGATCTCAAATATACTAGCACAATCTACCTAGCTGTTGAGCTATGCTCAAATAGCTCAAATATTGAAGATCTAAATCAGTTACAAACTGATTCTAACTTACTGTCCATGTCAGCACAGTTAGTTATAACAAACTTTTGTTTCTTGTTAATCAGCTTAGCCATGTACTAGTTGATATTTTGTAGGCAAAATTGGCCTCAATACCCTAAAGTATGGCGCAGGTGCACCAAACACCCCAAACTAAGGCTTATAGCCAGAATACCCCAAAGTACGGGGTGGGGTGCATTGCGTACCATAAATGAGAGTTGTCGCCGGAAAATGCACCGGCTCTGGTGGAATTTTCATTTTTTAATATTATTTTGCTTTTTACCTCCCTTTTCCTATTTATTTCTTCCTTTTTCTCTCTAATTTTTTTAATTTTTTAGCTTTTTACCCCCCTTTCTCTTCCTCCATCTTCTCTTTCCTCCCACTCTCTCTCTCTCTTCAAGCATTATCTTCCTCAAACTCTGGGTTTCTTCCCCAAAAAAGGCAGTGCCTTCATTTCTTCCCCAAATTCAGTATTTTTTCCCCAAATGAACCCTAAAATCTGAAAATTACCGAAATTCAGATTGAAAGCCCAAATTCGCATAACAACAATGAGTTCATTATTTCCGGATTGCACCATTTCTGATTTAACTAAAAGTCTGAATCTAAAATCAATTGAATGTCTGAAGATGATGAATATTGAATCTGTGAAACGGATTGAATTGTCAAAATTAGTTAGTTAAGAGTCCGTAATTAGATTAAGCTCCTTTCTTACGGTCCAAAAATCTCAAAAAATATCGCTTAATTTGATCATATTATATTGTCATACTATACTATATACACATTATATCTCATCATTTTTGTCCATATCCTTGTTGAATTTTTCTTCTGGAATCTTCGATCGTCGGAATCACAAAAATTCATCTGTCAAGCGATTTTCTCTCTCCTCCATTCCTTCGCCAGAAGATTTCGCCGAAAATCGCGAAAATCCGCCAAATTTGAAGAAGAGAAAACATTTTAAACTCACTGCAAATTTTACGCTGTGGACATATTCAAGAGCCGGCTTTTTCTCGGTTGAAAATCAACTCTTCTCTTTTGTTGATGTGAAGAAGGTTTAAACATACTTAGGGCTCGCCTGGAACTCCATAAATGATTAGGGGGGAAAAAAACTTCATCGGTAAAATATATTGGAGTAGTAATTATAGGGTAAATTTATCATTTCCTTAAGAACAGAGATTATAATGAAGAAGGGGTAAGAGAAAGAAGGAGGAACGAGAAGTAAGAAAAACAGGAGGAGAGAGATAGAGTTTGAGGAAGATAATGCTTGAAGAGAGAGAGAGGGTGGGAGGAGAGAGAAGATGGAGGAAGAGAAAGGGGGGTAAAAAGCTAAAAAATTAGAGAGAAAAAAAGAAGAAAATAGGAAAAGGGGGTAAAAAGCAAAATAATATTAAAAAATGAAGATTCCACCGGAGCCCGTGAATTTTCCGGCAACAACTCTCATTTATGGTACGCAATGCACCCCAGCCCGTACTTTGGGGTGTTCTGGCTATAAGCCTTAGTTTGGGGTGTTTGGTGCACCTGCGCCATACTTCAGGGTGTTGAAGCCAATTTTGCCTATTTTGTATAGTATAAATAGCTTTAATCTTCTGTATTTTAGATTTATTCAATCATAATACAATCAATCTTCTTCTCTCTAAACATTTCTCTCTCTCTCTAAATTCTCTACAACTAAGTTGCTTTCTCTAAACTCTCTAATGGAGGTTATTTGAACCTCAAGCTAAATCTGCTCAATTCGTCACATTATAACATGATATCAGAGCTACGAATCTGCATAACCAGCGATTGATTGATCATTATTCTATCCTTTGATAGCTCGTAATTGTCTGTAAGTTCTGAAAATCTTAATTGATTTCTTCCGATTCATCGAAAATCCTGTGTTAGAGAAATTCTGTTGAAATTGCTTGTGATTTCTGCAATATTGATCTAAATTCTCATCTGATTTCTGATTCTTAGCTAAAGATTCTTCAATCTGATTGACTCTGCAATATTGAACTAAATTCTCATTTGAATTTTTTAATTCTTAGCTAAAAATTCTTCAATCTGATTATCTGAGTTCTAAATTTCAGCTTAAAATTCATCAAATCTGATTAGTTTCATATTTCTCATAATCAGATCTTTCAATTCTTTTGTTCTTGTTCCTATTCTTCTTGAAAATCTTATAAAATCTTGCTAAAATTTTAAATCTAGCCTTACATCATGCCTGAAATAGAGGATGAAACTCATAATAGAGTTCCTAATGTTGATCCTGGACAAGATTACTCTAGTCCTTTCTATGTTCATCCTTGTGATAGCCTTAAGATGTGTTCAATTCCTACCAAATTTGATGGCAATGGTTATAGTGACTGGAAACGAGCTATGCTTATAGGATTGTCTGCTAAAAATAAACTCAGTTTTGTTGATGGAACACTTGAAATGCTTGTTATTACTGATCCTACATATCATGCTTGGAAAAGATGCAATGATTTGGTCATAAGCTGGTTGTTAAGTGCTTTAGAGCCTACTATTGCACGTAGTGTACTTTACTTCTCTACTGCTAAGGAGATTTGGAGTAATCTTGAAGAGAGATATGGTCAGTCCTCTGGACCACAATTGTTTTCTCTTGAGCAACAGCTATATGACATATCACAAGGAGGTGAAAATATTGTTGAATATTTTACAAGATGAAAATGTTGTGGGATGAATTGGATATTGTAAATCCAATTCATGTCTGCACTTGTAATGGCAGCAGTTGTAATTTCAATAAGGAGTTGTTGACTGCTAGAGAAAATCAAAGACTCATTCAATTCTTAATGATGTTGAATGAACATTATGCTATGGTGAAAGCCAACATATTAATGATGCAGCCCCTAGTAGCTGTGAATCATGCATACAGGCTTCTTGTTCAAGAAGAAAGAAACATAACTATTGCTCATGATATGCAAAGTTCTAGTTCTTATCCTACTGAGAATCATGCCTTGATTGCTGATAGAAGGCAGTATTATGATCACAGCAGAGTAAAACCATATCATAATACTTATCAGCAGCCTAACAAGCAATCTTATTATCAATCTAATGATCTATAATAAGAATAAAGGGAAGATGTTCTCAAACAACAACAACAAAAGGAATTTCCCATATTATTGTGATCATTGCAAGATCACAGGTCATTCTACTGAGAGATGTTTTAAACTCAATGGATATCCTCAAGATTTCAAACCTCACAGCAAGAAATATGCTCATATATCACAAGGAGTCAACAATGTTGTTGTTGACATTGAGAGTTATGATACTCAAGCTGGTTTTGGATCTGAAATGGTCACTGCATCTTTCACTCTTGATCAATATAATCAGATCATTGATATGATGCACAACAATTATACTCCAGCTACATCAGATAATCATGAAGAACCTGCTGCAGAGGATACCATTCATGGTTCTGCATTTCTAGCAGGTAAAACATACTTATTTTCTTCTTTCCAGACTGACTAGGTCTTGGATAGTGGTGCTATAGACCACATGAGTTGTGACATGTCTTTATTTGATAATTATAAAATGGTCACATCTGGGGAACATAGTATTACCATTTTTGATGGAAACAAAGTGCAAGTCACACATATTGGTAATGCTACTGTGAATGGTGTCTCTCTATAAGAAGTATTATATGTTCCAGGCTTCAAATTTAACCTTATTTCCATCCTTAAACTATGCAAATATCTCAATTGTGAAGTCATATTCACTGCTACTGATTGTTTTCTTCAGACCATTCAATGAGAATGCCTCTTGGTAAGCTCAAATGTGGTTTATATTGCACTGCTGTTACTTCTTGCTCTTTTGTTGATGCTAAAGCTTCAAGTGACAAGTCTCCTGTTCATACTGCTCATGGATTGTCTACTATATCTACTTCTAATCTTGAAGAAATAAAGCTTCTACATCTCAGTCTTGGCCACATGCCATTTTAACAATTGAAGCATCAGTTTCCTTCACTACAAATAAATGCTAATGTAGAATGCATTTGTCAAGTGTGCCCTACTGCTAGGCAACATAGACTCCCATTCTCTTCAAGTTCTATATGTACTACTGCTCCATTTCAATTGATACATGTAGATATTTGGGGGCCCTATAGGGTGTCTACCTACAATAAATGCACCTTTTTCATGACTATAGTGGATGATTACTCAAGGTGTACATGGATTCATATGCTGAAATTCAAGTCTGAAGCTGTAAATATTTTACAGAATTTTGTTTCTTATGTGCAAACTCAGTTTCACACTCTTGTTCAGTGCATAAGAACTGATAATGCAAAGGAACTTTGTGAAGGGGACCTCAATAAATTATATGTTCAGAATGGTATACACCACCAAAGAAGTTGTGTTGACACTCCACAACAAAATGGAGTTGTGGAGAGAAAACACAAACATTTGTTAGAGACAGCAAGAGCTCTTTTCTTTCAGTCTAATCTCCCTATTTCTTATTGGGGTGAATGCATCTTAACAGCAGCCTATCTCATAAACAGAATGCCTTTAGCTTGTCTCAAACACACTGCTCCTTTTACCAAACTCCACAACAAAGAAACTGATGTCTCACATCTTAGAGTATTTGGGTGTTTATGTTTTGTTGCCACACTTAAACAAGGCAGAAGTAAGTTTCATCCCAGGTCACAACCTCATGTTTTTCTTAGGTATTCTTCTAGCCTGAAGGGGTATAAAGTCCTAAATCTTCATACTCATTCTATACATGTCTCAAGAGATGTAGTGTTTTATGAAAAACACTTTCCTTTTCACTACAATCCTTCTCCCACTTCATTTAACACGACTAAATCTTTTCATATATTTCTTGCTTCTACCACATTATCTTCCTCTCTTGAAGATATTCCTGATATTTTTAAGTTCCCATCATCACCATCATCATCTACACCTCCTTCTCCACATTTATCACACCAATCTACTCCATCACCTACCACATCTTCTGATTATTCTCCTTCTACTCATTCACCACCTTCTATTCCTACGGTTTCTTCCCCTATTCCTTCTACTTCTTCCTCACCTTCTTCTACTGAAGATACTACAGCAGATATACCTCCTCCTCCAATAAGAAAATCTACCAAACCTTCTAAACATCCATCTTATTTGAAATCATACATTTATAATCTTGGGACTACTACACCTTCTTCTTTGCATTGGTGTAATTTGGTTCCTAATGCATCCATCCCTTCACAACATCTCTCACTCATAGCTGTTGTTGATTCATTCTCAGAACCTCAATCTTACACAGAAGCTTCCAAGTCACGTGTTTGGGTGGAAGCAATGCAAAAAGAACTAAAAGCCTTAGTTGACACTCATACTTGGGATATTGTACCTTTACCACCACACAAGAAACCAATAGGTTGTAAGTGGGTATACAAGACTAAGCTCAAGGCAGATGGTTCTTTAGAAAGATGTAAAGCCAGGCTTGTTGCAAAGGGTTTCACACAACAATATGGTTTGGACTATGAAGATACTTTCTCTCTAGTTGTGAAAATGTCCACCAACAGATGTATTCTAGCTATTGCTTCTAACAAATCATGGCCTATATACCAACTAGATGTTAACAATGCATTTCTTCATGGTGAATTACATGAAGAAGTGTATATGAAGGTTCCTGAAGGTTTACCTTGTCCATCTGGTTCTATTTGCAGACTTAGAAAGTCATTATATGGGCTAAAATAAGCAAGTCGGCAGTGGTTTGCCAAGCTCTTATCTCGCTTTACAAGCCCAAGATTTCACACAATCTAAGAATGACTATAGTCTTTTCATCAAAAGGACTACTCATCACATCACCATAGCAGCAGTCTATGTGGATGACATTCTGCTTACTGGAACTGACATTGACAACATTACTTCTCTCAAGCATCATCTCCATACTGCTTTTAGCATAAAAGATCTGGGCTTACTTAGCTATTTTTTGGGTATTGAGGTGACCAGAACAACATCTGGGATCATTATGACTCAAAAGAAGTTCACTAAGGAACTTCTTTCTTTTTCTAAGTTGAACCTTTCTCATCACACAGTTACTCCTCTTCCACTCCATCTAAAGCTCATGATGGAGATCCTTTACCTGATCCTGCCATCTACAGATGCCTAGTAGGAAAACTTAATTTCCTAACTCACGCTAGGCCAGACCTATCTTTTACTATCCAAGCCCTGAGTCAGATTATGCATGATCCTAGGTCTTCTCATATGAATGCTCTTCATCATACATTGAAGTATGTTGTTGGCACTGCTGGTCAAGGTATACTATTACATGCCAGTGCTGATTTGAAGCTCCAAGCCTTCTCTGACTTAGATTGGGATGCTTGCCCTGACTCAAGGAGGTTTATTTCAGGTTACTTACTACTTCTTGGCAATTCACTAATTTCTTGGAAGTCCAAGAAGCAAGCTACAGTGTCTAAAAGCTCCTCTGAAGTTGAATACAAGGTAATGGCTAATGCCACTTCAGAAATTACATGGCTTGTAAGATTATTGACTGAGCTAGGAGTGTCTGATTTGAAACCTGTTACACTCCACTGTGACAATCAATCATCTATCTATATTGCTAAAAATCATGTCTTTCATGAAAGGACAAATCATATAGATATTGATTGCCACTTTACTCGTGAAAAAGCTATGGAAGGACTCCTACAGCTTTCCTACTTGCCAACCACACATTAATTAGCTGATGTTTTTACTAAGGCTCTACCATCTTCTCAGTTTAACACACTTCTGTCCAAGCTGGGAATGCTTCTCTCATATTCCAGCTTGAGGAGGGATGTTGAGCTATGCTCAAATAGCTCAAATACTGGAGATCTAAATCAGTTACAAACTGATTCTAACTAACTGTCCATGTCAGCACAGTTAGTTATAACAAACTTTTGTTTCTTGTTAATCAGCTTAGCTATGTACTAGTTGATATTTTGTATAGTATAAATAGCTTTAATCTTCTGTATTTTAGATTCATTCAATCATAATACAATCAATCTTCTTCTCTCTAAACATTTCTCTCCCTCTCTAAATTCTCTACAGCTAAGTAGCTTTATCTAAACTCTCTCTAATGAAGGTTATTTGAACCTCAAGCTAAATCTGCTCAATTCTTCACATTATAACACTAGCTTTGAAGAATTAGTAAGAAGGAAACTTGATTGTAGAAGCACAATTTCCTTGTCCCTTGGGAGGGTTAGAGCAATTGATGAGTTCCGTCCCACTTTTATCCACACACAGCAAAACTTGCCAAATCTGGCTGTTTCCATGAGCATCGTGGTTACAAAAGATCGAAGGGCGGAATCTGGCGGCTTGAGATATCGTCATTGTTATGTTGTCAATAGGGTAAAATTGGTCATTGGGTTGGATCATGGCTTCTGCTAGAGCTTGGAATATGTTGATCTTGTTCTTAAGGTTTAGAGCTGCGTGAAAATATGCCATTTCATCTAAGACGGATTTCTAGCATGTTCCATGCTTGTTCCACTCATGGAGCCAGAATTTTCTCCCAATTTGTGGGCATGTAAAAGATGGCCATTCATGTTGAAGCATGCTCTCTATGGGTTTAATCTGCAATAGGAGATGGCAAAGTTGATTAGAAAACATCCGTCTCAGAAAAGTGAACACAAAAAGTTGATTACTAAACATTAGAGAAAAATAAAGATATGACCTAATCAAGCTAACAAATTGTTGAACTCTATGCTTTTTTTAGCACTATATAGAGTTTCCATCTTTGGTTAATGAGTGTCAAAAATATGAGATAGCGGACAGGTAGCAAAAACATAAATTGTTGGTTTTTACACGTTATAGGTTCGCAATTACACACTATTATTCTTTTAGTAGTGACACATAAAATGTTTGTTTTAACATAGCTACTTTTTTTACCCGTTTAATATACAAGTCTCATATTTGATACAGAAATTTTAATAATCAATCTCTAATGATCTCTTTTGACAAAATAATAATTTTTTATCTAGACTTCTACATCGAATACTGATCACGCTTGACAACCCAACACAAAATTCCGGCAAATACCACCTTAATCATCAATCAAAATCAAAAGAATTGTAATGAGTATGACAAAAGACTGAGAAGGTTTCGATGAATAATTGAAAAAATATAATCTAAATATATGTAGGAGGGGCTAGGGTCTAGGATGTTAGGGTCTAGGGATGTGGCCTTATCGAGGGATGATAAATGTCTAACTGTTAGACATATGGTAATGTCTAACACACAAGTGGCAGCACACAAGTGGCACACATGTCATGATATTGTTTGTCTAAAAAATTACTTTTGCAATTTTGAAACTTCTATATATCAAAAAATATGTTTTAAAAAAATAAAAAATATACCAATATTCATATATTTTTATTCTCTACAAATAGACATCCATTTTGATATAATTTCATCATATTTTTATTTTACCCTTCTCTAACTATTATTTAGATATGTAGAAAAAATAATACAAATACTATTTGTATATACACAAACACTATTTGTTTATACACAAACAACATATGTTGTGTACACAAACAACATATCGTGTTTGTGTATAATTAGATAGTGTTTGTATTATTTTTTTCTACATATCTAAATAATAGTTAGAGAAAGGTATAATAAAATTATATCAAAATGGATGTTTATTGTAGAGAATAAAAATATGTGAATTTCATGATAAACATATAGTTTTTGTGCGTATAACAAATAGTATTTGTGTACACAACATATGTTGTTTGTGTACACAACATATAGTGTTTGTGTATAAACAAATACTGTGTTGATTTTTCCACAAATCTAAATAATAGTTAGAGAAGTGTAAAATAAAAATTATACCAAAATGGATGTCTTTTTGTAGAGAATAAAAATATATGAATATTGGTATATTTTTTATTTTTTTTAAAACATATTTTTCGAGATATAGAAGTTTCAAAATTGCAAAAGTAATATTTTTTTGGACAAATATAAGCATGACATGTGTGCCAATTGTGTGTTAGACATTTATCATCCCTCGGCCTTATCAGCTCTTACTGGGATTAATGGTGATATATTATATGATTGATTATGTAGATATCTTTATTTTATTTTATTTTATTTTTCTGGTTAAGTTAAGTGGAAGTATGAATTTTCTTTCTTGCAGCGACAATTTTCGCATAAGGGCAGACTAGTACGGCTATATTACAATAAACCCAATCCCCAATGAGCGATGGTTGAGACAAAATAGGAGTAGAGATTTGCATTCTAATGGCCAATGGGTGAGAGCTAAATTTTTTATTTTTTTTGGATTTACGGCAATTTGGCATAGGATAGATAAAAGGTAAAAGTGATCCCAGGAGGCAATTAGGAACTTCACTTCAATATCAGCGAGAGTAACACATAAGAAATTTTTAATGGTGGTTTATTTCACTATTCGAAGAGACCGCCTATTTTTAATTTAAAATTAGGCAACACTTTAAGCCTAAAATTAATAAGAGAACCTACCACCTTCTGGAATATAGTGGTAGTTGATATATTTAGTGATTAACTTTTAAACTTTTACGTGACCACTTTAATCCATTTAGTTTTAACATTCTTTAATCCATTTAGTTACTAGTTTAATCCATTGGGGTAAGACTGACTGGTTATTTTTAAAATTCTGTATTGTAAATCGAGATTCAAAGGGATATAAAGGAATAAGAGAAGAGAATGGATGACTAGGTTGGTGTGAGATTTCTAGGAATAATGTTGGATCGGATTAGAGTGAGATGAAATGAGCTTGTTAGGAGTACGTAGGCTTGGGTTTGTCTAATTTTAACATAAAATTAAACCGCTTATTCTAATTATTTTTGCTTCTTCTATTAATGAAGTGCAAAATAATGACTATGTAATGTGTTTTTCTTCCTATCAAATGCATAAAAACTACATCTTTCTTTCTATCAACTACATGTTTTCTTCCTTTCGAATCTCAATTGCATATCAACTAAATAAGATACATCCCTACTGATATAAACTTCTAATTAATATTGGTGTGCTTTTTGGATTGCTTCCCAACAAGGCCAAGTGGGTGTTTTGCTGAGATATAATCCCAAGTGACTAATAATCTAGTCTTCAAAATACACCCAAGTGTACCTAGCTAGTAGCTAGGGCATGCATGGTACATCTCTTCACATGCGCTTGCATCATGTACTCTGCCCATTGCATTATGTGCAGTGCATATGAGCAAAGATTGTGAGAGGGTATTTGCATAAATCCAAATGTATAATACTAATTGTGATAAAAATTTGTTTGAGCAGTTAATAAATTTACTTAGCTTATAACCTAATTTTGTTCGCCTTTCTGTCTCCCCCTTGTTCAATTAACTAGTGCTTTGAAAAGCATTCTTAAGCAAGTTTATCATGCCACGTGGCACTATCCCTTTAGTTGTTTCGTTCCATGTCGTCAACATACATTAAAAGAAATATAGAAACATGCTCCATAGAGATTCGATCACGTGACCTCAAATTAATATAACAAAGTTCTGACCAATGAACTATGCAACATTAGATAATATTCTTTTGACATGAAAATATTAATAGCTTGAGGCATCGCCCGGGCCTAATAACTAGTTATCTTCGGTAAGTAGGTTATTTTGAGAAAGTACTATAGCACTTAATAATTAGTACCATTGATATGATTTTTCTAAAATAATTTATACTTGACATTATTATGCGTCATAATAATTCTACTATAATCGAGTTCATTCTTTCAATCATTCTACACGGAAAATATAATGTGATTAAGGTGTAAAATTAAAAAAAAAAAATTATGGACATACCAGAGGCACATCAAAAGTTGAACCTGGACAGTTTTGAAGGCAGCTACCATCATCTTTGTAAGGCCAAAGCCCATATATCGAAAAATTTGTGGCTGGTTTTCCTGTTGGTGGGTAGCAACAATTTGTCTCCTTTTGGTTACAATATGATGGTAACCACTGCATTTACATAAAGATAAATAAATTATACAATTTTAAAAAATCCGGGCACTTCTAAAATTAGACCACAGAAAAGAAAATTAAGGCAAAAAGAAAACTAATTAGAAAAAGAACCTGTTGGATGAAGTAAAATGCACTAAAATCAGTACTAATGTCGTCATTTGCTAGAGCCACCAATGCTAAATTAAGTAGAAGCACAAGCTTAGTGATGAAGCTCCCATATTTCGCCATTTTCTATTTCTCCTAAATTGCAATGTTGTTCAAATAGTTAAGCTTAGAATGAGGAAAACTCGGCAGAAAACACCAATTTATATGCACAAACAAGAAAGACAAATATAGTTGTTTTTTTTCAAGAAGAAAACAAATCTTTTTTGTGTTCGATATTTACTATATGCATGATACGGTTGAGATTGTTTACCTTGTCCATATCAAAAATAAAAAGAAGAAGATTTATATTTACCTTAATGAGAAGCTACAATACAAACTTTACACTTCAAGGGTATTGGGTAATGATCAACAATACAAAATCATCATCTTAATTCTAGTACTCACCTTTAGAGTATCATGTAAAGATTTTTGAGTTGGAATCCATCTAACTTAGCTCAAATATGTCCGAAATGAATTTCTAGATTTGTTTGGCCTTTAATTTGGAGTAGGTTAGAATTAAGATGAGGTCCTCTCTAGGAAAAATCGATACACTTTCACAAAATCTGATACTTGTAACATATTATTTAATTAGTTTGAACATATATTTTCATAACATCGACTTTTTATAATTTTTACTCATTAGTAATTAATCGAACTTAAGTTAATATTTCTAATATTATAATCAAGATTAGTATATGAAGAGCGGAAGATGTAGTAGTAAATACTGAATAGTTCACCTAATGAGTAGAAGGAACTGTCTAATTGTCTTGGGTGTAAAAAGTTGTAGTCGTTTACCGTCGCTGGTTCTCGCCTATGCTTGTCAATTGTTATGGGTGTTTGCCCAGATCACTATGAATGGTTTTGGCTAATTTGCTTTGGGTTAGCACACTCTGGGCCGAGTGTCATGTGTCCTTTTTTGCTTGTTGCTGCTTCTCTTCTAATTTCTGGGCCTGCTTTCTATGTTTCATTAGTAAACGACATAAAGTCTATGCTATATAATAAAACAAAAGTCGCTTTTTTTTTTGTTTTTTTCTTCCCAAAGTATTGAAGTTCTCTCCTAAATTCTTTAAATTGAAAGTATTTATTAGGCATTTCCTGTTGAAAAAAGCAGCATTTATCAGGTACAACTACATGCATATAATTGTGTTATTAGTTTCTCAAGAATAGAGGTTGAGGTGGTGGGTAGTGACATCACTTCCCACCTCGTATTCCTAATGTTCCGGTTGTAGAACGGTTGGCGGTCTTGAGAAGAGTTCGCCAAAGATTGGAGTTGGCGTCAGCTGGTGAATAACTACACAGGAAGCAAACGTAAACTACCCTCGGGGGGATGCGAGGAAACCCCCTCCGACGCTCAAGTCAGCACGTGTCCAAATAGGATTTAGAGAGAGAAAGTAGAGAGAGATAAAAATTATGAGTGTGAGAGAATGTACCTGCAGAATAGTACTAGTGGGGTATTTATAGAATTAATATTCCTCTGACAGGGTGCGTAATCCTTTTACACATGTACGACTGTGGTGCGCCTGACAGAAGGGAAGATTCCTCTATTTTGTCTTGTTAGGCGACCGCCAACATTGTCGGACCACATCAGTGAACTGACTTGTTAGAGCTGTAGGCGACGTTTGCACGTTCGCGTCTGTCATTGTGTTCGCGGACTCCTCAGAGGTGTCCGCTAACATACTTTGGGTTATACCCATACAACTAGCCCTCCCAGCATCGTTTGGGGTCTTGACCGCTAAGGATGTTGTCGGTGGACGCGAGCTATTGTTGTCGTGTTCAAATTTTCAGAGAAGTTGATTCGTTGGGTGCCACGTGTCGCTTCAGGGAGTTGAAGAATTTTAATAAGTTAATGATTACTTTTTCGAAAATCCCGCACATTACTTAATTAGGGTTTAACTGCGCTTTGCCACGTGGCAGGAATTTGGGGAGAAGTTGAGGCGTTTTTTAATCTCAGCCGTTCGCTCACCGTATATATATGGGAACAATTGTATTTTTTCCGGATCTTTTACCATATTCTCCAACTTTCTATTCTTCTTTCCTAGTTTTATTTGACAAACCTCCATAGCCTAAACTTGACTTGCTTAAAAACCGAACCTTTTGCACTCAAATTGCTCTGAAAAGTTTCTAGAAACCTTCGTCTTTACTTTCCGGTTCTGGTGCACTAAAAATTTTGTCTTTTCTTGACGAATTTTTTATGGGTCTTTCTTCAACAGTGCTTCATTCTCATTTTCCGGCGACTTTCTGGTTCAAGCTCAAGTTTTTCGGCGCAATTCTGCTCTTGGGAACTTCGTTCGTCTTTTTTCGGCGGATTTTGTTCCTTGCCTTTACCTTTTCTCCGGCGACTTTTCGTTTTCAGGTATTTCTTCGATTTTTCTTCTCCGTTGTTCCTTAAGTTTCTTTGCGTTGTTCATCATGTCAGACCAGTCTGATAGCCAGAATACCCCTAGTGACGTGTTTATGACCGAAAGTGAACCTTCTTCCCCTCTGGCCGATAACAATCCTTCTTCAAATTCTAGCCTTGTGGGGAGGACTAGGCTGTTAGCGGACAAACCCCTCACGTCCGAGAGAGCAAAAGAACTCAGATCCAAGTTTCTTAACGACACTGCTACTCCTGAGGAGAATAACTTGACTAGGGAATATATGTCCGCTAGTCAGAGCGGTGACAGGCATACGCTTAGGGAACTTAGACATCAAATTTTTGCTAGACGGTCCCTTAGCCATCCTCCAGCCGATGCTGTTCCCGGCCTTGATGTTGCCCCCCTTAGAGAGCATGCTTGGTTAGATAGAATCGCGGATGCTGGGGTCGAAGTGACTGCTGACTTTTATGACCATTTACACGAATCTGTGGCCCCTAATCCACCTATCATTGATTTAGGTGACGACAGTGACTCTATTGCAACCGTCATGGCCAATCAAGAGTCCGTCTACCAGCGTCGATCCGCTCCTGCCAGTCCCACCGTTCGCGTTATTGAAGACGCGACTAATACTATGGCTGCGAACATTGGCACCAGCTTGCGTTTGTCGGAGTGTGTGATTGGGGAAAGTTCCCATGCTGCCGAGAGGAGGGTCGAAAACTCCAATGAGATGGAGGACGACATTGCTGAGGAAGAGGTTGATGTCGGCCCGGGTTCCGACGCTCTTTGGCTACCAGAAGAATTTAGTGTCGGTCCTCTTAGTGTGGAGATTGATGAGTTTTGGCGTCTGGACGCCATCAGTCTTGGGTACCCTAGAGTTGCTCGGGACTTGTATGATTTTCTAGAGGGTTATTGGTTAATAGTTCCGCCAGAGGGGGCCATTGTGACGGAGTGTCCTCCTGGTCATGTGGCCGTGTATACTCATCACATTGAGTTTGGCCTCCGTTTTCCTCTGGACTCTTTTTTAGTGAAGATTTTGAATGCTTTTAATGTATGCCTGGCCCAACTCACTCCCTTGGCGGTCCGCAATTTGATTGCGTACATTTGGACCATTTGCTTTTTGGATTTTCCGCAAACGTTGAACCTGTTCCGCCATCTTCATTGGCTGAAGAAAAATGAGTCTTCTAGGCAAGCGGGTTGGTGGTCGTTAACTACGGACGACAAGAAAATGATTGTTCCAGCCTAAGGTGACCGGTCTGAGGGGTTGGCAGGATGCCTTCTTTTGGTTGCAAGTACCTGAGGACTGCGTCGTCATTTCACTGAATCTCGTCCTCACATGCAGCATTTACCCCTGCAACCATTAACTGGGGATGAACTAGTGACCTTCGATTATTTTGATTCCGAAGACTATATAGTTACTTATGAGGATGGGAGGGAGGTCAAGGTTAAGGAGCCCAAGCATTGGCTTCCTCACACCAAGTACATTATCGGGAACAAGCCATTGTCGGCCATGCTACATTGCCACACCCATGGGAATGGTAAGTGTTGTTATCAGACTGGTCCGTCTGATTTTTTTTTTAACTGTTTTCTTTGCCGTTTGCAAGCTTTGACTATCTTGATCTCGACGCTCTTTGTGTCGACGAGAACCTTCAGCCGTTAAAAAATCTGCAGCCTGCCCCCGCCGATGAGTACGAGACTATGCACGGCAACACTAACGGTCGTCGGGGAGAAAATCGTAACGGCCCCCAGAGTATCCGTCGGGGTCGCGGTGATATGACTGTGGGTGGCACTCCTGGCCGGGGTGCTTCAAATGTGGTGGCCGGCACTGGAGGCCTTCCCACTCCGGCTGCCCCACTCCGGTCCTCTACATCTCGGCCCGTTGTGAGGGGTAGCGGGACTAGGAGGCGGCCGTGTGAGCAAGTTGCTGTTGATACGTCCGCCAACAAAAGACAGGCCTTGGCGGATCCTGCTGCTTCTGCCCCCACCAATGAAGTTGTTCAGGTGGAGGATATGAATGTTAACGCCTCTTCTGAGGTTCGTGAAAAGCGGGTCGTGGATGTCGGCCCTGTCAATCAGCCAGCTGGTGGCAGTTGGCTTTCAGGCTCATACTCCTCCATCCGCCAAAAAATAAGAGAGAGGGTCACGGCTCCAAGTTTTCTGTCCAGTCTCTCTCCTGGCATCTTCTTCCGCTTCCATGAATGGATTGAGAAGAAAGAGGTGGTGCTGAGTGAGGCGGTGACGACGCCTTTCGTTCGTCGACCTATCGTTCCTGGCAAGGTCTATCAGCCTGACTGGGATGTCAGAGAGGATGAGTCACTGTACGCTGACATCCCAGAAAATGGCGGCGTCCTGGCTTACCGGATCCTGAAGGGCATGCAACTGCCGCTAGACAGGCCGGTAGGATCGTTGATGACTCCTGCTGCTAGGCTGGCTCATGACCAGCTTGTGGTACGTTTTCATACTTAGTCATTTATGCCATTTGTTTCTGCGTTTCTTTTAACGCTCTTCTTTCCTTTTTGCAGGCCAACAATGCTGCTCTTGAGCTGATTGAGTAGTATGTTGAGTATCAAAGGTTGGCGGATTGCTACAAGCAGTCGCTTGAAACCTGCCAGGACTTGCTCAAGGAGTCTGAAGAGAAGTTGGCGGCCAATACCAAGGCCCTGCAGCCTTTGGAGGATGAACTACTGACTTTGAGGCCGCGAGCTGCTCTTCTGGATGAGACCGAGGCCAATGTCAATGCATTGATCAAGGCACTAGATGCTGCCAAGTCTGAGAAGGTGGTTGTCGTGCTTGACGCCGCGGCTGAAGCCAAAGCTAGGGGGGCTGCTAAGGCTGTTGCAGACTTCAAACAATCTGACGAGTATGTAGCGGCCCTTCATAAGAGGTACGATGGCGGATGGGCGGCCGCTATGAGATGTGTCTGCAAGACCGTTCCAGGATTTGACTGGAACGTCATTGACGACGCTCACGCTAACGGCCAACACCTCACGCCTATCAAGGGGGACCCAAAGTTTGCTGATGAGGATGCCATTGCTGACGCGGATCCTCGGGACATTCCGGAGCAAGTGGATCAGAACGTCCCCCCCTCTTGAAGTTTTTGGCGGCCATCTATTAGCTCCTCTTGTTCTTCTAACAGTTTATAACTTGTAATCTTTGAATATTCTATTTTAACACTGAATTCGGCCCATGTTGGCGTCTTGTAAACAATGAATTTATGTTTTGAATTGCAAGTACTTTATTCCAACTGAAAGCCTTTTTATTAGCCGCCACCTTTTTTCTATTGTAGTTGGCCGCCAAGCCAATAGCTTTTATTTTATGGAAATGAAGTACTTTTGGGATTTTAGTTAAACCTTATTATGCTATGGTTTTAATCTTTCTCTTGTTTATGATCATTATATGGCCGTTAGCATGTTATTTTGATTTGTGCTTGGTCTGTTATATGACCGCGAACGCACTTGAGCCTGTCATATGGCTTTTCTAACGTTTATGCATGTTATGTGGCCGTTAGTATGTTATTTTGATTTGTGCTTGGTCTGTTATATGACCGCGAACGCACTTGAGCCTGTCATATGGCTTTTCTAACGTTTATGCATGTTATGTGGCCGTTAGTATGTTATTTTGATCTGTGCTTGGTCTGTTATATGACCGCGAACGCACTTGAGCCTGTCATATGGCTTTAATTTGTACTAGGTATGTTATATGACCGTTATTGCACTTGAGCCTGTCATATGGCTTTGATTTATGCTAGGTCTGTTATATGACCGTTAATACGTATACATGAAAATAACAAAACGAATGATGAAACGCTAGCAGAAATTTGTATTATTTATGTAGTAAAAAGTGGCTCTTGGCCTATTACATCTTTCAAATCAAACATGATATTTCATTAGGACGTTAGCATTCCAGCAATTTTTAAGCTCCTTGTCGTCCATGCCCTTTAGAATGAAAGAGTCGGGAGCAAGCTTCTTTGCACTGATGTAGGGACCCTCCCAGTTTGCAGTCAGCTTTCCTTTAGTGTGCGCCTTGCCCGTGGCCGATGTACTGCGCAAGACTAAGTCGCCAACATCTAACGGCCTTGCCAACACTTTCCTGTTGTAAGCCTTACTGATTCTATTTTTGTAAGCAGCCGCTTTCAATTCCGCCATCAGCCTTGTTTCTAGTAGGAAGTCCAGGCTTTCCCTGAGTGCCTGATCATTCTTCTCAAGGTCTTGGTGCTTAATTCGATAGGAGGGCAGACCCACCTCTATCGGCAGCACTGCTTCTGCAC
Organism: Beta corolliflora; assembly: GCA_947648045.1. Taxonomy (NCBI): domain Eukaryota; kingdom Viridiplantae; phylum Streptophyta; class Magnoliopsida; order Caryophyllales; family Amaranthaceae; genus Beta; species Beta corolliflora. Next base: position 290,550 of record CANSZD010000633.1, read on the forward strand.
CAAAGGCCAGCTTGAAAGGGCTTTCTCCCGTTGCTTCCTTTTCTGTCGTCCTATTTGCCCATAGCACGAATGGTACCATATCGGCCCAACCTCCCTTGAATTCATCTAGCTTTTTCTTCAAGGCATTCAAGATTTGTTTGTTCGCGGATCCTGCTTGCCCATTACTCTGAGGATGGCAGACTGCAGAGTATGCAAACTTCACTCGAAAATCCGTCAAGAAAGCTTGTATGGGACGACAATAAAATTGGACGTTATGGTCAAAGACGATAGCCATGGGAATCCCAAACCTTGTCATAATATTCTGCCAGATGAACTTCTTGACTTGATTCGCTTTAATCTTCGCTGTCGGCTCTGCTTCTATCCACTTTGTAAAATAGTCAATTCCCACTATTAGGAACCTCCTACCTCCTGTCGCTGTGGTGAACAGTCCCAGAATATTCATTCCCCACTGAGCGAACGGTATCGGACATAGAATATGTTGTAAATCATTGGCAGACCTGTTGATGACGGGAGCATACCTGTGGCACTTGTCACATTTCTTGACATAGCTTTGAGCATCCGCCAGCATGCTTGGCCAGTAAAACCCTGCTCTCAGCGCTTTTAAAGCTAAAGCTTTGCCGCCAATGTGATAACCGCAAACACCTTCGTGTATTTCTTCAAGAATCCTCACGGATTCCCATGCAGTTGCACATTTCAGCAGAGGCAAACTGAATGATTTCTTGTATAACTCATCTTGGTATATGATATACCAATTTGCTTGTCGTTTCAGCTTTTTGGCAGACATATGGTCAATGGGAAGCGTCCATGTCAGCTTGTATGCCACCAACTCACTGAACCAATCCCCTTGCCGATTTATGCTGTTGACGGTCACAATCTTTTCTGTGATGCTTATTTCCTTCAAGATATCTAATGTGACGGTCCTTTCAAACTGAATGAGTTAGAGCTGGCTAACTTAGACAAAACGCCCGCCTTTTTCTCAGCCCTAGGTATTGCTTGAATTTCAAAGTGATTCAGCTGAGCAATCATCTCTTTGGCCTTTTCCACGTACTTCTGCATGTTAGCTTCTCTGACTTCAAATTCTCCTCTTAACTGCCCGCTAACCAAATGCGAGTCTGTTTTCAAGAATACATTTTTTGCACCTGCCGCCAAGCACATTCTTAGGCCGGCAATTGCCGCCTCAAACTCTGCTTCGTTATTCGATGCTGAGAACGCGAACTTGATGGCGTATTCATAGGTGTTCCCTTCTGGGCTTGGCATGACAATTCCAGCTCCTGATCCGCTAACGGTAGAAGAGCCGTCAACCTCCAGCAGCCAAGATTCTTTTTCCTTTACCTCTTCTTCCTCGTATGAAGCTTCCACAATGAAATCGCCGTGGGGCCGCTCCTTAATGGCGATCCCGGGCTTGCATCGAATGTCGTACTCTGATAATTCAATGGCCCACTTCAACAAGCGGCCGGAGCTATCCATTTTCTGCAAAGCCTTCTCCAATGGCTGATTTGTCAAAACTTGAATAGGATGACAGTCAAAGTATGGCATGAGTTTCCTGGCGACAATAATCACAGCTAAAGCCATCTTCTCAATCAGCTGGTAACGGCTCTCAAGGCCGTTAAGGATGTGGCTGACAAAGTCTATGGGTTGTTGTCTCTTCTCTTTCTCCACCAACAATACGATCGCGACCGTTTTGGACGAGGCCGAGATATACAACTGCAATGTGTCTCCAGTCTCGGGCCTTGTAATGGTGGGTAGGCTCTTTAAATGCTCTTTGACCGCCAGGAATGCTTTGCTTTGCTCTTCCCCCCCACTCATACTTCTTATTTCCCCTTAGCAGCGCAAAGAAAGGCAAAGCCTTGTCTGCTGATTATGAGATGAATCGAGTAAGGGCCGCCATTCTTCCTGTCAACTTCTGAATATCCTTCACACTTTTTGGTTCTGGTAAGTCCATGATGGCCTGAACTTTGTCCGGATTCGCGTCAATCCCTCTCTTACTTACCATGAATCCCAAAAACTTCCCTGCTCTTTCCCCAAAGACACATTTCTTTGGATTGAGCTTCATCTTGTATTTTCTCAATGTTCTGAACGTCTCTTCAAGGTCGTCTAAGTGCTCGCGGTCAGTTTTGCTTTTGACAATGGAGTCGTCAACATATACCTCTATGTTTCTCCCCCTCTGATCCGCGAATACTTTGTCGACCAACTTTTGGTATGTCGCTCCCGCATTACGGAGCCCAAACGGCATAGCCTTATAATTGTATACGCCACAATCTGTGATGAATGCTGCCTTTTTCCTGTCGGCCTCCAACAAGCTGATCTGATGATAGCCCGAGAATGCATCCATAAAGCTCAGCGATGCATGACCACTAGTAGAGTCTACTCACTGGTCTATTCTTGGAAGTGGATAGCAGTTTTTTGGGCAAGCTCTATTTAGATTTGTGAAATCTACACACATCCTCCATTGGCCGTTAGACTTTTTCACCATGACCATATTGGCCAACCATTCTAGGTAATCACACGACTCAATGAAACCAGCTGCCAACAGTTTATCAACTTCCTCTTTGATGGCCTTGTTCTTCTCGACTGAAAAATTTCGCTTTTTCGGCTTAATAGGGCGGACAGTGCTGTCAGCATTTAGACGATGTACCATCACAGTCGGGTCTATTCCCGGTATCTCATCCGCCGAGAACGCGAAGATGTCCGCGTTTTCTCGTAGGAGAGTCACCAGGTTGACTCTGACCTTTGGGTCCATGTCCGTTCCGACAACAACTATTCTTGTCGGATCCTCAGCCAGCATTTCCTGCTTTGTTTCTCCATCAGGCTTGGGTCTTGGCGTATCAGCAGGCCTAGACTCCAGCTCTTCCAGGAATATTTCCATCATCTCTGCATCCCCTTTCTTGGGTTCTGCTTCATTTGCCAATGCTTTCCTCTGAGCTCGTCTCTGTTTTCGAGTTGGCAGATTCAAGTCTTCTACCGGGATCCTTCTTGATGGTTGCTTTAATGCTGTAAGGTAACATGATTTCGCCATCTCCTGATTTTCTCTTAATTTTGCTGTCATCCCAAGGTTGGATACGTACAGCATTGTCAAATGATAAGTAGACACCACTCCCTAGACGTCTTGAATGAATGGGCGTCCCACGATGGCGTTACAAGCTCCTGGTACGTCAGCTACCAAAAATTCCGCCATCACATCTCTGGCGTCTTCATCTTCTCCAACCCTCACCGGCAGTGTTATCAGACCTTCGGGAATCACCGACGCTCCCGTGAATCCTATCATCGGGTAGCGAACTGGCTTCAAATGCTCTCGGCCAATCATCAGTTTCTCAAAGGTTGAGAAATAAAGTATGTTTGCAGAACTTCCTCCATCCACAAGAATTCTATGAATCAGACAATTTGACACCTTTAGAGTGACCATGAGAGGGTCATCATGGGGGTAAACGACATGCTTGACGTCCTCCACTGTAAAAGACATAGCTGGCATTACTGGCGGCTTTCTCCATTGCATGCTTTCATTGAAGTTCACCTGATGCCTGAATTCTTTCAAGCTTGCCTTGGCTCCATTCACACTGCCACCGTGAATAGGTCCGCCACTGATGACATGAATTTCGCTAATCCGCGACTGAACATTCTGGTTTGTTGGCTTCATCAGGTCTCCGCCCTTAGCCTGAGCTTTGTACTGAGTGAAGTAACCCCTTCTTATCAAATCTTCCAAGTTATCCTTCAAATGCCTACAATCTTCAGTCAAGTGCCCGTGATCACCATGAAAATCGCACCACTTGCTTTTATCGCGGTTTTTATGGAACAACTGCTTTGGACGCTGCCACTTGTCACTGTCCTTGTTCATCAAATATATATGAGCTCTTAAGGTTGTGAGCTGAGTGTACGCGTCAAATCTTTCTTTGCGTTCACCCTTCTCACGGACACTCCTCTCGCGGTCATTTCCCCTCTTGACCACATTGGATTCTTGCATTCTTTCGTCTCGGCCGCGATCACTCTCGCGCCCTTTATCCTTCTTCTGCTTCTCTTCCTTCCTTTTTCAGGTTCGCGGTGCTGACTACTCGCGGCCTTATCAAACTCTTCACCCCTGATGAAATCATTCGCCTTTCCCAGAACAGGCCCCAAGGACATGAAGGTCTTGCGGCCCAGATAACTTCTGAACGCTGACCCCTCTCTCAGCCCAGTCATTAAGGCTAAGACGGCCACGTCCTGCTGAAGCCGCGGAATGGAGTCCGCTTCCACATTGAAACGGCCAATGAAATCACGAAGACTTTCCGTTTCTCCTTGCTTAATAGAGAGCAACTCACCAGTAGTACGCTCACGGCGCCTATTACTTACAAAATGAGTACTAAATGTGGACGATAACTGGGAGAAGCTAGAGTTAATACCCGGTTTCAAACTCTTGAACCAAGTATGAGCAATCCCGGTCAGGGTAGATGGAAACACCTTGCACCAGATGGCGTCCACTTGAGTGTATAAGTACATGTGACCTTCATACGCTGCGACATGATCATCTGGGTCAGAGCTGCCATCATACTTGTAGGACGGCATCTTGATCCTGGGCATAGGGTGATTCAAGATTTCTAGAACAAAGGGAAAGAGCATAGGTTTGATCAATAAATGTCCGCCAACCGAATAGTTACTAGCACCATGGGTGTTGTACTCTCGGTGGGAGTGACTTTGATTCTCCTCTTCTGAATTGTTAAGATCCTCAGTTTCCAAGACAACTTCCTCATATTCTGGATCAACAATTTGTCTCTCCATTTGGCGTCCCTCCTTAGTAAACGTACACATCCTCTTTAATGGCGTACCGTCAACGTTTCTACCGGCCATCGCCAGTGATCGTTTACAGTGTTGAGCGCCCCTTGCATTAGGAGTGTTATTAGGCTGAGGAGTGCTCGCTAACTATTGGATGAAAGATGCTACAGTTTGCAGCTGTTCAAGGGATAATTGACTCAACTGAGCCAAGTTGAATGGGACGCCACCAGTGTCTACCTGAGTTACATTGTTCTTAGGAGTTTGTTGTTCCCGGGCACCCTAAAGTTGAACTGTGGGGCACCGATTGGTCTGGTAATTACGGGTTGGGAAGACCCTTGATCGATTTCGAACCCTCGTGGAACACGGATGTCATTGTTCTCTTTGTCCATGATAGCTTTCACAAAGATGGGAAGCCCCCTCCTTCTAGCGGCAAGTTGTTCCGATTGTAGAACGGTTGGCGGTCTTGAGAAGAGTCCGCCAATGATTGGAATTGGCATCCGCTGGTGAATAACTACACAGGAAGCAAACGTAAACTACCCTCGGGGGGATGCGAGGAAACCCCCTCCGACCCTCAAGCCAGCACTTGTCCAAATAGGATTTAGAGAGAGAAAGTAGAGAGAGAGAGAGATAAGAATTATGAGTGTGAGAGAATGTACCTGCAGAACAGTACTAGTGGAGTATTTATAGAAGCACTATTTCTCTGACAGGGTGCGTAATTCTTTTACAGGTGTACGGCTGTGGTGCGCCTGACAGAAGGGAAGATTCCTCTATTTTGTCTTGTTAGGCGACCACCAACATTGTCGGACCACATTAGTGAACTGACTTGTTAGAGCTGTAGACGACGTTTGCACGTTCGCGTCCGTCATTATGTTCGCGGACTCCTCGGGGGTGTCCGCTAACATACTTTGGGTTATACCCATACACCTAAGGTCTAGGAATCAAACTTCATGGAACTCATTTGAGGAATTCCCCTCATCTCCCTCAAGTAAGATCCCTTCATCTTACCTAAAAAAAGTTTCTCAAAATTGATAATATTGAATAAGAGATAATTCTTTAAAGGATTGCTCTAAATAATCTTAATTGTTGTCGGTGTATGCTAAATAATCTATGTTGTAACGAACGCAATAAATTAACAAAGAATTAAAGAACAATCGACACAAGAATTTAACGTGGTTCACTAACAATATGTTAACTACGTCCACACAGTACGGAGAACTGATTTTATTAGGTTTAGGAGAGAGAATTACATATTACAATATAAAAGAGGCATAAGTTAGTTATAGGGTTTATATAGTATCCTACTAATTAACCTAAATAGAGTAGGGCCTAAACCGAACCCAAAACAGAAACTGTATACTAAACTTCATATATCGAAACCTCCGTACTGGGTTAATCCTAGCGCCGGATAATTCAAGGCATATTTCAACAATCTATACTCTTCTATTTGCTCACAGCAATACCAACTTTTGAGTATTTTGTGCTAAATAATACACCAGTTACCTAAGTTGGAATATTAGGGAATATTTCAACATAATTTACTATTCTAATATTGTTTTGCATGTTTGGGTTCTAAAGAGTAATGAGGACGAGAAAGGATGAGCAACTTTTTTACTATGACTAAGGTAATAGAATAGGAGTCCCATATGGTTCTTTCATATTAATTATTGGTATGTTAAAGTAATTAAGGGAATTACTTAATTTAGTGACAATATTTGGTAATTTTTTAAAACCATAAAATACTGAAAAATATTAAAATAATAAATTGGGTCCGAATATATTGCCTAAGATTCTAACTCAAGTTACCGGTATATTATTTAGCACAAATTACTCAAAAGTTGGTGTTGATGTTAGCAAGTAGCTGAGCATATGGATTATTTAGGACACACCGACAATAGCTGGGATTATTCAGAACCCATTTTCCTTATTTAAATTGAAAGCATTAACAAGTGCAATCTCATACGTACTTCATAATTGTGCCATTTCACTATCAGTAAATCAGTAATAATATTGGAAAATTATATTTTTTGTTTTGTTTATAGAAGTATCCATATCATTTTTTATAAAAATTAATTCCTCCACTCCTATTTAATTGCAGAGTGCATCTTGGGTGTAATATGTTACACCATAACTTATTGTGTAACATGCATAATGACATAAACTTCAACAAGAATGACATGGACTGTATACAAATAATGACATGAATCTCATGTCATTTGAGTTTTTATTTTACAAAATAAGCAGAGGTTAGTGGGTTGTTACATCATAAACTACGGTGTAACAAGTATACCCAAGAATTTGTGTTAATTGCAACACTTCCAATTTAACGCTTACCAATGCACAATTATAATATTAATATCTTTAGTTATATTTTGGTAAAAATTATGGTAAAAATTAGATACTAATGAAGTACACATTGAGACGAATCGAACAAGATCGTTCATGTCTAATATTTCCATACATATAAAACACAATCTAATTATATGAGTGCTTGTAACTAGTGTCAAAACTGAAAGTGTTGTAATTAAATGAGAATGAAGGAAGTATATAGTTTATATACATATATGAATGGAGAAATCGAACATTGATTAGGTATTAGCTACTCCATCCTAGTTTCGAATAGAATGCGTGTTTTCTACCATTCAAAAGCTGCTAAACAATTCTCATGCACGCTCTCGTGTAGCAACGTTTTGGCGTTGATTAATGTGAATGGATCAGGTCTTCTAGGATTAAAGCTGCTTCTATGGTTCATCATTGGGTTACGTTACGTGTATTTGTATCTTTCAGTTGGGGCCGGCACATGTGCATTTCACTCCTACTACATCGCAACTCGCAACTAGCGTGTTTGCTCAATTGCTTAGAGCATGTACAATGGGTTAATTGGTCTTGGTTGGTCTTAGAGTTTTTTTCTTTCTCTCTCCTTTCCTCCTTCTTACACCTCACATCCCACTAAAACTCCCACCAACTCATCTTTTTTGTCTCACAATGGTTTACTTGGTCTTACTTGGTTTTTCTATTTCTCTCTCCTACTTTTACCATACCCCACCATATAATCTCTCTCCTACTCAATGTTTATTTTTATATGAAGTAGATGATTTAAATAAATAAAATCTAATTAAATTACGTTAAATTAATTACGGTAAATTAAATTACGTTAAAAGCTAATTAGCTAATTAGCTTACGTTAAATTAAATTAGCGTTAACTTGAGATTATAGTAACTATGTGCTAATTAGGTAGGAGAGAATAATTAGAAAAAAATAGATTTGGAAGAAGTGTGGTAAAATATATGAAATTTGGGCTCAATTTATAGATAAAATTATTTTATAACCGTTACTATAATTTTTTTATTATTATTAATAGCAGATTTTTTTTAACGTTACAAGTTTTTGTAACGTTAAAAATAACCATTACAAAATCAGAGTAAGTGTAGCCATTTGCTGCTACGTGGAAGGCTAGCATTTGCTGTTGTAGCCTTGGGCCCAACAATTTGTTGAGTTGTGCGTTTCACAGCAAGTCTTCCATCTCTATTTCTTCCAAGCATTGCGTTTCATCTGGGCCCACCAATATTTTCTCTCCAGTTGCTTTGCCACACGGCAGTTTGTCATTCATCTTAGGCGCTCCATCCAAGGCACATATGGTCTGAATTTCTAGACCAACCAACCCAAAGAGCCAAGTGCCCCAATAACAAAACTAAGTAAAGCTAGCTGTACTTTTTGCTAGACCAACCCAAAACCATCCCATTGTACATGCTCTTATTGCTCTACACCAGTAAACCACATACTTCCTCAGTCAAACACGTGAACGGGAATTCTACATAGTACCATTATACTTTTAATTTTTCTAATTGGTATCAAAATTTATTTTGGATTCTAGGTGGTACTACTGTCGTTTGTATTAATTCTCTACCATAGCATTCCGTTAAAAAAAGAGTTAGTAAGGGGTTAAATAGGGTTAGGGTTTTGTCTCATTTGCATGTTTTGGTTTGCGTGTTAAGGCTTGAATGCCGAAAAAAACTCGGTTAAGGTTTTGGAGGTCGTTTATCCCTTAAGGATCAACTTTGAAGTCGAAATTGGCAAAAAAAATTGACCAAAAACACCCCGTTTTACGTGCAAGGACTAGTTGTTCTTTTCTGTTGCACAAACCGAGGCATTTTCGGTCTTTTTTCCAATTTTGGCCTCAAAATTAACCCTTGAGAGCAAAAATGCCCCCCAAAACTTAACCGGTTGATTTTCCTGGCGTGCAAACCAAAGCACATAAAACAAGACAAACCCTTAACTCTAATTAACCCCCAACTAACCTTTTATTTAGCGAAATGTTCGGTAGAGAATTAGTTCAAACTACAGTGGTACCATGTAGAATCCAAAACAATTTTGGGTACCAAATGAAAAAGTCAAAAGTACAGTGGTACCATGTAGAATTTCCCTAACAGTTTCTCAATAGGTAAGAAAAAATCTTTTCAACTGCCTTTACCAGTTATATAGGACACTCACCCGCTCAAAGGCCCATTACATGCCAAACACACCCCTAATTCGGTCCTTTTGTACAAGTATTGGGAATAATTGTGTTAACCAACATGGGTTAACCCTAGCAGTATATATAGAGGAGAATATATTACATACCTAATACTAATAGAATTCCTTTCTATCTTGTGTACATACAATATTACACTAATACACCCCCTCAATCTTTACGGGTGAAACAACGGATAGCTTGGAACGATGTTTAGTAAATAAATCAGTAGATAGGCCTTTAGTGAAAATGTCAGCAACCTGCAACTGAGTGGGAACATGACGAACCGTAAGACCTCCTTTGGCAACCATCTCACGAACAAAATGATAATCAACATCAATATTTTTACTTCGATCATGAAGAACCGGATTAGCAGTGAGATAAGTAGCATAAACATTATCACAATACAATATCACAGGTCGTCGAAGGAAATAACCAAGGTCAGCAAGAAGTTACCGGAGCCAAATAATCTCTGCAGCAGTATATGCAACTGCCCTATATTCAGCTTCAGTGGAGGATTTGGAAACAGTAGGTTGCTTTTTCGAGCGCCAGGAAATCGAATTCTTCCAAAGGAAGACAGCATATCCAGTAGTAGAGCGGCGAGTATCAGGACAACCCGCCCAATCTGCATCAGAGTAGGCAATAACAACAGTAGGAGAACCGCTGCTATGTAAAAACAGACCAAAAGTCAAGGTGCCCTGCAAATATCTGAAAATTCTTTTCACAGCATGAAGGTGAGTAGTACGAGGAGCATTCACAAACTGAGACACCATATTAACAGTATAAGCAATATCTGGACCAGTCATAGTTAAGTATTGCAAAGCACCAACCATACTACGATAATATGTGGGATCAGTAAGAAGATCTCCGTCAAGAAGAGACAATGTAACTCTAGAGACAACAGGTGTGCGAACTGGTTTAACAGTATGGAGATGAAATTTGCGAAGTAAGTCAGAAACATACTTATTTTGAGACATAAATAAACCATATGGAGTACGCACAACCTGAACACCTAAGAAATAATGAAGATCCCCTAAATCCTTTATAACAAACCGAGAAGAAAGAACATAGATGAATTTTTGAACAAGATCAGAACTACTACCAGCAGTGAGAACAATGTCATCAACATATAACATGAGGATAAGAAGATGACCACGAATTTTGAGAGTGAACATGGAAGTGTCACAACTGCTGCACTTGAAACTAATCGATAATAAGAAATTGCTGAAACGAGATAACCAAGCTCGAGGAGCTTGTTTCAAACCATAAATGGACTTATACATACAATATTACACTAATATTTTTTCCTATTTTTATAAATAAATCCTATTGCAATTTTGATTCAATTTGGATCAAAAAGGACATTAGATTTTATTTGAATATATATATTTTTAACTCAGTGTTTTTACTTTTTTTATATGTTCGGATATGGTCTAATGTGGTCTGATTTTATTCTTCAACTTTGACTGATTACAATTTTATGCTTTTATATATTAGAAAAGTTATCATATGTGTTAGATTGCAAGATATTAATTACAAATGAATAGGATCGATTTGATTAAAGTTAAACGTGCAAAAAATCGAACTTTTACGACCTATCGCACTGTAACATGCACTATGTTTCAACTAAAAAATTCAGTTTTAGTTAATGTGGAAACACACTGCATATACAATTCACTTATGAACGAATGAGACACAAATATTTTAACGTGGTTCGATCTCCAAGAGATCTACGTCCACCGAATCCACTATAAGCGAATTCCTAATACCTCACTCAAGGTATAATTAATCCCACTACTAACTCTAGTAGTGCACCCCAATACTTAGTTATAAGTGTTGCTAAATGAATTAAATACACATAAATGTACCCAACCCAACTCTCTCTATAATTGTAAGAATTACAGAAATGTTCCTCGAAATGTGCTTCTTGTATAAGCAAATGGAGGTCTGAATAATATCTTAGTAAACACCTTTAACAATGTCAGATATACTGTGCTATTCTCAGTGGTATATGTCTTTCGGTTCTCTTTCACAAAAGCTCAAATTCATAGAACATGGAAAACCGTAACTTCTTATCATCACAGATAAGTTTTTATAGCGTAAAACTTTTTGGTCAAAACTTCCTTGTTTAGAGATATATTAGAATCAGTTAAGATAAAAATCGTATCTCTAAATTATAGGAACAATCTTAATCAAATACCGTATCATCCTTTTAAATCTATCCTTCTAAAAAAGATAAGATATTTAGATGATATGTTATTTGAATAAGATATTTTCCACAAATATTCTTTTAGAAAAAAAAAACTCCTTTTTTTCTTTTAAAAATTATTTCCTAAGAATATTCTTATTCTAAACATCCATATTGTTAACTCTAACAGTAATGAATATTCAAAATAACTATATTCATAATAAATAATTTACTCATAGCACATAATCTGATATTGTTAAGAATGCTTACTTTTACAACTCTTCTACTAGTAAAACTTAGCTACTTTTGAACTTGAGAATAATAACTCTTCAACATGAATTCTTCAATCTCGAGTCTTCAAGAATTGCTTGGACTAATCTGCATCATTAGCATATATACATAGAGAATACAAGATGTCATTTTTATTTGTGTTTATCATCATCAAAAACCAATAGGTCATAACAAATTCCCCCTTTTTGATGATGACAAACACAATCAATTTCCCCCTCAATATAAGCATATTTCTGTTACATATTCTTGGAAGTATGTGAAAATATTTTTCAAGCAAGTGCAAATATTCTCACAATTGCCAATACCAACAAAACACTAGAGAAGTCAAGGAAAAAGATCAAGAAGGTAATAAGACTAATAAAAAACAAGTTAGAATAAACACAATCCTCTTCCCCCTTTTGGCATCATCAAAAAACTATTTAAGCATCTCAAGGGTACCACAAAAAAATGCTAGAGCATTACAAGAGCCATCATCGTCATGTAATATTAGTAGCTCAAGCAATAAATAGTAAGGATGCTGGTGCTATGTCATAATTCAATTCACAATCCGAAGTCATGAAGCAAAAAATAATCCAACTCACAATCCGAAGCTACAAAGTAAGAAAAAACAATGAGGAATCAAGGTAGGCTAATATAAGAAGGTAAGATAAAGGGAAGTCATGTAAGCTTGAAGATTTTATATGGCAATTAGTTCAACAAGTGCTTAAATCTTACTTTCAGATTTTCAACTTCCGCAAATATCGTAGGACTTTCTTCATTTTGGCATTGTATGTGACTCTGTGCCACTGGACATTCTATTCCCTTTCAAGTAACTGATCTTTGGATATATACAAGAATCCAAAATGATGATTTTCAAAACTTCGAAAATGTTCTTCATCTGTGAATTGAACTCTAAAATGTAACCAATAAGTGTCTTACTCTCCTTTTCTTTTTCTTTTTCTTTTCTTTTCTTTTCTTTTTTTTTTTTTTTTTTTTTTTTTTTTTTTTTTTTTTGTTTTTTAAAAGGAGAGTTAGATCAAACAATATTACCAGAGATAATCAATAAGAGATCAAAGGCAAAATAAGTAAATTCGGACCTCATTTTCTTTTTGATTCATCTCTTGGCACTGTGCCTTGTACAGTAAATCAGTACTTTTTTTTCCTTTCAAAAGAAAATCAGTACTTTTATTCTTTCATGTATTAGTGTTCAAACCAACCTTTTCATGTTCCCCCTTAACTGACGCGTCTTCTTCTTTCACCATCTTATCAATATATCTTTGCTCCATAGATTATCATGAATCAAGATTAAAAACACTTGTTGAACTAGAGCAATGGGTGAAGAAAAGAAGGATGTAATATGGAAATGAATATGAGGTGATACATGAAAAGAAGAAATAAAGAGGCATAGATGTTAAACTCAACAAGGAGAAAATTTTAACATCGGGTTGAAAAACAAGCTTACCGTAGGAAACGAATTAGCATATCATTGCTTAATAGCTCGGCAACTTAGGATCATATAGCTTATAATTTCGGCAACTTAGGATCATGACATTAGGACAGCATCATTAGACCATTACGAGTCCTACATTACACTTAAGTTACTGCTTTTGCAAAAGGTACACCAAGCAACACAAAAATCATTATTCTAGCCAATTATCAAGGGAAAAATACTGGAAAAAAAATCTTACTTGTCAATCATTAGTAGTATTTCCATTCTAATTTTTTCCACACATTTTCTAGTGAAAGGTTTTGAAATAATATAGGCTAATTGGTAATTGGTATTGCTACAAACAAAATTTATCATGATAGATCATCAAGTGTTCAAGAGAGGCATAAAAAAAATCATTATACACTTTGCCTCTTTTAACAAAAATAATCAAAACTCAACCAATTCAAGATCAATTTTAAGGAAGTGTGAGAATAACTTACCCTACCAAACTTATCATGCAACACACTTCTCATTATTAGGCTTTTCAAGTGAGAGGAATAAGATTAATTCAAATTACAATCGTTAAGCAATCATCTTTCCGAGAAGTATAGATTGCTCCCTCCCACTAAGCCTGCAAAAAAAAATCAAGTCTTGATTTTGGGTACCCAAATGAATTTGGGTCCCTTATCTTTCAGTTGGGCTCGTAACAAATCTTTTTGAATCCATACTCGATTTGCAAACTGACTATTTCTTTCAACATGTTTTTTCTTTTGCTTACATCCATCAATTAGATGACCATTTTTCCCACATAAAGAACATATTAAGTACTCAGGTAGATCAACATACTTGCGTTTTCTAAAATCCCTTTCAAAGTTCTTAACACTGTGCCTTATACTATGATTCTGGTCATTGTAACCTAAACCAAATCTATTTCGATTATTAACAGAACTAGATAAATGATTTAAGGCTTTTTGACCAGCTGACCATTTTTCATGCATTTTGCGAGCAATGTTCAATTGAGATTCCAAAAAATCAACGGAGGTTGTGAGATCTCCATTTCTTTTTCTTAGAATTTCCATATCTCTCTTTACTTTGTCAAGTTCATCACTTAATTTGGCATCATGAGGTAACATAAGAGGTATAATTTTCGATCTTTGTCTTGAATTTTTTAACTCACATAATTCATGATTTAAAGACTCGATTTGTTTTTCAAGATCAAAATTTTTTCCATTAGTAACATTGCATGGCACAGTGTCGAGGACAGTTTCTTCAAGAGTTTTTTCAAACTTTGAAGCAATTAAGTCTAAGTTCAGTTCTGCAATGACAGTCTCTAACACTGAGTTCTTTTTAATCACTTTCTTGTGGTCATCTAACAAGGTCTTATATTCTCTTTCTAACCCTACTTTCTGCTTGGTTAAAATTTTCAAGTCACTTTTTATCCTAGAGAAGTTATCATTCATCTCTTGACAATCATCAATCACATTTTCAAGCAGAATAACAAGTTTGTTTTTAGATAGAAGATGAATTTTGGGTTTAAGAGAAGTAAGATTTACCTCTTCCTCATTACGTACATCACTTTCGTTTGACTCCAATACCATCGAACATAGATGGGAGTCGTCTGTGTACTGTGTCTTTGTCTTTGTTTCTTCAACTGCATTAAGGCATAGTTTTGTTTCATGGCACAGTGTATCATAATGTTCCTCGTCAGAATCTGAATCTGAATCTCCCCATATAGCAGCAACCATAGCTTTCTTGTATTGAGTCTTGGATTGAACTCTCTTTTCCTTGGATTTTTCATCATCCCACAGAGGACATTCTTTGATTCTATGATTGAAATCACCACACTTAAAGCAACCAGAGTTAGTAGCACTTTTCTTTGAATTTGAAGAAATATTTTTACCTTTGAAATTTCCACTTTTCTTAAAGGCAAAATTTTTGTTCTTTTGAAGAAAGTTTTTAAACCTTCGTGTAAGTAAGTTTACCTCCTCGTCACTGTCACTTTCTTCATTATCAAAATCAATTTTCAATGCCAAGCCTTTGCTTTTTGGTTCAAGATTAATAGAATCTAGAACAAGTTCATGAGTCATTAACGACCCAATTAATTGTTCTAAGGAGAGTTTTGTCAAGTCCTTGGCTTCCTGAATCGCTGTGATTTTTGGAAGCCAACAACTCGTTAAACTACGTAGAACTTTCCTTACCAAATCTTCTGAAGAATATATTTTACCAAGAGAACGCAATTCGTTAGTAATAACAGTAAAACGGGTGAACATTTGTTTTATTGGTTCAACTTTGTTCATACAAAAAAGGTCATATTGATGAACAAGTACATCAATGCGAGATTGTTTTACCTCATTCGTACCTTCATGGGCTAACTCAAGCGTATCCCAAATTTCCTTTGCCGTAGCACATGCCGATATCCTTGAGTTTTCTTCTGGACCAATTCCATATTGAAGAATGCTCATAGCCTTGAAATTCTTTTCGGCCTTACCATAGTCTATAGAGTCATAGTCATCTTCATCTTTTTCGATCAAGTTTCCATCTTTGTCCTTTGTTTGAATGAGAATTGGACCTTTCCTTATTACCTTCCAACACTCATAGTCGTATCCTTGAATATATATCCTCATTCTGGTTTTCCACCATGAATAGTCCGTGCCGTTGAAGACCGGGCACTTCGAATACCGATCGTGAGTTGAATCCTGCAAATTCATACTTACTATTCTCTAGGGATTAACCTTTGGAGAATATTATGCTCTGGTACCAATTGTTAGATTGCAAGATATTAATTACAAATGAATAGGATCGATTTGATTAAAGTTAAACGTGCAAAAAATCGAACTTTTAAGACCTATGGCACTGTAACATGCACTGTGTTTCAACTAAAAAATTCAGTTTTAGTTAATGTTGAAACACACTGCATATACAATTCACTTATGAACGAATGAGCCACAAATATTTTAACGTGGTTCGATCTCCAAGAGATCTACGTCCACCGAATCCACAATAAGCGAATTCCTAATACCTCACTCAAGGTACAATCAACCCCACTACTAACTCTAGTAGTGCACCCCAACACTTAGCTATAAGTGTTGCTAAAAGGATTAAATACACATAAATGTACCCAACCCAACTCTCTCTATAATTGTAAGAATTACAAAAATGTTCCTCGAAATGTGCTTCTTGTATAAGCAAATGGAGGTTTGAATAATATCTTAGTAAACACCTTTAACACTGTTAGATATACTGTGCTATTCTCAGTGGTATATGTCTTTCGGTTTTCTTTCACAAAAGCTCAGATTCATAGAATATGGAAAACCGTAACTTCTTATCATCAGAGATAAGTTTTTATAGCGTAAAACTTTTTGGTCAAAACTTCCTTGTTTAGAGATATATTAGAATCAGTTAAGATAAAAATTGAATCTCTAAATTATAAGAACAATCTTAATCAAATACCATATCATCCTTTTAAATCTATCCTTCTAAAAAAGATAAGATATTTAGATGATATGTTATTTGAATAAGATATTTTCCACAAATATTCTTTTAGAAAAAAAAACTCCTTTTTTTCTTTTAAAAATTATTTACTAAGAATATTCATATTCTAAACATTCATATTGTTAACTCTAACAGTAATGAATATTCAAAATAACTATATTCATAATAAATAATTTACTCATAGCACATAATCTGTTATTGTTAAGAATGATTACTTTTACAACTCTTCTACTAGTAAAACTTAGCTACTCTTGAACTTGAGAATAATAACTCTTCAACATGAATTCTTCAATCTCGAGTCTTCAAGAATTGCTTGGACCAATCTGCATCATTAGCATATATACATAAAGAATACAAGATGTCATTTTTATTTGTGTTTATCATCATCAAAAACCATAAGGTCATAACAATATGCAATCTTGTTAGATTTGTCTTAAATGCGCACTCTCAAGAAATCAAATTAAATCTCATAATTTTTTATAGACATAATAAAAAGTAAAACAAAAAACAATTTAAAAAGTCAAAATAACTGGTTTAAACTCTAATCCCTCTCTTTTTTTGGGTTCGGTCTAGTCTAGCCTTGCCAATATATATGGATTTTTCTTATTCAGTATGATGTGTTACTTACAAGAATAAGTTTAAGAGAAAATAGTCTTAGATTGATCAATTTATAGGACATTCTTCATAGATTTATTATTGAATCTAATTAGCTTTAAAACCAACAAAAATTTAAACAAGTAGCAAGTACAAATAATAATAATTTAATTCAAATTAGTTTTATGGTCCACTTCGAATTGGTTTTACATTTTAATTGTATAACTTACATTCCTAGTCTGTTACTATGAATTAACTACGAATTAACATAGTGTAAATATTACTCAACTGACTAGAGCTTAATATGTGAACCCCTATCAATATAAATGAAATTTGATAACCAAAGAATTGTGACCTGTGATTCCCATGATCTCTTTCTTTTTAAGTGAAAATTCATTCATTAATATGAAGTCACACGACATCTACAAGAGAAGTTTGCAATTAATTATTTAATTAAATACTTCTAAAACCAGTACAAGATTGGACACGTTATATAATTTGATGGGTAATATTCTTAATTGTTAGGAATAATGCCTTGAATCGTGTTATGTCGAGCTATCTACAAAAGGGCGATTCGCGGGAGGTGGGTCGACTCGCGGCAAGATACCGAGAGCTGACCGCGAGTCGCTTCTGGCACCGCGACTCGCGCCAGGCGCCGCGACTCGCGGTCAGCACCGCGACTCGCGGTTGGCGCGGTTTGGCGTGTTTGCGGGAAACGCGGACACGCGTTTTCGGATTTGTTTATAAATAGGTTTTTACCCTAATTTCGTGAATGCGACGGGATTAGTTCAATACACATCTGTAATCTGTTTTTCCTCTAAGATCAATAAATCAGTTCTCTCTCTGTCTGTGGACGTAGCCAAAAATCCATTGGTGAACCACGTTAAATCTGTGCGTGATTATTCTCAATTTTGCATTCAATATTTGTTCTTTCTCACATCTGTCATAACAAATTGGTATCAAGAGCTTTGTGTTCGATCCGGGTGAGAAAGATGTCTGGGATGAATGTGAAAATTGATAAATTCACTGGGAGAAATAGTTTTAGTCTGTGGCAGATCAAGATGCGGGCTTTACTGAAGCAACAAGGGTTGTCAGGCACCGTTGGCAAAGAAGTCAACGGATTCGCCACCAGTTGCGATGGCCGTTCTGGAGGAGAAGGCGCATTCAACAATTATGCTATGTCTTTCTGACGACATAATTACCGAAGTCGCGGAGCAGGAAACTGCTGCTGGTCTGTGGTTGAAGTTGGAGAGTTTGTATATGACGAAATCTCTAACCAACAAGTTGCTTTTGAAGCAACGTCTGTTCAGCCTGCGTATGCAGGAAGGTATGTCTCTGAGGGATCATCTAGATAAACTGAATACTATCTTACTAGATCTTCGTAATATTGATGTTAAAGTAGATGATGAGGATGCTGCTTTAATTCTGTTAGTATCTTTGCCTTCGTCGTATGAGAATTTTGTGGATTCTTTTATTGTTGGGAAAGATAGTCTGTCTTTAGAAGAAGTAAGATCTGCACTTCATACTAGGGAGATTCGTCATAAGGCGTCTGGGTACAGGTGCGGTCGATCGTGCCGCGGGATTAGTAGCCGGTGGTAATGGACGTGGGAATTCTGGGAGAAAATCCAGAAACCGTCTTCTAGGGGTCCTAAATCTAGTGATGTCTCGTAATTATCTGTAAGGAAACGGGGCATTGGAAAAGGGAATGTCCTAAAAAGAAAAATAAATGGTCCGATGAATTGGAAAGTCCGATTTCGCTGGCACAGCGAGAAAATTTCGCTCCGATGATGATATTGCTTTAGTTGCTAATGAACAAACACATTGCGTTGATGTGTGGGTTTTAGATTCGGAGCGTCTTGTCATATGTGTTCGCGCAGGAGTGGTTTATGAACTATAAGCGGTTTGATGGAAGTGTTACTATGGCCAACAGTAAGGTCCGCAAGACAAGTTGGTATAGGGTCCATCGTAATTAGGACATATGATGGCAAAGTCTCGTACTTTGAATGATGTTAGGCATGTTCCACGAGTCACAAAGAATCGATTTCACTTAGTCCGTTAGACAAGAAAGGGTTCGGTTTCAAAGGTGAGGGTGGAGGGTTGTATGTCTACGGGGGTTCGAAGATGATCCTGGAAGGGGTTAAACGGGAGACATTGTATGTGTTGCAAGGGTCTACGTTATCCGAGTCCGGAGTTGTTACTTTGGGCTGTTTGTGGTAGTGTTGAGAAACAGGTGGAGCACAGAGGCACTCTAGGTTGGAGTGGTGGTTCACGTCAGGGAGAAATTTGTCAACAATCACAATCTGAATCTGAAATTCCGTGTTCTTCGTCGTCAAAATCGGGTCAGTCAAATTTGGCTCTTGGTCGGCATGTAAGTTTTGGGAACTCTCCCCAAAGGGACGGTTGTGAAGACATGGTGGGTTTTGCACTGTATGTCGGAGAGGTGAATATTTTTGGGCCGTCCAAGGAAGGTGTTACTTGTGCTAGAAAAGAGTATAAGGAACACATCTGTTCGAATCTGGTTCCACAGGGTAAGTTCCAAGGATGCTTGGACTTACAAGCTGATTGTGATTGTTAGTTGCCCACTGGGGGCAAGTCTGGGGCCTTAGGGGCAAATCTGGTCTGGTTGTCTTTCGGGGCAAATCTGGTTGCAGGGAGAATCTGTGCATTGTGTTCAATGCATCTGGGCATTATGTTTAATGCATATGTCATCTGGTCTTCTGGTTAATCTGCTTGTCTGGTTCGTTGTGAGAGGATTCAAGTCAAGGTGGAGTTTGTTAGGAATAATGCCTTGAATCGTGTTATGTCGAGCTATCTACAAAAGGGCGATTCGCGGGAGGTGGGTCGACTCGCGGCAAGATACCGAGAGCTGACCGCGAGTCGCGTCTGGCACCGCGACTCGCGCCGGCGCCGCGACTCGCGGTCGGCACCGCGACTCGCGGTTGGCGCGGTTTGGCGTGTTTGCGGGAAACGCGGACACGCGTTTTCGGATTTGTTTATAAATAGGTTTTTACCCTAATTTCGTGAATGCGACGGGATTAGTTCAATACACATCTGTAATCTGTTTTTCCTCTAAGATCAATAAATCAGTTCTCTCTCTGTCTGTGGACGTAGCCAAAAATCCATTGGTGAACCACGTTAAATCTGTGCGTGATTATTCTCAATTTTGCATTCAATATTTGTTCTTTCTCACATCTGTCATAACATTAATTAAGGTAGTGTCTTTAACATTCGTAAGCACATAGCATAAGCCTGCACTAAAAATGGCACGCAATATGAAATTTTTTCAACCAACCACATCTTAATTTGCTAGCTAGCTACGCCTATTCTTAGTAGAAAGCAGGGAATTTGATTCGAGATTCACAATCTCCCTGTCCTTTGGGAACAAAGGGGCAGTTAATGAGTCTGGTACCAGTTTTATCCACACACATAGCTACTTGCCAAATCTGGCTAGTCCCTTGAGAATTCTTGTTACAAACAACCCAAGGATGAAATCCTGTTCCTCGAGCAATGGCCTCCTTAACTGCCTTGAGTGAATAAAGCTGGTTGTTTGGCCGAATTCCGGCATTTCCCAGGGCTTGGAGGAGCCTGACCTTGTTCTTGAGGTTTAGAGCAGCCTGGAAGTAGGCAACTTCACCTAGAACCGACTTCGAGCATGTTCCATGCTTGTTCCATTCATGGACCCAAAACTTTCTTCCTATTTGAGGGCATGTAAATGATGGCCACTCCCTCCTTAAGCTATCTTGCATGGGTTTAAGCTGCAATTAAAACCTCGGTTAGCCATTAAAAGATATTAAGAAACTTGGGCAACCAGGGAAAAGGCACAATAACTTGGATGTATGATTAGTTGCCTACATTTGTGTTATATTCATTGTATTTGTAGTAATGACTTGGAAATGATAATATTCGAGTGATAATCATTCTGTTTGGATTGAACTCGATCTATGCTATATTCGGGTTTGCCAAAAGATGGAAAAACATGAATAACGAAACATAATGAAAACATTTTTTTGGGGCATCGAGAAAGCACACAGAATTATAAATAAACAAATGGAATCCTATTTTTTCGACAATGACTGCTAAATCGTGTGCTTGCTTGATTTTGTCCCTCGAAACATTTCAGTTATGTATATTGTCTTCCTAAGCTCATTTAAAATAGATAAAATCCACCAATTACCAAGTGATTCCTAGTAGAGGTCTCATAGATATCTGAGTATTTCAACCATTCAATTGGTTTTTGGATCAGTATTCACTTTTGGTGATAAATATTATTTTGGCATCAAATAGGGTCATAGCATATATCAAATCCAGTTGCATTTCCAATTCAGATCATATATGTTAAATCTATTTACAGTTGGGTTGGTTTTACCAAGTGTAATTTACTAGTTTGGGGGTCACCCCTCTCACAAGATCCAAAAGCCCCTAAATTATGAAAACCAACATCAAGCATTTCCAATCAGTTGTAACATGTTAGATAACACCAGTTTAGGTTTAAATAATGTTTGTTTAGTGTTGTCATAAAATTAGTATTTTATACTTCCTCCGTTTTTTTTAGATGTAACATACAGTATTGACTTTGGGCACGATTCATCCAATACACTTTGACCATTAATTGTTATTTATACATAAGAAAAAATATGTCATGTGGGATCTTGTTTGATTCGTCACGGTATACATTTTTCAAATATATATTTTTTATAATTTTTACTTTTATACAATTATAGATATTATCGGTCAAAATTGTGCCTCGACATATGTGAAAAGTCCAATGTTACATCTAAAAAAACGGATGGAGTAATATTCTACAAGATCTTTGTCAGCTTTCAACAAGTTGCTCCAAACAATCCCAGATTGAACCAGTGTTACCTAATTCCCTGATTCCCCCGCGAATCGCGAATTGAGAAAAGCGAATTATGGTCGGTTTTGGTTCATTTTTGGCCCATTTTGGGCGAATTGGCGAATTCAAAAGGCGAATTAGATAGCGAATTAGGTAACACTGGATTGAACTCAAAGGACTTGGAATTATTTCTATATTTGAACTATTTGACTATTGTTCCAGAGATTTGGACTGTTGGTCAAGGTGTATCCAAACTACAACGTTATGTTTGTCACTTTATTAATTCCTTATTACTAAGCTAACAAGAGCCCAAGACTCAAATCCATTTGATAAATTATTCTCCTAAGATAGGAAGCGTTTTTTTTTTCCATGTATAAATTATACCGTCAATATTGTTCTTTTTAGTATGTGCTACAACATTAAAGTAGAGCGAAATAAGATCAATCTCAAGTCCTAGATCACCATTCACCACCGTAATACTTATCGACTAAGCTAAATGAAATTCACACTTTGTCAAAAATTAATTTGAGGCTTAAGGGTATCATACTGTCAAATATAGGATTTACACTTATCTCTGTTTAAGTTTAATCATAAAATGGTGAGATATTTTGTCCTGCACCTTTATTTGAGGTGCTTTTGTCTTACACCTAGACATAGTACTACATGATTTCACAACGAAAGTAAAAGGACAACAATGACCCAGAAACATTGACCATTAATCATGGCTAACGCTACTAGTGACTAAACCCCCATAATCCTTTAATGTCACTATCTCATCAATTCTTCAAAAACAGGTGAAAATTTATGTTATCATTTGACATTTCAGTACCAAAATTAAGACATCAATTACCAAGTTGAATGAATTTACTCTAAAACTTTTTGCACTTCAAAACATAAACACAAATTTAACTTTTCTACTTAAGAAAAATAAAGAGCAGATGACAAAAGGTAAAGAGGAGAAAAAGAGTAAAATAGCATACCAGAGCTTCATTAAAGTTGCCTCCACCACAAT
Organism: Beta corolliflora; assembly: GCA_947648045.1. NCBI lineage: Eukaryota > Viridiplantae > Streptophyta > Magnoliopsida > Caryophyllales > Amaranthaceae > Beta > Beta corolliflora. The sequence continues at coordinate 313,619 of CANSZD010000633.1, forward strand.
TGTAGGGGAAACTACCATCATTGAAGTAAGGCCATAGCCCTTCTATCGAAAAATCTGCTGGTGGCTTTCCTGATGGTGGGTAACAGCATTTCTCTCCATGTTGATCACAGTATGATCCTAACCACTGCACATTTTTGTACATAATTATCATAAACCACTCAAAGATTTGATTTTTGTTAGAAAACATTTACGAGAATAATCCAAACTATTAGCCATCGTCTCATAATAATCTCAACTATGCTTTGTCTTATTAAAATGATCTCAAGTGACCAATTGACAGTTTTGAATACTTAGTCAGTTTTCTGATTATTTTTTCAATCTTTTGTCATTTCTCTCCCATCCGTTGGGTGTGTCTAACCAATTCGAATCTGACACGTTATTATTTGGCCTTCTAAATTATTTTTATTGTCATAATAGGTCCATTCTTTTGGATTAAGAGAATCTAAACTGAATTAAATTGAAAATAAGTCCAAAAGAACATGCCGCCTTACTACTTTATTGGAGTAGTTTTAGAAAAAGTACTTATGGGACAGTTGGAATTAATTATGGCGTAATTTACTAGATTATTTGGGTAAGTTTCTCCTTAATAGTAATATTCATCTTATAAATGGTGAAATGGTTGTATAAAGAATAAATCAGAAGATTAAGAAACAGAGAGCAAAGAAAGATGAAATACCTGTTGCACAAAGTAGAATAAATGGAAATCACCACTGTTAGCAAGAGCAACAAGAGCTAAGCTTAGCATCATACTAAGCTTCAATAGTATTGAGCTCACCCATTTCACCATTTTTCCTCACTCAAAGTAGTTCAGTTGGGTTAAGTGTGGAAGATAGTGAAGGGGTGATGGCCTTATTTATAATAGCATGTGGATGACCCATAGAGTCAATATCACTTGTCACATAGGATAGAAGTATATGGATATGGAAAAGTAGCCTACTATTTTCTCCCCATCGTTTCTGATGCCTTGAAATTTACTTAAATCACGCAAATAATTTTGGAAACATCACATGTTGTTGCAACAATATCAATTACGTGCACAAATTTCAAAGAAATATATGCTCTTCTGAATACTTTTTCAATTTTCAGATTAACACTCCATCAGTTTCAAAGTAGATATTTTAACAACTTTTAGGCATATTAAAAATTTAGTTAGTTTTGGTTAGATTTATATAAGTAATAAGAATTGACATTAAATATTATATTGATAATATAAAATAACCTACTCCCTCCGTTTCATAATATATATGGTAAGTAGGAAGAAAAAAAGATTATTTAATATATATATATATATATATATATATATATATATATATATATATATATATATATATATATATATATATATATATATATATATATGTTTTTCCATAATAATATGTTATTAATAATAATGTATCTTTCTCTTGAATGCATTATTGAGCCAATTAAGTACACTTGATACATGTATCTTTCTCTTGAATGCATGATGCACACTGCTGTGAACTTTAGGATTATTCTGAAAAACACTAAGGCCTTATTTTTTATTTGAACTGAATCGAACTAAGATGAGCTGAACTGAATCGAACTGAATTGAAATAAAAATGTGAAAGAAAAGTAGTTGAATTGAACTAAATTAAATTGAACTGAATTACTCTGAAGTGAGCAAAATTAAATTACAACTGCCCCACAATAGCAGAGCTTAGTACAACATCCGGAAATTATAATCACATAAAATAAGACAATATCCGCGAATTATAATTATTCTTGGGATAAGGTTATAGAACAAGTGTAACATGGAAGCTCACTTTCCGGGCCATCCCACATGAAAAAGCATATGGTTTTGAAGGGGTGGCACATGTTATCGATCAGCAGAAAGCTATGATGTGTTTCCATTGGCCTATATACATTGTTTGCAGTTTTTTCCTCTTTGATTTTAATTAATTTCTGCATATTACATCTGCCTTCATGTGATCTGATTTCATATTATATACTAAGAGAACATACATTACTGATACCTGATAAGAGTCAGCACCAACCTTTATTATTTCTTTATTACTTTACTGAGACCATCTATCCAAACTTTTTGGATCAAGTCTTACATTGATAACTTAATGAGAAGAAAAAAAAAAGCATCTCAATTGATTTGGCAACAAAACATTTATAGGGTATAATGGTTTAGAGAACAATTACTATTAGATTCCTAATAATTATGTTGTCAAATTGTTAGCCTCATTTTGAAAATTCAAATCTTGGTCTACAAATTTAAACACATGACATAGTCTAGAAAGAGATTTTTTTACATAGCAGAAATTTACATTAATTGACAACAGAATTACAAACTACTGAAGGAACATCAAAACGATAAATAGAAACTAAACGAACACGAAAATGAGCTTGACTAGCTCTTACAACTCATTTAAAGTAATACTGACAAGAAGTTACAAATCATTTTGTTACCTTATTAGTTCGGAATTCCATGCAGAGGATATTATGAAAATTACATAAGGAACTTCCCTTGGGTGCTTGTTGGTGGAGTTGATCTTTGCATTTGGCAAATAAAGAACTATTTAAATGTGATGGAAATTGTCGTGAAATTAAACCAAAATGATTTTCAATGCTGGATTGCCTACTTTGTTCTTGTAGAACAAGAGGTTCACAAGAAAATAAATCCCAAGGCCTTTGAAATGAGAAGTCTTTTTGAAATTCTAAAGATGATGAATTTACCAAGGAAGTCACTTTCTTTCATGACTCCGTACCCTGCAAAGAAGGTATCATGAGTTTCACCTTAAGAGGGAAAAACTTGTTAGGGTTTATTTTAATACCGCAAGTGAACGGTGTCGTAGCACATACGGGTCGAACTCAGGGAGGTGCAAGACTAAACACTAGTTGACTCTAGACTATGAAATAGCTACACATTCCAAATATCAAGGATAATCTGTAAACTAATATCTAAACTAATACCAAAATATAACAAACTATGATATTAAAATACTAAGATTAAGCATCACCACTAATATGAATTGATCAAATATAACTCACATCCCAGTTATTCAATTATAATTTAGGTGAGATTGACATTCCCTTATGACTAGGTCATTCCTCAATACCTAGAGCTCACTTTCGTGATAGCAAATGGCCTAACTAACATGTATGTCTCCTATTTTCATGGCTTACACACATAATTAGAAGCATTAAGAACCAATGTCAAATAATTCCCAATTTTAGTTCTCACCTATTTTCATGGAAGAATTCAAATCAATGACAAGATTATCTAAATTAAGACCCAACTTTCGTTGATGAACTCAATTAATAAAATAACAATTTAGCATCAAATAAATATTCTTAATCTCAACTCCAACTTTCGTTGATAATATAAAACTAGGGCTAAATTAAGATGCAAAATTGACAATAAACACACTTATCAAACCCTAAACACACAATTAAATAACATGGGAATTAGAGAATAATTTACAGAATCAATCCATACTAGGGCTCAACTCAATCCTAGATAAAAAAGACTACTTACTAATCATGGCAACAAAAGTAATAAACATAATAGAAAACATAATTAAAATATAATAAAGAGAAGAGAAGAGAATAAAACTTATTGAATTGAAGATGAATATGAAACCTTGAATCTTGAATCTCCAAAGTAGCAATAGAAACCAAACTAGAGCATAAAACTAGAGAGAAAACTAGAGAAACAAAATAACGTGATATTGAAAAGTGAGTAATAGATAATAGATCTCCTAACTTAATTAGAAATCCTCTAATATATTGTTATAAGTCCTAATACTAGTAGGGAACCAAAATTACAAGATAAGGAAGCCAAATAAATCATTAAATGGCCGAAATTATCAAAACCGCGTTCGCGTAAGAAGTTCCTGGCAGACTGGGCCAACTTGCGAAGCCCATATCTCTCAGAATACAGCTCGCCATGGGCCGTGCAACCTATCGTTGGAAAGCTCTTCAAGCTACTTTCCAATACCGCTGGAATTAATCAATTATCATAATCGAGTAAAAAGTTATGGACAAAAGAGTAGGCATGACTCAATTTTCACAATTCTTATATTAAATTCCAACTTCATTTTAGCTCCAAATTGCACTCAAAGATGTTCATAATGATCCTTATCAATGTAGCTTGCTTCCAATTGCTCCTAAGTACTCGAGTTTGTCCAATAATACTCCAAATATGTTCTCAATACTTAAAATTCATCAAATAATACCAAAAACGCACAAAAGGAGTAATATTTCGTAACTTAAGCAATAGTATGCAATTATGAACTATAATGCATCAAAATGCTCCTAAAATTCAACCTAAATACACCTAAAATCTATATAAAAATACGATACGTCAAACTCCCCCAAGCTAAACCATTGCTTGTCCTCAAGCAATTAGACATAGACATTGGAAAAGAAAGACAACCTACAATATGGGACTACGATAGGGCTAAGCACACAATTGAGAACACGAGAGATACAATTACTACACGAACCAAGCATCGAAACATTCTCAAGCAAAGCCGCACACGTCATGTAATGCAATCAACTCTCCTAGCATACCACATACCATCTCCTCCAAGCTAGACTTAACCAAACCTGAGAGACCTCACTTTAGTCATGTGCACTCGTATTCTCATGTGTTTATGGCATAATCAATATCACTCAACCTAACCATGTCGACTCAGATGAAATATTTACTCTTTAACTTTGACTATCGACTCACTTTACACTCGAAATTATAGCGCAAGAAGATCATGAGGACTTTCAAGGGTTGTAATGGAGCTTAGGTTATGAGTAGGAAATACATTTGGAAATGTGGTGCTAAAAGCCAAGAAGGGGGAGCATCATACTATTGACAACATGACCACGAAAGGTCGCAATAACTCCATGCAACAACCAATAATCTCCAAAAAAAATATAACCAAACGACGTTTTTACTCAAGCAATTCACAATGAACCCTTTCTTTTCACTTTATTCACAACCAAACGACGTTTTTACTCAAGCAATTCACAATGAACCCTTTCTTTTCACTTTATTCACAACTTTTGCTATTCACTTCTTTTTTTTTCAATCCATTTCATTTTTTTTTTTTTCATTTTTCAACTTTTTCTCAATTTTTTTTTCTTTTTAATTTCCAAGCTCAGAGAACAAATTATTCTTCCAACTAGACCATATTTTGAGCACTTTCATTTCAATACAAACCAAATCGAAACTAACACTTGCTCCCCCAAGCTAGACTTGGGACAAGAATCACATGAGGCTAAGGATTTGTAATGTAGGTCTTAATTCAAAACAAAGTCAGAAAAGGCTCAGCGGGGCTAGAGAAAGTATAATATGAAAACAAGAATCATTCTGGAGCTAATATCATGAAATAAAACGCCTCGATCATATCCAAATGCTTATAAAGTCGAGTGTCAAAATCAAGATCCATGCATCAAATGAGGAACTAATCACACATGAAATAACAAAACTGACACGGATACGTCAATTTATAGGCACAAAAGCTCACTTGGGTTAGGATGTCTAAACAGTAAGGTTAAATCAAGCCAGAGAGAGATCAACCAATCTTACCACAAGCAATCAATCACGATACAATCATGCTATGAAAAATCATGAACGAGATGAATCACGCTTAAGACTGTAGTAAAGATATCAACTAAGTTCTCAAATAGTGCTAGCGATAGTCTCATAGATGCAACTAACATGAGATGAAAACTGTTTCGGTGTTGAAACGGTGGCGGACACTGAGATGTCCGTCAGTACTTAAGTGGGCGTCCGGGACTGGAAGTCTGCAAGGAAGACAAACGTAAACTACCCTCGGGGGGGATGCGAGGAAACCCCCTCCGACGCTCAAGTCAGTAAGTGCCCGACAAGGATTTTAGAGAGAGAGAGATAGAGAGAGAAAGTAGTATTTAGAATGTGAGAGAATGTACCTGTGGAATAGTACCATTTGGCTATTTATAGCAGTACTATTCATCTGACAGGGTGCGTAATCCTGTGACACGTGTATGACTGCGATGAGCTTGATTTTAGGAAAAATTATCCTCAAATGTGGCCGTGAACTCCATCTCGGACAACTTTTCATAAATGGTCTGGACTCTACTGAAGAGGCCGCATTTGAAGTTTGTTGGTGTCGGCCACAAGAGATGTGTCCGACAGTGAACTTTAGTCTACCCATACAAAAACTAATATGATAATGCAACTAAGAAAACAGTACATTTTTTTGGTTACACGTAAAGCCCCACTCCTAATGAGCGGTGCAAACCGTGCAACAACCTAAGAAAGCAGAAAAATCTACATTGGAAAGCAATAAATGATAGAATATCCCTCCCCCAAGCTAAAATTTGCAATGTCCACAATGCAAAGAAAAGAATGAGAGAAGGAAGATAGGAGAAGAACTAGGTCTGCTTACGCTTGTTCAAGGAGCAATTTGCCGCCAAAATCAAGTTTGAAAATTCAATAACAAGTCTTGTTGAAACCTCCAAGATTCAATTTTTATTTGAATTTTTTTCGTGAGCACTTCAATTCGCACAAATCAAAGTATAAAGTGAAGACCCACTACCAAATTATCACTTGCAGCAGGTAAAGACTCCGAAACAGGACCTTGAGTCCGTCCAAACTGAAATCCACTCACTGAAAATTGATGAGAGAAAGCTAGGGTGTGCAGCACTGGTGCGTAAGTGATGGTAGGAGGCCGAAATTGCAGGTGATTGGCGATGATGATGCTGCGAACAAGAGGGGACCAACAGCAGCCCAACAATTGAGGGTTTTCAAAATTTCGGCGTGGCTTTGCTCAGTGTTCTCGCTCGGTACTGCTTGATATTTTTTTTTTTTTTAAACTTGAAGCAGCGTGTGAGAGAGGGACTGCTCTCTCGTTTCTGAATGTCGTCACCGGATTTGAGCTGGACGGTAAATTCCATGTGCAGCCCATGGCTTGGAGATAGAGACCACGGGTAGCCCGTGTTGGTTACTGCTGTCAAAAATATGAAAGAAAAAGAAATCCATCCATACCCATTAAAAAGAGAAGCTTATTCTCTTTGTAAGAACTAAGGGTGTGCGGGACTGTTTTACCCCTACAAATCCTTACAATTGCCTTCTTGCCCACACGTTTTCTTTCTTCCTGGTTTTCCTCCGAGCCATTCATCTCTCATGTTTCTTTCTCTTTCCTTACCCTCTCCGAGCCATTCATCTCTCATGTTTCTTTCTCTTTCCTTACCCTCTCCTCATTTCTGCAAATATGTTCATCTCATTTTAGCAATTTTGTTTTTGAAGCTTGAAAATTATGTTGTGTTCTTATTCGATCTTTTGAGAGTCCTGCGTCTCGCCGATGTTGTCATCACCCGATGCTTCAGCTTCGCAACAACAACATCATTTAAAGTTTGATTCATTTCAGCTAGCCATAGCAGCATCAGCAACAACGACAACAACAACAACATCAGAGACAACAATGACAACAACTTGTGAGTTTTTCGTTTTAAACCTTTTTTTCGGGTTAATTTGTTCCAAATCTCATTTTTTTTTTTTTGCATTTTTGGTGGAAAAAATCGCCTTTTTGTTGGGTTTGTTTGATGGTTTATGTCGGTGATTTCATTGAGTCTTTGAGGGTTGATTTTGTTGATTTAAGGTTTCATTCTTAGGATTTCGATTGAATTTACAGGTTAGAGCTTTGAATTATGGCAATTTTCTGATGCAACGAATCATTTTTATAATCGAATTAGGGTCGAATTACGGTTTTGACGTCGTTTATTTTTTATGGGTTTGGTAGATTTAACTTCAGGAGTATGAATTTTTTAGGTTTTGTAGTATGATTTTTCGAATTGTTGAGGAAAGGTGAAAACTTTCTCGTTGTTTAGGAGAGAAAACTAATAGCAATATTTTTCGAATTGTTGAGAAAGGATGCTTTTATTGTTCAATCAATGCTAATATTTAGGATTAGTAGAGCACTAGCTAAAGAATGGACCAAGTTTGTGCAGTGATTGCCTCTCGAAGCAGCATGCAGGATGCTCTACAAGCTACCAAAATTTTGGCGGAAAGATTGTCGGACAAAGGGAACAACTTTTCGACTTGGGTTATATGCTCTTTTCAAATGAATGTGTTATGAGTATGAGAATGTCACCGGTTATGTACTTGGTTTCATGACCATTATGTATTTCTTTTGAAACATGTTACACATATACTTAACCATATTGAGAATTAGGCTCGTAATGAAGAAACTAGATGAGACCATACATTGATTTTATCTGAAAGAAATTGATCTTTTGATCTGTCCACAGTTGATACGATAATATTCATTGCAAGTAAAAGTGTGTTGTAATGCAGGCCGTTCTTAGAGACATTTTACAAAAGGTCCTTCCAAACGATGCTCATTCCAGGTGCAATGGGAGAGTGCGAGGTAACAACATAACCTCCTGTCATCATGTTTTACAATTCAACTAATGTCTCTTTACTTGGTTTTGTTTGTGTGGGGTTGTGGGCTGTGAATCGGTGAAGTGTGTAGAAGTGCTGCCTCCACCGCATAAGTTCAAGATAGTCTAAGTCAAGTGTGATTAAGTTCAGAAACACTTTATGGAGCACGATGTATATGGTTTTACCATAGCGCATTTGTCTGACAAATATCCTTCCAATCAAATTTACATGCAGGCACCAGATTTACTGGATTTTCTCTTTGATCTTGGTGAGTCGTTAACTTCCTTTATATTGCTGCAAATTTGTTGTCCTCTTACTTAAACTGCTGATATCTTAACCTCGACTCGAGCTATTAGTGATCTTAACTGCGTCTGCTTTGCAATATTTATATGATAATGCTGAACGCGCGCATATTACTTATACATTGTAGTTGAAATGTATAGGTTTGTGCTGTATGTAAAAATAAATAATATGAAACTATAACTTTTGTTCAGATAGATCTTGATAATTGAAGCTGTTTATTGGGATTTATCTTATTATCATATTATTATATATTTTATCTTCCTTTATGTTGTTTGTATCCTTTTCAAATTTCATTAAATTAACCATCCTCACCCCAAAAGGCAAGTGTCTTTTAGCTGTTGTGTTGCCGTTGTCTCACATATATTATTTATACAGGATCAAAACTTCTGCACGAGCTTCCTTTTATACTTGACGGAACAGCAAGAAATAAAGCGCAACCTCAGTCTTAAAGCTACTTTAGCTCCAAAGGTTTCGAATTTCTTATTTTTCAAAATATGGCATGCTGAGGTTCTTTTCACTATGCAAGTTGAGCTAAGGGGTGATACCTATGTGCAGATTACTCCCGAAGAATCATGGCTGTCATTTGATAAAGAGGCTACTGTCCTCCATAATAAAGTAACACTCTTTTGCTCTTATCTTATGTGATGTGAGTCAATCATGACACCACATTTCCAGGTCTGGGCTTTTTGTGCAGGTTGGCCAGGAACTCAAGCGACAGTTTAAGTTGTGGACGCATCGAATGCTCGAGAGAATATCCTAGACTTTAAAATTATCACAACTAAAGTTTCCAGCAATTTTAGTGTTGAGAATGCTGAAGCAGATTACGTGACTTGGTGCATTGATCTTCACGTGTGGTGGAGGCACAACTTTGGAGGTCAGATTCTTGATTCTCCAAGTTTTTAGTAGTAATAAATTGTCCTCAACTCCTCACTGTGCATTTTATAAGAGATGCATCCTCAAAATGATTTTATCTTTGATTTCCAAGATGGGATAACTAAAAATCAAATATTTCTTTGTTGAATCTAAAACATTGTCTTTTAGATTTTTAGTGGGGGACGTTGTCATTAGACTTGGTTATTTAGCACATGTAAATTAAAAACAAAACCATAAGCAGAATCGGTTACGTGTGTAGTCTGCAAGTGCATAGGTAGGCCAGCTTATGGTTTTCTTCATCCTCCTGCAGGTGGAGATGATATGGTAGAAGTAGAGATGATATGCAAGTGTTAAGATTGTCTAACTACCTTGATCTTATGAAAATTACTATACTTAGATATTTCCATTGGCAGAATCAATATTAGGTTATTTTGCTAGACAACTTTTGGAGTTGACAATAGTATAAATTCAAAGCGTGGTGAATGGTGATGAAAAGAATACAAATTTACTTTATTTTTTTTCTCTAACTTCCTTTTTCCTTAGTTTTGTTCGAATTTTTTTGGGTAAAGCATGAAGTCTTTCTCTAATTTTTAATTTTCTATTTTTTTCTGTGTTTAAGCAATAGCTTTTGAACTTTTTGGTTCGATTTTTTTTTCCTATAACGGGGTTTCGTTTTTAAGTGAAATTTTTTCCAATAATTTGCTTGAGATTGAGAAGTTGCTCATGGTGCTTTCGGAGATGATGAGGAGTAAGGCTAGGAAGGCAAGCCAACATAAATGGTTGGAGAATTGGACGGGAAAGGAGGGAACTTTCGAGCGCAAATGTTTTTTTGGTGTTTGTGGTTGTCAAGGTATGTCTTGCATGTTGATGATCATACTACTATTAATAAGAGTGTGTTTCAAATTGATGTACTTTTAGCTAGAGGGACTAATATTACATTGGCGCCGGCTATTCTTGCTTATATTTATAGAGATTTGAGCTTGTTGAAAGACAAGATTGTAAGTTTAAGAGATTTAGGTGATCAATATAATACAAATGTGACAAAAATTGCTCTTTGGGATCCCTTGCAATTATTGCAAGTTTAGATTTGGGAAAGGTTTCCAAAATTGAGCCCAAAATGTTATCCTATTAATGTACGTGTGAAGCTTGAATTCTGGTTATTTTTTCCTCCTCCTTTCTACTCCTCTTATTAGTAGGAGAATCTCATAGGCTCACAACCAAAATGATGTTCATCACCGTTGTACATATTTTAATGCTCTTCATACTTCAATGGTAAACATTTTCATTTTCGATATTTACTTTATGGTTCTTAATCATTTAATTGTAACATGTTATTCGTGTTCTTATTAGGTTAATTGTAACATACTTTATTGAAGATTATTATTGACTTTTATATCAAAAAGTATCTTTGCAAGTACCATGAATTTTTGTAAAACTTGTGAAAAAAATAAAAGACAAGTAAGAGAGAAAACGAGGGGAGGAAGGAGGAGATAAAGTGCACTTTTCAAAGTCCTTTTTTTTTGTATGCTTCGTTTTATGAAAAAACATAAACACGAGCAAGTAGGGAAGACGTTATGCAATACACAAAAACATAAAAGACAAGTGATAAATTGAGTGAGGAGGTGGGATAAGGATAAATAGAAAATTTGCCATACCATACAAGAGGAGTGAGGGAGAAGAGGGAGGGGGAGAGAGAGAGAAAAGTGATGAGGTTGAGGAAGGAGGAGAAAAAGAGTTCTTCTAAGAGATAAACTTAGAGAATAATAAAAAAAACATAAGCAAGTAGAAAGAGACTTTCTCAAATTCTATAACCATAGCGGTAAGAGGGGACGAGAGGAAAGGAAGTAAGAGGGTGGTCTGCAAAGCGGACGAGGATTCATAATATTTTCAAAACCATTAAAGAAGAGTAAGTGGGAGAAAGCAAGAGGGGGAGTGAAAGGAAAGTGAGAGGGAAGGAGAGAAGAGGAGGGCTCGAGGGGGGAGGGAGGTAGAAATGACTATATATAAAATTTGCAGAAACATAAATATGAGTGAGAGAGAAAGGGAGGGGGGAAGAGAGGCGAGAAGGGGTGCATATAGGAGTTGAATATTTAAAATTTGCAAAAACATCAGTGTAATTAAGAGAAAGGGGGAATGGAGAGGTTAGATGAACATAGTATTTTGTTCTGGTTAAAACTAGCTTTTTATTCTCCTAAACCCCTTTCCCCAATCCGAATACGGAACTAAATACTACTTTCTCATTTGAAATTTACCCTTCCCTATTTTAAACCGTTCTACGCTAAGTTTTGTTCAAAGAATAAGGGTTGGTTCTTCAGTGACCAGTGACCTGATGTGTTGAATGCCTTGTACTTCCTCCCTTTTTTATTAGTTCCCACATCTGTTGTTTTCTATGTCTAACTTTACTAACTTTGACCATATTTTTTCATGTATATATCATACAAAAATGTACTATTATGTAGGTTTTTGTTAGATTCCTCGTATTTTCAAATACCAACTCTTGTTTGACTGATATGTAATTAAATATATTAATGGTCAAAGTTGCATTCTATAATTATGAGAAAGTGAATGTTGCAACTTATTAAAAACAGAGGAAATATGTGGCCATTTGTCTTTGCTTTTGTGAGGGAGTGTTGTGAATATTGTGATTTCTTATATAGTTAATTGCTTCTTTCTCCGTTTTTTTAGTGACTCTTTTTTGCTCTCCCAATAGTGTTGATTGCAAATTGTCTAGAAACACTTGTACATCATTAGATATACCAAGAAGGTGGAGAATGTCCCTCTCGATTGGGGAGTGGCCGCTTTCATCTTACAGACAACGGGTGCTACCAATGGAGGAAACCATTTGTGGATGGCTTCTCTAACCAATAACTTCCCCAACGATTCCTTGTTTGTGAGTGTGGCATTTTTGTTAATCTTCTGACTTGTTATGCTTCTCATTGGAGGAAACCATCTTGGAAAACTATTTATGATCCGGAGAAAGGATGGTGCATAGTGACATGAATTAATAGGTGATGTTCATAATTCTTACTAGGCGAGAAATCAATTCCTTGCCTTGTCGGCTACGAAAAGAGGGAATCAAATCAATATGTCATTTTGGGCAACTAATGTGAATCTTTCACCAAGGTATCCTGGTGACGTGGCTGTGGGATAGGAGACGAGTCATGAAAGACGGCTTCCTTAGAAGGTAATTAAGATTCAAGAGTACATTCTTCTGAGAAAGAACAGAGTTAGTCCCCAAGACTTTTTTGCATAGCATTTAGTACATCCTCATACTTTGCCTGTATATTATTACTTCTCCATGTAAAGTAGGATGTGAGCAAAAGTCGTCCTGGTGTAGATATTAATACCTTATACCTATGGTTAACTGAGTTGATACTTGATATGTAGTTCTAGAATTAAGCTAAAGCGTAGTTTGCAATATTTGGAATGCAGTTGTGTAATTCTTTGAGAAGCATTTTATACACTTCTATTATATTTATTCTTAATTTTTGTGCGTACAGAGGAATTCCAATTCAATTACACAACCTACTTAACATTAACAGTAGCGTACCACAAAGACAGAACAAAAAAAATACAAGGAGTGCAATGTAAAATCTAAAAACACACAGGGCTATCCTATAGAAAAACCCATTTGTTTTAGTAATTTTCACAAAAAGCATCACATAGCCATGTTACACGATAAACACTTGAGATAACATAGCAATATGTTTTTACCCATAAATACAAAGTAATTTTACATTAACCAATAATAATTAAAAACTTCGTCTAAAATAATGACACTATCAATTTCATAACTAAATTTTACTACCTTGGGGGACCGTGCGCGATAGCGCACGGGCCAACAACTAGTACTTAAAAAAGTTAGGACTAGGCACTTAGCTTCTATTAAGCAAAAAAAAATAAAATGTTTTTGGATTTTTGTGTTATTATTATTTTTTTGTTGCTTTTCTCTTGTTTTTTTTCATTATTTGGTAGATCTAAATAAGAAAATTTTGAAAGGAAAAGAAAGTGAGGGTTAGAAAAAATTGGGGTTGCCTCCCCAAAGAGCGCTCGTTTAAAGTCAATGAGCTCGACTCCTGGGAAATTATTCAATATTTGGCGGAAGGGATAACCAGTTGACTCTAGACTATGAAATAGCTACACATTCCAAATATCAAGGATAATCTGTAAACTAATATCTAAACTAATACCAAAATATAACAAACTATGATATTAAAATACTAAGATTAAGCATCACCAGTAATATGAATTGCTCAAAATATAACTCACATCCCAGTTATTCAATTATAGTTTAGGTGAGATTGACATTCCCTTATGACTAGGTCATTCCTCAATACCTAGAGCTCACTTTCGTGATAGCAAAAGGCCTAACTAACATGTATGTCTCCTATTTTCATGGCTTACACACATAATTAGAAGCATTAAGAACCAATGTCAAATAATTCCCAATTTTAGTTCTCACCTATTTTCATGGAAGAATTCAAATCAATGACAAGATTATCTAAATTAAGACCCAACTTTCGTTGATGAACTCAATTAATAAAATAACAATTTAGCATCAAATAAATATTCCTAATCTCAACTCCAACTTTCGTTGATAATATAAAACTAGGGCTAAATTAAGATGCAAAATTGACAATAAAAACAATATTATCAAACCCTAAACACACAATTAAATAACATGGGAATTAGAGAATAATTTACAGAATCAATCCATACTAGGGCTCAACTCAATCCTAGATAAAAAGACTACTCACTAATCATGGCAACAAAAGTAATAAACATAATAGAAAACATAATTAAAATATAATAAAGAGAAGAGAAGAGAATAAAACTTATTGAATTGAAGATGAATATGAAAGCTTGAATCTTGAATCTCTAAAGTAGCAATAGAAACCAAACTAGAGCATAAAACTAGAGAGAAAACTAGAGAAACAAAATAACGTGATATTAAAAAGTGAGTAATAGATAATAGATCTCCTAACCTAATTAGAAATCCTCTAATATATTGTTATAAGTCGTAATACCAGTAGGGAACCAAAATTACAATATAAGGAAGCCAAATAAATCATTAAATGGCCGAAATTATCAAAACCGCGTTCGCGTAAGAAGTTCCTGGCAGACTGGGCCAACTTGCGAAGCCCATATCTCTCAGAATACAGCTAGCCTTGGGCCGTGCAACCTTTCCTTGGAAAGTTCTTCAAGCCTACTTTCCAATACCGCTGGAATTAATCAATTATCATAATCGAGTAAAAAGTTATGGACAAAAGAGTAGGCATGACTCAATTTTCACAATTCTTATATTAAATTCCAACTTCATTTTAGCTCCAAATTGCACTCAAAGATGTTCATAATGATCCTTATCAATGTAGCTTGCTTCCAATTGCTCCTAAGTACTCGAGCTTGTCCAATAATACTCCAAGTATGTTCTCAATACCTAAAATTCATCAAATAATACCAAAAACACACAAAAGGAGTAATATTTCGTAACTTAAGCAATAGTATGCAATTATGAACTATAATGCATCTAAATGCTCCTAAAATGCAACCTAAGTACACCTAAAATCTATATAAAAATACGACACATCTAAACTTAACATTTGTGGAGGTCAAATTTGCACGAATTCTAATTGGAGGGCCTCCCACAAGATGCATTTTTAAATTGTGATGACTCTTAAAGCCATCACATGAACATAGGGTGATGTGAATTTCTTTAACTCATCACCCGACAACCTTATCCGAAGATCGAAAGCTGCTGCAATCCTTAAATAAGAAGACCGAACCCCTTCAACAATGATGTATCATATTTTTATATAGGTTTTAGTTGCATTTAGGTTGCATTTTAAAAGCATTTAGGTGCATTGTAGTTCATAATTGCATACTATCAATTAATTAGCGAAATATTACTCCTTTTGTGCGTTTTTGGTATTCTTTGATGAATTTCAGGTATTGAGAACATAATTGGAGTATTATTGGACAAGCTCGAGTACTTAGGAGCAATTGGAAGCAAGCTATGTTGATAAAGATCGTTATAAACATATTTGAGTGCAATTTGGAGCTAAATTGGAGTTGGAATTCAATGAAAGATTCGTGGAAATTGAGTCATGTTCACTAATATTTCCATAACTTTTGCCTCGATACTGATCATTGGAAAGTAGGCTTGAAGAGCTTTCCAACGATAGGTTGCACGGACCAAGGCGAGTTATATTCTGAGAGATATGGGCTTCGCAAGTTGGCCCAGTTTTCTTGAGGCTTCCTACGCGCGCACGGATTACTTAATTCCGGCCTTTTAATGATTTATTTGGCTTTTCTTATCTTGTAACTTGGTTTCCTACTAGTATTAGGAGATACAACTTTATATTATAGGATTTCTAATTAGGTTAGGATATCTATTATTCATCATTCTAGTTGCACGTTATTCTTCTTTCTAGGGTTTTCTCTCTAGTTTTCTCCATATTTTGCCATAGTTTAATTCCTTTTGCAATTTTGGAGATTGAAGATTCAAGATTCATCTTATATTCGAGTATATATTGCGTATCAAGTTTCATTCTTTCCTTCTCCTTATTTATTTTAATTCTGTTTTCTATTAAGTTTGTTGATTTTATTGTGATGATTAGTGAGTAGTCTTTTCATCTAGGATTGAGTTGAGCCTTAGTATGGATTGATCATATGAATTTTCTCTAATACCCATGTTATTGAGTTATATTTTTAGGGTTTGATAAGATTGTTCTTATTGTCAATTTTGCATCTTGATTTAGCCTAATTTTATATTATCAACGAAAGTTGGAGTTGGAATTAAGAGTTATTTGTTTGATGTTAAATTGTTATTTTATTAATTGAGTTCATCAATGAAAGTTGGGTCTTAATTTAGATAATCTTGTCATTGATTTGAATTCTCCCATGAAAATAGGTGAGAACTAGAATTGAGAATTATTTGACATTGGTTCTTAATGCTTCTAATTATGTGTGCAAGCCATAAAAATAGGAGACATACATTTTAGTTAGGCATTTTGCTATCACGAAAGTGAGCTCTAGGTATTAAGGAATGACCGAGGATTTAATTTCGGTTCGCAGCTATGCTTTATGACTGAGTAATTGAATAACTAGGATGTGAGTTATGTTTTGATCAATTCATATTAGTGGTGATACTTAATCTGAGTGTTTTAATTATCATATATATCATAGTTTGTCATCTTTTGTTATTAGTTTAGCTATTAGTTACATAGATTTCTCTTGATATTTGAATTGTGTAGCTATTTTTTCATAGTCTAGAATCAACTAGTGTTTAATCTTGCACCTCCCTGAGTTCGACCCATATGTGCTACGACACCGTTCACTTGCGGTATTAAAATAGAACCCTAACAAACAGCAGATTTAGGTTCTGTTAGAACCTGATAACAAGTATCTTGATATAGATAAACACCTTTGTTCTTCGCCAACACACACCTACCTAAAGGTACACATATCCAAGTTTGGTAAACTCCATGATGTACTTTACTTTTGATATGATTTCCTCGATCATTCCTTGTCTTAGAAAAACCAGATTAAGCCCAACAAGACAAACACAAATAAAACAAGACACCATTGCAACAAACAAAAACCTAAACCGCGCCAAAAACTTAAAGTTTCCGTCGGAGCCGCCGCTTGTAAAGCCTCCAGCTTGGTGCACGACCCAATACTCCACTGTTGCCGGACCACCGATGCATCGACCCACTGGTGTGGCACTGCGCCGAGAATTTGAAGATTTTGCTCCCAATTCTCCATATGGCTTAATAAAGTTGGTGAAGGGAAAGGCAAAACTAAAGAGGGAAGATGAAAATGAAAAATAACGGTGTGGGGAGCTCGACGGCCACCGACCGAGCGTCGAGGCTACTCAGGCAGCGATCGAACCCCCTGGAGACTGTCGCGAGTTAGGGTTTTTTGGGGGAGGGGGAAGCTTTCCGTGCGAGGGGTACTAGCAGTTTTTGGCCTTTTGATATATCTAGATAGAGTTTGTCCTTATATAATATTACAACTTTAATTAGATTTCAAAACAAATACTATGGCCTAAGGCTTTCTTTATAATTGTTGGAGAGCTATTAGCAAATTGTATTAGCCGTTTTGATTAGATAATTGTAATGCAAGTTTGTCTAGTTGATTGTATATATTAGTTATTCGTAAAAAAGTGTTTGGTAAATATAGTTGATAACTGATTGCATTTTAGGCTAATTGTCATTTTAACTCAATATTTTCCATCCAAGCTCCACTCAAAAAATAAATTCTCCCACTGGCTTTTTAAAATTAGAGGTTTGGGTCCAAAATACTCTTTTAATCTTTATTTACTAAACACAACTATATTACATTATACTAAAATATAAGGTATGAACACGTGTCACACTCTTATTATAAATTTTTTCACCTAAATCTTTTATGACATATTTTTAAAATTAACATATTTTATTACAAAGAAGCTATCTTCTTCTAATGGAAACTTTTCGATTATATTCTCAAAAATGAAATCATACAAACTAATTTTGTTAAGATCTGAATTGAATATGAAGTTTATAAACTATAACATTCAAATTTGATCCATAAATATGTTTTTTTTAATATAATACTCCCTCTGGTCTTTATTAGTTTACCCGTATTCCTTTTTGGGATGTCCCTTATTAGTTTACCCATTTCTTTTATTTCTATTTTTGGAATGAGACCACTAACTTTCTATCACACATACATTCAACTTTAATATAAAATAATAGTTTCTTTTTCTTTCTATGTCCCACAACATGATTTCTCCTAAAACTCTGTGCAAAAAAAACGGGTAAACTAATAAAGATCGGAGGAGTACATACTAAATTTAACTTGTGCCAACAAATAGTATTAGAGAATATGATTAATCAATCCTCTAAAATAAGTTAAACCTCCAACTTATGCTGTGTCCTTTATTTGACAATTAAAGCCGCCTAATTTTTACTTTTTAAGAATTTCATACCTTGTACACAATACTACTGTAATGGTTTTGTTATTTTCACCTTATTTGCGATCCTTATAAGAAAAGATAAGTTCAGATAAGGTCTAATAAATCCACATAAGTTCAGTTTATTTAGTAAAATAAGGTTTAACACACTAACAAAATAAGTTCAGATAGAGCTAGCGAAACTGATCCAATCCACCAACCCAACCCAAACCCAACCCGATGATAGCGGGTTTGGGTTGAAAATTTGAACCCGTTTAGTTAAATAGGTTGACCTAACTCAACCTGTTTAATTAAATGGTTGGGTCAGGTTTAACTTTTTAACCTTATTTCAACTCGCCTAACCTGTTTATTAAACTTTAGATGTATTTTCTTATCTTCTCCAAACGTGATTGTGTTGTGCGACTAGACGAGTAGTTTATGTTTAAGTATTATTGTATTCATTAAAAATCCTTGGACAATTATTAATTAGAACTTGGACGTTGTGATGCAATTTTACCTTCTTGTTAGTTGTTAATTAATTAAGTTTAACAGTTTTAGTAGATGAAAATTCGATAAATTGCTAAACAAGTTAGTAGGTCATAATCAGGTCAACTCACTTATCTTATTATAAGGTCGGATTGGGTTTAAGATCCCAACCGCTTTACCTTATCAGGTCGGGTTCAGATTGAGAGGTTAAACCCATTTATCTTAATGGGTCAACCCCAACCCAACCTAAATCGACCCATTACTAGTCCTAAGTTTAGATAAGTTAAGATAAGGTTCAATAAGGACTGAAGTTTAGATAAGTTCAAACAAACAAGGAAATAATCACACATTTTACCGGTATGCTTAAAATAATCTCACCTTTTAAAAATCAGGCAATAATCTCAACAATGACCCTATGTCTTCTCAAATTGGGCCATGTTAACCAGTGACCTGGTTGACCGGTTAAAAAACACTGGTTGACCGGTTGATTCCATTCCAAAAGAACCTAATTCAATTTTTTTAAAAACCCTCCCCTTCCACCGGGCCCCCACGCCATAACCCCCTCCCCTTCTACCAGCCCCCATCCACGCAAGACTCCCCGAGACCCCGACTCCCCCCCCGAAAATGATCCCCAGACCCCCGCCACTAGTCCATATCCTCGAAAATAGACCCCATGCTAAACCACCCCCTAAAATCAGCCCCTCTTCTACCTCCTCACTTTCTCTCTTCTCCTTTCCCCCACCGGCGCCAACTACGATAGAGTCGCCAACAACCTACCACCTCCCTCCGTTGTCGCATACTTCCTCACTTCCCAAACTACCCTCACCTCTCCGTCAAACTCTTTGAATGCAACCCTCAAATCCCGAGGGGGGGTTGATTTCGGGGGGTGGTTTGCCGAGAGGGGTTCTGTTTCGAGAGTGGGGGATATGTTTCGAGGGTGGGGGCTAGTGGAATGGAAGGGGTGGGGGCTAGTGGAAGAGGAGGGGTGGTGGTTTATTTTAATTTTTTTTATAGTAAATTTATAATTATTAGTAATTAATTTTAGTTGTTTATTTAATTGAGAATTTAGTTTTAAAACATATTAAATTAGATTTTAATTTCACAATGAGAGCATTAAACCTATATTTGGAGGTTACCGGCCAACAGAAAATGATTCATTTTGGGCAAATATACCCTAAGTTGAGACTTGAGATTATTACCATATTTTTAAAAAGTAAGACTACTTTGAGCAAACTGATAAAATATGATATTATTCCTATCAATTTTTCCAATAAGAGGTGGAAAGAACATGGACAATGATATTTTCTGATCTTATTGTATTTTTTTGGTTGATAGACAAAAGTTTATGACACGTAGTGATATGCGGGATCACCCAATCAACAGGTAGTAAATTTATTTTCTTGAAAGTCCCAACAAATACCTAGTTAACATAATTATATGGAGGGGCAGAGTAATTAATTAAGACAAACAAAAACTGGGGGGCATATTATTACAGTATCATAAATTTTGCAAGACGCAGTGCCACAGTGTAATTTCTGAGAAAAGGAACAGCAAGTGCGTCCACGTGAAGCAATAATTCTAACAAGGGTCCACTGTCTATGTCTACAGAAATCTTTAAACGCTTTTCTATTTTGTGTCGGTGACGGTGAGTCTGACCTTTATTTGGATTCTTTTTCCTTTCACATTTACGGCCCAAGACAATACAAACTTTAAACTCCTGATGTAGGGTATGCAAAAATCAAAATTAACAACACTAATTTTTGGTTAGAATGTAGAATTCTAATGGGGGTGCTTCTTTCCATCTTACTTTTATTCCATTTATTTCGACTCAATTTATGAAAACTTATTTTTAAAAGGTAAAAAGAAAGCATTCTTAAAAAGATATATATTTATTAATAAGCAAAACAGAAGAATGATTGTAGGTCTCCTTGCAAGTATTTTTTTTATATTCAAAAGAGAAGGGACTCCAAACAAAAGGAAGAAAACAAACTAAACAATAACCAAAATAAACTACCGAGAAACTAAATGTAGAATAGCCACGTCCCTAACATCCTCCTCTAAAAGAGAAGAATAACCGTGGGTCTCCTTGCAAGTGAATATACCAAACTGTTATACCCTTACAAGTCC
Organism: Beta corolliflora; assembly: GCA_947648045.1. Taxonomy (NCBI): domain Eukaryota; kingdom Viridiplantae; phylum Streptophyta; class Magnoliopsida; order Caryophyllales; family Amaranthaceae; genus Beta; species Beta corolliflora. Next base: position 334,732 of record CANSZD010000633.1, read on the forward strand.
TTTCTTTATACAATACTTTACCAAAAAAAAGTAAGGATTTTTCGCCAATTGCAGCTTTTTATAGTTGCGAGTTTGTTAATTACAGTTTTATTCATTTCAAGTCTCTAATTGCAGGCCTTATAAAATCAATGTACGCTTTAAGTTGCGGCCAATTTCATTTTTTCGGCCTTAAAAATGACGTCATGTTAACCATAGTTAAGTCCAACGGTCCTTTTTTGTCTCAACCCTTTTCAAAACCCTCAACTTCTCTCTCTCTCCTCCGACCTCCATTTGCTCTTTCTCCCTCGTTTTTTTTTCCTCTGTTTCTTCTCTCAACCCTTAACTCATTTTACATTGTTTTTCTCTCTCCTCCCCTTCAATTCAGTACTTTTCATTTGATTTGGAGTGTTGCGCATCAGAAGACAAGGTTAGTACAACTAAATTTATGGTTTTTTTCCCAAGTTTTTTTGATTCGGGATTTTTAGGGTTTTTGATTTCAAATTTTTTGGGTCAAAAATTAGGGCTTGTTGATTGAAAAAATTGGGGCTTTTGATTTCAAAACCTAATTAAGTGCAATTGTATTCATAATTTGATAATTATGTGGCAGAAATTATGTTTAAGAAGGGTAGAGGTTGGAGTCAAGATGGTAAGATGTGTAATTGTGGGCTGTACATTTCAAAAACGAGAGCTTGGACTAAGGACAATCCGGGGAGAAGGTTTTATGCATGCCCGAACTATGATGCTGACACTAACACAAGGGGATGCAACTACTTTTAAGTGGATTGATGAGGAAGACCCAACAAAATATGTGCAATGTGAGGTTTGGGTAATATGTGCACTTTTGGCCATATTGTTGTTTTGGTACTTCATCTTAAACTGAGATGTAATGGGGGGGGAATTGTTAGTGTTATGAATTGTAAGAGCTTCCAATGCTCATTATCTAAGTTTCTAGTAAGTGAATTTCTAATGTAATGAATGAAATGGGAATGAAATTACATTTTGTGTTTGTTCAACCAATGAGACTTGCATTCAAAGTTGTTCCAAAATCCAAAAAACTAATTGTTCTCCAAACTAAAAAATGCACATTACAATAGGTTGTTCTAAATGCCAGCACATTACAATATCATGGGTCCCAATTTCGAAGTAGAAGATACTTGTGTGGAGCTTCCCGCAAAATTTTCAGTCATTGCCAGATAAGTTTAGAAATGCTAGCACAGAGAGGAGAGAGGAGAGAGGAGAGAGGAGAGAAGAGAAGAGAGAGAGAGAAAATGGTGGTCCTGGAGAGAGAGGAGAGAGAAAATGGAGGTCAGAGGAGAGAGAGAGAAGTCGAGGGTTTTGAAAAGAGTTGAGACAAAAAAGGACCGTTGGACTTAACTATGGTTAATATGACGTCATTTTTGGCCTGAAAATGAAATTGGGCTGCAACTTAAAGATACATTGTTTGAAATGAATAGGCCGCAAGTAACAAACTCGCAACTATAAAAGGCTGCAATTGGCAAAAGATCCAAAAAGTAATGTTGCAAGTATTGTGAAACATCTCAAACAGGAATATGTTGCAACTAATAAGAAATGGAGTTTAACTTATGAATCTATTAAACTTAATTGTTAGAACTTATTTTAACTTATTGTATATTTGAATTAACTTGGAAAAAGGCTCTTAACTTATCTAAACTTTGTAATCCTAAACTAAACTTATATGAGCTCAATAGCCTAAAAGGCTAAAACATAACTTATTTGAAAAATGTTTTTATTCTAAATGTTTATATACTAACTATGATTATTTGTTCACAATAAGACTCTATTTTTTCAACTTATTTGAGAAAGAAAAGTTAAGATAAGTTTGGATAAGATAAGATAAGTCTAATAACACAAATGTTATAAAGTTTAATAAGTTCAGATAATTTAAGATAAGTTTAGATAATATAAGATAAGTTAAGACAAGATAAAATTAGTTTAGATAAGTCAAAATAAGTTGAATAATACGAATCGAAGTCACTCTTTCCGTCTTTATCACTTATTAACTTCAGTACTTCTCCAGAGAAATCAACTAACAATGAGTGATGCGGGCTCATTGGTGTCATTTGACTGACTTTTGTGAAAGAAAGTGTAGAATTGAGACTAATAAATAAACAAAGGGGATACTTTATTATTAAGACCGCATTATTTATATTTAGACTAAACTAAGTAAAAATATATAAACAGTGCCGGATCTTGAATATAACCGTGAAACAAAGGACAAGTAAATAAATACAACCAAAAGTCCAAAAAATAGTATTTCCAAATTTAATGAGAACGATATAATTGATGATATATAAAAATGTAACTTAAAAATAAATAAATTAAAAACCCCAAAACTACCAATATAAGTGGAATCTGTCTAATTCCTACGATTTTATGGTATGAAAGTGGAATTGAATCTATTCATCAACTTTCACCAAAAGAAAAATACAGCAAATCATTAAAAAATTAACAAATGCTTTCTAATCCGTTCACCTTGTCCTTGAGTGTGCATACTTTAGAGGAGTGAATTGGGGTTTACAGTTTACTTTTGGACTTTTTGGCCCAGACATGTACAAGTCTTGTTGAACTGAATTCTATTTTAGAAATTTTGATGGTGGGCCTGGCAAATACAGTTTATGTTGCATATCTAACGATTTATGTTGAAGTTGTTAACAATTAAATCTGTGGGTAATTGTCCATCAAAATGAATTTCTACACTCATGTTTGAATTTTTCGTAATAAATTTTCAATATCAGTCGATTGTAGTTTAGGACCTCAATGGAAAAAAGAGGTATAGTTTAGATTCTCGATGGGTAGTTAACTCCTACAGTAAATAATAGCAAGCAATTTTACTTTTTCATTCTCATAAAATTATTTGTATTTAGGTAACTGCTAACCAAGGGAGACGTACGTAGGGTCCTGGATGGCACATGCTCTGAATTTTTTTTTTTAAGAATGAGAACTTTTGTAGGGGAAAGAAAAAAAAAAGAAGAGAAAGCTACAAGGTATATATGTGTAATGGTCAGCTATTTAACCTACCCTCTTTGACTCTTAGTTGGATTAAGAGCGAGAGAAGGAAAAGAAACACAATTTCCTAGACTGAAATCCAAAAAGTATTGTCTCATAAAGAAAAACTCTAAAAAGTATTGTTTTGTGTCCGACTAGAGAAAGAAAAGAAAAAACAATAGTGAATTCAATATTTCTTTGATAGAAGTGTATACCTCGATTATTGATGATAACTATAATCTAACTGAATTTGTCAATTCGAAAATCATGAGTTTCCTTACGAACCTTTTGGAGCAATAAATCATCGATTTAGCCAAAAATAATTAAAAATTACAAAATAATCTAATTAGAGATTCACTACAAAGTAAACCCTAATCAGAGATGGAAATTTCCGTCTCTAAATAGGTACAATCCGTCTCAAATTGCATTTAGAGACAGAAAATGGGACGTCTCTATAGGAGGCGTCTCAAAAAAATTTGTGACGAAATTTTCGCAACTCCATCTCAAACTTGAGACGGATTACACTAAACACTCTAAGTTCTGGCACCTGCTCGCTCAAAAGTCGAAGCCCCGACCAAGAATCTATGAGAAACAAAATAACCTGGTATTTAGCAAGTAACCAAGACGAAAAATAAACCACGGCTTATCAATAATGTACACATATGATTCGGCATCATGATAGGCGTGTCGCGCACCTAACAAAAATAAATAACCTAACTAATCCTCCTAACTATGTAGTAGGGTAAGTTAGAGTCGATCCCACAGAGAGAAAGTTGTTCTACGATTAGCCCTTATATAATGGTAAGACTAAAGGAGTTTAATATCGAATGATGGTCGAATCAACTATACTAATCAATATATAAATAAAAGACTATAGAGTTAAGTATTCCCACTAGCATGAATTAATACAATAATAATTCCTACCCCAAACTAATCATTTAAATGCTCACAAGGAAAAGTACACCCTATAAAATACCATAAACCTATCCCGAGTATCTATGGCTTCTCTAATATGCACTCAAGCCTACTCCCGTGGAATCATGCAAATTAAAAACATTAAATGCGGTACTCTAACTTCCTAACAATCCATTCTACCTACTCCCGTGGAGAATTTCATATCCTTAATTAGAATACCCAAATCCGTCAAAACCCAACTCCTGTTGTGATCAAGTCAATGAAATAATAACAATACTAATTATCCCTAATCTAGTATTGGAATATGCACAATCAATTAAGTAAGAACAATTAAACAATTAATTTGGAAATTTAAAGGCATAATCATGAATCAATTCATACTAGGGTTCAACTTAACAATAGATAAAAGAACTACTCAAGCATATTTGAAATACATAAAGAAACTAGAGAAGAATAATTACAATTCATAATAATTAACAAAGAGAAAAGAAAGAGAAAATAAATACTTGAATTAATGGAAGAAAGGTAGAGTCTTGGAGAACAATGAAGATCCACAAGTTTCTCTCTCTAACTTATCTCTCTAAAAACCCTAAAAAGTGTATACAATAAAACTCTCCCCGTCATTAAACAAATAAAAGTGTATTTATATATCCTAAAATAACAAAACTGACGAAGTAAGACGCGCTACGGAGCAGACCAACACGGACGTGTCAACGATGACACGGACGTGTTGACCTGCTATTACATAAATATCATACGACAGAAAAGATACTGCTTCGAAGAAATCAGAGTGACACGGACGTGTTATAAGTGACACGGACGTGTTGTCCTGTAATTGTCAGATTATCCAGCTCAACTTCGAACAGCAATAACTTTTGATCCAGAGCTTTGTTTGGTGCATGTAATATATCGTTGGAAAGCTCTTCAAGTATATTTTCCAACCCAATTACAATCACCTAATTATCGTTTTTATGTCAAAAGATATAGGTAAAATGGTGCAGAGGTGTCATATTTCGCACAAGTACACAAAGTCCTTTGTATCTTCTTCAATTCCAATCCATTTTGGGCACATGATATATCGTTTTGAAGGTCATACAAGTGCCTTGATCATCGTGTCCTTAAAAAGGAGTCCAAATTACCTGAGATTACATCAAAAGGCCAAACAACCCGTGAAAGCACCGTAGCTTATAAAAAGGGACCTAAATATGCATAAATACAATGAAAATGCTCTAATACTACATGAAAATGCACCCTAATATGCAACTAAATGATGTTATAATATGCACTTATCAAACTCCCCCAAGCTAAATATTTGCTTGTCCTCAAGCAAACCAAACCATACCAAACCAATTCTCAAGGGAAGAGTAAGATGAACTTTTGTACAGGACTTATACGTTCAATCATTCAACCTCCAAGACATGACATTCGGGCATATGAAAGATATTATAATTATAAGATTAGACTAAGATAGACCACAAATCACACCTCATATAAATTTATGTAATCACAACTTAACTCACCATGGCAAACCACAAACCTTCCCCCAAGCTAGACTCAATTAAACTCGATAAACCTCACTTTAGTCGAGCACACTTTCTCTCATGTGTTTATGTGTAATGATTTTTTCACTCAAACATATACCAAGTCGACTCGAATGAAGTATTTTTCTTTAAACGTGACTATCATCTCATTCTCCACTTAAAAATGGCAAAAACATGCATATAGATCATGAGGACTTACAAAGGATTGTAGTGTGGCTAAGGTAAGGGTAGGAAAATATTTGGGAATGTGGTGCTAAAAGCCAACTAGTGGAGAACATCTATGGCCATTAGATGCAAACGCCACACAAACTTCTACTAGAAGATCAACAACACATTGCCAATAAATCAAGATAATACCCAACCTTATCAACTCCAACAAACATTATTTCACCTTTTATTCAATATTTTTTTCACTTTTTTTTAAAAAAATTTTCAGAATTATTCTTCACAACTTTTTCATCATACTTTTCATTTTGCACTTTCACAGTATAATTTTAGGCATTTTTTTCTTTCAATATATTTTCTTCCAATAATTACCGAAAAACCACAAACACAAGCTCAAAACATGAACTTTAATGTTACTCCACTTAGCAAGGCTTTGGTAGAGAAATCATAAAAGGTTAGAGGCTTGTAATGTAGGTTGATCAAGAGAATGGGATATCAAAAGCTCAACATGGGTTAATTAAAGGGAATAATATATATGAAAAGAAAAATTTCTGAAGGCTCAAAACAATGAAAAGAACACCTCAATCATATCAACACATGCATATGCCACATAAATCTCAAAGAGTGCCAAGTCAAGTTCAAGAATCACACTTCATGAGGAACTATCACACAACAAAAAATAGAAGACTGATGCAGATGTGTCAGTCTATAAGGCTTGAAAAATAGTCACTAGGCTTATGCTTACCGAGTAAAATCAAGTCTTTCTTGGGGAATGTCAACCAATCTTACCACAGGCCCATTCAAGTTGCAAAGCAATCGTACCATGAAGCGATCAATGCAGTCTAACTGAATCTTGTAAAATTTAATTATAATATCGAAGATATGCCCAAAACTCATGAATTATCAATCTCATGAATTAAAACATATATTTCATGTAATCATGAAAGAATTTCTTAAATTATATGCCATGCATGATTGCAAAACCTAAACTAATATGCTCCTAATACTAAGAAAGCAATAAATCCTAACTCACTTTCGTAGGAATCACGATTGCACTTAGCATGTGCAACAAGCCCTTTAAACCCCTAGGCTGCCCTAGTGGACGAGTAAGGTCTCGTGAAGGTTTTCAAAAGGCATACCCACAAAGCCAAAATATGCAAAAATACAGAAGAAATAAAATATATAATGAACCTAAACTATAATATGTGCAAAGTTATGACCCAAAAAGTAAATTCTCTACCAAGCTAAATAACACATTGTCATCAATGTGACAAATAATTATAGGGAGGGAAAATAAAACATCCACAACCACATAACATGATCAACTTCCTCAATCACACAATCAAGTTAAACCAAAATAAATGGCAAACAGAGATATGACTCTCAAAAACTTGAAGAGGAAGAAAGGAAAGATTATACCAAAGGTGTAGTGGATGGAAACCCAAAGTTGAACCTCCTCACGCATCATAAGATCAAATACCTAGATATTAATCTCAATGAATAATAGGAACTCAACCCCTGGATCACAATTTACACAAATTCTATAGGTTAGTAATCAAATAAAAAAAATTAGAATTTCCTAAATCTAAAATTAAAAAGGAAAAAAAAGGTTAGAAAACTTGGGTTGCCTCACAGGAATAGCTCATCAAAGCCCTTAGTAGTTTGTCGAATGCATATGCATGCATCTCACAAAAAAGCAAATAATATACAAAAGAAAATGTAAAATAAATTAGTTCTAATTCTCTACAAGACCTGCAAAAAGGAAAATCAAAGAAAAAGTTATATCCACAAGACAAGGAAGAAAAAGAAAAATTATTAGTCTTTTTACATGACCCAACAGGTTGGGAAGAAACCGAATGTACATAAATTTCATGATCATAGGAGTCATTCAAAGAGGGAGAAATTAGGAATGATAGAGGATATAATATAGGAAAATAAGGAATGATGTTAAGTTTTTGAGAGAAAGGAACATGAGATTCAAAAACAGTAGGTGGAACCGACAAAGACTCATGAATCACATCACTCTTATCTATAGACTTCTCCAAGAAAGGTTTTTCAACCAAGGGTTCTTCCTCCTTTAAAATATCCATCACATTGATTTTTCCTATACTTTGAACTTCAATCCCATAACACTCATTTTCTATCCAACCCACATCATCATCATCATAAATATACGGTTGGAGATGAGAATTTTGAGTACAATAATCAAATTCATATTGGGGTGAGGGGGTGAAATCATTCACTAAAATCACATCACAAGACAAAATATCATGAGAAGTAGAGTAACAATTAGAACAATAAGGAGGTGGAGTAATGTAAGTTTGGAATGAAGGAATTACTCTAGCAGATAAAGACATCTCCACTCATAAGTATCCCTAGCCAACCACTCAATTAAATCCCAACAGTAATCAGGAGATTGTAATAGAAATCCTCTATTAGACATAGATTCTACCACCATCCTAGTTTGTTCATTTAACTCCTCATAAATCACTAGGCACATATCCCATAGTTCAATTCCATGATTAGGACCAATAAAATCACCAAGTCTATGATAGTATTTCCCAAACACTGCATTCTCATATCGAGGAAAAGAAAAAATTGCTCTAGAATTACTAGCATGAATTTGGGCTTCACGGATCATATATGGTAATTCATAAGAATTCATGCAAAAATTGGGAGAATTTTGATATGATGCATCAAAACTATAAACATGAGAACCACAAGAGTTATGACTATGTTGGCTATCAGAAAAATTATCCCCATAAAATTAATAATATGACTCCATGATACGAAAAAAGAAAAAAAAAAATATATATATTCACAAAAGAAAGGAAATATATATATATATATATATACAGTCTAGTCTCACCAAAAATAAAAACAAAATAAAACAAACTATCTCCCCGGCAACGGCGCCAAAATTTGATAGGCGTGTCGCGCACCTAACAAAAATGAATAACCTAACTAATCCTCCTAACTATGTAGTAGGTAAATTAGAGTCGATCCCACAGAGAGAAAGTTGTTCTATGATTAGCCCTTATATAATGGTAAGACTAAAGGAGTTTAATATCGAATGATGGTCGAATCAACTATACTAATCAATATATAAATAAAAGACTATAGAGTTAAGTATCCCCACTAGCATGAATTTATACAATAATAATTCCTACCCCAAACTAATCATTTAAATGCTCACAAGGAAAAGTACATCCTATAAAATACCATAAACCTTTCCCGAGTATCTATGTCTTCTCTAATATGCACTCAAGCCTACTCCCGTGGAATCATGCAAATTAAAGACATTAAATGCGACACTCTAACTTTCTAACAATCCATTCTACCTACCCCCGTGGAGAATTTCATATCCATAATTGAAATACCCAAATCCGTCAAAACCCAACTCCCGTTGTGATCAAGTCAATGGAATAATAACAATACTAATTATCCCTAATATAGTATTGGAATATGCACAATCAATTAAGCAAGAACAATTAAACAATTAATTTGGGAATTTAAAGGCATAATCATGAATAAATTCATACTAGGGTTCAACTTAACAATAGATAAAAGAACTACTCAAGCATAATTGAAATACATAAAGAAACTAGAGAAGAATAATTACAATTCATAATAATTAACAAAGAGAAAAGAAAGAGAAAATAAATACTTGAATTAATGGAAGAAAGGTAGAGTCTTGGAGAACAATTAAGATCCACAAGTTTCTCTCTCTAAAAAACCCTAAAAATTGTATACAATAAAACTCTCCCCGTCATTAAACAAATAAAAGTGTATTTATATATCCTAAAATAACAAAACTGACGAAGTAAGACGCGCTACGGAGCAGACCAACACGGACGTGTCAATAATGACACGGACGTATTGACCTGCTACTACATAAATATCCTACGACAAAAAAGCTACTACCTCGAAGAAATCAGAGTGACACAGACGTGTTATAAGTGACACGGACTTGTTGTCTTGTAATCGTCAGATTATCCAGCTCAACTTCGAACAGCAATAACTTTTGATTCGAGCTTTGTTTGGTGCATGTAATAAATCGTTGGAAAGCTCTTCAAGTCTATTTTCCAACCCAATTACAATCACCTCATTATCGTTTTTGTGTCAAAAGTTATAGGTAAAATGGTACAGAGGTGTCATATTTCGCACAAGTACACAAAGTCCTTTGTATCTTCTTCAATTCCAATCCATTTTGGGCACATGATATATCGTTTTGAAGGTCATACAAGTGTCTTAATCATCATGTCCTTAAAAAGGAGTCCAAATTACCTGAGATTACATCAAAAGGCCAAACAACCCGTGAAAGCACCATAGCTTATAAAAAGGGACCTAAATATGCATAAATACAATGAAAATGCTCTAATACTACATGAAAATGCACCCTAATATGCAACTAAATGATGTTATAATATGCACTTATCACATCACAAATAACCAAGGGACATTCCATTTCCAGTAAGATTATACAATTACAACATTCAAACTGATGTAAAATCCAATGAAATTAGTCAGCTCCAGTAACACTTGCTCAAAAAACACACAGATTTCGATCAAAATCAGCCACTAACTACACTGAATACTAACAACACAACCTTGCTCAATTGCATCACCAATCGAATATGACAAAAAATTCCGACTCAAATTAAACACTGACATCCAAGTGTTGCTAACAACACAACACAACATTGTTCACTCGCACCTAAAATTCAATCATATAACTTGCGACGAAATTGAAGCAGAAATCACAGTTATAGAATTTTGAATTAGATATAAAAAAACACATATCAAAGTGAATCATAAATCACAGAAAAAAATTAGCATATGAAGAAATTAGGTATTTACCTTTAAGAAACTTGCGAAGAAATTACAGACCTAGAAATTGCGATTTCGAACCTTTCATGAATTAGCTGGAAATTTCAATGCATCTTCGAGTGTTGATTTTGCTTTGATGTGATGTAAATTTGATCAAATCTTTCGAAAAATTCTAATTTGGCGTTGAATTGGCGAAAATTCTAGAAAAATTTTGAGAAAGAGAGAGAAAATAAATGGAAGAATGTTAGAGGTGAATTTGGCGTTGAGTTAGGCGATAATTTCATATTAGTAAAAATCTTAGGGTGAGTTTTTGTTTTTTTTTTTACGGGAGGGGTGAGTTTGCATAGGAAGAAAAGGTTAGAAAAATCAATATTAGTAAAAAAAAAAAGTTTTAATGCATATTTTTGGCCTATATTATTGCTTCATTGTCTTAATATATGTTGAGACGATTCAACATATATTCGTCTCAAATTACAAATGGAATAAAAAATTCGTCTCAAATTAGTAACAAAAGACAAAATCCGTCTCAAATTAGTAACGGAAAAAAAAAATCATCCTCTCAAATCAGTAATGGAAAAAAAATTCCGTCTCAAATTAGTAATGGAAAAAAATCCGTCTCAAATTAGTGACGGAAAAAAAAATCGTCTCAAATTAGAGAGCAAAAATACAATTCCATCTCAATTCTTATTTTGAGACGATTTATCTGATTTGATAACTTTTCAAGGAGTTATTTTATAGTTGTTGGATTTTTTAAAATTTAACATGCTATTAGATCGGATGATTTTAATCCTTGATCCACCTCCAATTGCTGAAGAGTGAGAGGAGGGTAAATTATGCATGGAATAACAAAGCTGCATTCAGAAATTCCATGTGAGGTTTTCTAATCCTAGGATTTCATTGTGAAAAAGTTCCCCAAAAAAAAAGATAAAGAAAACAACGACAACTAACATCAATGAAGTAATGAAGTATGAACATCTCCATATCAAAGAATGACATGAAAAGCTACATCAAGTATATGAATTGTGAGAATGGTGAAGAGCATAATTCACCATATTCAAAGAATTAAAACGAAGGATATAATGAAGGCCCAATGCTTAAAATTTAGGGAACTGAACTCTAGAGGCACAGTTTCCACGAGGAAGCACAGGACATTTGATAAGGTCCTTTCCATTAGTATCTACACAAATATAGACTTGGTAAAGCTGGCTATTGCCGTCGGAATCATGGTTGCACTCCATCCAAGGGTAAAACCCGATCTTCTTCTTGATGGCCTCTTTCATGTCTTCAACGTTGTAAAACTCGTCGTTGGGTTCGATCTCTTCGTCCCTGAGGGCTTGGAGGAGGTTGGTCTTCTCCTTGAGGTCTAGGCCAGCTTGGAAGTAGTCTTGTTGGTTAGAGAAGAATGAGCATGTCCCATGTTTGTTCCACTCATGTGCCCAAAACTTGGGTCCTATGCTTGGGCATGCCAGTGATGGCCATTCTGTTTCTAGCCTGCTCTCCAACTCGTCTAACTGCGCGGTTATAGAATGAAGGAGAAGTTTTAATTCGGGAGAAAAGATGAAGATGGAAAAGCTCACCACTTGAGCCAATCCCAATTCGTTCGTTATAATAAATCACCCGGACTTAATTTCAGGTAGATAATATTCAAGATCCAGTAAAACTAACCTGAGATTCATCGAAGGGTTTACTGCTGTCACAATTGGAAGGGTAACCACCATCATTGTAATTTGGCCAAAGGCCATGGATAGAGAAATCTGTTGATGGCTTCCCATTATCTGGGAAACAACAACTCCGCCCTTTTGCGTCACAATATGCTCCTGGCCACTGCATTGTAACAAAAATTAACCGATTAGTACTTCTATAGAAATTACATAGGTGTTACATACAGGTACAAATTCCCTAAACACAAAATTCGTCATATAATATATATTAAAAGCATAAGAATTTTTTTAATACACTTATTAAATGATATATGCAGCCCTAACCCATAACCCTTCGGCTGTATATAAGAAGCTAAAAATAGAAATATGAAGCAACAAATAAGCATTAAAGACATTGATTGACACTTGATCATGTCATAAATTCCTAAATTAATACTATTACTTCCTTCGTTTTTTTAGTTGCAACACTTTTCTAAAAGGGAAATAATTAATTAGTTGCAACACTTTCTACTTTTGCTTTTCCTTTCTCTCTATCTCTCTCCAATCACATGTGGCCCTCTCTTTTTTTCCTCTCTAACTCTCTCCTACCCAAATTTTGCATTGGAGTTGATGAAAAAAAAAGTGTTGCAACTAAAAAAAAAAGGAGAAAGTATATGAAATGTATTTAATGCTTATTTGCAATCCTAGGAACTGCATATATCAAAACCCTTTAAGTTTGCCCACACCTAGTTTTACTGTATCTACATTCGAACAATAAATCTAAATTACCTTGAAAAATCCCTTTTCATATGGTTGTTTCCCATAGTCATATGTCAAGATTTATAGTTCAAATACTTTGTTCATTCTAGGTTTGTGTGTGTTAAGTTGAAAGCAGGAGAAAGGAGAAGAAAAGGGAGGAGAGCATAGTTATAATAAAAGTTTTTTCTTATAGTATCCTGTAATATAACTAGAGCAATTTCTCCTATATCTAGGAGCCCTACTCGGAGAATAATTCCACGCGCAACTTATCTTATAGAAAACAAATGATGAGGAGGTGGCTAAAGAAGTATAACAAGTTTTTGGCACTAAAAACAAAAAATTGAGAAAGATGATAGAATGACAAGTGTTAATGACCTATATGAAAGGAGAGAGAAAGAGATAAAACAAACTTAAATAACGTTAAAATGCAAGGGTTAACGTGATAACCGTGAAACGATCATCATTTAATAAGTGTGAAACTTATTGAAAACAGATGGAGTAAAAAAAAATAGGAGGGGGATATAAATCACCTGTTGCACAAAGTAGAAAAAGTCAAAACCAGAACGACTTTGGTGCTCATGTTTTTTGGTCTTAGAGAAAGCTTCCTCAGCTAAACAAAGCACAACTAAAAGCTTGACGATCATTGACACTTTCCCCATGATTTCTTTGTACTTTTTGTCTTGAAACTGATATATAATGCGAGTTATGTTAAGTTGATAAAACTCAGAGTTATATAAAGAGTTAAAAGACTCCTAACTGAAAATTTATAATTGAGTTTACGTCAAGGAATATCCCACTTGAAGTAGCTTGGCATATCCCCAAAGAGCTTTGGTGCACGTCATTTTGCCAACTTTACAAATGTTTATTACAAGTTTGCGTGTTAATGCTTGATAAGTTTATATTCTTTAAATAATTCAGCCATTTAAAAAAGACCATCCCTATATATAATTGGTCGCCTCTAATAATAATATTTGATAATCTATATTTCTTTCCTCTGCTATTTGATTAATTTCAATTATGTATGAGGATGAAGCGTGGTCTAATTAGTGCCGTGATCAATGCGATCAGATCAATCACAGATGATTTTAATCAAGTTAAGAAATACAATGTCATTAACAAGCACGTTTATGAAGTTTCCTACTATATTACAAATCATGCATCATTTGCACCAAGAAAAACAAATTGGTCTTACGAGATAATTGAACTTTTAACTTGTATCCGATCTTGATGGATATGGACAGGTCAACTTCAATAATAAAATGGACAGATATGTTATATTTTGAGAAAAATTATATTTTTTTTTTGAAAGAGAGAAAAATTATATTGTTATTAGAAAAAATATGTATACTCCCCAATAATTAAATTAGAATAAATCATAACTATTTGATCGAGGGCCATTTTAAAATAGTGAGTTGAAATAGCATGTATTACCATCAGTTTCTATGTTATTTATGTACATCTCCACTATGCCACAAAATAGGTTTTGGTTGAAGATACCATTACAAGTGATATGAGCAAATTGAAGTTTTAACTCACTATGTCCTTAATAAATCTTGGACGTTCTAAACATAATATTGTGTCAATCTTCACAAAATTGGAGACTAGGAGTAGCTTATTGAAACGAAGACTCATCAGTCATCACCCTTTCACAAATATACCCATCAAGTCTTACTTTGCTTTTGCAAAAATTTACACGATAATGTGTAGGGATGTCATTAGGGCGGGTCAAATAGGAGACCTTTATGATCTGTGCCGCAATGGGGCAGGGATGGGTCTAGATTTAGTGCGGTGGGGCAGAAAAATGAAGATAAAACCCGCCATGGGTGACCCAGCCCTTCCCGCCCCTGCTTGCCCTGCCCCAGGCCATCCTCATATTGAGCAAAATAGTTGATTTTGAAGGAAAAGTTATTCATTTCGAGTCATTTTGATTTGCTTATCTACAGGTTGAGTGTTGTATAATGTGAATCCCATGAAAATGTCTAAAGTTTTTGTCTAAAATATGTAGTACACTACTTTTGCACCCTTTTATATTTTAATTTTATTTTTTTGAGGTGGGTCTAAGGCGGATTTTAGGTGGATAATAGGATGGGGAAGCTAGGGATTGAATGGGTATGGATACCCAGGCGGGTGGTGATGCAGGAATGGTCTTATGTTAACAGTCGGGGCGAGAATGGGCACATATTTCGAACCCGTGGTGCATAGGGGCGGGGATAGGGAGGGAAACATATCCCCGCGACCCCGCCCCATCGACATCCCTAATAATGTGTAGCATATATACACCTATAACTTGCCAAAAAAATCACTCCGATCCAATATTAAGCTATGTTGTTTTGTGTGCGACAACTTAATAAATGTAATTTTTCTTTCTTTTTAATTAGAACCTTAGCACAAAGTTAGTTTTAACGTAGAGCAGCAGAAATGAAAGGAAAAAAAAGAAGTGATACAGACATATATGCAGGTATGGTGTTAACGTAGAAAGTTATAGTACACACAAAAGCAAGGTTTAGGTAGGTATTGTTGATGCTTGCAAGACATTTCTTTATGGACACAATTAGTGGTAAGCAATAACTAAGCCAAGATTGCTAAACCAACCATTTGAATGGAATTTCTTTTTGGCAAGGAATTGTGATGTTGTAAAGAATCGAAACTGTTCTAATTCTCTTTACTATTTGAGGTCAAAAGTCAGCATTTGTGTTGAAGCTATGATATATAGGGCACAACACATGTAAGTGTCTCACATTGATAAAAGAAGAGAGATGAGTTTGCTTATAATGCAAAGGGGCTACTCCCCTTATTGCCATATGGTTTTAAGGTGGAACCTACATTTGTCTTGTAAAGTTGACTCTCTCTCCTTGTGATGTGCGCGGCGCACAATACATGTGAGTGTCCCACATTGATAAAAGAATAGAGATGAGTTTACTTTATAATGCAAAGAGGCTAGGACTCTCTCTCCTTGTGATGGGCGCGGCCCAAGCCCTTATCTAACAATTTGTGAGTTATATCTCATCCAAATTCGACCACTTGGCTTTTGTCCTACATTATTTTGGATCTTTTTAGGATAATAACTTCTCTATCATTCTCACTTGAACCATCTGTTTTTGCTTTTTGAAATGATAATGTTGACAACTTGTATCATCTTTTCATATCAGTTACAACAATTTTGAGACGACAGATATTATGACAAAAGAATCCAGTAAAACCTTAATTTTAGTTCCAACCTAATCCTGACCTAATTTGATATAAAGTGCATGAATAGTACTACATGGACGACGACCAACCTTTAAATTACAAATACTAGTTCGTATTCACGCGATGCGTGCGACAACATATTCGTATTAATACTGATATTTACTAATAAAAAACATTAAATATTAATGTGAAAAGTAAACATGTACTCCCGAGAATGAGGGAGTGGAAGGGTAGTAAGCCCTTTCATCTTCCACCCACAGGTTGTGGGTTCGATTCTCATCGGGGGATTTGGGGGAATTTGGGGTAGATTGTATTTAGGTGCCCTGTGAGAGGGCGTTAATGTAATTTATCTTACCAAATTTAAAAAAAATAAAAAATAAACATGTACTCCCTCCGTCCCTAAATAGAGTGCCCATTTTTCCATTTATGTTTGTCCCGAATAGATTTCCCATTTCCTTATTTGGTATGGGTCCACCAATTAAAATATTATTTTGATTTTAACTTTTATAATATCACCCACTTTCCCATATGGCCCACATTTGCTCTCCTTAATAAACAATTCATAAAAAGTGTACCAACTTCTATATTTAATTATGATTTAATACAACTAAGGCCCTGTTCTTTTGAACATATTTTATTTTTGCTGAACTGAACTGAACTTATTTTATTTTTGCTGAACATAACTTATTTTTGCTGAACTGAACTTATTTTTACTTATTTTTGTTGAACTGAACTTATTTTTACTTATTTTTGCTGAACTGAACTTATTTTTGCTGAACTGAACTTATTTTTACTCAAAATAAGTCCAAAAGAACAGGGCCTAAGGTCCTACACATGATTTCTTCTTAATACTTGTACCCAAAAGAGATGGGCACTCTATTTAGGGACGGAGGGAGTACTTCGTACTTACAATTTATTTTTACAAAAGATTGGATTGAAAATGAAGAAAAGAGAAGTTGGTCTATGCTTACTTTTTGTCATCAGGTTTAACTATTTCGCTTGAATAAGTTATACTCTTGACTACGACAATTATGAAATCGAAAAATACAAAAAATAAGTTATACTCTTTTTTTCTCGGTAATTTTATGAATTTAAATTTATGTTCTTTGTAATTGTTATTGAATATTTAGGTAAAAGAAAACTTTGTAATTTTGGCTTTACAATTGTTGGAAAATTTCTTTGTTATCTAAGTTTCCTCATCGTAAGTAATCTTTTATTGGCAATCTTAAAGTTTTTTATGTTAGTTTTCTCTTTTTACAACTTTCCTTATTATGCATAATTGTAAATCAGGAAATGAATGTGAAATGTTGAATAGGTTTTTTTAATATTTTAAATTAGGGGTATATAAGTCTTTTCATAGGAGGACACCATAGCTCCCCTTGGCTTATACTACCTCCGTTTCATATTAATCTACACACTTACACTTTTCACGCATGCCGATGCACTACTTTGAGCCTTTATATCTCTAATTTTGTATTTGTAAAAAATATAAAAAGTTGATATTCTAAAACTACATATCGAGACGAATAAAAAAAGACCCCACATGACTATATTTTCTCTTAACCATAATTCACAAATGATAGTCAAAGGGAAAGAGTGTCAAAAGTGAAAGTGTAACTATTAATATGAAACGGAGGTAGTATAATAGAGATAATGACGCTCTAATCACGCAAAGGATTTAAAATCCCAAAGCCAAGAACGAAACTAACCTAAAACTTGAAAACAACACATGTCAAATAATACCTTTTTTACGGGACGTCAAATAATACCTTAGCTAACCATTCAGCGACGGACATTGGAGACCAAAAATATACTATATATACTTTCCTCTGTTTTTAAATACCCACAATGTTAAAATGTGCACAAGGACCAATGACAGGAGAGATAGAGTCAGATTAAAAGGAACCTCGTATGCTTAAATAGAAAAATAGAAAATACATTGCCAAATATAACAACGTTGTAAATAATAGAAAACTCAGTAAACATTAAAAGATGGAGGAATTATAAAACATATACGCAGATACTTTATGTTGTCCCATGTTTCATTCGGCGGTATTAGCTTTGATTTTGAAATGGAGAGATAAGTGGGGTTGGTTATCAAATGAGGGAGATAAAAATTGGTGGGGTCCTTAAAGTAACAATGTGAGATAATAAGGGGATCAGTTGCAAAGGAGGGGTGTTAGGTCCTACTTCTAAGGGGGTATCAAACGGTTACAATATGAAAGTTTTACATATATATAGTGGAGGTAATTTAGTGAGAAGGATATAGCTACACTCACTGTATTCACAAGTCATTATACTCTCTCTCTCCCTCATAAGCATTATTCCAAGTATTTTATTGATACCTATTGTACTTAAATGCCGGCTTTGACGGCGGCAACGATATAGTGGATTGGTGATCAAGAGTGTCACCCGCGGTTTTTCTCGGCCTTCATTCGGGTTTTCCGCGTCAACAATTGTTTGTTTTCTTTACTTTTTAAATTGCTATCATATTAATCGTCATTTATTACGGATTTGTTCTAGTATATTGCTCTTGTTGTCGGCTTCCCAATACCTTTTGCGTACTTTGTACAAAATCGGCATAAACAATTTGGCGCCCACCGTGGGGCCCTCAGCAAGATCTATATACATTTTTTACCGTTTTTCTTATTTTCTATTTTTTTTTTGCTAGTTCGTTTGTGCCCTTTCCTTTTTTCTGTGTTGACAATGGCAGGAGAATGGGTAACAATTCAAGAGGTCATCAACGAGCTCAACCGCGTCAAGGCAGCAATGGCTACTTTGAAGGAGAGCTACGTCGCATCCTGCATGGAGAATCAAAGCCTGAAGTCTGCTCAGCGACAGTCCAAGGGAGCCAAATCTCGCAACATCGGTGACATCCCCAAGATGCCCAATTTAGACGAAGAGGCCTTCGAGACTCCAGTGAACCGCGACATTCCTTTGCACGGCGAAGATTCAGATGACGACGCTGACGATGACGCCGGCGTCGCGCCCCAAAGAGGCCAACGGCGTTCCCTCCCGATGATCCGATCCAGCAACGTCTCCAGCCAACTAGAGGACATGATCGCGAGAATCCCGGTGTCCCTCGCCCTATGGAGAAAGCGACGCCAAACAGCTATGCAAATTCACCTTTTGCTGACCCTATTGCAATGATCGAAGTTCCGAAGCGGTTCTCTGTCCCAACCATGAAGCTGTACGACGGCACTTCAGACCCCAACGACCACGTCGCTCAATACAAGCAACGGATGATTACCATCTCAATTCCTCGAAACATGCGCGAAGCTTGTATGTGCAAAGGCTTCGGGTCAACGCGACAGACCGGGCCAAAGCCTTTGCGGTGGTTCATCCATCTCGGCAACGACACTATATCTTCTTTTGCTCAATTAATTAATGCTTTCAATTTACAATTTGCTAGTAGCCGTAAGATGGAAAAACAAGCTAGTGATTTGCACAGAATTGTGCAAAAATCTGATGAATCTTTGAAAGAGTTTGTTAACAGGTTTAACAGGGAAAAAGTGTCAATCCCCAACTGCGACGTCAGGACGGCTATTGAGGCTTTCCGACGAGGATTGGATGAAGAATCAGATTTATACAAAGAGCTGACAAAGTACCCTTGTCCGACTTTCGAGGACGCCCAAGCCAAAGCCTTGGCTCAGATCAGGTTGGAAGAAGACATGCAATCCAGGAAAGCATTCAGTGACGCCGGCAGCAGAAAATTGACGCCGACCAAACAAAACTCTTGGCGTCCAAAGCCTTACGATCGTCCAAAGCAGATCAACAGCGTCCGTCAAACCGGAGCCCTAAGCGATTGGAAGAATGACCCCGGCTTGCCGCCAAAGCTAACCGAATATGGGTTCGGCGTCGACGTGTCAGGTATTGTTAACAATTTACGTTCTTTGGGTAACGCCGTTAAATGGCTTTTCAGGAATGAAAAAGCAGCACCCCGACGTGATCAGTCGAAATGGTGCGAGTTCCGTGGAGACCATGGGCACGACACAGACGAGTGTGTTGCTTTGAGGCGCGAAGTGGCACATCTCCTCAAGCAGGGTCATCTGAAAGACCTGCTGACTGAGAAGGGAAAAGCTACGACGTCAAAATACGACGAACGGCGACAACCCCCTGCGTCGCCGACACATGTGAAGGTAATTAATGTCATTAGTGGTGGATCAGATATTTGTGGACTAACCTACTCTGCAGCTAAACGTCACGCGAGAGACGTCCCAAGTCAAGACGCCATTCCAAAGGAACTCTGTCATCCCCGTGACGCCGAACTTGAAGCTATGCCTATCACATTCGACGTCGACGACCTCGGTGACGACCGAGACATCCATCACGACGGGTTGGTAATCTCTCTAACTGTTAGCAATTGTTTACTAAAACGTGTGCTAGTGGATAATGGCAGCTCAGCTAACGTCCTTATGAAAGACGCGTGAGAAGACATGGGCATCGACGAGCGCGATATCATCCGAAAGTCTACTGTCCTCGTCGGATTCAGCGGCGAAGCCAAGCATACGATGGGCGAAGTGACGCTGCCTACCTACGCCAAAGGGGTAAACATGCCAACCAAATTCTACGTCGTGGATTGTCGAGTCATCTTACAACGTCATCCACGGGAAGACCTTGGATCCATAGCATGAAGGCCGTCCCCTCCACGTATCATCAATCCTTAAAATTTCCTACCAAGTGGGGAGTGCGGGAAATTAAAGGGGACAGACGGATAGCTCGAGAATGCTACAAGACGTCCCTCAAACCTCGTAAAATGGAAGCATATCAATTACGGATGCGAGACGTTGGGGAGCGGGGTTTTGACGAACGGCTAGTCGACGAGGTCATACTTGACGGCAAAACCAGATCAAACCGGTCAAAATAGGAGCGTCATTGGCCCCCGACGTCCGTGAACGAGGTAATAGAATTTCTTACGCCTAACGCCGATTGTTTTGCGTGGTCGCATGAAGATGTAACGGTATTGACCCCGATGTCATAACACACAAGCTCAACGTCGACCCACATCATAAGCCGAGAAAGCGGTAAGAGACGCAAGTTCGCTCCCGAAAGAAATCGGATAATCAACGACGAGGTCCAAAAGTTAATTGACACCGGCAAGGTAAGGGAAGTTAAATATCCCGATTGGCTAGCTAACGTCGTTGTTGTAGGAAAAAAGAATGGAAAGTGGCGGGTTTGTATCGATTTCACTGATCTCAACAAAGCTTGCCCGAAAGATCCGTTTCCATTGCCACACATCGATGCCCTCGTGGACGCCACCGACGGACACGAGCTGCGCGTTCATGGACGCCTACTCCGGGGTACAACCAAATACTTATGCATCCCGAAGATCGGGAGAAGACGTCGTTCGTCACCGACCGCGGCATCTATTGCTATAAAGTCATGCCGTTTGGATTGAAGAACGCCGGCGCCACTTACCAACGTCTGGTCAACGCCATGTTCAAAGACCAGTTAGGGGACACAATGGAGGTGTATATCGATGATATGTTGGTGAAATCCACGGCCGCTTGTGACCATGTCTCACATTTACAACAAGCATTCGACGTTATTCGAAGGTATGGAATGAAACTTAATCCTACTAAGTGTTCTTTCGGAGTGTCTGCAGGAAAATTTCTGGGGTACATTGTCACCCAACGAGGCATAGAAGCCAGCCATAACCAGATAAAGGCTATCATCAACATCCAATCCCCAAATAACGTTAAAGAGGTGCAGAAACTTACTGGGCGTGTTGCCGCCTTGAATCGATTTATTTCCAAATCCTACGACAGGTGTAGGCTATTCTATGACATCCTGAAAAAGAACAAGGGCTTTGAATGGAGCGAACATCATGAACAGGCACTGCAGGAACTCAAGGAATACCTTATGACGCCGCCCTTATTATCCAAGCCGACGGCAGACGAGCCCTTACAACTTTACGTCGCCGTCAGCGAATCATCAGTCAGTGCCGTCTTGACTAGGGAAGATTCAACGGGCCAACTGCCCATTTATTATGTAAGCAAATCCCTTGTCGATGCCGAAACCAGGTATTCCTCTTTAGAAAAGCTCGTTTTGGCACTAGTTACTGCTTCCAAAAAATTGAAACATTATTTCGAAGCACACGTCATACACGTAAAGACTAACTATCCCATTAAGTCAATTTTGAGACGCCCAGAATTGACAGGAAGAATGAGCAAATGGGCCATTACTCTTAGTAGTTATGACATCGATTATCAGCCACGAACGGCCATAAAATCGCAAGCCTTGGCAGATTTTGTGGCTGACTTCAGCCCACGACTGCAGGCCTCGGCACAAAGTGAGGTGAGTATGCTTGATGTTAACACAATTAATACTAAATGGGTGTTGCATGTAGATGGATCTTCGAACTTTCGAGGCGCCGGATTAGGTATACTGCTGAAGTCGCCACAAGGGGACACTATAGCCCGAGCTATTAGCTGCGATTTCAAAGCTACAAACAATGAAGCGGAATATGAAGCATTATTGGCCGGGTTGACTTTAGCCAAAGATTTGCAAGCCACCGACATCGAAGTATACAGCGATTCACTGTTGATAGTTAGTCAAATCAAAGGAGAATTCGCCGCCAAACATTCTAAAATGACAGCGTACCTAGAGGCAGCCAAGTTAAAGGTAAAATCCTTCGCAAAATTTAACATTCATCAGATCCCAAGAGATCAAAACACGCAGGCAGATGCATTGGCCAATATTGGCTCAGCCATGAGAAAATCAGGATTCAAGAATATACCTATAGTACACTTAACGACACCAGCGATCGATCGGTCAATAAAAGACGCCGACGTCAACGAGATCACAATGACGTCGTTCACTAGTTGGAAGGCGCCGATCATTTCATATCTCAAGGACGACATACTCCCAGACGACAAACTACAAGCGAGAAAGGTACGCTTTAAATCTTCGATGTATGTTCTGATTGACAACATTCTCTTTCGAAAGTCTATTGCAGGACCTTATTTGCATTGCCTCGACGGCGACGAATGTAAACAAGTGCTCCAAGAGATGCACGACGGAAGTTGTGGTAATCACTCAGGTGGACGCAGTCTGTCCAACAGAACTTTGCGAATGGAATACTACTGGCCAACACTAAGGCGTGACGCCGCTGAATACGCCAAAAAGTGTGATGCTTGCCAGCGACACGCTGCCATGTCTCATAAACCAGCCGAAAAGCTACATCCAACTATTACCCCATGGCCCTTCATGAGGTGGGGCATGGATATTGTTGGCAAATTGCCTCAAGCCAGGGCGTAAGGTGTTCATGTTAGCATTGACGGATTATTTTTCTAAGTGGATTGAGGCTGACTCATTCACCCAGGTACGTGATAAAGAAGTCATTACTTTTATATGGCGAAATATAATATGCAGGTTCGATGTCCCGTCAGAGATAATCTGCGACAACGGTTCACAATTCATCAGTACGCCCACACGAAACTTTCTGGCAAAGTGGAACATACAACTAAACACTGCGACGCCGAGATATCCGCAAACCAACGGACAAGTGAATCAAGTAACAAGTCAATTATAAAGGTCATCGAGACGGCGTTTGAAAGTCGCCAAAGGTAAGTGGGCGAGAGGAGCTACCGTCAATTCTTTGGGCCAACGGAACCACCCCCAAGACGGCGACAGGGGCAAACGCCATTCTCACTAGTGTACGGGTGCGAGCGTTTTACCTCCGTAGGTAGATTCCGACGGCAAGATATGGACTATTGGCCTCGGAGAGAAATGAAGAGGAGATATGCCACGACCTTGTTACTAGCGAAGAACTAAGAGAAGCAGCGTTTGTACGAATGGCGTCGCAACAACAGATAGTAGCTTGAAGTTTCAATAAGAACGTTAAGGCAAAGACGTTCAAGGTAGGCGATTGGGTCCTTAGAGAAGTATTTCAGAACACTAAAGAACTTAATGCAGGTAAATTAGCACCAGCTTGGGAAGGACCATATCGCATACAAAAGGTAGTAGGCAACGGCGCCTACGTGTCGTGCACAAGGGAAGGAAAACAAATCCCACGAAGCTGGAACGCCGTCCATCTAAAACTTTACCATTTTTAAACTTATGTTGATAACAAAAAGGACGCCGTCACAGGTAAGTAATTAATTGAAACATGCCTCTTTTAATCAAGTCATTTTGTTTTCAACATATTTTCAGTATTATGATCATATGCAGCATACTGACTTGAGCGTCGGAGGGCCGTTGGTAACACCAACGGCCATCTCAACTTTGTTCGTGCAGACAGGTATGTGAGACAGAGGAACATCGACGACCTACAATGGATATTTTCAAACAGGTGAAATATGACAACCTGACGTTGTCATGCTCTATGACGGCGGCATATTACATCAGAGTACAAGAACTCGACGGCGTCCAGACAAACACAATGTGACTTACCATACGATAAGGAACACACACCTTAGGAAGTCATCAACACTACATACGAGCTAAGCATACTTGATTAGAAGTGGTGACTTGCCCTTCATGACAATTAATGTTGCAAACAGCTCTCAACATTAAAGGTACCTACTTACATACATACATACACACAACAACATTGGCAAAATATGCATATACATGGGCCAAATTAAACACACAACGAGGAAACATAACATTGATACTCACCATCATGGCGATAAGTCAAATAACACAACTAAGAACTTGCAACTGTTTAAAGAGAAATCAGTGTTTTAACTTTAATGCAACTAAACAAAAGAAATTGTTCTGCGTTGGCGGCACAACACCATGAAAAAACATTAAAAAATAGCTTTTAATTTGTATCCATGGCATCTTTGTTTTCACCACCAGGGGTCGACTTCGTTGTCGCGCCGTCATCTCAGCGATTGCGGCCTACGCCGTCGGGCGCACATCGGCTCGGACCCATAAGCGGCAAAGGAACATTCGAGCGTCGTCCTCTGGAGTCCATGACGCCGTCTGGCCCTCCATGAACTGCTTCATCAACCTTGCCTTGGTTCTCCAAGTATACAGGCTCGCAGCGTCGATAAGCTCTTCTTGCAATGCTATCACCTTGGCCTCCAGCTCAGCAGTGCGAACATCCAACGTCTCTTTGAGCGATGCCGCTTCCACAACCTTGGCGACCAACTCTTCTTGCAGCGATGTCACTTCAGCGGTCTTAGCTTTCAGCGCCTTCTCGGCTTCCGATTGAGCAGTGATCGACCTTTCCAATTTCTCCCTAAGGGTTTTGCACTCCTTGTCCAGAACGATAGCAGAGTTGCGGATGGCCAAAGAATTTTGAATGGCCTATTTAAGACAAGCACAAGTTAGCATTATGAAAGACAGGGGCAATATTATCAATGAGGAGATAAACAACTTACATGCAACTGTAGCGCCAACCCTTCATCGGCGACTTGATGAATGGGAAGCTTGGCAAGACGTCGTTGGGGCGCAGGAAAGGCTAATGTTTCGGCGTCAGGCCAAATGGTGGGGGTAGTGTGTTCTAAAAATCCCTTAGGGAGGGAAATGTTGAAGTTTCCTTCTTTGGTTGGTGTTGAGTCTTTGACGGCGTTAGCATCGTCAGATGTGACGGCGGTAAGAGATTTGGCAATAGGGGCAACGGTGACAGAGGGGGCGGGCATACTTGCTTGGGCCCTCTTCCTTTTCAAAGTTCTCTCCAGCATCTCCGCCTCCGTCAGAATGACCACCGGAGATTTGCTTTTGGTAGATTTGGTGTTTTCTGGCAGCAGTGCATCAATATGAGTACGGGGTTATATAAAGAAAATGACAGCGTTTGCGTATATACCATACCTGAAGCCATTGAAGGAGAAGTGTTGTTGGAAGGTTCGTCGGGGTCCCCCGGGATGTTCGTCGACGTCGCGAGCACTAGGTTGAAGTTGGCCCCTGAATGCACGTTCTTCCGTCGAATAGGTTTTCGAAGCTAGGTTAGCTTTGGTCCGAGAGTAATCGTTCTCCTCCAATGACAAGGGTAAGACCTCTGCAAAGCACCACAAAATTAGAATATGTCAAATTCTTAAGTCTACAAAAATTCACAAAAGGAGCAAAAGTTGTACCTTCAGAATTCCAGCCGTCGCACAAAAATGCATAATCTTTCCCCAATGACGCCTTTTCTACAAATACATATCTTCTCTTCCATCCTCTGTCGTTGGCCCCAGTATTACCCACAAGGGGTAAATGCCCAGATCTCAGGAACAAGGTATACCTTGTGTTCTCAACTTTTTTCACTTCATATACATGCAGTAGATCCACTAACCCAAAATCCATGTTCATGCCCTTGGCCAAAACATCAATTACATGGATAATCCTCCAAGCCAAAGGCATAATTTGTCCGAGGCTTACCTTAAGAGTGTCGAGAAGTGCGATCATGAGGGGGCAAAAGAGGGAATTTGTGGCCAATTTTGAAGGGGTATTCGTAAAAAATTACCCGACCTATGGGACAGTCATCAGGACGCTCTTCCTTTTCGGGAATTCGGACCTTTATTCGGATGGGCAACCCAGTTCTTTCTACAAAGTCATCTACTTCTTCTTCTACGAAGGTGCTAGGTACACTAGGGCCTCCAATTACACCAGCATTGATGACAATTACCTCCCCACTAGTCTCAGAAGGCTTGGGGACTTGCTAGCTTTCCTAATCTTAGCAGCGTCTTTTGGGGCCATGGAAAGTGAATGAGAATTGCAAAGAAATTGAAGTAAGGAGTTGAAAGATTAATTACCTGGGATTCGCCGGAGGACAAGACGAAGGTGGAAGCCGAGAGGTTTCTTGGTTCTTCAAGAAAGAGTGTTTGTGTGGAGGGTTGAAAGTGACAGGAGAGAGAAAAAGATAAAGGAAGCGTGTGTTTTTATACAAAGTGGCAGGAGCAGTTGGTATATTAATGACGGTTATTGGGCTGTGTAATTGACACCATTCTCTAGGCGGTTGCCGAGTGGTATCAATTAGGGACAATTGTTGGGCCCATGTTTCATTCGGCGGTATTAGCTTTGATTTTGAAATGGAGAGATAAGTGGGGTTGGTTATCAAATGAGGGAGATAAAAATTGGTGGGGTCCTTAAAGTAACAATGTGAGATAATAAGGGGATCAGTTGCAAAGGAGGGGTGTTAGGTCCTACTTCTAAGGGGGTATCAAACGGTTACAATATGAAAGTTTTACATATATATAGTGGAGGTAATTTAGTGAGAAGGATATAGCTACACTCACTGTATTCACAAGTCATTATACTCTCTCTCTCCCTCATAAGCATTATTCCAAGTATTTTATTGATACCTATTGTACTTAAATGCCGGCTTTGACGGCGGCAACGATATAGTGGATTGGTGATCAAGAGTGTCACCCGCGGTTTTTCCCGGCCTTCATTCGGGTTTTCCGCGTCAACAATTGTTTGTTTTCTTTACTTTTTAAATTGCTATCATATTAATCGTCATTTATTACGGATTTGTTCTAGTATATTGCTCTTGTTGTCGGCTTCCCAATACCTTTTGCGTACTTTGTACAAAATCGGCATAAACACTTTAGAATGTATAAAATTGCATTATCTTTGATAAATATTGATGTTTTCTTGCACTCATCGATACAAAACAATTATTCTTTCATTATAACAATATTTGTTATCATTTACCAAAGACAGTTAAAAAATATCAAAATGAAGGAAATTCAACTCGGGACGGACAATTGCTCCGAGGAAAACGGGGGCACTCAATAAGGTTAGAAGCAGTATTGTCAACACAGAAGCTGATTCTATAAAGTTGGGTGGTCCCTGCTGGATCAACATTGCAGCCAATAGCAGGAGTGAATCCAACACCTTCTTCTATGGCATTCTTGATGTATCCCAACGAGTATTTGCTCCCGTTTGGCTCTATACCTGCACAATTTACCCAATAATAATAACTATAATTATAAACAATAATGAAATATCAAACTTGTAGAATAATATGATGTATGTTACTTAGTTGAGTAGGCTATATGGTACAGAATTGGTATCTTAGGCCCACTTCAAAGATAAATGGTAGAGTACAAAATAAATGGCATGAAATTAACAACTTTTTATAGGTTGCAATGTGTTGTTTTAGGTGTTCAACACATTATTAGAAAGTTGATATTTCAAAATAAATGCTATGATAAGTTCAACAAATATCAGTATATATACTCATGACAATTTTTTTTATAGGATTTCACCAGATTCATACCTTTTAAAGATTTGAATATGCACCATGAATAAGGAATTTACCAATTCAGGTGGCACTTTTACAGTGTTCATTTCAACTTTAAAAGAAAATAAACTTTCAAATAAAAATCAATTTTAATAAGTTCAAATCACTCTTAATTAGCAAAAGTCAGTAAAGTGCCTTGTTGAGAATCACTTAATGGTTTCAATTAGTAAAATAAATCTTAATTAATAAAAAATAAGTTCAGTTAAGGTGAAAAACAACAAAATTAAACAGTCAATTTATGTTAAATACATTCCTAATAGGCACTCTCGCTCTCCCCTTATTCTCTGCCTGACTTATAAATGAATGTATTCTCGACATTGATAGGCATGTAATAAATTTATAATCCGCATATCAAATACAATTTCAAGATGATGAAGGTGATAATTACCTGCATTTTCGAGTACTTGAAGAAGGTTGATTTTCTCTTTTAGGTCAAGAATAGTTTGAAAGTAGGAATGTTGGTCTAGTACGGACTCAGAACAAGTTCCATGTTTTTCCCACTCATGGGACCAAAATTTTGTGCCATCGCCGCTTGGGCATGCTAATGTTGGCCACTCTTCTTGCAATCTGCTCCTTAAATCTTCTACCTATTTATTAAAACACAAACCCACAAAATCAAATGAAACTCTTCAGATATTAGATGCTTAATATGACATGATAATAACACTAAACAAAACCTAGTTTATGTTTGTTTGCTCATTTGAAACTTTTCTCATTCTACTCATTGTACTCATTTTGGAGCCATTTAAACAATGCAAATAATCAAGAAAACAGTTTTGAATGTGCCATGTGTATCGTACACCCAGACTAATGACGTACCTCTGAGAGGTCAAAAGGGCTATCAGGATCGCAGTTAGAAGGATAAGATCCATCATTATAATTGGGCCAAAGACCATGAATTCCGAAATTTGCACTTGGCTTCCCTGTGAGAGGATAACAGCAACCTTTCTTTGTATCACAGTAGGATCCTGGCCACTACAAAAAACACAATCACATTATGTTAAAAATAAAGATTCAACATCAAATTCAGAGATGTGTAGAAAATATAATGCAAATGTACCTCTTGGACAAAGTAGAAGAAATCAAAGTCCTGTGAAAATGCTGGAACTACTGCAAGCAGAAATAATTTAACTGCCAAAATATAGTAGTAAATAAAATTCATCTCTCTAAACTTGTCTGTATTATTTCTTAATCTTAGTACACTTCTGTTGTTCCATTAAGTTAGGGTGTGCACTTCATTTATATAGATGTAACAAGTAATTAAGTTATAGTAAAATTGTTTAAATAATTTTTATTATAGTAGAATATCCAACAAAGGGATAGAATATGCTGTATTGAGCATATGATTTAGAAATTCAGTTTGTGATTTTATTATATCCTTTTATATTGGTGTAAAATTAAATTTCCTATTTGTTGCTTGTAGTTTCCTTGTTGAGTTAGGAATTAAATTAGCTGCTATGTTATATAAACAAAACGGTTTGAATCATGCTCGAAGAAATCAATAAACAAAGAGCCTCGTGAATTAATCATATCTCCAATATGCTGTTTGAGCGTATATTGTGGTCATTTTTTTCCCCTCTTCATTCCACGTACGAGGATGATATATACTATTACTAACAGCTCATATCGTCATATAATAGCTACATGGAGTTAGTTCTGGTCCACTTCTAGATGGTGATCATGCTCAGATTAACGGTAGTTGATACATATAAGTAATGTTCATGTTAAGACCATCACCTCTACATGTTGTGCAATAAATATACTTATAAAAGATTTGAGACCTTATGCATGAGATCTTTAATCTTATGATCTTTGTGCGATACCTTGCTTTTGTGTGCGCAATTTTTGCCAACTATCACGCACATGGTTAAGCCTTAATGTTCCCATGTCATTTGCGATATGAGGACCGATCTTCGATGCTTCAAAAGTTTTGAGATGGTTCTCTGTTTCTGAGGGAGGAATATATTAGTTGCGAACTTTGGTTACTCGTGTTTGACTTTCTCATATCAATTTACTATTGGTGGTAATCTATCAAATAATTTTCTTGTAGGTTTTTCGGATCATGGGTGGGCCGTGGCCCAGGTAGGCCACCCCTTGATCCGCCCTTGTTTCTTATTGAAAAAAGAATACAAATTTGGGGGTTAAAATTGCTGCGTTGTGGAGATTTTAAGGGTCTTCTCTTGTAGTATTATCTTTTAAAATTCATTTTATTACGGGTGATTAATCCATCACCAAACGGACTATAAGAGTTGTATAAAAGTACAAAATATTGAATGATAGTAAGAAAAGTTGGGGCAGAGAGTAGCAATACCCAAGATTATCGACTTATTCAAGCTATTGAAAATGTAAAAGTCCCATTTCTTGGCCTCTATTGAGTACCACTAGGACCAATAATTCAAGTGGATGGATCCTTAAACAAAGATTGATCACACAAGACATTATAGTTTTTTTCTTCGGCAATTCGATAATCCTCCATTATTTTTATTCTTCGGCAATTAATTAATTTCAATCCCGTACGATGAAGCGTGGCCTATTTAATGCGATCAGATAAATCATAGATGATTTTGATGAAGCTAAGTAATACAATGTCATTATATTATGAAGCACGTTCATGAAGTTTCCTACTAAATTACAGATCATGCATCATTTACCCGAAAAAAATCATGCATGGTATAATAAATCGGTCTTACTAGTTACAAGATAATTGAAATTTTGAATTCGTATCCGATCTTGATGAGTTTGGACGCGTCAACTTCAAATTATATAATGGAGATTTTTTTTGTCTCAAATTACCTTTAACTTTTAAGTTTTTGCGAGAAACTACTTTATGAAAAATTGTTGTCCCAAACTACCTTACTTTTACCATTTTGTTGTTGACAGCTACCTTATGCCGATTTCTGGCGTTGACTTTTGTTTTTTCAATTCAAAATTGTGGGAAAAACAAAATTACTCTTGTGGAAATTACTTGAAATTCGAGGAGACTGAGAGGGTGATTGAAGAGGGTGATTGTTTCAATTTTAGGTTAAGTAGAAGAGGAATTTAATGGTGGATTGGTGGTACAAAATGTCACATAGATATGAGAGAGAGAGAGAGAGAGAGAGCGTGCGCAGGGAAATGGGGAAATTAGGGTGGGAAAAATGAAAAAAGGGTTTGAAGAGGTCAAGTGATAGAACGTGACATTATAAAAAACGGAAAAAAACAAAAGTCAACGCCGGAAACCGACATAAGGCAGCTGTCAACGACAAAATGGTAAAAGTAAGGTAGTTTGGGATAACAATTTTTTTATAAGGTAGTTTATCGCAAAAACTTGAAAGTTAAAGGTAGTTTGGGATAAAAAATCCTAAAATGGACGAATATATTTTGAGAAAAATTCTATTGTGGAAAAAATATATATGCTCCCCAATAAATATGGCGATATGAGCAAATTGAAGTTTTAACTCACTATGTCCTTGAGGGGGGGAACCAGGAAAATATTTTAGAGGGGACCAAAAATATAATTTATATTTTTAAAGGGAGCCAAATATAAAAATTAACCTTTTTTATTTAAAAAATTTTACATTTTCAACCTTAATTTTCAGGAAAATTCAAAAGTTGGTCGGGGCCACGGCTCCGACCCGCCTCTGTGATGTTCCCCGCATGTACTTGATAAAAAAAACTAGATTATGCAATGATAAAACTAAAAAGGAATATTTGCAAAAAAACACATTATCTTTTATTAAATGGGTCCTATCGTGCCACTACAACAATTATAAACAAAGAGGGCAATTTATGTAGAACAACAAAAAAAAACTCCCTTGCGAGAGAGGGCTCCTATTTTCCCTTGTGAGAAAGGCAATTTCCAACCCTACGAGGGTTTTGGTTTTCCTGCCACCATGTCAGAGTAGCTAACAATCCAGTGGTCGAAACTAAAATTGACGGAAGACGACGCGGACCTTGTTGACTTAGGAGAGACGATAACGAAAGACATTAATGAGAAAGTTTCCTTGATGCTTGTAGGCCGATTAGTGACAGATCGGGCCTTTAATATGGAAGCTTTCAAAAGAACAATTTCTATGGCGTGGGGTGTGTCGAACAAAGTTGTAATCAAATCGATTGCGGCGAATCTTTTTGTCTTCCAATTCTTTCATTGGCGTGACAACGAGAAGGTTTTGGAGGGTCGTCCATGGTGTTTTGATCAACACTTATTGGTTCTCAATGAGATATCAGGTAATGAACAACCAGTGCAAGTCCCATTATTTTTCTCCCCTTTTTGGATGCGTATTTATCATCTCCCCTTTAATTGTCGATCTCATGATGATATATGTGCCATCACTGCTTCATTGGGGACTGTTATAGAGATTGAATCTTCGGGATTAGGGCTGGACAATTATTGTCGTGGAAAATTAATGATGGATATTAGGAAACCTTTGCGTAGATCCCAACGAATTAAAGGCAAAGATGGAAAAGTTTTTGCTATTAAATTCAAGTATGAAAGGTTACCTTTTTTCTGTTTTATGTGTGGTATTATGGGACATAGTGAAAAGGATTGTCCTACTTCAACAGAGGATGATGAAAATTGTACGATGGGGTGGGGCTTATGGTTGAAAGCATCCCCTAGAAGAGGCCGGATGAAGTATGTGGAGAAGGAGATGAAGATTGTGGCAAGCCGAAAATTATTGTTTGTGGGGAAACATGCGGAGTCATCCTCCTCTTCCCTTGATAAATCGGGTGGGGATGGCAGACCTGTGTTGAAGGAGAAGGTGGGTAGTGATACAGGAGAGTCGGAAGCGGAGTCGGAGACTAACGTTAACAATGCTCAGGTTATTAAACTTGGGATTCAGGTGGAGAATAGGGAGGGTGGACAAAAGTGTGAGAGGGAGATGGAAGGGAGGTCACAAGAGTATGCGAGGGAGGCTGAGGAGAATGGTGACGAGGCGAAAGAAGTGCAGGGAAGAACAAATGCTGGGATTTATGATAATGTAAGGCCACCTGAACTAGACACAAATGGTGAGGGGAGTGCAAATGAGGCACTCACTTTCTCGGTGGGTGTTGGTGACTCGACTGGTGCAGTCCGTAAACCAAAGAAGGGGGCTCGAAAAACCATAATAGTCAAGCATGGTAGTTCGGGGCCGAGGGTAAATGCTGCAAAGGGTGAGAAGAGGAAAGCATGTATGGATGGGGTAGATGTCATGGAAGGAGATGATGTTAATATGTGTGATGCGGAGATGACAGGGAAACGTTTCAAACAAGCTGATGGTTTTGAAGGGGAGCCATATTGTAACACCCCCAAATTTCTCTCTTTTTGAAGAATATATTTTAATATAAACACTTGAGAAACTTGGGAGTATTATCGCCACGTGATAACGTTAAAGGCTTTAATACTAACTACTAACTGAACTTGAAACTAATGCAGCGGAATAACTTAAATAACTCCTCTTTATTAATATATATAAACCTTATTGTACAACTATAACAATGGAAATATAGAAAATAAAATAACAACTCCTTGACTAATTATGATTCCTCATTTCCCCCATATGAAGTATCATCATACTCAGCCTTGTAAATTGTCCCTCCAAAAATAGGGTCATCACGGCCTCACAGGGACAAAGCCATAAAACAAAACAAACAAAACGCGTGTCAGTAAAAATACGGAGTACATGTATATGCGGAATATTAAACACTTTATTTAATTAAACATTTGAAATATTTAATTTCGAAAATCCTTCCTTGAATACTTGATAATTATATAACATAAAGTATTTAACTTTAATAAAAACTCATTTTCCTTGCCTAGGTACCTTTCCTAAAGTGTGCACACCCCTAAGTTAAGTATTATCCGTATTCTAATACGAGGGGTTACTACCTTGTCCACATGACTTATACAAAAGTACATGGGTAAAATATCATAGCTACCGTTCTTGTTAGTAAATAACAAGCCGTTGCCTCTTTATAATTGTGATCATAAAAGATCATATAACTCATAAAATTCCTTTGGAAATAATCCTCCTTTTAAAAGAATAATAATTCTAAGAAAAAATAAACCTCGGCCTTATATATGCATAATATATAACTTGATTATACATAGTCATAGAAAGCTTTGAAAAACTCTGGCAGATGAGAGCATGTGAATATTAAAGTTAAAGCTTCTAGTGGTGAGTTTTATCACCAAAGTAACGAGAACTATGCACAGCTATTTTAATAACACAATGGAAACAGCAGTACTACTAATGCGTAAACAATAACTAAGCCATAAACTATCTTGGATTAAGCCGTAAATTCTCTTGGATCAAACATCACATTAGCATGAATTTATTGATTTATTCTAAGTTCATAAAACATTCATAAAATTTTAACATGATCCAAAATAACACCCTAAAAACATGATACTATGCATGCAGGACAATATTTAAAGATCTACATATACACGCACCTTGAAAATTAATAACTACTAGAGAGAAGAGAGAAAGTAGGCTAAGAGAGAGAGAGAGTTTAAACTTGAGAAAAGAGATGTATTCCTCAAATTTGGTGTGAAGAATATGATGGGTGGAGACCCCTATTTATACTAGTTGGAAAAGTAGAATCAGAATAGGATTAGGAAACTAAAAAGATGAATTTAGGAAAAAAAAAACTAATCTAGCTAGGATATATCTAATATTTATGATTATCCAACTGAGATTAGGAAAAGATATAAATTATCCTATAATACATAATTATATAAGGTAAATAACTAAAAGATAACAAAAGGAAAAAAATAACCAAACTTTATCAACACACTTAACGTGTGAGTTATGTGCGTTGACATTTTTTCTCTTTTTCTTTTTTTTTTCTTTTTCTTTTTATAAACCTTTTTGTAAATCTATTTGTAAAATCTTTTGGATTTTTTTCCTTTAAAACATTTTTAAATTTTGTTTTAAACAAAGTACCTAGATTTTAAAATTAGTAAACCTAGGCCCAAAATCCAAATTGAGCTAGGATTAATTTTAAACACCCAAAATCTTTTATAAAAGCCTATTTTAAAAGCCTTTTTAGTAAATAACAACCTTTTTAATAACCAAAACTTTTCTAAAAAAATATAAATATTAACTACTAAAAATACGGAGTATTACACATATCCCTTGACAGTAGCGGAGATTGGGTATGACCAATCCCGCGAAGGGCAATGAAAATATTCAGCTGGAACTGCCAGGGTTTGGGCAACCCTAGGACAGTAAAAACTCTCCAAACATGGTGTTGGAGAGAGCGCCCAAATATGGTTTTCCTTATGGAAACCATGATTGATGCAAAAAAACTTCAGGTAATGAAAGAAAAGTGTGGTTTTTCAGATGGTTTGTGCTTTAGTAGTGTTGGTTTGTCGAGAGGCATTGGCTTTTGGTGGTCGGATTTGAAGGTGAAAACGTTATCTTTTTCTAATCATCACGTGGCTGTAGAAATTTGTGATGATGAGGATGTGCCTAGGTGGGTGGCTGTGGGGGTGTATGGATGGCCCGAGATGGAAAATAAACATCTCACATGGGAGCTGTTGTGTTCGATAAAAAATTCTACTTTTCTTCCTATCATTTTCTTTGGCGATTTTAATGAAATTTTGAATGCGTCGGAGAAGGAGGGAGGTGTGGTGAGGAGAGAATGTTATATCGATGCTTTTAGAAATGTTGTTGATCTGTGTGGTGTTAGGGATTTGGGATACAAGGGTGGACGTTTCACGTGGCGTAGGGTCTTGATCCATCCCTTGTTATCCGAGAAAACGCTCGGACCGTTTCCTTGCGGATGATGGGTGGGAAATTATTTTCCCAAGTTTTGAGGTTCGTCACTATCCCATATACAAGTCAGACCATGCCCCTATTGTGCTGGAAACAGATGTGGTGAATCAAAGACGAAGACGGGGTAAAGTGTTTCATTTTGAATCGCTTTGGCTCGCCAATACCGATTGCCAGAGTGTGGTGCAGGAGGCTTGGTCGAAGAGTGTTGGGCCAATGGAGAATCGGGTGGCGAGTTGTGCGAATGATTTGAGTAGTTGGGCAGCAGCAACATTTGGTGATATTAAGAAGAGAATAAAAGATAAAGAGGAGGAATTACAAGTATGGCAACAAAAGAACCCAGACTACGTGATGCTTGAGAAGTGCAGGGCGATTGTGGTGGAGTTGGACGAGTTGAATCGTCTTCATGAATCATATTGGCATGCAAGAGCTAGAGCTAATGAGATGCGTGATGGGGATAAAAATACGTCCTACTTTCACCATAAAGCTAGTCATCGGAAGCGGCGTAATACAATCACCAAGTTGCAGGATGAAAATGGGGTGCGGCACGACAGTATTGATGATATTGAAAAAATAATTTCATATTATTTTTCAATGATTTTTTCGTGCTCTGACCCTTCGGATTTTGAGGCGGCTACTGCGGGGCTTTGCGCAAAAGTGACAGATAGTGCAAATGAGAATCTTATTGTTGAACCAAGTGAGGAGGAGATTCATGATGCTTTGTTTCAGATGCATCCTAACAAAGCTCCAGGTATTGATGGTATGCATGCTCTTTTCTATCAGAAGTTTTAGCATATCGTTGGTACAGATATAGTTGCTTATGTGAAGAATTGGTGGAAGGGAGAAGAGGATATTAGTTCCCTGAATAAAACTTGTATTGTTCTGATCCCGAAATGTCAAACTCCTCGATCAGCAGATGGCAAAGTTTAGGCCTATTAGCTTATGTAATGTCCTATATAAAATTATTTCTAAGTTGATGGCTAATAGAGTCAAAGTGTGGTTACCTGATCTTATCTCTCATCATCAGAGTGCGTTTGTGCCCGGAAGACTAATTACAGACAACGCTCTGGTGGCTTTTGAAATTTTCCATAAGATGAATAGAAGGGGTGATGGAAAAGCTGGCACTATGGCTTTCAAGCTAGATATGAGTAAGGCCTACGACAGAGTAGAGTGGATTTTTCTCGAAAAGGTTATGTTGAAGATGGGTTTTTGTGGTGATTGGATACGACGTATTATGACCTGCTTATCTACAATGACTTATTCTTTCAAGCTAAATGGCAAAATTGCAGGCAATATTATCCCATCTAGGGGACTTTGGCAGGGAGATCTGTTGTCCCCGTATTTATTTCTCTAGTGTGCGGAGACTTTTTCTGCTTTGTTAGATCAGGCGGCGCAGAATGGTGAGATACATGGTGCACGGGTATGTCGCAATGCTCCTAGAATTTCTCATTTATTTTTTGCGGATGACATTATTCTGTTTACTAGAGCTACACTTCAGGAATGCTCTAAGGTGGCTGATATTCTTAGTTTGTATGAAAGAGCATCTGGTCAGAAAATCAATTTCAATAAATCTGAAGTGTCCTTTAGTAAAAATATCGATGATAATATGCGCCTGGCTATAAGAACAATGTTTGGGGTTGGGGAAGTTCAAAGACATGAAAAATATTTAGGTCTTCCCACTGTGATTGGTAGGTCAAAGAAGATGGTGTTTGCGGTGTTGAAAGAGAGAATATGGAAAAAATTGCAAGGGTGGAAAGAAAAATGTCTATCTCGAGCCGACAAGGAAGTGTTGTTAAAAGCAGTTGTCCAATCAATTCCCACATATATGATGAGTTTGTTCTGTATCCTAGATGGTATCTTGGAGGAAATGAATTCTATGTGTACAAGGTTTTGGTGGGGGGCTCGTGGAACAGAATGAAAGATGCATTGGGTAAGTTGGGAAAAATTGTGTTTGCCAAAGTCATATGGAGGTATGGGGTTCCGTGATCTTAAAATTTTTAATCAAGCATTGTTAGCTAAGCAGGGGTGTAGATTATTATGTGATAATACTTCCCTTGTTCATCAAGTGCTCAGTGCTAGATATTTTAAGCATGGGAGTTTTATCGAGGCTTTGCGGGGATATGACCCGAGTTTTGTGTGGCGAAGTATATGAGGTGCAAAAGCTCTATTGTTAGAAGGTTTGAAATGAAGGGTAGGTGACGGGACAAAGATAA
Organism: Beta corolliflora; assembly: GCA_947648045.1. Classification (NCBI taxonomy): domain Eukaryota; kingdom Viridiplantae; phylum Streptophyta; class Magnoliopsida; order Caryophyllales; family Amaranthaceae; genus Beta; species Beta corolliflora. Next base: position 372,883 of record CANSZD010000633.1, read on the forward strand.
GAGTGTGGGATGATGCTTGGCTACCGGGGGATGATGCTTCGAAGGTTCCTACTCCTACTGTTGAAAGTCCGGATGACCCGTGTGTTGCGGAATTGATTGATAGTGAGGGGAGGTGGGATGACAACGTCCTAAACACTCATTTTATGCCGCCAGATGCTAGTCTAATCAAACAAATTCCTTTAAGTGAGAGGAGGCCACGGGATGTGCAGTTTTGGTGGCCAACGAAAGATGGCATCTTCACAACCATATCGAGTTACTGGCTAGGACGACTTGGACATTTACGAGGCTGGGCTATGCGCTTTGGTGGAGTAAATAGTGAAGCATGGAAGGTGGTATGGAATCTGGGAGGCCCCCCAAAACTGAGTCATTTTTTGTGGAGAGCGTGTGTGGGCGCCCTTGCTACAAGAGGAAGATTGCAAGATCGACACATTGTGAGTGATGGATTGTGCAATCAATGTTCCAATGATAGAGAGACCATCTTACACTCTATATTCGAATGCTCCCTGGTTTCTCAAATATGGCAGAATTCCCCTTTTTCCCATTACATTGTGAATGGCCCAAAACCTCTTTTATGGAGTTGATGATGTGGATGAAGTCAAAACTTGCAGTGAAAGATTTCCTCTCGTTTGCTGCTCTTACGTGGGCCGCATGGTCATTCCGGAACTCAGTTGTTCATGATGAACCATGGCAAAATGTGGAAGTAGGGGATGTTGGCTTTTTAAAGCTAGTGAGTGATTATAGCGGGTATGCCGCTGCTGTGATGAAAATGAATGTGGCGAATGGTGTAGGCTTCTCGAAGGCGAGTTGGGTGGCTCCCCAAGTTGGATGCTACCGCTTGAATACTGATGCTGCAATTTTGGGTGCTGACGGAGTCGGGGTGGGAGTCGTTATTAGGGACTGGAATGGGAAGGTTGTCATGTGTGCAGTCAGACGTTTTCAGGTACAATGGGAGGTCTTGATGGCTGAAACTATGGCAGCGAAGTGTGGTGTGCAGTGGGCGAAGGCGTTAGGCTTCCACAATATAGAGCTTGAGGTTGATGCTCTGAATTTGGCTAAGGCTCTTGATGCAAGGAGATGGGGTCGTTCTCCCCTTGATCTGATGATGGAAGATATTTGTCACGTTGGCGCTAGTTTCGAGTTTTTTAATGTTTCCCATGTTAAACGGGCAGGCAACTGTGTAGCTCATTTTATAGCTAGATTGTTTCCTTTAGATGGCTTGGAACAAGTTTTTGTAGACGACTTTCCGCAAGATGTTATAACCTTGGCGGAGCTTGATGTTTGATTAATACTCCCTCCGGTCTTTATTAGTTTACCCCTTTCTATGGGGCACATTTGCCGATACAGTTTGTTTGAACCTTAATATCTCTAATTATCAATAAGCAAAAATTACAAAATTTGATATTTGGATACTACACATTGAGATGAATTTAACAAGATCTCACATGACTATATTTTTCCTTAAGTACAAATCACAAGAGATAGTCAAAGTCATGTATGTGAATAGTGTCAAAAGTCAAAAGGGGTAAACTAATAAAGACCGGAGGGAGTAATATTGTTGCCTGTTTCCCCTATAAAAAATGTAGAACAACAAAGAAGGCACCATAAAATTTGCCTTATTTCAAAAGATCGATAAAGGCAGATATATATTGCCTTCCTAAATTAATACAGAAAAATTAATTTATAAATTGCCCTACTTAATAGTAACAAAGAGGGCAAAAATTAAGTATTGCCTCCTTTGTGAGGCCAAGGAGATCATCAAATAGGGCGAAATTATTTAAGTCACCCTCCTTGTGTTTTTTTTGAAGGGACCTCCTTGTGTTTCTTATAAAGTGAAGAAAGAACTAAAGAAACCCCCTTTTCTCTTTCCTAAGAGCATCTACAATGGGATGGTTTTAGCTTGGTCTAGCAAATAGTAAAACTAGCTTTACTTAGTTTTATTATTGGGGCACTTGGCCCTTTGGGTTGGTTGGTCTGGAAATTCAGACCATATGTGCCTTGGATGGAGCGCCCAAGAAGAGTGAGTATTTGCCGCGTGGCAAAAAAGCTGGGTAGAAATTATTGTTGGGCCCTTGTGAAACGCAGCATTTGGAAGAGAAAGGGCGAAAGAGAGACAAAAGCAAGAAGTGAAACGCATAACTCAAGGAAGCGTTGGGCCCAAGGTATAGCTTGCTGTCAATGGCCCTGACGCGCGTCAGAGGCCCACTGACCAGCAAGCTGGAGCGCGCCACGCGTCCTTCATTTCTGCGAATTTGCTTCCAATAATTATGATGTTTCAACGGCTAATTTTGTAACGTTATAAATTTTGTAACGTTTAATAAAAATCAGTTTGTAATTTTAAAAAAAAAATTACAATAACGGCTATAAAATATTTTTATCTATAAATTGAGCCCAAATTTCATATATTTTACCACACTTCTTACCAACCTATTTTTTAACCTACCTAATATTACTTATACTAAGCCAATATTATGGATTCAAATAATCCTAATTACTCCCAAAATAATCCAAACCACCCACAAAATTCCCAAAATAATTTCCAAATCGATCCAAGTGTGCTACAAAATCCGTAATTCCAAAGAATGTTTATGTTTTTCCAAAGCCAATCGAATTACCAAAATTCTCAACAACCTACAGAACAATCTCCACAAAGTTCTAATCATCTATCCCAACAACAAGCCCAACCATCTTTTCCTATATCCCAACATATTTCACAACAACATGAACAACCTCATCAAAACAATGATGTAGTTGAAATCGAATCACAAGAAATTAAAAACACTCCTTCAAAAAAAACCACAGCACCAAAGTTTCAATGGAGTGCAGAGGAAGATCATGCACTCATTTCGTCGTATCTGGAGTGCGGAGGAGATGTGTGATGGTTTTTAGGGTTCAGTATTTGAGAGTGTGGAAGAGTCACGAGGACTCAATCCAACTTTACGCCCAAGGACGTTCAAAGCTCTTACTAGTCGTTGGAAAAAAATCAACGGAGATGTGAATGCATGGGTCGGGATATATACCGAGGCGAAAAGGAAGAAGGGGTCCGACTGCAATGAAGAAGACATCCAGACTGAATCTCGTGAGATGTGGATAAAAGTCCATGGGCCCCGATTTACATTGGAGCATGCATGGAATGTTTTGAAACACTACGACAAATGGGCAGATAGCACCCAAATGAGCGGCGGAAGCTCAAAACGGTCTGGTCCAGACGAAGGTGCGAGCTTAAAACGTCCTGACGGCATCAAGAAAGTTAAGAGTAGGAGAAAAGGCCCAATATCCAGTTCTCCATCTCCATCCTCTTCAGAATTTACGAGGAGGATTAGTTTGGGAGAAGACTTGCTTGAGTATCAAAAGGAGCGTGATGCCTTGAGAGAATCAACAAAAGAGGAAGATAGGAAGTTTAAATTTTGGAATATATTAATGGCTAAGTCTTCCCTTGATCCGGATGGGAGAGAGATGTATGAAAAACTTAAGCTACAATTTAAGGATAAATATGTTTAGTTAGTGTTCATGTTTTTAATTGGTTTTAGTTTGCAATTTAGTTGTGTCGTACTTCAATTATGAATGTGTATGTGTCGTAACTTTTGATTATGAATGTATCATTATCATTATCGTTATAATTATTGTTATCATAACATTATCGTTTTCATTATTATTCTACTTATTATTATTATTATTATTATTATTATTATTATTATTATTATTATTATTATTATTATTATTATTATTATTATTATTATTATTATTATTATTATTATTATTATTGTTATTATTATAATAATAATAATAATTATTATTATTATTAATATTATTACTATTACTATTATTATTATATTATTATTATTATAATTATTATAATTATAATAATAATAATAATAAATAATGTCATAAATAGTACTGCATTGAATTGTCAACTCACCTGACTTTGAATAGTATGACACATAGTGCCGCATTGAATTGTCTACTCCTACATTGCATTGAATTGTCTGCTCCTACATTGCATTGATATGTCTAATCTGTAAATGAATTATTGTTATGTACATATGATGGATTTTTCCTATATAATAGAACATAGCTTCAACAATAAAATCACAACTCCGTTCACTTTTCTTCTCAATCTTTTATTTTCTAGAAAAACACCACTTCAATCAACGTATCTCCAAAATGAACTATGATTCAAGTTCTTCTAGTTCAGGTTCTGAATTTTTTAATTACATGGTTCAAGATTACATAGAATGGAGTTAGTCCGTTGATGCTGAGCAACAAAACGAAGAAGAAATTGTACCCCGCACTAGAAAATATATGCATAGGGAACGTGAGGAAGCTCATGAAAGATTGTTTCATGACTATTTCAGCAACGAACCTCTGTACCCCGAGAATATTTTCGCCGAAGGTTTCGTATGCACAAGCATGTTTTCCTTCGTATTGTCGAAGGTGTAACAGCTGAAGATGATGAGTTCTTTACGCAAAAACCGGATGCTACTAGAAGGATGGGTGCATCTGCACTCCACAAATGCACAACGGCTATCAGGATGTTGGCATATGGTTCATCCTCTGATGTTGTTGACGAGTACCTGAAAATTGCTTCAAGTACCGCTAGAGAACGCCTTCTTCATTTTGTCGAAGGGGTTGTTGCTAGATTTGGACCTGGAAACTTGAGGAAGGCAAATGCAAATGACATTGAGCGTCTCCTACATGAAGGCGAGCGTCGTGGCTTCCCAGGCATGATGGGAAGCATCGATTTCATGCACTGGAACTGGAAGAATTGTCCTCGGGGATGGAAAGGAATGTATCAAGGAAGAAGCAAAACAACAACAATGATCTTAGAAGCGGTTGCTTCAAGTGACTTATGGATATGGCATGCTTTTTTTGGCACCCCCGGGTTCATGCAATGATATAAACGTATTGCAGAGGTCTCCCGTCTTTGATGATGTTCTACAAGGAAGAGCTCCAGAGGTCAACTTCTCAGTGAACGGGACAACTTATAATATGGGTTACTATCTTACTGATGGCATATACCCGAGGTGGTCAACATTCATCCCCGCAATCAAGCTCCCCCAAACCCCCAAACAAAGATTATTCACACAACATCAAGAAGCTGTTAGAAAAGATGTAGAGCGTGCATTCGGGGTATTGCAAGCTAGATTTGCAATCATTCACAAACCTGCTCTCGCGTGGGATAAGGACATATTGTGGAAAATAATCATGGCATGTATCATCATGCACAATATGATTGTTGAAGATGAGCGTGATACTTATCAAAATTACCGAGATCCGAACGAATATGATCAAGTTCAAACTCAAAATAAAGAGGGGTCATCTAACCAAGCCGGAGGAGACTCATTCGTTGTGCACAACGGAAGACTCGAGGCGCGAAATTTAGGTGCATACATGGAGAGAAGATCCGAGATGCGAGACGGAGAAACTCACATCTCACTAAAAAATAACTTGATTTGAACACATATGCCGTAAGTTTGGGCCTAATCGTCAAGTTGATTAAGTAACTTTTATTGAATTGCTTATGGTTTAAGTAATTTCAAATTTCATGTATTTGTGTGTTTTAAATTATCTATCTTTATGTATCAAATTATCATATATTTGTGTGTTTTAAATTATCTATCTTTATGTATCAAATTATCATGTATCTGTGTTTTTTAAATTATTTATCTTATATAATGTGTTCGTTGTTTTTAATTTATAATGTTAAGTTAACGTAATTTAATTTGACGTAGCTAATTAATACATAGTTACTATAATTTCAAGTTAATACTAATTTAATTTAACGTAAGCTAATTAGTTTTTAACGTAATTTAATTTAACGTAATTTAATTAGCTTTTACTAATTTAGATCATCTATTTCATTAAAAATAAACATTGAGTAGGAGAGAGAGTATATGGTGGGGTATGGTAAAAGTAGGAGAGAGAAATAGAAAAACCAAGTAAGACCAACCAAATCATTGTGAGAAAAAAAGATGAGTTGGTGGGAGTTTTAGTGGGATGTGAGGTGTAAGGAGGAGGAAAGGAGAGAGAAAGAAAAAAGCTCCAAGACCAACCAAGACCAACGGGCCCATTGTAGATGCTCTAAGGCCTCAACTCTACACTGATTATGAATTTGTTTTTTGAAATTTATGCAGATATTACTATCCCCTTTGCGTTGTCGCTCCTCCGTATTGCTTTATCTCTCCTCTCTATTCTCATCTTGAGATATTCTCTCTCCTTCATAAAATTCTCAATTATGCATGAAACCCTAGCGAAGAGAATAACTTCGATTTCTGCTACAATGGCGATAATTGAGGAACCGATTGTTGAACCAATAGAGCAAAAGGACAGAGGATTCTCCAGCGAAAGAGAATAACAGCGCTCAAGAAGCAGAGGAAAAGCGAAGAAATCAAAGGCAGAGAAGCGCTATTATACTCATCCTCCTTACTTTGAGGTAAGAGACAGATTAAATGTTGCCTAATGTTTGAATAAGGCATTAATTTGTTGGATTTTTTTATTATTGATTGATTTCAACCAATCGAGAGGTATTAATTCATTGCTCTTTCTTGCGAAAGAAAAGGAGGATATCGTAAGTATATTATAATTCAGTGGAGTATTTCTTATTTTATATTACTCCCTCCATCCCATGATATAGTTTCTTTTTACAAGGTCTCCAAGACAAATATTTGACCTTCGATATCTTCAATTCTTTATTAGTAAAAAATATATAAAATTAATGTTATGAAGCTACATATTGAGGCGATTCTAGCAAGATCCCACATGAGTATGTTTTTTTGTATATATTAATGAGAATATTTGGTCAGAGATTTTAAAGTTTGACCCACCTAAAATGAAACAAGCACTGTATTATGGGACGGAGGGAGTACTAAACAACATTGTTTAATCTGAGAAAAATTAATATTGTTGTTTGTATGATATTATGTATCAAAAAAATCTATCACATAGATGGAATCATGTGAAAACTTGTGGGTCAGTTTAGTACAATGATCTTCATAATTAGTTCCAGTTGTGTGTGATTGGAACAATTCCATTAGTAGCACTATATGTATAAGTATAATATAGTTTCGATTTTTGATGTGTCATATTTATTAGGAGTATAATTTTTAGGTGTATTTAGGTTGCATTTTAGAACATTTAGATTCATATTTAGGTTCATATTGCATTATATTTTTAAGTTATGATGTTCTACTCCTATTCAGTATGTTTTTGTGTTTTTGATGAATTTCAGGTAATGAATATATATTTAGAGTATAATTAGCTAAGCTTGAGGATTAGGAGTATTTTGAATGAGGTGCATTGCATAAAGATCGTTTGGATATCTTATAGTATGAGTTTCAGCGAAAACAAAGCAGAAAATCATTAGAAATGTGGAAAATGATTCACGTCTACTCTTCTGACCATAACTTTTGATGTGCTTATGATTATTTCAGCTGATCAGGAAACTAGACTTAAAGAACTTTCCAATGATAGGTGGCATGCCCCAATAAGAATTCTAGCCAAGGAGTTATGCCTTCCGGAAGTTCGGACTGTTTTCGCTAGAATATGCTATACCGTACGCGCGGATTATTAAATTCCCCCATTTAATGACTATTCAGACTTTTCTTATCTTGTAACTTACTTTCCTATAGGTTAAGTAGTATTATTTAGATGGGGAATCACTTCTTGTGAAGAACTCTCCACACTCACTCTCATTATTTTCATTCTTAGTTTTAGTTAGTTTTCTTCTTCCTTTAATTTTCTCTCTAGTTTTTTAGTAAACCCTATAGTTTTTTTGTTCTTCATAAATTCATGAGTTCTATTATTTCATTCTCTTTCTTTCATTGTTCTTTAATTATATTTTTTCTTTGTAGATTTAGATTTTATTATTTATTTCATGATTAAGTAGTTTTTATATCTAGGGTTGGGAATCCATGTTTATATGCTATGAATCTTGATTGATGTTATTGATGGTTTGATTAGTCATTGATATTTCTAATTGATTAGGTTTATTTTGTTTATCTTGCAACCTGATCAATTGTCTGATTAAATCTTGCTAATAACGAGTCATAGATCGAGAGATAGTACTTTTTAGAGGCTTACCTACAATTAGCAAATCTGGTTATGTTAGCAACCGTACTGCATATGTTGATTTGAGAGCGTTAAGACCCGACCATAGGATTAACTTGTGTTCATATCTGATTCATTAAACTATTGATGATATTTTGATAGATTATGTAAGTATGAACATGGTGAACCATTACCCTATATCTTTTTAGTTTGATTTTCATATTTCATTAGTTTAAACCTTTCATTCTTATATGTCTGATCTTGTTTAGTTTTTTCATACTTTAGAAGCTAACTTAAAACAACCATCTCTCTGTGGATTCAACCCTACTTACCCTACTAAATTGTTAGAAGGTTAGCTAGGTATTATTTTTGAGAGGTTTACGACGATAAACCATCAGTTTCTAATATAATGTAGGGGTGCTATGTTTTCTTTCCATTTTCAGGTATCGAGACTATTGAAAATCCTCTTACATCTTCTGAGCTGCCATAACAAAACCAACTGTCATCGAAGCCTAAAAAGTAGTCAAGAGCAGGTAAACTTCTATAAACTATTGGGTGCCTCTTTGCTAGTGCCAACTACGGACTACCTCTATATTTTCACAAAGGAGTGATTCTTCTACTTTTTTTCTAGGTCCTTTTCGTGGTCTAAGTAAGGCTTTGAAGTACAAATAGTAATGGCGTATGCAACCAGGAAAGGTCAAAGTTGAAATTCCAGCGAGATTAGGAGCTCCTGTTGGTGAACATCGACTCCAAAAACTAGTGGGTGAGTCTGTTGATTGGGTGAAGGAGATCTTTCCCCTTGAATGGATCTTATCACGAAGTGGTCTATTGGCGATCTCATGCCTTTAGTGATTAGGACATTTCCGTGATTAAAACTCTGTAATTGAACAACGTAGAATAAGCTAGAAACCTATGTATTGGAGTATTGTATTATGTGCAATGTTGTGTTTAGTGGGCTTGGTTTATTTTGTTGTAAAGTCTAATTCTTGGGCTTAGGCGTGTGCTGGGTTTGCCTTAGGTTGTATAAATACTTTAGCTTCCTGTGAATACAAGGGAGAAAATCATATTCCCAAAACTTATAATGGTATCAGCAGCCTTAGCAGCTTAGGGCAAATTGATCTCCATCAAAAAAAAAATGCAAAACAGAAACAAGAACCCTAAATACCATCTGCCATGGCAGGAGGAGAAAACAAGATTGACGTGACGTCTCCGCATTATCTTGGATCCGGTGATAATCCTGGTAATACAATTACGCATGTGCAATTGCGTGGAGACAATTATGACGAATGGGCAAGAGCGATCCGCTTGTCCCTTCAAGCTAGACGAAAATTCGGGTTTGTCGACGGAACGATCAAGAAACCCAAAGATGAAACAAAAACTGATGATTGGATAACTGTGAATTCTATGGTTGTGTCATAGATTATGAGGACCATAGTACCTAAGGTAGCTTCCACCATTCCCTTCTACGATGTTGCGAAGCTGCTTTGGGATGATCTACAGGAAAGGTTTTGTGTCATTAATGGCCCGCGAATCCAACAAATAAGGGCATCATTGACAGACTGCAAACAAACAAAAGGCATGGATATTGCTGAATATTATGGAAAACTCACAAAATTATGGGATGACCTTGCTAATTGCCATCCATTCCCAAGTTGTGATTGTGGGAAATGCACCTGTGAGATTGGAAAGAAACTCGCGAAGCGGAATGAGGAAGAACAGTTTCACCAATTTATGGGTGGTTTGGATGATGAGATTTTTGGGACAGTGAGATCGAATCTGCTTTCCCAAGACCCTTCCCCTACCTTAAATCGTGCTTATCAAACACTAATTCAAGAGGAGCGTCTAAAAGGTAATGCCCGTGAGAAGGTTGATCGTGACGAGGTACAAAGCTTTGTTGTACGGTCAGACACTCGTAATAAAAGTGTTGACAAATCCTCTCTTTACTGTACGCACTGCAATCGGGTAGGTCACGACATGGGTCATTGTTTTTTGCTCGTGGGTTACCCAGAATGGTGGGCTGATCGCCCAAGAGGAGGGAAGCATGCTTGGAAAAGGGGAGGAGGGGTTGCCCTAGCCTCTACAACAGCCCATGCTGGGCGTGGACGTGGTGGAATGGTGAAAGCGCATGCTGTAGGTGCTAGTGTTGATGCACATCTTGTGGGTTCCAGCAGCAGCGGCCACAAAGTAGGAGACAATGGGGCAGCCTTAACGCTTAATACAGAGCAAGTTCAGGCCCTTCTTGATATGCTCGGTAATCAAAAGGATAGAATGATTGGTGAGTATGCAGACAATGTGTCTTGGATTATTGACACAGGAGCATCTCATCATGTGACAGGTGACATAAAATGTTTGACACAAGTTAGGGACGTGCGGGATTGCCCGGTTGGACTCCCTGATGGTGAAAAAACTATAGCTACTAAGGAGGGTAGTGTGCTTCTTGATGGGGGATTAGTCCTCAAAGATGTTTTGTTTGTGCCTAAATTGAACTGTAATTTAATTTCTGTGTCACAATTGACTGAAGATGAAAATTGTTTTGTACTATTCACTAAGTTTTTTTGTGCTATTCAGGACCTACATTCCAGGCGGCTGATTGGAGCGGGTGATCGACGGGATGGACTCTATTACTTCCGGGGTGCTCCGAGTGTGAAAGCATTGGCAGTGGATGTGTCGGCTTCTTTGGAGTTGTGGCATAAGCGCTTGGGTCATCCTTCGGAAAAGGTCGTCAAGTTATTACCTACTATTAGTACTAGTAGTAGTGAGAAGTTAAATAAGGCTTGTGATATTTGTCATAGAGCAAAACAAACTAGAGAATGTTTTCCTACTAGTGACCATAAGGCTAGTCGGATTTTTGAACTTATTCATTGTGATCTATGGGGGCCTTATGAGACACCTTCCTCGTGTGGGGCTTCCTATTTTTTTACTATTGTGGATGATTATTCTCGTGCTGTTTGGATTTATTTGTTGATTGATAAAAAGGAAGTTTTGAAAATTTTCTTATCTTTCTTTGCAATGGTAGAACGCCAATTTGCTCAAAAAGTTAAAATAGTACGAAGTGACAATGGTACTGAATTTAATTGCATGAAGCCTTATTTTGAATCCAATGGCATCTTGTTCCAGACTTCTTGTGTGGGTACACCCCAACAAAATGGTAGAGTGGAGAGAAAGCATAGACACATTTTAAATGTTGCTCGAGCATTACGCTTTCAAGGCAACTTACCATTAGAATTTTGGGGTGAATGTGTCTTGGGTGCCGGGTATTTAATTAACAGGACACCTTCTAGTGTGTTGAACAATAAAACACCTTATGAGATGTTATTTGGACAAGTGCCTAGTTATGATGAACTTCGAGTTTTTGGCTCTCTGTGTTATGCACATAATCAACGTGCCAAAGGGAACAAATTTGAAAGTAGAAGTCGTAAATGTGTGTTTGTGGGTTATCCTTATGGTAAGAAAGGTTGGAAGCTTTATGATCTTGATACAGGTGAGTTTTTCGTGTCAAGAGATGTCAAATTTTATGAGCATCAATTCCCTTTTTTACATAATGTTGAATCACAAGATGCTTTGGGTGATAATCCTTATGTTGCTAATCATATGGCGCAAGATGACTTTGGTTCCAATGATCATGGACCTGCACCTGCTACTTTTGTTGAAAATGTGGGAAATAATAATAATGTAATAGAAGGTGTTGGTAATGACGTGTCCGAGGAAGAAGATCATTCTACTTATTCTGATGATGACAGTGGTGCACTAGTAGTAGGGGACAGCAACAACTCTTCACCTACAATGACCCAAGTAGGAACTGAGGTAGTGCCTATTGTGCCGGCAAATGAAGTTGAATGCACGGAATTACCTCAAGGCCGTGGGATGAGAGAAAAATTTCCATCTGTGAGGCTTCGTGATTATGTGATTAAAACTGTACGGAAGTTGAGTCCTTCCCCGCGTCCACCAATCACCACTCCACAGCACGCCTCAGGTACTCCTTATCCTATAGCACACTATGTGAATTGTGAAAAATTTTCATTGGCACACAGAACTTTTCTTGCAGCGGTTACAGTAGGTGTCGAGCCCAGATCATTTAAAGAGGCTATGACAGATGCAGGTTGGCGCGAAGCAATGCAAAAAGAAATCACAGCTTTGCAAGAAAATGAGACTTGGGTTATGGAACCACTGCCACCTGGAAAGAAAGCTCTTGGGTGTAGATGGGTATACAAAATCAAATACAATTCTGATGGTACTGTTGAACGACTCAAAGCACGTCTGGTTATCTTCGGGAATCATCAAGTAGAAGGTGTTGATTATACCGAGACTTTTGCTCCTGTAGCTAAAATGGTAACTGTACGAGCCTTTCTTGCTATTGCCGTCGCTAAAAATTGGGCGGTGCATCAGATGGATGTACATAATGCCTTCCTACACGGTGATCTTGATGAAGAGGTATACATGAAAGTACCTCCTGGTTTTGGGGTACAAGGGAAAAATATGGTGTGTCGTCTGAAAAAATCACTTTATGGTCTTCGACAAGCCCCAAGGTGTTGGTTTGCCAAGTTAGCTGCTTCTCTACAAAAGTATGGTTTTCTTCAATCCTATGCAGACTATTCCTTGTTCACTTATACGAAAGGTGTTGTGCAAATCAATGTTCTTGTCTATGTGGATGACTTGATTATTTCCGGCAACAATAGTGCTGCACTTACTTCCTTCAAGGAGTACTTGAGTCGATGTTTTCACATGAAAGATCTTGGGACACTTAAATACTTTCTTGGTATTGAAGTTGCCCGAAACCCAGAGGGCATTTTCTTATGTCAACGAAAGTATACATTGGATATTATCTCTGAGGCAGGTCTCCTTGGAGCTAAGCTCGCAGGCTTTCCCATTGAGCAAAATCACCAGCTTGCCCTTGCTAAGGGCGAATTTCTTCGGGACCCCGAGTCTTATCGTCGTTTGATTGGGAGACTTATATATCTATCCTTTACTCGTCCTGATTTAGCTTACACTATTCATATCTTATCCCAATTTATGCATGAGCCGAGACAGGAACATTGGGAAGCAGCACTTCGAGCAGTACGCTATTTAAAGGGTTGTCCGGGCCAAGGTATTCTTCTTCGTTCGGATTGTACTTTAAATTTGTCGGGTTGGTGCGACTCTGATTGGGCAAGTTGTCCCTTGACTCGAAGATCTTTAACAGGGTGGTTAGTCTTTCTTGGCTCCTCACCTATTTCTTGGAAAACAAAAAAGCAACATACTGTTTCCCGATCATCTGCGGAGGCTGAATATCGCTCCATGGCAGCCGTCACTTGTGAGCTTAAGTGGCTCAAAGCTCTTCTTCTTAGCCTTGGCATACACCATTCACGTGCTATGGATTTGTTTTGTGATAGTCAATCTGCTTTGTATATTGCTCAGAATCCCGTATTTCATGAACGAACGAAACATATTGAAGTTGATTGTCATTTTGTACGGGACGCAATTCAAGACGGGTTGATACGGACTTCACATGTGTCTACTAATGTCCAATTGGCAGATATATTCACGAAGGCATTAGGAAAACGCAAATTTCATTTTCTTCTCCGCAAGTTGGGCATTTGTGATCTCCATGCTCCAACTTGAGGGGGGGTATTGGAGTATTGTATTATGTGCAATGTTGTGTTTAGTGGGCTTGGTTTATTTTGTTGTAAAGTCTAATTCTTGGGCTTAGGCGTGTGCTGGGTTTGCCTTAGGTTGTATAAATACTTTAGCTTCCTGTGAATACAAGGGAGAAAATCATATTCCCAAAACTTATCACTATGTTACACTTGTTCTTAGCTTTATGTTGTAGGTGTTGTTTTTCTTTTCCACTATAATTGTATATGAATTTTTGCATTCTGTGAACTTTGCGCTATAAATATGTTATTACACAACTATGAGCGTGGATTGTGAAAATAAAGTCTCTTTCTCCCTCCCTTCGTGTATTATATATGCTGTATAGAGAGCCAAAGAGGGCAAAAAAAACATAGGCTACCCTCTTTGTTATGGTATATACATTTTAATTACATAGGTTGCTCTCTTTCTTCAATAACAAAGAGGGCAACTTTGTCGCCATGGTTGTGTATGGAAGAAAATAGGGCAATGAAAGATGTCCTATTTGCATAGCTAAGAGGGCGAAATTGGTTGCCCTGTTTGGCATAATCAAATAAAGCAAAATGATATTTCCCTCTTTAAATTTAACAAGGAGGGCAATTTTAATACGTTTGCCCTATAAAGCAAATACAACGGTCCTATCGTGGCAAAGTTGAGGGCAATTATATTTTGCCCTCTTAGACTATATAAGGGCAATTTTTTAATCTACAAGGGCGATTTTAGTTGCTCTCTTTGATCTTAAATGTTGTAGTGATATCTAGTTTTACGCTTACCGACGCATAATTTACACTATTAATATCTTTAGTTATGTTTTGTTAAAAATTATAAAAATGAGACATTAATAAAGTACACATTGAGACGCGAATCCAACAAGATCCTACATGACTATATTTTTCCATACATATGAAACACAAAAGCTTATATGAGTGATTGTGCATAGTGCCAAAATTGGAAGTGTTGCAATTAAATAAGAGCGGAGGAAGTATCTCATCCAACGAATTCGACCACTTGGCTTTCATCCTACATTAAATTGGATCTTTTTAGGATAATAACTTCTCTATCAATTTCGCTTGAATTATCTATGCATTACGCTTGATGTGTATTGTTAAAATAAAAGTAATCTACAAAAATCTTGAAATGTGTAGAATGATGTAGAACAAATAATTCTTGAGAAGAAAAAAAGGAAAAAAAGATAGTGCATGGAACTTGGAAGTATAGCCTAGGAGCTTCTAGAGAAATCAAAGAAAATATCATAACAATGTTGGTTGAAGTAAATAACCGACATTACCACTAGTATAAATATGGGTTATGTATACTTGTTGGAGAGGTAAGCAAAAACATTACAAAGTAAAGTAAGAAAAAAAAAGGGTCAAAGGTGAGACATGAGCTCATCAAAAATAAATGAGCGAGAGAAATATGTGAGACTGCCTCACATACAAAAATTATACGAGAGTTATTTTTGTAAGGTGTGGAACAAGTGTCCCACCAAAATATATTGTTGTACAATTTTTGATGTAATCAATACTTTGCAATTTATCAAATTGTAAAATTATATTTCCAGGTCCAAAAAAACAAAAAAAAAATTGGATAAAATAAATAAATATTTTTGGGCGAATGCTAGTGACACGTGCATTAGTAAGATAGTTGGTAACATGAGTACCAAGCGAAAGATCAGAAAAATTGAGAAGTCATATATATTGACAAGATGGAAGTTGGTAACACGAGTACCAACAATGGAACTCAAAAGTTCATGTCATGTGGTGGTTGGTGACAAGTGCATCAACAAAATTCAAGAATATTATGAGCAAGAAATCAAGAGTGCAAGATTTTTCAGATTAAGGGGGAGTGTTAAAATAAAAGTAATCCAGAAAAATCTTGATGTATAGAATGATGTAGAACAAATAATTCTTGAGAAGAAAGAAAGGAAAAAATGATAGTGCATGGAACTTGGAAGTATAGCCTAGGAGCTTCTAGAGAAATCAAAGAAAATATCATAACAATGGCGGTTGAGGTAAATCACCGACATTACCACTAGTATAAATATGGGCGATGTATACTTGTTGGAGAGGTAAGCAAAATCTTTACAAAGTAAAGTAAAAAAAAAAAAAAAAGAGGGCAAAGGTGAGACATGAGCTCACCAAAAATAAATGAGTGGGAGAAATATTTGAGACTGCCTCACATATTATACAAGAGTTATTTTTGTAAGGTGTGGAACAAGTGTCCCACCAAAATATATTGTTGTACAATTTTTGATGTAATCAATACTTTGCAATTTATCAAATTGTAAAATTATATTTCCGGGTCCATTACAATTCCGCGTGCACCCCCAAAATTTCTATCATGTATTTCATTAATATTTGCACATCATATCCCACCATGCATGCCATTGTCTGGGGTACATTTCAGTAATCTATAGTCTTTACATGTGATTGTTAAATGATCCTTGGAATTTCGAGAAAGGTGAGACATAATCCCATAAGTTGATGTTATATGCATCACGCTTTCATTTTTTTGAGAAGTATTTTGTAATGCTTCAGTTTTGTAGTGCATGTGAAAAATGAGTTTCTAAAACTCCTAATGATTCCATTGCCCATGTACCAAGTGCTACAATATATCGTAGTTGTGTGAAGGTTGAGATTTTACTCATAGATGGATTCACCGAAAATTATACTGAAGAGTTGAGTATTTTTCACGTTCTTAACAAGTGTTTAATCATTCGGGCTGCTACTAAGTAGCATTTGATAAATTCATGTGGCAGAAAGCATTATTAACCTGTTTTTTTGATATTGAGATTAACTCGTGGGATTCCAATTATAAATCACAAAGTGCAGGAATATATGAATGCATATAGCGGAATTTCAGGAAACAATTTCCTAACATCTATCATAGGATCGCAGACATAATCAAACATATGAATCATTCAATAGGGATTAAATATCAAACCTTTGTAGCGTGATTTCCCTGTTGTATGCAAGCTTTGATTATCCGAGAGCCCCAAGTGTTGCTCCTCTAATCAGTCCACGAGCACCAGTTGAACACCAACGTCTGCTAGAACGGAAGAGAAAAGATCCCTTGCTTTTGGTGGTATAGGCGCCGGTTAGAGGGAATAGATTTGGGTTTCAATTCTCTCTCTCTTGTGAAAAGAAACCGATTAATCAATTGATCACCTAAACTCTAATATTATATCCTATATATAATAGAAGAGTCATAGGTTAGTTAGGAGAACTAATTCTCCTCCTATTCCCCTTTAGACCGGCCCAACCTTAATCCTAAATGGATTTGGATTGTTTTGTCCAACTTGTGCTACAATGTGTGACCTCATAGGATTAATATATTTTAGTTATAGGCTCAATCAATATTGTCCTATTAATCATATTTATTCTCTAGCAAGAAAATAAGATTACTAAAATAATTAACTTTATTATCTTCATATTATTATTCCTATTTATATTTAGTAATTGCCGGGATGTCTAAGGACATATTCCATCAATCTCCCACTTGTCCGAAGACAAGAGCGCAATGTTAAATTCCTTAAGTCACTTAATGTCAAATTTGATAACACAATGTTATTCTCAAATTTATGTTCCTTGATTGCTGAGTTCGAACTGCTCAAATAAGGATTAACTCTTTAATCCTATTCCGCATGGCCATGCAATTTTCCAGTTCTCGCTCATCAAGAGGCCCAGACACCATTCCTATTAAATAGGAGGACTTATGCACTCTTGTATGACCATAACTCCCACTCAATTCTTAGCCCACCTGATCACTACCTTTATAACCTCCTTTTACGGCGCGGCGTTTAACAGTGTCAAAGTTAAACTAATTATGTTGTGGTTATTAAGACATACTCATGTCTAAGGAATCCACTAAATATAGTAGTTCGATTCTACTTTTAGAATCTAATTAGGTCAAGTCTCAATGTATCAACTATACATCCATATAATCAATTAGACATCTCTATGTCTCCATAGCCCATGGAACTGCGCTATCAATTAATTATATACTAGTCATTTAAATAAATCACTTATGTCCAATTTAGTGATTTAGACTAGGGAATTTAAATAAATTGTGATTTTCAGTTCACTTTATAGGGTTCCAATATCAAAATGTTTTCGATAATCCTATTTGAAAACACAAATTATTTGGACATTTTATTTAATACTAAACCAAACAATTAAATAAGAACGAAATTTTTATTGATAAACATTCCAAGCATAATAAATGTCTTTACAATTGTAAACATGAAGAAACAACCTAAAGCCATTCTCCCATATGCTTAAGCCCCATAGACCTAGTATGACACTCATGCTTAGGTTGAGCAAGCGGTTTAGTCAGAGGATCTGCTACGTTATCCTCAGTATGAACCTTGCTTACTTTCACATCCTCTCTACCAACGATTTCTCAAATGAGATGGAATTTCCTGAGCACATGTTTAGACCTTTGATGCGATCTGGGTTCCTTAGACTGAGCAATGGCACCATTATTGTCACAATACAACTCAATGCCATTCTCAATGCTAGGAACTACACCAAGCTCACCAATGAACTTTTTGATCCAAACAGCTTCCTTTCTTTGCATCGGCCCGCTGCAATATACTCAGCCTTTGTTGTAGAATTCGCGATGGTACTCTGCTTAGAGCTCTTCCAGCTCACAGCTCCTCCATTGAGACAAAATATGAAACCAGATTGCAATCGGAAATCATCTTTGTCACTCTGGAAGCTTGCATCGGTGTATCCAGTAACAATCAACTCATCATCTCCACCATAAACCAAAAAATTATCCTTAGTCCTTCGCAAGTACTTAAGGATGTTTTTCGCTGCAATCCAGTGCGCATCTCCTGGATTTGACTGGTATCTGCTGCATATACTCAAAGCATATGCAACATCCGGTCGAGTGCATATCATGGCATACATAATGGATCCTACAGCAGAAGCATAGGGAACATTACTCATACACTTGACCTCATCATGACTCGAAGGACACTGAATCTTGCCAAGTGCAATGCCATGTTGCATGGGAATGAAACCTCTTTTGGAGTTTTCCAGCTTGAACCTTGCAAGAACCTTATCTATATAAGTTTCCTGACTGAGCCCAATTTGCCTTTTCGATCTATCTCTATAGATCTTTATTCCCAATATGTACTCTGCCTCTCCTAGGTCTTTCATAGAGAAACAATTTTTAAGCCATTCCTTGACTGACTCAAGCATGGTCTTATCATTTCCTATGAGAAGTATGTCATCCACATATAAGACCAGAAAAGTAATACTACTCCCACTTAACTTCTTGTATACACAAGATTCCTCTTCATTTCTGAGAAAGCCAAATTTCTTGACTGCTTCATCAAATCTGAGGTTCCAACTCCTTGATGCTTGCTTTAGTCCATAAATGGACTTCTTAAGCTTGCATACCCTCCCTGGATTTTCTAGATCTTTAAAACCTTGAGGTTGTGTCATGTACACATCCTCTTTCAAGAACCCATTCAAGAAAGCGGGTTTGACATCCATCTGCCATATTTCATAGTCATGAAAGGAAGCAATCGCAAGGATTATCCTTGTGGACTTCAACATGGCTACTGGTGAGAAGGTTTCATCATAGTCAATACCATGAATTTGTTTGAAACCTTTTGCCACCAACCTAGCTTTGAAAACACTAATGCTCCCATCCTCGTCTGTTTTCAACTTGAAAATCCATTTGCATCCAATGGGTTTTACCCCATCAGGCAAATCAACCAAGTCCCATACTTGATTTTCAGACATGGAATCCATTTCAGATTTCATGGCCTCAAGCCATCTTTCGGAGTCTTGACTATCCAAAGCATCTTTGTAGCTAGTAGGCTCTTCTGATTCTAAAATCGTTATTTCAGAACTTTCAGTCAAAAGGAAATCAATATATCTCTTTGACAGAATGATGGTCCTACTAGACCTACGTTGGGGAACAACAGAAGAAGTTTCTACCTCACTAGGTTGAGTGACTTCGCATGGAGTATCTCCAAGTGGGACAGTAGGAGGGAATTGAATGCACCACCTCCTGAGCGTTTTCATGCCGGGCCGCCTCTGATGAGGTGTTAACCTCATCCATTTGTTGCTCATCTCGAACTTCTTCGAGATATACATTTCTCCCACTTGTTTTTCTGGAAATAAACTCCTTTTCCAGAAAGACACCATTACGAGCAACAAACACTTTGTTTTCGCTTTGGTTGTAGAAGTAGTATCCCTTAGTCTCTTTTGGGTAACCCACAAAAAGACATTTATCGGATTTGGGTGAAAGCTTATCAGAAAGTAAATGTTTTACATAAGCTTCACAACCCCATATCCTTAGAAAAGACAATTTTGGAACGTTTCCTGTCCACATTTCATATGGTGTCTTTTCCACTACTTTGGATGGTGCTCTGTTAAGTGTGAACACCGTTGTTTCAAGTGCAAATCCCTAGAATGAAATAGGAAGATCAGTAAGACTCATCATGGATCGAACCATATCAAGTAGAGTTCGATTCCTTCTTTCAGAAACGCTATTTAACTGTGGTGTTCCCGGTGGAGTCCATTGTGAAAGTATTCCACAATCCTTCGAATGATCACCAAATTCTTGAGATAAATATTCACCACCACGATCGGATCGTAATGCCTTAATTTTCTTCCCAAGTTGGTTTTGTACTTCATTCTGGAATTCCTTAAATTTTTCAAGGGATTCCGACTTATGCCGCATGAGGTAAACATATCCAATTCTGCTCACATCATCGGTAAAAGTAATGAAGTAACTGTACCCTCCCCTAGCCAACGTACTCATAGGTCCACACACATCCGTATGTATGAGGGCTAAAAGGTCATTGGCCCTTTCACTTGAACCTGTGAAAGGAGACTTTGTCATTTTCCCCATCAAGCAAAACTCACAAGTATCAAATGATTCGAAATCAAATGATTTGAGAATTCCATCTTTATGAAGTTTCTCAATGCACTTTGAGCTTATGTGGCCTAATCGACAATGCCATAGGTATGTAGGGTTTGAATCATTTGCTTTATGCTTCTTGCTGTCTATGTTATAGATGTGGGTTTCTAAGTCTAGCACATATAAACCATTTGATAACTTAGCGGAGACATAGAACATATCATTCAAATACGCAAAACAACAATTGTTCTTTATTGTAAATGAATAACCTTCGGAATCCAAAACAGGAATCGAAATAATGTTCTTTGTGATAGCGGGAACATAATAACAATTATTAAGTTCTAAAACTAATCCCCGAAGGTAAAAGTAGACTATATACTCCCACCGCCAATGTAGCAACTCGTGCTCCATTGCCAACGCGAAGATCTACTTCACCCTTTCCCAATGTTCTACTTCTTTTGAGGCCTTGCATATTACAAATAATGTGCGAACCACAAGCGGTATCAAATACCCAAGAAGCAGAAGTTGCTAAGTTAACTTCTATAACATACATATCTGAACTAGAAACTCCTTTCTTTTGATCCTTCAGATACTTGGGGCAACTACTTTTCCAATGACCAACCTTGTTACAGGTGTAACAATAGTGCTCATCAGCAACTTTTGGTTTTGGTGTAACGATTCCCATATCCCTTTCAATTGCAATGAAACGTTCAGCATTCAATTTGTCCTTCGAAAGGACAAAGCGCAAATTACAAGTAGAATTGTTGGTGTTGATATTGTTGTTACTAGACATAATTACTACAACAAATAATAAAGCAAGATTCAATCAATGTTTATCAAGAAAGCAATAATTAAACAAATTTTAATTACGACTACCCTTTATTCAAAATGAAAGTCCCCTATTGAATAAAGAAATAACCAAGATCCCCTACCACTACAATCAAACGGACTTTGGCCCTGCCTTCAATTTATAGTAGTTGAGGTAAGTAAACACTTTACTAATTATAACTAATTATAATTCTTGGTAGACAGGTTAACAACTCCTTGTTTACTCCTATCTCTTAGCTTCAAAACCCAAAACTTTATCTTTTGATGATTTTGTTGAGTTAAACCAAACATTGACATGTAAGTTTCAAAAACCTACCCTACTATCCCCGGAACTATGAGCAACACCCTGCTTTGGCAGAACCTATTACTCATGATCTAAGGCTTTATAGGTGTTGTTTGGAAAAGCAATTGAACTCAATATTACTTTTGAGGACCTAAGTTTACTAATATGGTCAATCAATAGTGAACACATGAATCAATTAACCACAAACAAACTTAGAAGCAAGCATTTAAACAAAATAAATGCAAGAACATTATAAAAGCAATAATTAAAATGATCTAGTATGGCCCCTATACTTAGGAAAAATAACTAATCTTCATGAATCCTCCCTTGAATCTCCATGGATCACCATCCTTGAAACTCCTTGGATCCTCATGCTTGATTACATAATTTGAATTAAATAAATAACGAAAATTTAAAGTTACAAAAATACAAACGATTCGCAGATCGTATTTAATTTACATTCAAATATAACGATTCGCAGATCGTATTTACTATCCTAATTTGGGCCATACTAGTCATAACATGCAAAATATAATATCATACATATTACATTAACCATTCACGCATTTATAATATCAACATAAAATAAATACAAACTATTTACTTATTAACAATTAATAAGCAAATACAACTTTCCATAATAATTATAAAACTTAACAAATTTAAGCTAGAAATTATTTAGGAAACTTTATTATTTTCATTCAATTACTTATCTAAATATGGCACTAATCTTTATTATTCACAAATTTGCAAAATAGGAAACTTTTGGATTTATGCTCAACTTTAGAAAATCAAATTTTCCTTAAAAACAATTTTTTTTTTTAATATGGTTGACCGTTGACCAGCAGCTCAAGGCTGCCAGTCAATAGCCAACCCAAAAAACCCACAAAACTCACGTTAATCGTGATAACCCGAACACCAGCGAGCAGCACAGCTAGAGGTGGCAAACGGGTCATACGGGTCGGGTACGGGTCGGGTCATTACGGGTCGGGTCATAATCGGGTTAACTTTGTCTACGGGTTCGGGTCGGGTCGAGCCGGGTCCATTCGGGTACGGGTCCATTCCGGGTCCATGAAAATTCGGGTTACATCGGGTCGGGTTACAACGGGTCGGATTAAATCGGGTCGGGTTACAACGGGTCGGGTTAAATCGGGTCGGGGTAGTTCGGGTCGACTTAGCGACCGCAAAAACTGGAATGAAGTCTACTGTCTACCTTTCCCTCTAAACTCTAATGTTTAAGTTTAGTATTATACTCGTGGTTAGTGCAGGGGGGTCGTTAGTGCAGGGTCGTTAGTGCAGAGGGGACTGTTAGTGCGTGGGGGCCGTTAGTGCAGGGGGCATTGGTGTGCGGGGCGCCGGGCAGGGACAGTGAGAAGTGCGAAGGGGGGTTGTGCGGGGCCACAGGGGGCGGCAGAGGGACAGTGAAGTGTGAAGGGGGGTTGTGCAGGGGGCTGTTATATTCAACTTTGCTAATATATTGTGACCTTTTTTTTATAGGAATATGAAGAGGAAGATGCTATCAATTCATTTGGAAAGAAGACACAATTGGACACTTACTTGGAAGATGAGAAATTGGATCGAAAAATGCAACTTGACATATTGAGTTTTTGGAAAGAAAATGAGCATCGGTATGGAAAGCTTTCACATTTAGCTAGGGATATTTTAACTGTGCCCCTTACAACCGTAGCTTCGGAATCAACTTTTAGTATAGGGGGGAGAGTTTTAAATAAATGGAGAAGCTCTTATCTTCCTGAAAACATAGAGGCCTTGATAACTAGTCGGAGTTGGTTGTACGGCTTCCAAGGTGATTAATTTTTTTCTTTTATTCATTTCTAGAATTTTAACTCCAAATATTCTCATTTTTACTGATTTTAATTGTGTTTTATATAGCTGATGAAGAATGTGAGTATGTTGATGTGATGTGGATTGGACTTCGACGAAATCAGTGGCTCGGTAATCCAGCTAGTTTTAGTGAAGACTCATGAATCATAATCAAGACTTGTTTTTACTTTTGTTTTCCGTTTATTAATTCAAGTGCTTGTATTAGTTACATTATCTTGGAGACATGTGTTCTTGTAGGTACCTTAATATTTTGGATTAATAATGTCATGTGATATTTAGACTTTGGTCTTAATTACAAGTTATTTGTGTTTTCTTTGGTTTAGTTATCTCACTTCAAATTTTGATGAACATTATTGTAGAGATGGTTATCTTACAAAAAATTGCATCTGACACTCTTGTTTATCTAGCTTCTACGAGTGTAAATTAGTCGCACTTTTAATACAAAAATGTCATGAAGCTTTTAATCACTGGTTCCATCTGATGCAGTGGGCTTCAATTTGATATTGTGATTTGCAAAGGCTTCTTCGAAGGGACTTGAATACTCGCTTCCTTTCACCCGCAACATATTTTCTACTTGAGAGAGTTATAAAATGACTAAATGAGATGGAACCTGATTCCAATGATTATATAACATAAAAAGAAGATGGAACCTGCACAAATAATAGGAGAAATCACCAAATATGATACAAAAGAGAGAATATAAAGTCAAGAAAGTATCAATAACAGTTTCATTTCAGAAAATTAAAGGGTCGGGTAATTTCGGGTCGGGTAGGTTCGGGTTCGGGTCATGTTCGGGTCTATCTACTTTCGGGTCGGGTTTGGGTCGGGTCGGATCGGGTTATTTCGGGTTCGGGTGTATTTCGGGTCATTACTTTTCGGGTGAAAACCGGTCTTGGTTCGGGTTCGGGTCGGGTTGTTTCGGGTCCATTTTGGGTCGTAACTTTCGGGTGGAAAGCGGGTCCGGGTCGGGTTTTTCGGATTGGGTCCACGGTGCACGGGATTATTTTGCTTCGCTCTAAGCATACCGCCACGCACACACTGCACGACTGCAGCGCCTGCCACCACGCAAGACGGGCCGCAAGCCACGTCGCCTCGCCCGCCGAAATCGTCGGTCAGTCTCCAGCCGCCAGCATACCACCGGCAGCGTGCGAGGAAAGCTGAGCTCCGCACGTCGAACGCGCGCCGCCCATCTCGCCCCACCAGCGCCGCCCCTTTCTGCCTCTTGTCCGGTTCCCCTTCCGCCAGCCACCGTGGCACCACCTTAACCGGTGGTCCACCTAGCCATGGTTGGCTTCCTCTTTAATTTTTGTAACAATTACATTTAAATTAAAGATATCTTTATTTAACAATTAATTAAAGATTTAGGAGATAATTAGGTTATATAATCCGAAAATTAGGGCATAAAATTTTGAATCAATCAACAAATCTTTAACAAATTTTTAGAATTGTTGAGATTAGATTTGAATGAATAATCTCCATTAAACATTAAATCTAACAAGAATTCAAAATTAGGGCAAAAACTCCAATTATATCCAAAAATTCAGAAATTTAACAATTAAATTCCAAAAAATTCGAAAATAACTCTTATGGTGATCTACTGAATTATCTTAACAAATAAATTCAAATATTTTAATTGTTATCCTTAAAATTTATGAATAATCAAATTAACCATAAAATTTAACCAAAATTCACTAATAATATAATAAAAATCCGAAAATTAGTGGGAAAAATAATTAAATTATTTTCAGCCATCATATTATTCAAGATCTATGTGGGTGATGAACATTAGATTTATTTAACAAGTAAAAAATCAAATCATTTAATTGTTAACAAATTATTTCAATGATTAATCAAATTAAATATTAAATAATTTTAAATCTAACAAATATACTTATAAAATTCCAAAAATTTTGGAGTGAATTAACCAATTTATTTCGTCCATAATATAAAAAAAAAGGGAACTTTATAAAATTATTTGAGCATAAATCACAAATAAAACAAATATTTACAATTTACAATCAATTAATATCAAATATCAATTATGCAAATTCAAGCCATAAATAAATCCTCCCTTAATTGAATAAAAATAATAACTTTACATACAATTATATGATCATATGAATATTATGAATTAGGCAAAACTGATACCACTGCAGGAATATATAGATGCATATAGCGGAATTTCAAGAAACAATTTCCTAACATCTATCATAGGATCGCAGACATAATCAAACATATGAATCATTCAATAGAGATTAAATATCAAACCTTTGTAGCGTGATTTTCCTGTTGTATGCAAGCTTTGAAGATCCGAGAGCCCCAAGTGTTGCTCCTCTAATCAGTCCACGAGCACCAGTTGAACGCCAACGTCTGCTAGAACGGAAGAGAAAAGATCCCTTGCTTTTGGTGGTATAGGCGCCGGTTTGAGGGAATAGATTTGGGTTTCAATTCTCTCTCTCTTGTAAAAAGAAACCGATTAATCAATTGATCACCTAAACTCTAATATTATATCCTATATATAATAGAATAGTCATAGGTTACTTAGGAGAACTAATTCTCCTCATATTCCCCTTTAGACCGGCCCAACCCTAATCCTAAATGGATTTGGATTGCTTTGTCCAACTTGTGCTACAATGTGTGACCTCATAGGATTAATATATTTTAGTTATAGGCTCAATCAATATTGTCCTATTAATCATATTTATTCTCTAGCAAGAAAATAAGATTATTAAAATAATTAACTTTATTATCTTCATAATATTATTCCTATTTATATTTAGTAATTTCCGGGATGTCTAAGGACATATTTCTTTACAAAGAACAAGGTCACAACTTTTTCCATACATCATATCATCAATTAAAATAGTAACTATATATATTTTAAATTGAGGAAGTATAAAAGGAAAAATGGAACATGCTTTCTAATTTATTATAATGACGAATTTGAAATAACCTTGAAAACATGTAAAACAAATATTTTGTGACAAACATCGAAAGATCACTCCATGGAAATTGGGAAATCCAAGATATTAACTCCAAATCATAACCAAAGAGCAAGAATACATTGATGATCAACGGATGTAGTGTTCCATGTATACAATCATTCACTTAATTACAAAATCAAAAAGCAGGAAATTCAATTTGAGAACCACATCTACCATGAGGAAAAACAGGACACTCAATAAGGTTAGAAGCAGATTTATCAACGCAAAGATAAATTTGGTAAAGTTGACTGTTGCTCGATGTATCAGTGTTGCACTCCACAAATGGTGTGTACCCAACACCTTGTTTGATGGCATCCTTTATGCTTTCTAAGGCATAAATTTGTCCATTTGGTCGAATTCCTACACCACCAAAGAAAGAAATGAATTAGCAAAATCAATTTCGATATAGTAAAAATCGGGTGAAGTGAACAGTTACGTATCAAGCAAAAGAAACAAATATCGTAATACAAATCTAGATAGTAGTGAATACCTGCACTAGTTAGTGCTTGGAGAAGATTAGCTTGATTTTTGAGGTCAAGGGAAATTTGGAAGTAGGAATGCTGATCAAGGGCAGAGCAAGTGCCATGTTTTTCCCATTCATGGGACCAGAAATTCAATCCGTCGTTACTTGGGCATGCCAATGTTGGCCATTCTGTTCGCATTCTCCTCAACAGACCCGATACCTGTATTCAATCCAAAATTGTAACTAATGTAATTCAGTTTTTTAGGATTTTTATTGATCTCTAATATGTCATTAGTAGTAGCGAATCTAGTGATCGTTGTATTGTGTTAACTGTCTATTGATACAAGTTAGAAAATCCATATACATAATACTATATGTCTATATTATCCCAAATGATTTGTTACTCTATAGGTACAGTTTTGCTACATTCATTTCAAAATAAAGATACTCTATCTACCCTTAAATAATCAATCATGTTTAGGTTGCCAAAAAATATTTCTTCAAAATGGGTAAACACTTGCCCAAAGTCCATAAATGAGAGTGTTTGAATATAGATGAATAATAGATCAAGTTTGATTTCAAATCAAACTTTGAAGGTTTGAGTTTTTAAAAAAAAGCAAATAACACAAACTATTATTTTCATGTTCCTAATTGGCCGGTTTTATTTTTAAAAGTTCATTTCCAAAAACCTTTTGGTTAAAGTTAAAGAGAGGGTTGCACCACTAATGCGCATATCATGTTTTACATAAAGGGGCACGATATGCATTATGCTATTGAAACCACGTATAGTTCAAAGTAATATGATATATAGTTAAAAAAAAAAAAAAGACATGATGGTACGGACCTGAGATTGGTCGAAGGGACTGTTAGGATCACAATTAGAAGGGTATGAACCATCATTATAATTGGGCCAAAGACCGTGAATACCAAAATCTGCATCTGGTTTCCCTGTCGTTGGGAAGCAGCAACTCTTCTTTGTATCACAGTATGATCCAGGCCACTACAAAACCATCATCATATTAATCATTATTAAAACACATTCCATGTAATTTTCTTAACGATAATCAAACAAAAAAAGTAACAGAATATATCTGATAATATAGTACTATACCTGCTGAACAAAGTAAAAGAAATCAAACTCTTGGGAAAATGCAGAGATTACACATAAAATTTGCGCTGCCAAAACATAATAAATGAATTTCATCTTTTTCTGTCTTCGATTTCGTTTACCCTTCTCAATATTTTTTTGAAATTTCCAAATTTTATTTTGGTTGTAGTTTAATTGTGTAGTATTGTAGTACGTTCTTAGCTTATATAGATGGAGTGAC
This sequence comes from Beta corolliflora, assembly GCA_947648045.1. Lineage (NCBI taxonomy): Eukaryota > Viridiplantae > Streptophyta > Magnoliopsida > Caryophyllales > Amaranthaceae > Beta > Beta corolliflora. The sequence continues at coordinate 401,143 of CANSZD010000633.1, forward strand.
TGATTATTATAGAAGGTCTTAATAAGGTAGAATATCCCTTGGTGAATATGCTGTTTATGCCAAATATTATGTTCATATTTATGGGTCAATATGTTCACATTATATAGTGTGGGGACCTAACTGTTATTGATGCAAAATTTGAGACTACATACATGTTGATAACCTAATCTGCTGCATTTTGTGTGTGTACACGTATGATATCGAAGCTCCAATGATTGTTACAACTTAACAATAATCTTTAAAATGTCGGCAATCATGCAAATTAAAATGGTCGTTTTCTTAAGGATTTTTTTGGTTAAAACTAGAGCTGGCAAAATATTACCCAACCCGCCAACCCGACACGAACCGAACCCATTAAATAATGGGTTGGGTTGAAATTTTCAACCCGTTTAATTAAATGGGTCGACCTGACCCAACCCGTTTAATTAAATGGGTTGGGTCAGGTTGAAAATCTCGACCTGATTTTAACCCATTTATGGAAACAACTTAAAAACCCTAGCTAATTTCAGCTAAAAAAAAATTGGGGTAGCCCATATAGAAAGGTAAAAAATAAAAAGTCTAACTCATTACAGTTAATGTTGAACAATTGGTTATGGAGTTGTAATGGTGTTGTTTTTTGAACAACAGTTGGGTTGATTTTGAACAATATCTAGCATATGGTTATGTAATGGCTTAATGCTAAGTTGCTGCCTACTGTTACTTTGTAACATACTCTTTGTTGTTTTATTTTTTTCTGGAAAGAACACGAAAAAAATTAAATGGGTCGACCTGAAGGTTGACCCGTTTATCATAAGGTTGGGTTGGGTTGTAATTCCCAACCCGTTTAAGTTAACAGGTCGGATTGGGTCAAGGAGTTCTCAACCCGTTAACCCGCCAACCCAACCTGATCTTGACCCAACCCGACCCATTGTCAGCCCTAGTTAAAACACCCTTACGTTTGCTGATTTTTAAAACAATCCCCCTTTTGTGTTTTTTTTTAAACTGAACCCCAAACGTTTTATAAAAATTTTGGTTGCACCCCCAAAACCTAACTTCCGTCTAATCCAAACGTTTGTGGGGCCCTTTTTTCCATTTTCCCTCCTAAATGTTGCGTGAAATGACATTTGTATCTTTGGGTAATTAAAACCCTTCAACAAACCTCTTCATCTCTCTCATTCAATTCCTTCGTTTCTGATTTCATCTCTCTCACTTGCTTTACTCAATAATTCATCCTCTCTCTCTTGTCATCATCTACACCTTTTCATCTTCTCTTTCAGTCTCTCTCATCCAGCTGGGGTTGTGAACCTCTTCTCCAACACCAGTTCATTAATGACCACCTTCTGCCACTCCTCCTGATTCTTGTCAACCCATCCAAAGAATCCACACCCTTCTCTTCCAGTATGAACATCTGAGAATTTGCAGGTATAGAAACTCCTCCCAGGATTGTCATGCGTCCATGACCTCAAAATCTTAGCAGGAATTCGACAATTGCATTTGGTTGCCATAACCCTAATTGAACAATTAACCCAAATTAAAATAAGCAAATAAACCCTAGAATTGCTAAATTGCCCAAAATTGAAATGCCTAGAAATGAATGTAACACTTACCTGATTTGAAGGATGTCAGGAATTGTCAATTGAGAGTGGAATTGCAATTTTTCGTTCGAAATTTTGGAGTAGCAGCTTCAATTTGGGGGTGTTGGAAAATGACCGTTGTGAGAGAGGGAAGATCCTGATTTGGGGATGAAGAGGTTGTTATATAATAGCATAGGTGGGCCCCACAAACGTCTGGATTTGACGGAAGTTAGGTTTTGGGGGTGCAACCAAAAAATTTATAAAACGTTTGGGGGTTCAGTTTAAAAAAACAAAAGGGGGATTGTTTTAAAAATCAGCAAATATAAGGGTGTTTTAACCAAAAAATTCTTTTCTTAATTCCCTTTTTGTTTTTCGTGACCATTTTATGTTCTTTTCTCTTATCGCTTCTCTTATATTGTTGCTTACGTAACATCTAGTTTTTTACGTCGTTTTTGGTATTATGGTACCATTGACTGTCTGGTTGATGACGTAAAGTGTTAAGAATTTGGATAAAAATTGATGTTGATATCAGTTAAAAGAGTATGCTTGTTCGTTGATCAGGAAGTAAAGTGGGAAAGAATCATCTCATGAAGAGAAGATTACGGATAGCAGCATAAAAGGAATTATATACACCATAAATACAAAGAGTACATTTCTTGAGATCTTCCTCTCTTTCAGCACCAAAAAAAATAATACAAAGAGTACAAAATATAGAAAGAAGTATATCTGCATGCAGAGGGAAGATTATCATCGTTAAAACTTTTATCATATCAACCAGTCTTCTGTGCTGCTGGGCGTACGATTAATAACTATGTAGCCGCGTGCGTGCTAGAAAAACTAACTATATTAAGGCATAGGTAACTTCTTCAATTTATATAAGTGACCCCTGATAATTGTAAGTAAATCAAAAAAATTATAAGTAACCCAACAATTATTTGAACCCGTACTATATTAATAAGTAATCCCAACAATTACAAGTAACCCCGCTATATTAATAAGTAACCCCAACAATTATTTGTAACCCTTAGTATATTAATTAATAACCTCTAAATACAATAATTAACCTTATATGTGATATGGCAGCACCGTTAACAGTGTGGCCGACCGCATATAGGACTAACCGTTATCATTTATGCACTAGTAGAGAAAACATGCATTATTTGTGTCGGTTCCGGAACCCTCATTTGTGTCGGTTCCGGGTTCGGCGTTACAGGTCTCGACGCAAATTTCTCATACATGATCTAGAGCATTTACAAGCACAGTTCTAGCTGCATAGGAAATATGTCTAGAGCTCCAACAAACAATCCTATTAAGAATTTTGTTTGAAATGTTTAAGCATGTCTTGACGGATGAGTATATTGATGCTCAAAGAGAAGGAGGGGCTAGTAATATATTTCATTATCTAGCTAACAAACTGCCCTAGAAACTTCAAACTTTCCAACAACTCCTTAATGAAATCCCAACTTAAGGAGTCATAAGCCTTCCTTAAGTCTACCTTCAATGTACTTCTAGGAGGTTGAGACTTCCTTTTTTTGTTTGAAGGGAAAAGCATAAAACATTCATTAATCAATAGACAGAGCGTCCATGAGTACATATGGAGAAACAATACTGGGACAATGATTAACCCAACATTGCTCATAACCAAACGGCACTACTTTCGCCAAATGGTGGGCAACAAAATTCCCGCCCCTTCTAACATGAGAAAAAGAAATAGAATGGAAACTAGAACACATAGAGATAATATCACCAAGGATGGCATCCAAGTCAGAGAAGAAGATTGTTGCTTGAGACAAACGGGAGATTAAGACTTGAGCGTCGGACTCGATGATTAAATCCTTGAACCCTTGTCTTTTCGCCCATCCTACAGCCATGTGGATGGCTTTGGCTTCCGCTACATCAGGTGGCCACCAGGCTCGGGTTCTCCTCACCACCGAGAAAAGGACTTTCCCCTCGCTATCTCTCGCTACAGCACTCAAGCCTGCCACGCCTTCCTCACTCAAAGATGCGTCGGTGTTTATTTTGATCAACCCCTCAGGAGGAGCACACCACTTGTTTGGGCTTGGAGAGGAGGTCTTTGTTGAACCTGCATAAATCCGCTTAGTATACACATTGTGGTCTTCACATTGGTGATAGACTCGTTGGGCAAGAACTTCAAGCGGAACACTTTTGTTTTCAAAAACAAACTTGTTTCGCTCGAACCATATATTCCAAGCAAGAAAGCACCCTCGCTGAACCATCTTTGCATCCATCTTACACCATTTCGCCACTAGCTCAAGAGAACCTAGCTCATCACTATCCTTCACCATCTCCTCGCAACCGCACTATTTCCATAACGATCGAATTCTCTCACATCCCATTAGAGCATGGAACATGGTCTCGTCTTTATCTGGGCACCACGGACATGGGGCAGCGTCTAGGAGATGACGAGCTTTAAGTGCTGCACGAACAGGTAGGGATTTAGTACAAATTCTCCACATAAAATGGCGGGCCTTAGGTGATATTTCCAGCTTCCAAAGATCCACCCAAGCACCATGAAAATCATTAAGGTTACCCCCTTTCCCTAACATATATGATGTTTTCATAGTATAGCAACCATCCCGAGAATAAGCCCACATAAAATCATCTGCACCTCCACGAGCACTTAGAGGAATAGCAAGGATATATACATCTTACATCTCTTTCAGAGAAATGTTGTTTAAGTAAATCTATTCTCCACTCCATGGTTTCGTAATTTATCAAATCCCCCACAACACTAAGACTTTCAACTTTTTCACTCTCAATAAATCTCCCCCTGTCATCTCCTACCCAAGGGTCTCTCCAAATATCAATATTCTTCCCATTGCCAACTCTACACATAATTCCTTCCTTTACCAAGCTTTTGGCACTCCAAATACTCCGCCAGGAGTAGCTGTTGGAGTACCCTAAGCGAGCATTAAGCACATCATTCTTCGGGTAATATTTTGCTTGCATTACACGGCTAAGGAGAGAATTCTTAAAGTGAAGGAGACGTCATACCTGTCGTCCAAGCAAAGCATCATTAAAGACAGAAATGTCTTTGAAACCCATGCCACCCATACACTTCGGCTTACACAATTTTTCCCAGCTTAACCAGTGCATCTTCCGAGCTTCGCCCTTATTACCCCACCAGAATCGAGCCATGCAGAACTAATCTCATGAATGATAGCAACAGGAAATTTGTATACCCCCATGAGATAGGTAGGAATAGCCTGGATGACAGCTTTGATGAGAACTTCCTTCCCTGCTCTAGATAACAACTTCTTTTTCCAGCCTCGCAACTTTTTCCACAATCGATCCTGGATACTGCGAAACATCACCTTCTTCGAATTACCGCAGGCTGTAGGGATACCCAAGTACTTTTGATGCTTTTCCACTTGCTTCATTTGGAGTAGATTTATCAACTCTTCTTTTTGTTCTCTGCTAACACCTCTACTAAAAGACACCTCCGACTTTTCATAATTGATTTTCTGCCCGGATACTTTTTCATACTGGTTGAGAATATCAACTATTGTTAAGCATTCCTGTTAGGTGGCTCTAGTAAAAAGTAAGCTATCATCTGCAAAAAGAAGGTGAGAAACAACGGGGCCATTTCTGCTAGCTTTTGCACCATGAAGCATTCTGGTATCAATCTTCTGCTGGATCATCCGTGAGAAGGCATCCGCTACTAGAATAAATAAGAAAGGAGAAAGAGGATCCCCCTGTCTCAAACCTCTAGTAGGAGCTACAGAACCACAAACTTTGCCATTAATAATGAAGGCATATGATACAGTGGTAACACATTTCATCACCAAGTTCACCCATCTGCCATCAAAGCCCATAGTGAGAAGTACTTTTCTCATAAATCCCCACTCAACACGATCATAGGCCTTGCTCATGTCTAGTTTCATAGCCATAATGCATGTCCTGCTATTATTATGTTGCTTCATAGTATGGAACATTTCCAGGGCAATCAGAGAGTTATCAGTAATCATACGATCAGGGACAAATGCATTCTGATTCTCCGATACAATAGTAGGCAAAATATTTTTAAGTCTAAAAACAAGAGTTTTCAAAGCAATCTTATACAAAACATTACATAGACTTATGGGCCTGAACTCAGAAACAATAGTAGGGGATTTGACCTTAGGAACAAGAGCAATATTAGTGAAGTTAACATCATCAGGGAAAAAGGTGCCATGTAAGATATTGCTCACAAAATCAAATACCTCATCACCAATAATATGCCAAACACGCTGGTAGAAAACAGCGTGCATACCATCTGGTCCAGGGGCCTTACAAGGATGCATTTGGCAGAGGGCCGTATAAATTTCATCCTTAGTATAGGGTCGAAGCAGATCTTCATTGAATTGGGCTGTGACACAATGACGAACGTTTTACAGCACATCATCAACGTGAGTCGTAGATGGGTTGTCGGAAGAGAAAATATTGTGAAAATATTTTTCAACCTCCGTTTCAATTATTTCTTCATCCGATTGCCAGACACCAGTACTGTCATATATACCTTTGATGGAGTTACGTTGTTTGCGTTGTGAAGCTTTGTGATGGAAATATTTTGTATTCCGATTTCCATCCTTAATGTTCGCAACTCTCGATCTAAGGTACCAATAAGCTTCCTGTTTAGCATGAAGATCATATAATTTATGCTCTAACTCAGCACACAAATCACAACTTGCCGAAGACGAGGGGGCCTTTTGAGCCTCATGAAGAGCTCGTTCAGTTTTTTCAATCTTCTTTGGAAGATTGCCATAACCTTCCTTACTCCATGTCACCAGGTCACGAGCAACCGCAGTCAGCCGCAAAAGAATAGACTCCCCCGGAGCGTCCTCCCAAGCCCTTTTCACAACTCCTTCACATCCCTCGTCCAGCAGCCACGAGGTTTCAAACTTAAAATTTCTTCCTCCACGCATTTGCCTAGTTCGAGGCAACTCTTCTCCACGAAGTAATTAAGATGGCTGCGTGGTCAGACTTGTATCGAACAAGGTGTTCAATATAAGCTCCCTGGAACATTTGCAACCAATCCCTAGTAACCAAGAAGCGATCAAGACGCTCCCTCACTCTAGTTTCAGGATTGTTCCCTCTCTCCCAAGTATACCATTGCCCTACAACACGCAAATCACCAAGCCGACAATCCTCCATAAACTCACGAAATCCAGCCATTTCCCTTCTCTCTCTATTTGCCCCTCCTTATTTTTCACCATAATCAAGGATTTCATTGAAATCCCCTCCAATGACAATCGGAAGCTCGGTATTTGTGCAAAGAGAATGAAGAAGAGACCAAGTTTTGTGTTTGTTAGCCTCCTCTGGCCACCCGTAAATGCCTATAAACGGCCATCTCGTATCTCCTTTGCTGACAACGTCACCACAAATATGATTTTGGGAGTAAGAAACCAAATCGAAAGAAATGGAGGCATTATTCCACATTAAGCAAAGACCACCTGCAAGACCAACACTAGAGACCCCAATAGCATTTGAGAAACCAACTCTCTCCTTCATCTGTTCAGCAACTTCTTTTTTGATTTTTGTTTCCGACAAAAACAGCTTGTCGGGGGCTAGAGATATGAACCATCTCTTTATTTGACGAACTGTCCAAGGGTTGCCCAAACCCCTGCAGTTCCAACACATTATATTCTTAATGCCGGACGGGGTTGGATCTCGCCAACCTCCGCCTCGACAGATTTTTCAGCACTGCCATCATTAAGTTCAGTAACAATCTTATACTTTTTCAAACCCGCATTCTCATCCACCAAGTCATCAATGAGCATATCATCAGCATGTTTTCTTTTCAAGCCAGAATTATTAATTAAATCACTATTCAAACAACAATCCTCAACTTGAGCAGGCAATTTAACAATAAGAGATTTCTTACGTGGAACAGTTTTCATCTGACGAGGCTTTTTAGGAGATACATTACCAGCATTAAATGTAACAAGGGGTGTTATACTTACTTCAGGTGCCTTCAAGAGTTCAATAACTTCCACCCTCTCTATAACACCCCGTATTTTTATACCTGTTTAGTTATTATTTATATTATTTTAGTTTATAAAAATAATTTAAAATAATCTTTTATTAAATATATATATATATTTATTTTTCATTTGACTTTACCTAAGAAGTAGTTAAAACCTATTCTTAGTTTGACTACATTAAGTACCATTAGGTTTAGTTAAACCAAGTTATAAAAGAAAAGAGAAGAAAAGAAAAAAAAACAACAAAAAGAAGGCAAAGCAAAAGAAAAGAAAAGAAAAGGGAGTGTTGTACTGCACACTCCAAACCCACGAACCACCTTCTTCACTTCAAAAAAAAAAAAAAAAGAAAACTTTCTTCAACCTTCAACACACCATTAAAGCTACTATAATTTGCCATCAACCATCATCATACACCAACCGTGATTCATCCATCTTCAATAGTTCTCAGTTTTTCTGGATTTTTCAAAGAGTACAAATTGTTCTTGGACTTGCGGTTTTCGGGTCATAAATCGGATCAAAGTGGAGATTTTCGGGTTCTCTTATAGTGTAATTTCGCTCTCATTACTTCCCCTAATCAAGTAAGATTCCTTGTCATGTTTTAATTTCAGTTTTGGCTTAATTTCGAATTGGGGTTTTGTTAGTTTGGGGTTCTTGAGTTAAATTGAATTGGGGTTTTTGATTATGAGTATTGGGTGTGTAGCTTGATTGAAAGGAATTTTGCTTATTAATAATAAGTTTATCAACAAGAACTGTAACTCGTAGGAATTACATGTCAGATTCATAATTTGTGTTTTTTGTCAGTTTGTGGGCGTTTTTAGCCAAATTACTATTTCACAAAAGTTGTTCGTATTGAAATTTCACCCAAGATAGGCTCAAGAAACGTTTCATTTGGACTTTATAGGCGAAAGTTATCCCAATTTTAAGTTTCTACTGAAATTAAAATATAATACATATGTTATTTTCATGTAGTTAGTAGTATTTACAGTTTGACTTTTGTTGACCAGTTTGACTTTTGTTGACTTTGTTGTATTCTTTTTGGATTAAATTTAAAGTTAGTTGTTTGTAAAGGTAGTCAAGGCTCATTAACTAGGTTATGCCGTTTATGTGTAAATTATGTGAAGTATAGTCAAGTGATTTATACTATATTATATTATATTGTAGATTGCGGGTTCGTAGAATGACCTTTTTGACTTGTAATTGAGATGGGTTGACTGTGGTTTGCTAATAAGGTAAGATTTCATACTAAGCTTGTACAGATTATTTCAGAAAGTATTTCATATTGATTTGTGATTTATATTGAGTTTGGAATCGTTTTTACGATGCTATTATGGAGCTTTTAATTGTTTTGACAATATTTATATCAAAATAATTTATGAGATTATTAAAAGGAGGAAGTTCCTCGTGAGACAAGTTTGAGATTATTAAAAGGATGAAGTTCCTCGTGAGACAAGTTGAGATTATGAAAAGGAGGAAGTTCCTCATTGTTACCAAGTTTTAATTAAATTGTGGGGTTGCCGGTAAGCGGTATTCCTCGAGTATGGAAGTATGTTGAGTTAACAGTGTCTCAACAATTTATTTTAGTAGTTGGGAGTATATTGATCAATACTCTTGCCATTCGTCTTCCTTCTTGGTACGTTATCAAGTTAGGGGTATGCATAATAGGGACTTTGGTGTTTACCTTATCTAGTGAGCCTAGCTAGCTCATTGGATTTTTATTACTTCCTACTCACATATTTCAAAGGAGTTATATTTGGAAGTTTTACAGAATGGTTTAGAAAGAAAGTAAAGTGGATTTGAATTATTGAAGGTTGTCTATTATATTCAAGTTGAATGTTGTACAGGTGAAATGAATTTGTGGAATACTATGATATTACATGTCTTCAATGTGCTGGGCTTGGTGGTGACTAGTTTATATTGGGTGAGAGCGTTGACTTCACCTAGATGTAGATTTATTAAAGTTAAGACTTCCGCTGAAATAGTTTAGAATTATGGTTTGTTATAGGAGTGTATTAATTAATTACATTTTCTTTTAGTTGTAATAGTTAATAATTAATTTATGTATTAGTAGTAGTACCTTTCGCCTTGCTGTTATTAAATGTTTAATAACTGCGGCATAACAGCTCTTGAATTGTCCATGCTTTGTACTCTGATATGTTTTCTAAAGAAAGTGGAAATTCAGGGTTGTTACAGTTGGTATCAGAGCTTAGGGCTCGAGTTTATGGCTAGAGCCTAGAGTTGAGCTTAAAGTGGTCTAGAGGATTAGCCATCAGTTTAGTGCCAAAGTGTAGGGCCTTAGGTTAGCCCTAGAGGTTGTCCTTGAGTTGTGGTCTAGGATTGAGACCTAGAGTTGTGACCATCGATTTAGTACCTATCGGGATCTCCAAATTCCTTTGTTTATTTTGAAACTATGTTTTTAGGGATAGTATCTCTCCCTACGTGGATTGTTCATCACCATTAAGACCACCAGCGGCCGGGGTGCGTGTTAATGATGAAGAATAATGTACGAAAGTTTTAATTATTATTTTGATTGGAAGTTGGATCCATTTTTACCTTGAGGTAGATTTTTGTGACATAGTAGGTTGTGCCTAGAGTTGTAACCTTGAGGTTGTGACCTTAAGTAAGACTAAATAAATGAAAGTATTAAAATTTGAAAAGCCGATGTAAGATTGAGATATGGGAAGTAAGTGATTACATGTGATTGTTGTGTATGGTAGTTGTTGTGGATTCCTTTTATGTGGATGTCTGACTTGATAAAGTCAATGAGTTTGGTAAGTGTGGAACTAGTTGAGTTCCATGTTTGACTCAAGTTAAGTTGTGCTTACTTCCATGTTTGGAATGATTGGCTAGTAAAGGTAAACCATTTCGAGTATATCCGTGTTGGGTTGTGATTTTAAGTTGGTGCATAGCCAAGAGTGTGCTATAAGTTCAAGTTTGAGTCGAATAATGCAAAATTTAGTTCCATTTGTTTACGTGAACTTTGGGGTGACATTCCGTCTTGATGTTAATTTCTATCGTCACCTATTTCATTAAAGTATCTAGCTCGTCGGTTTTTATGTTCGCATTAGGACGAACTATTATTGTGGATAACGGTGAGCCTTATTCCATTCAAAGTGGCACTCCCTTTTATTTTTCTGCTCTTGTGTGTATTGTGGTGTTAGACCCACCCATCTCCCGTACCTTGTCCATCTTTTGGCCTTGAGAATGTTTAGTGATTAACTACTTGATTCTTGAATTGCAAACTGATTGAGTTGCGTGATGGCATGCACAAATTGTAGTTGGTATGAATTAATTGAAAACCTTATAGGGAATGGGTTCGTTATGTCTTGGATATGCTAATCTTGTTGACTAAGTGCTATGAATTGACTTGTTACTGTATGATTGTGTGTTGAGCCTATAACAAGAGTGGAACTCGAGTTATTAGCTCTCTTGGTCATGCCTATAGACCTTGTTTACGTGAGTTTAAAGTAGTCTAGCGAGTCATGAGATGACTATCTACTATAAGTTGTCGTGTTCTGTTGACTTTCATGGAGTATTCGTGGTGAAGTGCATAGCAAAAGGGAAAAGGAATTAGTCCAAGTGGGTAGGTTTCTCGTAGTATACTCGTGACTAGTCAAAGTCAGCTCATATCATGTTAAGGGTCAACCATTTGACCCTGGTAAAGTATTATTATTTATTTGTTGGCGTCAAGGAGTCGGTTTGAGCCCATTATAAAACAACTAGTAACTGTCATGTATCTAGTAAGGCTATGGAGTGGTGACATATGCAAGGCATAATGTCAAATCGAGTTATGTCGATCGTGGGACGCGTAGTTCCCCGTTGTGTGATTTATTATTAGTGATTAAGGACTAATAACACTAAAATGGTTAGCGAGTCTAATGTAGACTGGTTTAACGAAGAGAGTCTCTTCTCATTGAGTTTAATGTTAGGAGTATAAGTTGAAGTAATCTAAGTCTTTGGTTTAAAGTCATTGCAAAGTTTTTGATTGGTAATCACTAACCTTAAATGACAAGCTACAAGCTCCACAGTTTCTTGCACTTGTCTAATGAAATGACTGTAGTTGTGGAGTTATAGTTGTACCATGTTAATTGGTTAAGAACCTCAAGATAGCTTGGTTATAACTTATAACAAGTTCTCATTTGTGTCGCCCTGGGGCGTTAGACGCCCACTTAAAGTTGAATAAATCGTCGTTAATGACCTAGAGGCCATTAGGAATGGTTTAATGTGCGCAAACTCAATTTACTTAAGTCTTGTCCGAAGAATGAGACTAAGTTATTATAATGGTCAAAGTATGTAATTGATTAATTTGATTAAGTTTTAAGTGAATAAGGGTTAAGTGTATCATGTCGCAAGTCTATGACTAGTTGTTTGAGTCGAAACTAATGAATTTAATAGAAACTAAGGAAGTATAGTGGACCATATCTATTTCATGAACCTTGAGAAGTGAGTTTAGGTTAACACTTGATTGCTATGTTTGGAGTGTTGAGTATCGGTAGGCAAGGGTAATACCACCATTATTGTTGATGGAGTCGTTAGTTTATGTGATTCACGCATCCATGCACTACTTGAAATTTTATTTCGTGAAATTATAGTGTGTGAACAGTTTATGATGTATTATGAATGTGTGTTAGTTTTGGGACATGGTTCTAAAAAGGATTTCGGTATAAAGTAAGCTTTAGTTTCATGTAAATAGAGCATATCATTTTCTGTAGTACCTTAGTAGCTCGATTTGGCCCTGTTTGGTCAACGAGTAAGTTACCCTACAAAAGGCTATGTGAGAGTGTTCAATTTGTTTGTGTAGTGTGTGAAAGTGATTTAAACACGTTTCAATTAAGGTTGTGGATTCGTTCTCGAATCGATCTAAGAATGGTTTTCTACAACGATTTGAGTGGATTTTGGAAAAGTTAAGAACACATTTTTGAAAAAGTTTTGAAAGGGGGCAAGTCTCCCACAGATTGTGAGCCTTGAAGGTCTTTCAATGAAGCTTTCTACCGCTCTTTAATGTGTTTTGAGTGTTACCAAGTAATAGGAGACTTGGTGTTTAGTAAAGAATATTTGAAATCGTGTTATGTGCTTTAAACTTGTCTGAGTTTCGACCCAAGTAAAGTGGATAGTTAGATGGTCGGCCCCATGGTGGAGGTTTCAAGCCTCCACGCCCCCACTGTCATGACTATGAGTCAAACCAATGCCGGAGATTTTAAACTCCACCTTTGTTGTCAGGATTATGTTCAACCCCATTGTCAGAGGTTCCAAGCCTCAATACCTTAGTATTGGAAATATATGCCTTATTATTTGGATTGATTGGATTCCGTCAAGAAATTGCTTTAAAGCGATATAGCTTAGCATGTTGTTATTTCGTGTCTAGAAGACTGTTGTCACAGTAAGAAAGATTGAGCAAAGTTTTTGCAAAACAAGAATTCTATAAAAGGGTCATTTATTATTGGATTTCTAATAAAGAATCGTTTTGAAAGAAAAAAAATTGGTTGTGCCCATATTCACGCGTAAGGTTATTTAAGTACTCTTTGGATGTAAATGCTTAGTGTGCTTTGATGTGATTTTCGTGGTGTCATTGATTACGTGATAGTCATAAACTCCAAACACATGATATGAATGTTTATGGGTTAAGACTCTGCCCAATGTTGATGCGACCATCAAAGTATTTTGTTTTGCCATTTGTGGTATGCCTTGGTGATTGTGAGTGTTATAATAACTTCAAGTTGAAGTTCTAGTTGTCGACTTGTGAATTGTTTTATGTTTTTTTTAGGCGAGTACGCCCAACCATGTAATGGTGAGTTCATATTGTATGAGTCTTTACTTATATTATTTTTAGAAGAGAAATAGTACTCTTGATTCGGATTATTTGTTGCTCCGCGAAAGCGTTGAGTATTGGATTTGGAAATACTTTTATGTATTGTGATTGTAACAGATTTAGAACATTTTTTCTCATTTCGAGTTGTCCATTTTACAAAGGAAACTCTGCCGGATTTTCGAGAAAATCCTATGTTATTATTTAAAGCGCTTGTGCACCATAGTGTAGTTATGAATTGAATTCCACAGTCTACGACATAGTCCAACGAGTGTGACAGTAGTGGTTCGGTGTAGCTCGACTTAGATTCTTTCCCGTCGTGTCTAAGCCTTAGTAAGGGAGTTGATTCCCAAGTTTATCGGTCCATATGTGATCCTTGAAAGGATAATTGATTGTATTTGTAATGTATTCCATGTTTTTTAGTTACGACATCGTATTAGTAACTCTTCACATGCTGATAGTTGGAGTTCTAGTTGAGACTCTAGACCAATGGATCCGTAAGACCCGTAGCATTGGCAAATTGATAGTAAAGGTTTTGTGGTCAAACCATAACACCGAGGAACTACTCATAAGACTGAGGCTGTCATGTGTTTTATGTGTCCCCATCTCTTATTCATGTTATTGTTAGTTACGATGGCGTAACTTCCTTTTTAGGGGGGTAGATTTCGTGCCAATTGTGTGTTTGGTGCTAAAAGTTGTTATGATTTCATATATGATGTATACCTTAATGTCTAAAGCATACATAATTCGTGTATGATTAGAAGTTTTATGATAAAGTTTTATGATAAAGTTTTATGGTAAACCTTGTAATATGTTGCATGTTTTACTTCTTATAGTATGAACATTTTAGTTGAAATGGTTGTATGTCTATAAGGGTGATCAAATGAATTGATCTATGAGGTGCTAGTTCTACTTGTTATGGTATGAATATATTAGTTGGAATGATTGTTTGGTTATAAAGGTGATCAATTGAATTGATCTATGAGAAAGTGAAATAATTGCCGAAGATGTTCTCCGAAATGATTTTGTTGTTGGAGATGTTATCCAGAGTGATAGTAGTTGGTTAACCTATAGAGTTACAGAGCTGTTTTTAGAAACAAGAGTATAAGTTTGATCATTTGAGTAATAGTTTAAGTTTCGGGACGAAACTTCTTTTAAGGGGGGTAGATTGTAACACCCCGTATTTTTATGCCTGTTTAGTTATTATTTATATTATTTTAGTTTATAAAAATAATTTAAAATAATTTTTTATTAAATATATATATATTTTTCTTTTGACTTTACCTAAGAAGTAGTTAAAACCTATTCTTAGTTTGACTACATTAAGTACCATTAGGTTTAGTTAAACCAAGTTATAAAAGAAAAGAGAAGAAAAGAAAAAAATTACAACAAAAAGAAGGCAAAGCAAAAGAAAAGAAAAGAAAAGGGAGTGTTGTACCGCACACTCCAAACCCACGAACCACCTTCTTCACTTCAAACAAAAAAAAAAAGAAAACTTTCTTCAACCTTCAACACACCATTAAAGCTACTATAATTTGCCATCAACCATCATCATACACCAACCGTGATTCATCCATCTTCAATAGTTCTTAGTTTTTCTGGATTTTTCAAAGAGTACAAATTGTTCTTGGACTTGCGGTTTTCGGGTCATAAATCGGATCGAAGTGGAGATTTTCGGGTTCTCTTATAGTGTAATTTCGCTCTCATTACTTCCCCTAATCAAATAAGATTCCTTGTCATGTTTTAATTTCAGTTTTGGCTTAATTTCGAATTGGGGTTTTGTTAGTTTAGGGTTCTTGAGTTAAATTGAATTGGGGGTTTTGATTATGAGTGTTGGGTGTGTAGCTTTATTGTAAGGAATTTTGCTTATTAATAATAAGTTTATCAACAAGAACTGTAACTCGTAGGAATTACAAGTCAGATTCGTAATTTGTGTTTTTTGTCAGTTTGTGGGCGTTTTTAGCCAAATTACTATTTCACAAAAGTTGTTCGTATCGAAATTTCACCCAAGATAGGCTCAAGAAACGTTTCATTTGGACTTCATAGGATAAAGTTATCCCTATTTTAAGTTTCTGCTGAAATTAAAATATAATACATATGTTATTTTCATGTAGTTAGTAGTATTCACAGTTTGACTTTTGTTGACCAGTTTGACTTTTGTTGACTTTGTTGTATTCTTTTTGGATTAAATTTAAAGTTAGTTGTTTGTCAAGGTAGTCAAGGCTCATTAACTAGGTTATGCCGTTTATGTGTAAATTATGTGAAGTATAGTCAAGTGATTTATACTATATTATATTATATTGTAGATTGCGGGTTCGTAGAATGACCTTTTTGACTTGTAATTGAGATGGGTTGACTGTGGTTTGCTAATAAGGTAAGATTTCATACTAAGCTTGTACATATTATTTCAGAAAGTATTTCATATTGATTTGTGATTTATATTGAGTTTGGAATCGTTTTTACGATACTATTATGGAGCTTTTAATTGTTTTGACAATATTTATATCAAAATAATTTATGAGATTATTAAAAGGAGGAAGTTCCTCGTGAGACAAGTTTGAGATTATTAAAAGGAGGAAGTTCCTCGTGAGACAAGTTGAGATTATGAAAAGGAGGAAGTTCCTCATTGTTACCAAGTTTTAATTAAATTGTGGGGTTGCCGGTAAGCGGTATTCCTCGAGTATGGAAGTATGTTGAGTTAACAGTGTCTCAACAATTTATTTTAGTAGTTGGGAGTATATTGATCAATACTCTTGCCATTCGTCTTCCTTCTTGGTACGTTATCAAGTTAGGGGTATGCATAATAGGGACTTTGGTGTTTACCTTATCTAGTGAGCCTAGCTAGCTCATTTGATTTTTATTACTTCCTACTCACATATTTCAATGGAGTTATATTTGAAAGTTTTACAGAATGGTTTAGAAAGAAAGTAAAGTGGATTTGAATTATTGAAGGTTGTCTATTATATTCAAGTTGAATGTTGTACAGGTGAAATGAATTTGTGGAATACTATGTATGTATTTCACCTGCACATTGGATAGTTCAAAGTCGTTATTAGTATGAAATCTTACTCAGCCTTTTGGCTGATATGACATGTCTTCAATGTGCAGGGCTTGGTGGTGACTAGCTTATATTGGGTGAGAGCGTTGACTTCACCTAGATGTAGATTTATTAAAGTTAAGACTTCCGCTGTAATAGTTTAGAATTATGGTTTGTTATAGGAGTGTATTAATTAATTATATTTTCTTTTAGTTGTAATAGTTAATAATTAATTTATGTATTAGTAGTAGTACCTTTCGCCTTGCTGTTATTAAATGTTTAATAATTGCGGCATAACAGCTCTTGAATTGTCCATGCTTTGTACTCTGATATGTTTTCTAAAGAAAGTGGAAATTCAGGGTTGTTACACTCTCTCCTTGTGAAGCGACTGTTTCAGTGGGCTCATCCACAATAGGAATAGGTTCTTCGTCGACCAATGTGACTTGCGGCATAGTAGTGGACGAGTCCTTCACCCTCACTTCCTTCGGAACAGATGTGGGTGGTGAGAACTGTAAGTTTCTTGCACAACTCCGAAAAAATTTCACCTCTTCCTCCATCTTAATGCGGCCTCGACGGGGAGAAGCGCGGAGCCACGAGCCCCATTGCTTCTCTTCGTCTCTCTCCTCCTCTGTAATATTCATGCAATCACGTTCTATGTGGCCCAAAATCCCGCAAGCGTAGCAGAAATTTGGGAGTCGTTCGTACTTCACATCAATCATCACCACGTTTCCTTCCTTGCTTCGCACCTTTTGTATGCGACGTAATGGTTTCGTCACGTCCGGTATGATCTTGAGACGAGCAGATTTGTCCCAGGATATGCCGTCGAAATCCACCTCCATAACAGTACCTAGGCCTCCTCCGATCAGTCTTATGCGGCGCTCAGTCTTGCTATCCATAGGTAAGTTGTAAAGCCTCACCCAAAAGGGGCAATAGTTGAGTAGGATGTTCGATGGTTGAGCGCTTCCCTCGATCTCACTCAATAACACCAAGCTTTGGTCGAAGGTCCATGGCCTTCCAGCCAAAACTTTATTTTTGTCTCGAACGTTTGCGAATTGTACTACAAAAAGG
This sequence comes from Beta corolliflora, assembly GCA_947648045.1. NCBI lineage: Eukaryota > Viridiplantae > Streptophyta > Magnoliopsida > Caryophyllales > Amaranthaceae > Beta > Beta corolliflora. The sequence goes on from CANSZD010000633.1 coordinate 418,588, forward strand.
TCATTCTCAATTGGCCTTAATAGTGCGCTTTTCGAGATTTACCATATTTGATTTAGGGTTTTCTTCATGGCCTCGAAGTTGTATGAACGAACGTTCAAAACCCGGCCTATAAGAGATAGCTTTAGGTTCGATTCGTCTTTTTCCTCCTGTTCATCATCGAAGGACACAACTCCACTTTCATCATCTGTGATCTTTAATCTTGCACAATGGTTCGTAATTTCATCAGCCATTAAACTGACAAAGATCCCAAGAGGGATTAAAGACTCAAAATTGAAACTGTTTGTCGGAGCCCCCACACTATTTCTCAAACCCTAAACGCTCGAGGGAGGAGACTAGGCAGCCCAACCGTAATTTAATTGTAGAAAGTAGTTGATGGTTGAGACTTCCTTTTGTAATGTTTAAGCATGTCTTGACAGATGAGTATATTGTGCATATTCACCCTATTCTCCACAAATGCACTTTGCACTTCATCAATTAAACTAGGCAAGACTAGTTTCAATCTATTACACATCATCTTAGAAATTATCTTGTATAAAACATTACAACAAGCTATAGGGAAAAATTGTGTCACATCACTAGGTTGATTAACTTTAGGAATAAGACACAAATTTGTAGTATTTATTTTTTTTAAAAGTTTACCTAACTGGAAGAAGTTGAGTACTGCATTGCAAACATCATTTCCAATACAAGGCCATGCTTGTTTGAAAAAATGGTTGTTGTACCCATCTAGACCTGGGGCCTTATTATCCTCAACGTCCCAAAGAGCACTTTTAAAATCCTCCCTAATGAAAGGCTCACGTACATAACATCTGTTGGTGAGCTGTAAATATCATCCTTCCTTCTTCCAGAATAGTACTACTAACATGACCCTCAACTGTTTGAGCAGTACCTATCATCTGCTTGTAAAACTCAATGAAAGCATCTTCTATATGGCTTATATCTTCCTGTCGAACCTCATTCACATCCTTAATTCTACATATCTGATTTTGCATTCTCCTCTTCTTCAAGCATGCATGAACGTACTTTGTATTTAAATCACCACTATTAATCCAGTCTTGCTTCACATTCTGTTGAAGAAAACTGATTCTTGCTCTGTTCGATCAGCTCACTGTACTTTTCCCTAGCTTCATATTCTTGGATGTGCATCTCAATGTTATGAGGATCTTGATGAATCTGACCCTAAATACTGAGCAAGGTCTGCATTGCTTCCTCTACAACATTTTTAATATTTGAGAACTTCTGTTTGTTTAACTCTTTAAGCACTCCGGCCTTTCAACCTCTTCAACTTGGAGACTACCAGATTCATAGGCACTCCTTGGACTCTGTCACTCCAAACACCTTGCACCTTTGCCATGAAATCATATGCTAGGGTCCACATGTTAAAAAACCCTAAATGCTTTAGGTTTCTTAACTACCTGATTATTCAGCATGATCACACAAGGACAGTGATCAGAGCTACTTTCAGGTAAAAAAATTGCTACAGCATTACCAAACATCACATCCCATTCCTCATTAGCCAGAACTCTATCAATTCTAGAGAACACTCGATCCTCCCCTTCCTGCTTATTACTCCATGTGAAGAAAGGACCAGTTGTATTATGATCCTCCAGCCCATTCTCTCTAATACAATTCCTGAATCCAAGAACTTCATCAAAAGTAATGGTAGAACCAAGCCTTTCATTCATGTTGAGAACATTGTCAAAGTCCCCACCAATAACCCAGGCACCTCTAACACCAGCACTCACCTTAACAATTCCCTTCCAAAGACCCTCCCAATCCTTAGCCTCATTTAACCCATACACAAAAGTCACATTAAATCTTCTTTCAGAGGCTACGTGACACACTTTACAGTGTATATATTGAGTATCACACTCAATAATATTCACTGCAAATTTATTGGGCAGTCAGATAACCCACACTCTTCCTCCTTTATGACACTAGTAGTTGGTAACAATACTCCAACCTGCACACACCTTATTGAAAACTTTGGGGAAGTTACACATCTTCGTTGTTTTAAGAAGCCCACATAGTCCTAAATTATTATGGTTTAAAAACCCAGTTTTTTCACCATATACCCCTGACAAATTTGTTTATTCACCAGATACCCCAACTTTTTTCAGATTTCACCATACACCCCTGAGTTTCTTGAAAATACATTAGAATGCCCTTAATGACTAACGGTTGTTAACTTTGTTAGTCATTAACCCTAAGTAACTCTAATTAAACCTAATTTTCTAATTAACCCTAATTCTCTCTCCTAATCCTCCAACACTAAACCCCCAATTGCCCCCCCCAACCCCAACCCTTTCCTCCCGCATCCCCCCCCCCCCTCTCCGCAGTCCCCTCCCCCAGCCCCCCTTCGATCTCCCCGCAGCCCTCCCCCTCGATCTCCCCGCGGCCCCGTCCTAGATGAAAATGGTGAAAATCGCAGCATTGGATAGCGTAAATCAAACCCGGAAATCGTAGAATTTAGTAAGTCGAGGCTTTCCCCGAGTATTCATCACTATCACCGTGGGGGAGATCGAGGAGGGGGACTGCGGGGGAGATCGAAGAAGGGGGTTGTGGGGGAAGGGGTGGGGTTGCGGAGAGGGGGAGGGGGATGGGAGGAGAGGGGGCGGGGGAGATCGAGGGGGCTGGGAGAGGGGAGGGCTGCGGGGGAGATCGGGGGGCTGCGGGAGAAGGGGAGGGCTGGTGGGGCTGGGGGTGGGGGTCAGGTGGTGGTGGTTTAATGTTGGTGAGTTAGGAGAGAGAATTAGGGTTAATTATAGAATTAGGGTTAATTGGGGTTACTTAGGGTTTTTTTAAGGTTAATTAGGGTTAATGACTAACGGAGTCAACCGCCGTTAGTCATTAAGGGCATTCTAATGTATTCTCAATAAACTCATGGGTATATGGTGAATTCTGAAAAAAGTTGGGGTCATTGGTGAATAAAAAAATTTGTCAGGGGTATATGATGAAAAAACCGTTAAAACCCATCTCACATCATTATGCTTCAATGGACTATTAAGGGCCTTTTGTGTTCCAGAATCCTATATTATCCATGAGGGGGTACAACCTCCCCCACTTCATGGTTTGTACCTTGACCTCCACCAAGATCACTTCTTTCTCTAGTCACAACATCCTTATCTCCTTGTCCCAACTCACCTTCATCAGCAATTTCCTCTTCCACTTGTTCTTCATTGATAGTGAATAAGATTGGACCAGGTCTTTCTTTTTGCACATGACCATTGTCCTTAGCAGCAACTGGAGCTTCATCCACCTTCTTGTTCACTTTTGGAACCCATACTTTTTGTGGTTTAATCTTCTATTTTGCAACTTCAAACCTCTTCTGTTTGCACTCCTCCATGGTGTGCCCAATACCCTTGCTGTCAGAACATGAAATGGGTTTACATTCATAAATCACTGGCTGTGCAACTACAATACCTTTCTCATTCACAAAGGTAATTATTTTCATATATACGTTATTGTTGATCAGATAGTCGTTCAAAGGAGCAAGTTAGATTAAGTGTTAGTGGCTTATATTTTACTTAGTGAAGTCTTAGTTCTTTCACGTATATGTTAGTCACTTAGTTGTGAATTGTTAGTGGGTCAATTACTTTTGCCACTAATTAAGTTGAGTCATGGGATGTGCTTCCCTTCTTAGTTATTGGATTGTCACTATTTAAGTGCTTTTGTAGTTCCGTAAGAAATGAGAAGATACGTTTGCAATTTGTATTTTTTACATTCTTATTCTCTAACAATTTATGCTCCTTACGTTATAAGAGAGATAGACAGATGATGGAAAACACCTTCTACAAGAAGCATTTTGTACTAGTACATGGTTCATGCCATGGCGCATGGTGCTGGTATAAGCTTAAGCCCATGATAGAGAGCGCAGGACACCGCGTGACGGTGCTTGACATGGCGGCTTCAGGGATCAACCTGAAGAAGGTCGATGAACTTCAAACCCTTCGTGATTACTCTGAGCCGTTGATTGAATTCATGGCGTCTGTTTCTGATGATCAGAAAGTGATACTTGTTGGGCATAGCTATGGAGGGCTAACATATCAGTGGTTATGGAGATGTTCCCTCACAAAATTCATGTTGCTGTTTTTCTCGCAGCTTTTATGCCTGATTCTCGCCACACCCCTTCCTTTATTTTTGATGAGGTATCCATACATATCTTAAATTTACTTTGATGTGAAAAAATTATGTAAACAACCAGACAATAAGGAAGGGTCATGTACTCGTATTAGCACGACACAAGCTAAGGTAAAATCGCTCAACATTTTAGGTAGCGGTATTACCCTATGTCGCACAAGAACTCAACTCTTAATTTACTGATTTACAACTGCTGCCATAAGAAACTTTGACTACTTTCAGATAAGAAAAAACGATAAAAACTTGTTGCCATAAGATTTGCACCATACTACCATAGTGAGCTATTCTCACAAGAACATGAAAATACTTCTTACATGAAAACAGTAAAATTATAATTTATTTTAGTAAAAATATAACCTTTTTTGACATATTACCTGATAATCTTTTGTCCTGAAAATATATTTTTTTTGGAAGATTGGGCCCGCAAGGAAAAAAAATTTATAGTTTAGCCGAAAATTTTTATACATTGGTTAAAAAGGATTATAACAAAGTGTTCTCATATGATTGTTCTCATGAAGATTCAACCATATATATGATGAGGTTCTTGTGAGATCCGTATTATGGTGCGAATCTTATGGCAACGAGTTTTCATATACCCCAAATGTGTGTTTGGACATGGAGAATATTATGCCTATTATTGAACATTTATTAGTAATTATATATTCCGACATTGTGATACTTAAAAGACACATATTAATACGAATCATAAAATTCTAACATGGTCGATAACTCATTATTTTTGTGATTTGGATATGATTGAAGTTTAGGATCATTCACCACAAGGTTATAAATGATTTTGAACAAAAACTACAGAGGGAGTTAAGATTATAAATGTGAAGAACGAAAAATACTGAGGAAGATAGGAAAGTAAAGTTCGTCCATGATTAATTGATTATAATTTGTTAAAGCTGATGAAAGTTTTATGCATTCTGTTCATTATTGAGAAAAGTTTACTGCAAGACTGCCACCAGATTACTGGTTGGACACTGAATTCAAGAGCTCCGGTGACCCCAAGGAGACCCCTACAACATTTCTTTTTTGTCCACAGTTCTTATCTAAGCTCTATCGCTTGTCCCCGGTTGAGGTAATTATGGAAATGAAGAGAAACTCACTTTCTGTGTTGGATAACTTGATCTAGTTAGTATCTTCTTATTCTAGCTACTAGTATTTTCCAAGTTCATGATTTCAAGTCTTGTAGGATTTGGAGCTTGCTTTGACGTTGGCAAGGCCAACATCATTGTTTCTTAATGATCTTTGGAGGCCAGAGACTAAGCTTTCCAAGGAGAGATATGGATCGGTGAGGCGCGTTTATGTGATTGCCCAAAAAGATGAAGCAATACCTCCACCCTTCCAATGGTGGATGATTCAGAATGACGGAGTGAAAGAGGTGAGAGAGCTTAAAGGCTCGGATCACATGGCCATGTTTTCCATGCCCAAACAGCTCTTTCATTACCTTTTGGAGATAGCCCGTTGGCCATAATAACATAATCATCCTCGTTCTGGAATTTATAATCATGTTGATTGTAATTTGAAGTGGAATTCCTCTGTATGCACAAAAATTAAGAATAAATATAAAATAAGTGCATAAAATGCTTCTCAAAGAATTGCACAACTGTATTCTAAGTACTGCAAGCTAAGCTTTAGCTTAGTTCCAGAACTACATATCAACTCGATTAATCATAGGTATAAATATCTGCACCAGGAGGGCTTTTGCTCGCACCCTACTTTACAAGAAGTAATAATATACAGGCAAAATATGATGATGTACTAAATAGTAAATGCTATGCCAGAAAATCTGGGACCAACTATCTTCCTCCCCACAAGAATGTACTCTTAAATCTTAATTACCTTCAAAGGAAGCCGTCTGTCATGACTCATCTCCTATCCCACAGACACGTCGCCAGGATACCTTGGTGAAAGATTTATATTAGGCACCCAAAATGAGAGATTGATTTGATTCCCTCGTTCTGCAGCCGACAAGGCAAGGAATTTGAATTTCTCGCTGAGTAAGAATTATGAACATCACCTATTAATTCGTGTCACTATGTACCGTCCTTTCTCCAAATCATAAATAGTTTTCAAGTATGGTTTCCTCCAATGAGAAGCATAACAAGCTGTAAAGATTAACAAGAACGCCACACCCACAATCAAGAAAATGTTAGGGAAGTCACTGGTTAGAGAAGCCATCCACCCGTGGTTTGCTCCATTGGTAGCACCCGTTGTCTGTAAGATGAAAGCGCCCAATGCCCAATCGAGAGGGACATTCTCCACCTTATTGGTATATCCAATGCTGTATAAGTATATCTAGACAATTAGCAATTGGCACTATTGGGAGAGCAAAAAAGAGTTGCTAAAAAAACAGAGAAAGAAGCAATTAATTACATAAGAAATCACAACACTCCCTCAGAAAACCGACCCAAATGTAGATACCAACATAAATGGCGACAAACTTCCTCCATTTTTTATAAGTTGCAGCATTTGCTTTTTCACGATATACAATACAAACTTTGACCATTAATATCTTGATTACGTATTTGTCAAACAAAAGTTGATATTTGAAAATACGAGGAATCTAACAAAAACCTACATGATAATACATTTTTGTATGCTGTATATATTCATGAAAAATATGGTCAAAGTTAGTAAAGCTAGACACAGAAAACAACAGATGTGGCAATTAATAAAAAACGGAGGAAGTATGAGGCATTCAACACATCGGGTCACTGGTCACTGGCGAACCAACCCTCACTGTTTCAACAAAACTTAGCCTAGAACAGTTTACAAAAGGGGAGGGCAAATTTCAATTGAGAAAGTGGTATTTAGTTCCGTATTAGGATTAAGGAAAGAGGTTTAGGAGAATAAGAGGCTAGTTATAACCAGAACAAGAAACTATGCTACAATTATAATTACCTCCTGTCATCCAAGGCAATGTCAAGGCTATCATGTAAAAGAGCGACAATGTAGGCAGAAGAGAAGCAGTAATGTAAGAGATCTTCGTCTGCAAGTGAAGAGTATCTCTTTCGAATATTTGACCAGTTTTCTTCACAGAAGTGTTGACCAGCATCCATTATATCAGAGAGAACTGCCTTTAGAGGCAAGCCAAAGAACTGAAGAAAAAGTGGGGGGTGAAAAGTCAACTTGACTGAAATATACATTCCTACAAAGAGCAGCAAGCATTTTGCATATCACCCCATCAAAAGAGAGATCCCGGACCTGTGATGTGTGGAAGAAGTTCTCAGTAGCCAAGAATCTGCCGTGCAGCTTAGGCATGAATGTGGTACCCAAACTGCAATGATGATAGGCACAACCCCCTGGAAAATAAATTTATATTTGCTGTCAGCGTCTACTTATGGAAACTGGAAAGAAACAAACAATATAGTAATGCCTTCATCTGAAATAGATAGACCATGTTTTACTTTAAATACTTCATATCTTCAAAAGAACTTTCAAGAAGTTACCTTTGGTCATTTAGAGCAGTATATAAATTTATTACAATCTATGGTCAAAGTTGCAATCCAGAATATATATAAACTTGAAATATAGCCTATCATTTCAAAATGAGGGAGCAAAAAGTACAGCCTTTGCCTCTATGTAACAGCTTCAAGGCAGCAGCTCTGCACTCTGAGAAGTTCCCAGTAGCATGGAAAGTGGATAAATAATTTTTGGCCGAAGAATCAGGAGAAAGGTTTAATGAATTCATGCTCTGGGCATATCCCTTAGGAGTACAAGGGTCCATAGTTAGTTCCCTGTTAGGAGATTCAGTAGCTGCACAAAGGAAAAATAGACAGAACTTTTAATCCTAGAATTATAATATCATAATAACAAACCACAGCCAATAAACAATATAGCAGTTCCCAATGGCATCACATACAGATTGATGTGATTCTCCATCCTAGCAATCACATGAATGAAGTTCCAGGTCAAAAAGCATATCACTCCAGAAGCCAATAAATAACCCAATTACAAGCAATGAGTCCTCATTAAGTTAGACTAGTAAAGTCACAGGAGAAAACACCAAATCACATATCATACAGTCTGTTAACTCTGTGCTCCATCCATTTCACTTGCACTGAACTACTTCCTACTTTGACTTATATAAAGTTAACTGTCCTAATCACTATCACTCTGCATCTGTTATAACATATAAAACTAGTTACTATTGTGGTCTTGTACACTCTTCTGTACATGCATGTATTGTCAACTAGGACAGATGTAGTGAAACTGAGGGAGCATCGTACACGCATCTAAAAGATAGAACCAGGGACTCAAAAATACAACTCTAGTCGAGAAGAGTATCAAGTAACTTACCCAACTTTACGCCACTCGAAACAAGTAAATCCTTCAGCGAATCAAAGGCTACATTCTGAAGAAACAAAATGAGCAAGAAGTTACCAAATATTCATGCTATTTCAGAACAAGATAGATATTGCTTCCATCAAGTAAATTACTTGTGCTATGCAAAGCAAAACTAGAGCAACGAGCTCATAACAAGCACTTGACACAAGCCTCAGATATTAAAGAGATAGCATGATGCCATTGAACTGGAAGTCAGGAGGTTGGTTCTAAAAAGTAACTCAAGCTAACAATAGAAAAAGGGACTAGACAGAGCAGATCATGGCCTAATAACAACTTAATGACTATCTGAGAGCCCAGATTAGACTGCTCATCTTAATACTTTAAATCCCCTTCGCCTTATTTAATGCAACTAAAACATTAGCTTTTTTTGGAGGTCAAACTCTAAAAAATTTGACATTACATTAATACTATATATAATCATGTGCATTCTAATTAGATTTGTCATTTTTATAAATTTTAATTTTTAAGCTTTAACTAATACTTTAATCTAAGATCGTGATGGTCAAAGTTGTGGGTTGGAGAGCATGGAAAAGCACACGCTGCAACTAATAAAAAAAAAGGGATTTTAAGTATTAGATTGTAAACGGATATCAGCAGGAGCTTTACAGTTCCTTCAAGGGAGTTTACCCTTCCCAAAATGAGAAGCAAAAAGAAAAGGAAATATATCGAATGTTCCAAATGGCCTGCAAATGTGAATTGTTTCTGGAGCATCAAAACATTTTGATGGTGAGAAGTGCATCTCAAGAGATGTATCTGATGAATGACCTTCTCTTCTAAAAAGGAAACAGATTAGCTGCGGTCAAAAGCCGAGCTTGCCTCAATCAATCCAAAGAACTCCAATATATTCACTTTCACATCAGCGAATATCAATAATTCTGACGGGTTGGTTATAACATAAAGTTACATGTCGGATATTCTCAAAGACAAGAGGAGACTCGACCGGTTCTCATTCCTGCCAATGGTTCCCAGTGCAGGAAACAAAAGGAAGGTACAGATGTTCCTTATAGTAGAAATTAGAATTTTAGCAGGGAGTAGGGACACATCAGCAGACAAATCAGAAAGGGGATTTTTGCCTTATAGGAAGGGAGCAGTCGCACAGCGGGGGATTTTTGTCCTTTTTTTGGCCTTAGAATACATAATATAATTTGTAAAACCGACATTTCCAAAAACAAGGAATTTTATGTTTAAAAGTTGATAATTTACATTCATAATGAAATTTAATTGAATACCTATTAAAACTCTTACTTTGCATTTCCTATTGCAGAAATCATAATGAACACATTATTTGAAAACAATAACCAAATTTCATTGCTTTTTAAGCTACCTGACCAAAGTGAAGCAAGCTGTTGCTGTAGAGATGGTAGGTAACATTCCCATATACAAGCGAACGAGAGAACTCAGGAGGCACCGACTCCCTTGTGATAAACGTGACCTAGTAAGTAAGAGCATAGCATGAAAAATGCTCAGATTGGTCAGTCCATTACTATAATTCACATGTAACAGACAGTACAACCTTCTAAAGATATAAGGGAAAAATCTTATCATCAATTAATACAGATAAACTTAAAAGATATGTTGTGCCAAAACAATTCACCTTGTGTATGCATCTGACCATTGAAACTACCACCATAACCCAATATAGACAATAAAGACTGTTTCCAAACAAAGCCAATTGACCATTGCACAAAACCTCATACTCGTCTCTCATCATCATTATTCACTATCATCATCATTATTCAGGAAAAAAATAGAAGAATAAGATTAAACAACTAAAGTTTGATCAACAATGTATCTTCAGCTTACCACACTAACTGCAATTTACAAATATTGATATAAGGCAAACGACAACTATACCTGAGCAGAAGCCCCACCAAGCTCAATGATACCAGCTGTTAAGTGAGGATCGCCTCCAAGAGTACCAAGTGCATAATTAGCCACAGCCCAAGCATACAAACCTTCATCTGAGCCTGAATCAGAAATTGCCAATCAACACAGGCTACATTATTCAGACAGAGAAAGTAACAGCAACTATGCTCATTGCTAGCATGTAAGAACATTTCCGGTTAATGTGTCATGACATAATCAAAGAACTGCACGCATGAGCTTACCAGCACAACATATGGAAAGTATTTCAGGGGTCCAAAGGCAAGATCCTACTTCACAGTTCACAAAATAGCCAGAAGAAAAAAATTGTTATCAAGGAACATCCAACACATCACATCAATGATCGAACAAATCATTGAGCCCCTGTTAGGTTGGGAGTCAGGGCTCTGAATGGTATGAATTATAATTACCCATGAAGGCAAAACAATTGATACTAGGCCTGAGGCGGCCACGCACTCCTTAATTGCCACTGTGCCTGGATGATTCTGATGCAACACAAACACCTCCCCATGCTTATGTGCGCTTTATAGAAACTAAGGAATACATGTATATGTGTGTACGACACATCCTAAGCAAACTTGAAAAATTGTCCACACCAATCACAAGCCCGTAATTTAGTATCTAAACTAACATTAATACAATAGCTTCTATCACAAACTTCGAATGGCAAACCCCTGCAATAAATAATTTGTTTTACAAAAAATAGTGAGAATTAAGGAAGACACCGACCGTTGAGAGAAAAGAGCTATGAGACAAGCCAGACTTTCTGGCTATGTAGCACAAAAACATCCAAAATTTTGAAAACAGCACCGTTATGGAAACGAGTAAACCTCGTGTTTCAACCATTTCTAGGCTTCATTAGCACGAAAACAGCTGAGGCTTCAGGATCATAACGTTTTAAAAACAGAAAATAACTGGAACTTCATTAGCATGTTTTCGAAAACGGGGAAACCACATGTCCTAAAGGTTTCCTCACTTCCTAGTTTCCATTATCAACAATCCCCCAAAGGCATATTTATTGATATTAGATAATAAAATTCTAGTCAAACGAAAATGAGAAGTTAGACACCATGGCCATAGAGTACCGCCAAGACCACAATATCTGCACTTTGTTTTTTTTATTTGCTCTAGAATTGGTTTTCTGAAAAACTAGTATTTCCACATAAAAGTATCCCCGCAATTGTTTGTATACAGAAAAGCTTAGATTTGCCGACTTCCCCGCCAAGGAGTATGTGATCAGTGATCTATCATTTAAGAGCAAGTCCGCCGGAAAGTCCTCGTGTCTGCAATAAAAATAACCTAAATATGTCTGGCAAATTTCCCACAGAGAAATCTGTCAGAGTTCCTCAGTGTCAAGGATGCAAACATCACATTCACACTTCATAAGTAGAGAACAAAACCATTCCTTCACCTTCCAACATACCTTACCCTAAATACTGAAAGCCATGCAGCCTCCTTTAGTTCCTTCAAGTACATCCGGCTCCAATATCAGAAAAGATTCCCAGGATTGAAAATACACTCCTATTATTAGGGCTCAGGAGAGAGGGGCTCAAGGCAGTTGGGAATTAGACACACTAGCTCCTCAAGGGTTATAGGCTCAAAACCAGCTTGCAAGAGGCACACCAAGTCTTACCCATCAAAATAATCCCGCACTCATCTCAAGCATTATTGAGAAAATTAGTTACTAGAACTTGTCATGATTCCTTTAACTACATAAGCTGGTAATAATGTGCAACTCATGATGTTGGTAATGTATACATGAATATAAAACTTCTTAGTGAATTATTATTGAGGATAATAGTGCACGATGTGTTCAGATGAATATAAACAAAGGTATATGTCCAAATTAAGATGAAAAAGTATAAATCCCCACTCTTAAATAACAAAAGGAGAGAAGAAAAAGAGGAAATCAAAATCATATTTTGTAGCTGCAATAATCAGAGAACAGCAGGAACTGAAAATTGGTCAGCATTCATTGGGTCACTTTATCTTTGTGAAGAAATGCCCCAAAATCTCACATCATAACTCAGGGAATCTACTTTCAACTATTCTGTCAAAGGTTTCACAACACAAAGGTTAAATTATTCTTAAAGGGAACACCTATCATCGTAATTGATCGGTCAAAAGTAGATAGAACACCATGCCTGACTTCTAAGTATGCCAATTTCTCACATCTTCATCCTTCTCTCTCTTCCCCCCCCCACTACTATAATCATTTTCGCTTCAACTCATTTGTCATTCCCAATTCAGACAGCTATCCCATGAGACCATGTCAATACCAGGTCAAACTGTGTCAACACAATCAAAAGGGATAAAACTAAGCTCCAACAAAACTTGGATCCTCCAAATGAATGATGACTTACATTCACTCCCAAATGTCCCTCGTCATTTAAAGTACAATACAGCCACGCTCAAAAGTTCGATATGAAGAAACCTCCTCAAAAGACAAAAAATCTAAAAGCTGTGGAGATGCACGAGACAAACTTCTCGCCTCACACATCCTAAACTAAAATCCCCAAAGACGCCGCAACATTCACACATTAACTTCCACTATACTATACTCTACTCTACCTTTACAAAAAGCCTCGGTCCTTCAAAACTAATTGCAACAGATGCTTCATTTGACAGTATATAAGATCATAACAAATAAGCCATATTGATATAACAAATAAACACCTAATCAATCTAACAAAAAGCAATCTAGTATCACAAGAGCAACTCAACTAAAAAAGATCTTATACCTGTAATCACCAATGCCCAATCATCACGAAACTTGAAACCCGTCGACCTTAGAAGTCTCCGGCAAGACTCCAAAATCCGATCCTGAATTTTCAAATCAAGCAACCTTAGCCCAGCAGTAGCCATCAACCTAACCTCAGTCTCCCCCCACAACTCTCTGGGCACCATCTTCTTCCCAAAATCCAAGAGCTCCAGCAACGACTCACCGGCACGCTCCGGATCAGCCTCAAATGACGACAATCCTGGACTAACCCTCATTGACGAATGCCCATCCGGCCCAAAATCAAACCTGGGAATTCCACCTTCAATCCTATACTCAAAAACATGAATTCTGGACCCAGTACTCCCCCCATCGATTATAATCCCGAATTTCCTCCCATCAACCGGAGCTTTATGCCGGAAAAAGACGAACAACAGGTAAAAAACAACACCAAATGCAACTGAAATCAAGGAAATTGTCAGAAAGTTCGACTTAGGTTGGTTTTTTAGGGTTTTAGAGAAGGAATTAGACCTAGAACTAGAATTTTGCTTGAATTGAAACGATTTGATAGAAAGGGGCTCCATTTTCGGATCTGGGTCGGATTTAGATTCGGATTGGGGCTTGGGAGGTCGAGCATTAGGTCGGCGCATCAAATAAGAGATTCAAAAGAGGGAAACATTTAATCCGTCCCCTTTTTAAATTGAAGGTGATCGGAAAATTTAGGGTTCTGAAATTTGGGGTTTTTTTGTGAAAGGAGAGAAGATGGAAGTATTGAAAAGGGAAAAGAAGGAAAAGATCGAGAAGATTTTTCGTTGATCTTCTCAGAATTTCTTCTCCCTTTTCACAGCGTTAATGCGCGCGTTCTCTCTCTCTCTTTTCCTTGTCTGGTTTTATCGGTCAGCTCTCCGATTGGCGATGTAAGAAGAGAGAGGGGGGTTTTGTTATTGGATTTTGATGTGTCATGTGTGTGTCGTGCAAGGAGAAAGCTTCAACCTGGAGTCAACACTGGGGACCTACATCGAATGTGTGTTTTTGTTTTTTCAGGTGAAATTGTTGAGAAAATTTTACATGTAATTTATAATCATCATGGATTTTTTTGGTTCATAACATTTTTCGACTGAGTATTGGAAATTCAATGTTGTATATAGACTATTTGAGTTTTAAAAAAAAAAGGTAAGAAAAATAATATTAGGAGATCCCCACTCAAGACATAGGCGGATCTATGTCTTAGTGGGGAGCGGTTGCATCTCCATTTTCTAAAATTCTAACCAAGTTTATAGGTTCACTCCAATTTTAAATATAAAAATGTCCATTTCTTGCACTCCCATTTTAAAAGAAATATGAAGCATATATTGATAAAAAGACTAGGGAGCCAAAAGCAAATGTTAAGATGTTGAGCAATTTACCAGATGAAAGCTAATATTATTTTCTTTTCTGAATAATAATTTTGGTATACCACCCTATTATTCAGTGAGGATACAAAATAGTTGGTGGCTATATATTGGGCAACACTTGTGTGTTGAAGAAGTAGAAAAAACGTTGCAATTTTTCAAATAGCCATGTTTTAAAAAATACAAAGCAAATTTTTTAAAAAAAACAACTTTATTTTAATAAACTTCACTTTCCATAAGTATAGAGAACGACTTTTTCTTTCACTAATTTGTGATAATAACTTAAAGTTTATTTTGCACCACCATTTCAAAATTTGGCTCGAGTGGAACTCTTAATGCATCAGTTAAAAGAATAGAGGAAAGTGAAGAATTAATACAAGGAGTGACAATGAAAGAAAAAGTAACTAAATGATCAATATTAGTAATCCAATCAGCCACTCGATTTGCTTCTTGGAATACATGGTTGAGCTGCCAGCTGTCGAATTTATTAAGTAGGAGTTTGATATCTTGCGTGATATTTGCTATTTGCCATGGAGGTGCTCAAATACCTTTAACTGTGTTGATGACCAAAAGATTATCGCATTCACTGATGATATTTTTATTATTTTGTTGCACGGCTAGGAGCAAACCTTGTTGAATAGCATAAGCTTTGGCGATGTATGTTGAGTTTGAACCAAGGTTGAAAGCGCGGGCATAAATGTGGTCTAGTTTGGATTTAGATAGTATGGCTTCTTACGAATAGGAACTTATAGGTCAAATGTGAAGGATGTGTGCACGCGACCAATTACTTAAGAAACCCGAATATGAGTGTCTACCTTTTGTGGCGCATTACTTTGAGTTGAGTCATATTTTGGTGAGAAACTTGTTCCTTCACATTTGACTTCGTGTGTTTGTCATTGGTGTTGTTTTTTCCCTTATGTTTCCTTACTTAAAAAGCAGACCCCACCTTCCATAACAAATCTATGACGTTAAGCATCAACATGAAACATGTGCGCATTGATCCAATGAAATATCATGGTTCGCTTCCCAGAACCAAATATAATATTGAGAAAAGATAAAACTTAGAATCCATACATAATTGTTATAAGTTTGACTTACTATTAACATATGTAAGTGTTAAATTTCTCTCTGGCAAGTGGCAACCAATACCAATGTCAATATTGGTCACACCTTTTCTCATAATCAATCACGTATCTATACTACAAGGTTAAGAAACATTACTAAACACTAACTCCTAAAATATATCCAACTAGACTCCTAATTGTACATTAGATCAACTATATCTACCTAATTCTATCTTATTAGCTTTAATCATATCTCCTAATACTAGATGTCTATTATCATAATAATTAATATCATATATGATATTCTATCAACTAGGATAACTATGTTATCCTCAACACCCTCTCGCAATCGTAACGACAATTTTACGAATGATACGATTGGAAAAGTAAAAAATATTTTCTATTTTAGCATCATATTCGGATGAACTAGAACTTCTTCATTTTTGTTGGAATCGAGATGCACAAAACTGGTGATATCGACTTCAACAACTTTTTTCTTGATGATGAAAGCGTTAATCTTGTAGAATTTATCAATCGCCAGTTAAACAGGGACAACATTCTTTTCTTGATGAGAATGCCGTTCTTTTCGAACTCACCAAATATTACGACAAAACAAGAACGCCATTCCTCTCGAACCCGTAATTTTTTTTTTTATGAGAACATCGTTCTTTTCGAACTCACCAAATATTTTAACAAAGCGAGAACGTCATTCTTTTCGAACCCGTTATGTTCATATTGGTCTTGAGCAAAATGACTCTAATCAATACTCGAGATTTACGAGACATGCAGTATTAATATTTTTTAAAAACATAAATTATATCATGGCAATGGGTAGGGTCTGGGTAGGGTAAGGCTAAACCCTTACCCATACCCTAATTTTTAGATGTAGACCAATACCCTACCCGTACCCATAGGGTAAAATTTTTTAGGATCCTTATCCGTACCCGTAGGGTCCGATAGGGTATGGGTAGGGTCTAGGGTCTAAAATGGGTCCAACACAAAAAAAAAATTCGCATACATTTTCACGTGTATATAAAATCGTTAAGTACAATTTTATATATTAATTTTGCAATTAGCATACATAATATCACATATTCACATTCCATAGCAATACATAGTTTTTGCACATCCCAAAAAGTCTCATACATCAAAATATAAATAAAGAGAGTGACACTGTGATAGTGAGAGACTGAGAGTAGAGAAAGAGAGTGAGAGTAGAGCGAGAGAGTGACACTGCGATTGTGAGAGACTGAGAGTAAAGTGAAAGATGAGACGTGATTGCGATTTATTTGCGGCTAAGATTCCTCGGTGAGGAAGGGTTTTAGTTTTACTGGAAGGATATGTTTATATATATATTTATTTTAATTTTAAAAAAATAATAATATATTTTTTAATTGGTGTGGGTCCATGGGTAGGGTCTGGGTATTTGAGGAGTGGACCCTTACCCTACCCTTACCCGATAGTACTAGGACCCATACCCTACCCTTACCCGTAAGGTCCAAAAAATTAAGACCCATACCCTAATTTTAGGATAGGGTCTGGGCGGGTCTGGGTAGGGTCCTCGACCCATTGTCATCCCTACCCACAAGACATTGGATCAAAATCCTAAACCAATCTCCCTGCACATACTGCTCAACTCCACTCAACAACAATCTACTTTGAGAATTTGTCTTTGTTTGGCTTCTTTTTCTTTTGTATCGTATAGGTGACCTTCTTAGGCTCCAATAATGACATGGAAAACGATTAGTGTATCTCCTGTAACTGTCACGACTACAATATGGAGCTGTGGTTTTCATAGGATCAGAAAAAAAAGTTGTACTTTTGAGGGGGTTAACAAATTCGGTCGGTAGGTCTTTTGTCGGAACCCACCGGCAGGAAACAATATTTTCGAGCTTTTATCCAAGATTTTAACTTGCTCTTGATACAACTAATACCAATCTCAATATCGGTCACCCCTTTTCTCATAATCAATCACGTATCTATACTACAAGGTTAGGAAACCTTACTAAACGCTAACTCCTAAAATATATCCAACTAGACTCCTAGTTGTACATTATATATGCTATATCTACCTAAATCTATATTATTAACTTTAATCATATATATGCTATATCTACCTAAATCTATATTATTAACTTTAATCATATCTTCTAATACTAGATGTCTATTATCATAATAATATCATATATGATATTCTATCAACTAGGATAACTACGTTATCCTCAACGGTAAGATCATGAATTATGATATGTACTCCATTCGTTTCTTTTTAATCTATACACTTTGTACTTTGGCATAGTATTCACATACTTCGCTTTGACCATTATTATTTATGATTTATACATAACTAAAACATAGTCAATTGAGACCTTGTTAAATTCGCCTCAGCATATATTTTCAAACTATCAACTTCTTGTAGTTATTCCTTATTGATAATTGAAGATAGTGTTGGCAAGTATAAAAGTCAAACTTATAAATTTAAAAGAAACAGAGGTTCTACTTTAGTCAATTTTAGCCTACATAGACAATGTCATTTTGTTGGGACACCTAAGATTATATCCTCTCAGGGAAAAAAACTCATTACAACAAATCTCTCTGGGTTTATCATAACTCATCTTTTTCTTTTCATCTTCACTTCTATTTTTTCTCTCTTCAAAACCCTAGCCACCAATAATAAACCTAGGGGATGCCATCGATGTATTCGTTGATGGTAATCCCCAATTTCCTTTTCAATTTCAGTTTCCTAATAAATAATGATCACCATCAATATGGTAATCATAGTCAGCTCCCTCATATAGCAGTTAGTTGTATCTCTTACATAGGGTTTTGTCCTTTCTCTCATGTCTGTCATGGTGGATTTTTAGTTTATTTTTCTTGTTTTATCTTTTGTGTGTGTGTGCAGTAATACAAATTTGGAAGATTCGTTTTGCAAAATTGCAATATATGAACATTTATTGGATTAAGGTTGGAAATTTGAAAGATTTGTGCTACAAATTTGCTAATATAGAGGACCGATCAAGTCTTATCACCTTAACTATTATGCATCAATGGAGCTCAGTCAAAAACGATACAAAGACATATAAAATTGTGTAGGAGCTAGAAAAGAAGTGATGCTATTAATATATGGGTGTTTAATAATTGTATCGATTAGATTTTCTAAAAGATGATTATAAATGCCGAGTAACTTTATTTTATGAAATTAATCTTCAAAAAAAAAAATTCTAAAATTCAAATGAGTTAGTCTTGCGTGGACGTGGTCCACAATAATATTATTGTGGACCAAAACCAATTATTTAACATAGTGACCCTTTTTTTCCATATAGTAACCTTATAAAATCTTAAGTTACACTACACAGTTACTATCTACCATAGTGACCGTTTTTTTTAATATAGTCACTCTTTCTTACATTAGTTTATCATAATAAAATTTTCACTTTGTGAGATATAGTAACCTTTTTTTTTTTCACGAAACACGCGCAAATCTTCTCTCTCTCTCAAAAAACCTAAAAAACCCTAATTCCTCTTCCAGCCGCAAGGGGCTACCATCATCATCTCTTTGATGATGGTAAGCCCCAATTCCTTCTTTAATTCCTTAGGGTCCGTTCGGTATTACTGTGGTTTTTAGTTTTTTGGTTTTTTACTTTTCAAAGTCATATGATATATGTCCTATAATAAATAAAAAATTAGTCAAATTTATTAGGAACATGATGATTTTGAAAACTGACAACTAAAAAGTGAAAACCACTTTTTCTGGTTTCCTATTTTTGGTTTTTAGTTTTCAAAAAAACTGAAAACTGAAAACAAAAAACGATAACGAACGGGCCCTTAGTTTTCAATTGTTTAGTTTTTAATAATCCTCCTTCTACTCTCTTTATGAGAGTTTTCTTCCCAATTTTGGGGTTTGTTCTCTCCTTTAGTGAGAGTTTGGAGTATGACTTTCTTCTCTTCCCTTATGGAAGATTAGAATTTGGTAATTGCAGCTTGCGTAGAAGATTAATTTCTTTGATTGTTCGTCTGGTGAGGAATGAATATCTAGGGTTTCATAATCACTGTAAGTTTTTAGAGGACCACATAAGTATTCTCACCCAATCGACTATACATCAGTGGATCTTAAGCCGAATCAATACTAACCCACAGATTGTATTGCTTCAGATGAAGTTTTTTATTAAGGCTATTGTTGATCGAATCTGCGCTGTAATTAGTTCTAAGGTGTTATGTATTTGTGTTGGAATTTTAGATTTCTTAGGAAATATCTGTAAGTGCCGTATGGCTTTCTATTATTAATGAAATATCCAAAAAAAAAACCTTTTTTTTTTCACATAGTCAAACTTTACAATCTATATTTACTCATCTTTATATCTATTTTTTATATAGTAATTTTTTTTTGATAAATCACATGAATTATCAATAGGTCCACACTAATTTAGTGTGGACCAGGTCCATATAAGTTTTTCAATCCGTCTTGCGTGGACCCGGTTCACATTAAAAATAGTGTGGACCGGGCCTAGACACGTGCCCCACTACAAACTAGTCACTCCCACTTTCCAAAATCTGCGCGATTTTCTCTCTCTTCAATAAGATTCTCTCGCTCTAAAATTTTAACAAAAACAGTTGTTCAGAACAAACATACACTATATCATTTTAAAATACACTATATCATGTCAAAATACACTATCATGTCAAACACTATAACAATCGATTATGATAATTTTGTGTAATATACAAATAAACTACACTATAACATTTCAAAATACACTATATCATGTCAGAACACACTATATCATGCAACACTATCATGTCAAAAAACACAGCAAAACACTATCATGTCAAAATACACTATATCATTTCAAAATACACTATATCATGCCAATATACACTATATCGTGCAACACTATCATGCCAAAAAACACAGCAAAACACTATCATATCAAAATACACTATATCATTTTAAAATACACTATATTATTTCAAAATACACTATATTATTTCAAAAATACACTATTAGGGGAGATAAATTATCAGAGGAGAGAGAAGTTATCAGAAGAGAGAAAAGAGAGGAAGACTGAACGCGGAAAAACGAAAAGTTGTAATCATTAAAACTCACGTGAGATGGATCAGGTGCACACTCGGGTTCATATTAGTTTTTTTATAAGTTTTTTACAATTCAAAGATATCATATACTTCGGATAAACTTTACAAAAGTAAATTATTCGGATACCGATAGGCGATAGGCGATAGGCGATAGGCGATAGCCGATAGGCGTAGAGGCCGTATAGGAAGCGTGGTTTTACAATAATTAAACTGAAACGCGGTGATCTGGTTCGGTTTGGTGGTATTTCTAATCAAATCTATTGGAGAAAGCATTGTACTAATTCGTAGTATTTAGTAGTTTGATTTTCTCTCTCCTCCTTAATTTGGTCTCTTATTCTCTCTCTTTTTTTTATCGGACATTGTCATCGAATATCATCCACTACGCGACTCCGCTGCATTTCAGGTCTCATCTCTTTCTCTCTCTCTCTCTCTCTCTCTCTACATCTCTGCATTTCCTCTCTTTCTAATTCTCTAATTTTCCAAATTTTAATTTCTTAAATCGGAAATGGAAATCCTCCGATCCGCTGGTTTTCCCTCAGCGTGATCTTGGATTTCTCGGAACAAACCCTCATTTTTGTTTTTAATTTTCAATTCTGTGTCAAATTATCCACCAATTTTGGTGAAAATGTTGTCGATTGGATTGAATTCTCATGCAATTCCAGATAATGGAATTGTGATATTACTATTCTCCTTTTAAATTGTACTAATTCAATTTTTTTGGGGGTGAATTTTAGGGTTTCCTTTTTGAAATAATTGATAAAGTTGTTAATTTTTGCGGAGAGAAGGGGGGAAAATGGAGGAGCATTTGGTGTTGTATGTGGATCGCTTGGTGAAGCCTACAAATGTTGAAGAGAATGAGGGAGCTTCATCTTCTTCATCGTCATCGTTGTCGTCGTCGAATGCGGGGTTGGAGGAGAATGCAGAGGATAGAGAAGACGTAGAATCAACAGGAGGGGAGGAAGATGAACCCCTCATTCAGGCCGGTGAATGTCGAATTTGCCAGGAAGAAGATTGTGTTTCGAGCTTGGAAGTTCCCTGTGGTTGCAGTGGCAGCTTGAAGGTATTGGTGTTATATTAATTGATTAATTTGTTATTTGTTTTATCAATGTGTGATTTCATAATTATTTGAGAAAGAATCCCATTGAACTTTTCTAGAGGGAGGGAGGGATGGATGGATTTTTAGTTGAATGCAATTTGCCAAGGGAGTTGAGGAATGTTAGAAAGGAAGCACCTTTTGAGGTTTAGAAAGAGTTCATAAAGGATGCTAATTGTTGATTCCTCTAGGAATGACCGAAGCTGGAGATTTGTAGCGGTGTTTTCAATCTGATTAGCCTTTTATTTTAACTTGGGAAATGTCCGAATCTTTTGTACATCATTAGTTTTATGATGGTCGGGGATGGTGATGGAGGGATTGCTTTCAAGTACTGATAAAGACAATGTCATATGATATCGAGGTGTTGTTGGGTCTTGTTTGGGTCAATAAATTGGAGGGGAAAGCAGGAGTGATATTGCCAATGTTTATTTATTATTGGAATATCAGTTTACATTGAGGGATTGTCAGTGTGACTTAAGTTTGTGATTGATGTCGTTATTGTCTTACTTTTTTATCGATGATTTGCAAGTTTGTGTCATGTGGTGTTGTGAAGGAATTAGCTTGTGCGAGAGGCTCATTTATGTGTAATAAAATTAGGTATTATGAGATGAGTTCTAGGCAATGTAGATTTGACCCTGCTGATATTATAGACACAACTTGGAGCAAGATTGAAATGAAGGAATCGCTATTTGTAGAGAAGAAGGCTGGACTTGCTTGTTGGTACTGTATTAGTAGTTCAAATTGATTATGTGCTTTAGAATGACAATTATGATGCAAGTCAATGGCTGATTACTGCTTTGGCTTTTTACTATGTCATTGAGGCTGTATATTTTCTTATCCTTACAGCATCCTGTTTGGCTATCGGATGCAGCTATGAGTGTTTTTGCTTATTTTGAAGCAGTTGCTTGTTTTAAATTATAGTATCCTTACACCACAGTCCACAACGAGTTGACTTGGCTTTGTTTGTGAACAGTATGCACACAGAAAATGTGTTCAACGCTGGTGCAATGAGAAAGGAGATATAACGTGTGAGATATGCCACCAGGTATGTTAAAAACTTCTTCTTTTTGTACGTTTCATGCGACTATGGTTGTGAATTGTTGTTTTTTATAATTCCTTCTGATTGATGACTTGAAGCAAATTAAAAATTTAGGAGATCTTTCTCTAGTTTAAGTATTAATAATAGTGTCAAGGACTTGTATAGCGCCTTTTCTTGTCAAGAGTGATTTCTCGAATAAGTTCTTGGGTGGATCTTATCAGTTGCAGGATTAGTACAGAAGTAGTGGTCTACTTTTTGACACTGGTGACTGATGATGGTGGTTTTGGCTGTTTGTTTCTTGAGTAGCGTTTGAATTACACTTAAGCAAACTAGTAAATGTACATCTTTAAAAGTAATAAATTTTAGGCGACCTTGTTTTAAGGTTAGCGATCAATAATACTGTCAAGGATTTGTATAGAGCCTTTTCTTGTCAAGAGTGATTTCTTAAATGCGTTTTTAGGCAGATCTTATTAGATGCTGGATTTTGTTTGCAAGTAGTCTACTTTTGATATTGGTGACTGGTGAGTTTTTAAGAGACGTTTGAATCATTAAGTTAGAACAAACTTTCTAAGTTACACTTCTTACAAGTTTCAATACTCCAACTCATACCAGTTTGAAGAACAGTGTATGCTCTAGAGCGCATATTCAAACTTTAAGTTGCTTTTGGACTTTAGAGGAATGTGTCCAAGCTGAGGCATAGTGTGGCATCTATATAAGAAAGAACTGCCCCACTTTCTTTTTAGGTCCGTGCCATAATGTATGGTTACCCATCCCTTGTGGTGTCTCTCATGTTTCCTTTTTTTCAAACTTTTCCATGTGAGGTGAAGGGCTTGTCTTAAGATGGAGTATCTGTTTGAAGATAGAGCTGATGAGGCATTGCAGTTTTTTTCCATACTTTATAGTAACCATAGTGTTGCACTAGTTTCCTCCATAAGTACTTGAGATTTGAGAAGTATGATTTCCCTTCCATCTCCTGTCCTTGAAGAAGGAAGTTGCAAAGATAGGGTTCACAAGTAAGTCAAAGGGATGAAAAACATGTTTCTGGTTGCATGTCAAGTCTTGGGACCCACTAGAAGCCAACTTTATTAAGCACCTCTAAATCCGATGCCCTGCTATTCTTTTGTTACTCATCAGGATTTTATTGTGCTTTAGATAGGTCATTGTCATTTACTTAATCCTTTTTTTTGTAAGTTCAACCCTCTTAGCTGTCATTTTTATGATTTATTATGTGACTCTGATAAGTGTGTTATTTCTATTACTCTTCAATTAACTGCTCACTTTCTACTTGCTTTAGCTGAGTTCATTCCATGATTTACTTCCCCCAGCTAGCTATCATTTATATGAGACTCCTTAGTTAACTGCTGTCTGTCTATGTGATCTGTGTTTATTGGTTCTGTTATCTGTCTGATGGTGGATATCTGCACATTTTACAGCCTTACCAACCTGGTTACACTGCTCCTCCACCACCACCTCATTCTGAAGATGCTGCAATAGATTTTGGGTGAGTATGTACTATGTAGTTAGTTTGGAGAAATTCTTGTTGTGACCCCCACTAATTCTTAGTACACTATATATGTGAGCCTTGACTAAGCCAATTTTATACCAAACTGAAAGGGTTTTTCCAATTAAATCTTTTTTTTTAGTATGTTGACTTCTCTTTGCACATCAAACTATCTCATGCTTATGATTGTCATTTGCAGTGGAAGCTGGACAATATCTGGCACTCCTTTGGACTTGCATGATCCTCGACTTCTTGCAATTGCTGAGGCAGAGCGGCAGTTTCTTGAAGCTGATTATGATGACTATGCTGCTAGTAGTGCCAGTGGGGCTGCATTCTGCCGTTCAGCCGCATTAATTGTAAGCTTCAAACTGTCAATGTGTGAATTTTGAGATTATCAGATAGGAAGATGTTGCAGACAATATGTACAAGTACAACATCCAGATTTCCTGCGTGGGGTATACTTGTTCTGTTTGTCTATGATGAATGTGGTAAAAAGATGGCATAATACTGGTTCTTCCCCCCAGCAGGTGAAAGTTGAACCCATTTATTTTTTCTTTTTTTCTGGCAGTTGATGGCTCTTCTGCTGCTAAGGCATGCATGGACTGTACCAGATTCCGATGATGAAAATGATATGTCAGCCTTTTTCTCGGTAAGTATGAGAATGAGATAGATGGTACAATGCGTCTGTGTGATAAAATGAATGCTAGAATTTGCAAATTCTTCCAATGCTTTGTGTTGATTGTTGTTCTTTGCAGCTTTTCTTGCTCAGGGCTGCCGGATTTCTGTTGCCTTGTTACATTATGGCATGGGCCATCAGCATCTTGCAGCGTAGAAGACAACGACAGGTAGTCAGGCTACCATGACTCCTAGTTTGATCTGAATACCATTTATCGTTGGCCTTTTGGTTAAAGACTTATATTTATCTTGATTTTGGGTGTTCATAAGTTTGGTATGATGGTCTTATTTTGTATGCTTGGATTTCTTGTTTTCACTTTTGAGTGCAAACTGCAAATACATGAACAAGCTTAATCTGACTCTCTGCGTATTCTGTTGAACTGATTTTGACTTTGAACTTATCTGAACTTATTGAACTTGTCTTTATAGGTCAAAATAAGTTGAACATGACACTATCTTAGAGATGACTATGATTGATCTGTCACCTCGTCTATTTACCACATCCTGGTGAACTTTTGGAAAGTTAAACCACTTGGGAAATGGGCCCTAGTAAAAACACTTGGGAAATTCTCTACCTCTAGTAAATGGATTAGCGAACTATTTAAATAGCCAACTTTTCTTACTTGCCAACTACAATAGTCAATGCAGACTCTTACAAAAAAAAAAAGTTGACATTAGTCATGATAGTCATGATAGAAACATGTCCATATCAATAGATAACCCTCAAAATCTTATATCTAGTGGTTTATAACACGTTGAAGAGTTCTAATTCTGTGACTTTGGGGTGCTTAACCGAGCAATCTTGTTGCTTGTAGGAGGCTGCAGCTTTGGCGGCAACTCAAGTTGCTTTTGTTCTTCAGTCAGGGCAGCGTAGGGGTGTGCAGTTTATGATAGCACCACGTTCTCCTTCAGCTGTGGCCCAAGAAACTGTTTAGTGGTCCATTGTAGCAATCAATACCTGCCAAATTTGGGGAGAAAATGGTCACTACACCATCTATTCAAGTCATGTTTCATATTGTTTTTTTTCACTCTTAAATATTATTTGCTTCATTGTTTGTGATGATTATCTTAGTGTTAAAGGTCCAGACTCCAGAAGCTCGCTATTCTTTGTAAGCGTTTGTGTTTAACGTGCTTCATGCTGTATATAAAGGTCTTAATTTGAGCTGTTAAAGAGAATTCTGGGCTTTTCCCAATTGAGTCCTTGGTCTTCATCTGAGTAACTTGATGCCTATAATTACAAACTTACGAATATATACTCCTATTACATCAGAAACATACTTGATGCCTATAATTAGTAGCTTACGAATATACTCCTATTACATCAGAAACATCTTGTTTTGTAATCCGTCTGCTGTGATGGTAGATTTGGGTAAAAAAAATTCTTTTTTTTTTAAAGAGAAATTTCATTAATTGAAGGTCAAACGGCATCTTTAATAGGTATTAAAGAAAAACAAGATACAATCAAATAAAGTTAAATCAAATTCGTCTTTAAATAAATTACAATGAATTAGATTGAGTAATACAACGCATCCCCCTTGTATTTGCTGAATCAAGCATCTATTGATGAGGAAGTATATCATTCTGACATAGTTTGGGAAAATCATTCTTGATTGAGCCATGTTGACCGCAACTGAGATTCCAATACCTTCACGTTGAGTCTCGAACTTAAATCAATGATCTCCATAACAGAGACTAAAATCCCCATAACAGGGTTTGAAAAAATCTCATAAAGATAGACTAATTTATTCAAATAAACTAAAAACTGAAAATAAAAGGGGAAAAAGGGCTTACCATTGATGAAATCATCCATGTCAGCCTCTAACTGATGATGAAGGGGTAAAGAAGGCTAGGAGGCTAGGGTTTCTTGCTGTTCAGGAGTTGATCCCTTTTCTTATAATCTCAACTTATGATAATGAATTCACTTTATAATATTCGGTAGAATTCTATGTGATATTTGCTTACAAGGAACTCTGAAATGTTTTATCTAGATTACTTCTGGAACAGTGTTTTTGAATTTGATCAAGTAATGATATTTAATAGCTATGGCTGGCAGAGAATATATTCTATATGAATGGGATGGATAATGAACCTTTTTTTTTTTCAGAAGAGGTAACATCAATACTAGAAATGCCTTCTAAGAGGACAAGGAACCCTTTTAAAATCAGAGGAACATTTCATAACATTACATGATCAACTGAATTTCAATCTTATATACTGATTTTTGTTGAAAATGTACATGGTCTTATTAATGGCAACAAAATTTAAATATGAAATTCATGATTATGAGTTGCATCCTTGTCATCAAAGGCGGCTGGCAAATGAAGCTCTTTAGATTCAAACTAAAGTGGCAAAAAGACTAACCTTTAAGACCAATCTTGAGAATCAAAAAAGATAAAGACAATCTACAATCAAAAATTTCCTAAACCAAAATTTTCATTTTTTGATGAAGTACAGAGATCGATGGCTTACTCCTATCCCGAGATCATACTAACTCTTTAATTAAAGCCAAAAAAGTTTTCTAATAAGTACTAAGTGCAACCCTTAAAATTAGTACCAAAACCCCGTACAAAATCCCAAAGAGGACCCATCTTAAGTATTTCTTCTTTGGGAATAACCAAGGACATTCCTTAATTGAGAGGTTATCTGTGCAAATTAGAGGAATTCTCATCTGAATCGACTTATTCAAGGGTTAGATTAGTAAAAAAAAAGGATAGTTCTTTTCATATTTTTACAATCAAATATCTCACCATGTAGTTAGCATTATCTACCGATGGACGATTTCTGATCTTGAGATCCAATGGTCGAGTATTAGACGAGACTATTTTCGTACATCGTGCTCATATTTTTGGTTAAGAATCAAGTGGAAGGTCAATAGTATAGTTCCTCTCCTCACAGCCATGGCAAAGGATTCAGTTCTATTCAATCTTGACCTGAAATTTTTGTTAAAGGGTCAAAGGGCAGCTCTCAACCTTTGGGCTAAGACTTTCATGAGGTTGGAGGCGCTCTATATTCCTCGGAGCGCTTGCGCATGTGTTCATCCTTGATACCAAAAACAAATTATGCATGAAAGTAACAAAAGGAAAGTTGTAAAGAGGAAATCCCACAATATATACTTCTTTCGTATTTTAAGTTGCAAAATAGAAGAGATGCACGGAACTTAGGGAGTCCCATAGAGACACAAACAACGTGTCCATGTAATGAGGGGAAAGAAAAACAGAACCCATATACTAGAAAAGGTATGTACAAGCTTGCATTTGAGAACATCCAAAATACTAGGTGTAAAAAAGAGTTGCCCGAGTTTCATGAGGACCACCTACCCAAATGATAGTTACATGTTTAAGTGCTCCAAGCTTTTAAAAGTTTGTGCTGAAGATTATATGAAATAATCTAACAAAGCATCCATCCAATGGCCCTCTTTACTTTTCACTTTGATTGCAAGATAAAGAAAAGCAGAGAATCAGCACATCATAACAAACATCTCGGCAAGAGCTTATGACTAGGACTATGACCAGTCGCCCTTTAATTTTACGGCACAATATAAAGAATACTATTGCCTCATTTTCATAAAGCATCATACATTATGCTTTAGAATGTTCTTAATTGCATATGAAATACTAGTAATTAAGATTAATAAAAAATTCAAGAATTTAAAATAAAAGTTGGTCTACATGGATAAATGGAAATTTATATAAACGAAACAAAAAAAAGAGCGGGAAGTGGGTCTGCCAAACATAAAATGAGGAATGTGGAGTTAAGAAACAGAAAGAAAGAAGGAGAAAAGCATAAAAGAAACACATTTAGCACAAGAAACCAGGGACTGGTATTTCTGGGTGCATAGAGAAAAGAGCTTGGAATTCTAAAGTGAGAAGGAGCAGATCTTATTAGTGGCATAAAGCAGCAGTTTGGTGTTTTTTAGGGAGGGAAGGGGGCTGTTACATTCCCCAATCTTTTTCCTTCCATTTTATTCTTTACATGCCAGGATACTGTAGCAATTTAGTAATTGCTGGATGAATCATGGCATGTCTTTCAGTCACTTAACTTACACTAAAATTTAACCTTTTCTTAACAACAAAGGAATCACAAAGTGACCAAACTAACCCTCTCCATATTAATAACCTGATTAAAAAAGACCATGTTACATATTCATCCATTTTACCTAGATTATCATAGGTAGACAAAAACTAGTGACGAATTGTAAATGTCTGCTAACTTCACTGGTAAAGTCTATGGGGTGATATTCATGACTTGGAATCGAATTTCACCTGCATCACTGTTGTTCGTGTCTCATTAAAGACCGAAATAGTAATACAAATAAACTTACGAACAGTTATATATTCATAGTAGAGTCGTGCATCAATAGCAATAAGCATTTACACAGTAAAAAAAGAAGCATATAAAGTGGTAAATTTGAAACATCCTAAAATTTAATAAAGGGACAACTTATAGAAAAATATAGTAAGTAAAGATATTGCATATTAAATGTTCAAAGTACTATTCCAGTCATGATTTTATGGCAATTTGGTCCAAAAATGACCAATGAAGAAGAATAATGTATCAACTTCTAAATCAAATTACTAGTAAGCATGGCCAGGTGAAATGGCAAGAAGGCAAGGGGACACCAAGGAACTTTATGTCTGGTCACGAAGACAAAAAAAGCTAAGCAAATGATAGGGATGTAAGGATACAGATGAAAAAGATACTTGGCTTCCCTAGGGTATTGTTCCAACCCCTTTATTCATCCTATTTAGATTCTTCCATAACAGCCTTAAATTTTCATATATCACACCAGTCCCAATTTCGGGTGAATCTAAAACTTCTTCTGCCTGTTCTGGGTCCCTCTGCTTTATGCTTTAAAGCACCCTCTAAATCTTGCAACAGATATATTACACTCCTGTATCTACAGGAATGGTGTCACAAGTTTAGAAGGATTGCAAACTTACACTTTGCTTATTCTCTCACTACTCTAAAGATATAGTAGGAATTCCCCAACCTTAAGTGTAATTTGAGGGTTTACAGAGAAATATGGTCCCAAATGCCCATAAAACATTCATCCTTCTAGTATGTATTGGTTTATTAACAATAAAACCAGGGAGAGTTTGTAGCCTAAGGAGGGTAGATATGGCTCTTGCACCAAATAGCGAGGATTTACAGCTCACACTAAACAATCGAGTCCTACAAGAAGTCTCAAGACAGGAACTCAATTCTAGCAGAAGTACTGCACCAAAAAACAAGAAATTTGATCCCATGCAATCTAGCAAACGGAGATTTCGAAGAGGTTCTGATCCCATCCACAATAGGAGTTAGAAGGGGTTGTGTAACTTGTTTCTACAACTACAAGTAAGGAGCAAGTTCACAGAGATGGACAAGCAAGATAAGCAACCAGAGATAAGTTACAAGTCTTGTGAGTAAGACTTCGAGGGGGTTTTATGCGGCTTGATTGGTGAATTTTTTGATCTTTTTGGAGGTTATTTCAGGAAAAAATGTACAGTTGGAGCCAGTGAAACACTATCACTGACGTACGGCGGGCATTGCATGAAGTGAGCTGATGATAGCTCTTGTTTTGCAGTTGATATCTTATAGAAAACAAGGAGTGAGTACAGTTTTCATGATGTTGTCGGCTCTCACAAAGGAAAATATATAGTGTTTTTTTATACGTCTTGATTCTTTTTTGTTTTTGTTTTTGGAGATTTAATTTTGCTTGCATCAGAAAGCTTCTCAAGGTTTAAATTTGATTCTTTCTTTGGTTTTCCGGCAATATGAATTCCTTATGTTTCTATAATTTTCTGATTGAAAGACACCTCCTTTGTGTTCCTTAGTGTGTCAAAGATGTGCATAGTCCTAACTGTCAATACTCTAGGCAAATACTCTCCTTTTTTTCTCCATTTCCTCATTCTCAGATCAAATTTCCGATTTTTATTTGATCTTGAAGATATGGGAAAGTGAAGTTAAGGATTATTATTAGAATTCCTATACTTTGTATGGAGAATCAATCAGTGCAACAGTTTGGACCAGGGAATGATGTTAACAGGAGAGAGTAGCATAGCTCTTAGACAAGCTTTGCATCTTTTACAGCCAAATGGCTGAAGCATCTTTGATGGGTTTTTAGCAAAAATGACACCTATCCTTCAAGAGAGCATCTAACTCTTAACTTCTCTGTTAGCCCATTCTATTTTACTAGAAGGAATAACCTGTCCTATCACCTGTCATTATCTCATCCCAATAACCCTGGTTAAGATCAAATAGACAGTCATACAATTTCTACAGGGGTTTTTTATTTTTAGTTGCGACAGTTAATCTGATGTTCAAGACAAATACACATAGACATCAATTTCATACAAAGAACATAACCTTCAAGCAGATACGAGCAACCTCACACAGGAAATTATTCGACAAAAGTTAAACATGCATAGATTAGGTTATTAGAAAGACCAGTATTAAGTATTGAAAATGAGCTCTTTGTATTAAAATGATAATAAAGTACACACTGTCTCGAAGAATGTGTTTTGGATGTAAATTCTAAAGACAAGATATCTGCACAAGTTCCAACTTCCAAGGACTAGGAAAGCTATCAGTAAGCTAAGTAATGATTAGATGACGCAGGTCGCAGCTAGCTAGATGACGTAGATGGAGAGATTGAACTATCATTTGAGGATCCCAAAGCATATCTATAGAAAGTCTACATTGAAATGGGGTAGGAAATGGACAGACAAATGAGCTATAGAAATTAGGAAAAGGCAGGTAGAAGCCTTACACCAAACATGATGTAAATGACTCATAATTATCTTATTATTTTCTGCATTCCTTGAAAAAGTTGGCAAGAAGTTGTACTAGGGTCTTTGGAGTGGGGGAGCATATTGCACAGATAGTGTATGTTGAAAAGAAATTCTATTTGAGGAGATAAACTTTTCTGTGAAGGGTATTCTTAACAATCCTAGGCTATAGGTATCTGCAAAATTTGAGATAGGAGCTACATTCATCCTTAAATTTACAAGCAAACAAGCTTCTTGGTATTTCACTCTGTTATATTAACCTTGTTCAATTATAAAAAATCAAGATATAAGCGTTTTCAGCGATAAAGAGAAACTGTGAAGTGTGAAGCTCAGTGATTCACTCGTGCACAATCCACCATGCGCGTCTTCATGATGCCGTAATTGAGAACCTTCACCAAGAGAATAAAGGATAAGCTACAAATATGTCTAGCATAAAGGATAAATAGTGTGCCAGTTTCATTTCTGGTCCATGGTTCTGTGTATTTGTTTTGTCACAGTTGACTGTTTTCATATGATATATCTATGATCCCTCCTTCGACTGTTAGAAAAAGTGGAGAGACACTGGGTCATGGGCTCATGGTTATTTGCCTCTCCTTTCTTCTCCCTAAAGGGTGAGGTTATACATGATGTCGTACACAATTATCGCCTTCCCTTTATGTTGTTTTCCAGTCAACCAAAATTTCTCAGCTCAAATTATAACATTACATAGTTCAAATTTAGTGGTGGGTGGATGGATTTTCTACAGGCAAATATCTCATGATTAATTCCATTACTTCTTGAAAGTGGATGGATTTTCTACAGGCAAACTATCAAACTAATTACTCCAACGAGACTCTAGCCTATGCAGGCAACACGGGTTTAGTTTGGTTACTACAGACCATAATTGGGAAAAGATTTACAGCCCCATTCGCTTCACAACAATTAAGTAAAGGATGATACAGTGCAACATAAATGTCGGAGATTAACTTCTACTTTCTCACAGTATGATCCAAACCTCAAACGAGACTCTTTATCTTCTATAGAAGTAGATACTAGCATTTCAATACGGCCTCTCTAGTATGCAGCAACGAAAAATAATTGTGTAATCTAGCAAGGAAAACCCCGTTCTAACGTCCATGGCAATGAAACTTCATCGCCAAACATGTGTTTTTCTTCATAAATTTTCATTACCACTCCACACCATATTTCAAACTGATAATCGATGGTAATAAAATACATGAAGATTAGAGATGTTTGGGGGGTTTAACAAACATTACTATAGACATTAACATGGCATTTCTCTTATAGAATTTCACTAAAATTCATTACCATCACCTTTTTTTTTACCACCTACCAAACGAATCACCTACCAATCGAATCGCAAGTACTCATTTCTTAAAACCAGTAATCAAACATCCCAAATATTACTATAGACATTAACATGGCATTTCTCTTATAAAATTTCACTAACATTCATTACCATTACCTTTTTTTTTTTTATTACCACCTACCAATCGAATCGTAAGTATTTATTACCACCTACCAATCGAATCGTAAGTACTCATTTCTTAAAACCAGTAATCAAACATCCCATTAAGACGAAAAAAATCCAAATAACGACACGTAGTCATATCAAAAGGAACATATACCAAGCATTTTAGCTATCCAAATCCAAATAGTGCAAACATCAAAGGTAAAAGCATTAATCAATCCCTGTGTTATTAAAATCAAAGAGAAAAAAAACATGAATCTTGTTAGGCAAAAAGAAGTTGCATTTTTTGAATAAATGGGCCAAAGGAAGGGAATAGTTCACGTCGACACACTTACAAAATCAGCATCAAACTGAGAAGGGTCCCCAGAAAAAGAAAAAGACACCCACAACTTCAGCAAAAAAAAAAAAGTAGGAAAAAGGGTAAACATTTTGCATACGACATAGTAAATTTCAAAAGATTTAAACAGAATGATGACATTTATGGGCATGAAATTAAACTAATTTTTTTTGAAATTGAGTAGGGAAAAATTTGGAAAAGGGTGAAATAATTTCCCATCAAAAGAAATACCCATTTTTCAGAATTGAAAAAGCTAGATGATTTCTTGAGAATTAATCACAGCAGAATGAGTAAGTGCAGAATGCTGAATTTCAACAGAAAAAAAAAAAGAAGAAAAAAGAACAGAAGCTGAAATTATTATGTGTACCTGAGCTAGCAGAATCTACCATAGATGGGCTTTGTGCAAAATCCAGACCACCGGAAACTAAAGTGCATCGTTTGAAGAGATGGGTAAATACGGTGCGTTTTAGGAGTTTGACCAGGGTTGACAATTTCAGAAGCTTCGTAAAGGGTCTCTTATCCCGTGGAGACATGGAGTCCAAATAATATCCAACATTTTTTTTACATTGAGAAAATTTGTATTAATTAAAACACGGCTTATAACCTAAGGCTAACCAACAAAAACACAAGAACACTAAATTGAGCTTTACTTGCTCTTACAAACCAGACTAAGTTAAAACAAGTAACACTATTGAGGTTCTGCTCGATATAGAGGCTTGCGTTGTTCGGTAATTAAATCATTACGCGGCTCGATGTGGTTGACAATAGCTGGATTGCAGCAGTAAGAACTGAGGAGCCATTGTAGCTCCTTGGATAAAGGCAACCTGCAATAAAGGGGTATAACTTACTTGTTAGAAGTGGTGGGAGGAGCGAATTTCGTTCACAATTTGGAAAACAAACATCCTAGGGAGAGATTTGCATCTCACCACATGAGCAATCCCAACAATCTTCTGTCACTTGAAATTCTTGGCTCATGATTCTTTGAATAGTCACGTTCCTTAGTGACTCATTACTCTCCTGAGAGAGTATTTCAGGGTTCTTCTTTTGGTATGAGAACCACATTTGAGTGGGCGCGCTGAAAATCACCAGGTTCAATTGGGGTGTCATCTTCAGATTTGATTTTTCAAAGGCAGAGGTCTTCCAGACCAATGCCAATCTAAAAAGAGAACTAAGTACTACTAGCTCTCCAACACACCTCCGATTTGAGAAATCAGAGAACAAATGTCCAAACCATGAAAACCTTTCCCCTCCTCGGCCACACTCATCTTCTTTGGAGAAAACAATCGGGGGATCGCTAACCTTTGGTTTCCCACTTTCAACTTCCATTTTATGAGTCCTAAGTTAGTACTATTGTGATCTCTCACCTTAGAACCTTTTTCCCTATTCACCCTCAATTTTGAGAATTCATGAAGCTCAAAATCAAGGTAGCCCACCCTAGTATCTTTGAAAGATCTATTCCTAGAGTTTGAGGCGGGAAATAGACTATACCCAATAGAAAAGGTTTTAGCCTTTGGATGCAACTTCTCTTTCATCAACGACTCCAGGACACTTATAGATTCTACAATTGCAGAATTGAACCATCATCCTTTACCCAAGTGACAAACAACTTTCGATTGCCATAAACAACCACAAATCACAACTTCAAAAACGTGAGATGAACAACTTCCCTATAGTTATTAGCAGAATTACCACACATATTAAGATAGAAAACAACCTACTCAAATCGAAAACAACTCCTACAGGGAAAATGTAAACAAGGAAGTGAAGAACAACCTCAAAATCCTTCATATTTGGAATGCTCCATTGATGCAACAAAGCTATAGCACCCACGAAGTGCCCCACTGAAAAGGGGGATTCCAATCAGAGGCGCGTCGGTGGGGGGGGGGGGGGAGGGGAGGAGGGGGCGGACCAGGGTTGGGGGTGGGGGGAAAAAGTCCGTCGGCCCGGCGAATTTTTTTCTGTCCCCCCACCTCTTGGACCGAATTTTTTTTTTTAAAAAAAATCTTTTTTATTTTATTTAAATATATTTATAAATTATATACATTAAAAAATAATAATTTTAATGTCAATAATCCTAAAAGAATAAATAGGAGGTTTTTAAGTTTTCTTTTATTTTTTTTTTAATTAATTTTTTACGCGACCAATAGGTTCAACCGGTCCGGATTTCCGGTTGGACTGGACCGGTAGGGGTGTAGTGATCCTGTTTGGGCGAGAGAGATGTGCTTCCCTGCTTGTGGTGCTGCCTCTGCAACATCGTCGTCACGAAGAAGATGCTACCCACCTTACGTTTGCCGCGCGAATTGATACTAACCACTAACCTCAGAGCGAAAAAGAACAGAAAGGAAATCATACTAACGGAGAAGGAAAACAGGGGAAGGGGGAGGGCCCGACAACCATCATGATGCGCCCGAGACGGCTCAGGCGGCTGTCGAACCCCCTAGAGTTTGTTTGGGGCGGTGAGGGTTTTGTCGAGGGACGCTCGGTTTCGCTTTGGTTTCGCGAGAGCTTTTTATTAATCTACATAGATACTTCCTCCGTTTTTATTTATCAAGAAATTTAAATTACTAAGTTTTGTAAAAAAAACATGAGAACTTTTTTATTGCCATTTAGAGTAGTCCGTCACGTATTGCGACATTTCTAACTAAGGGAAGTCAGCCCCTTATTAAAAAAGGGAAAGTATATAACAAATAGTCAATAAATTACAATCAATGAACATCATGTTTAAAAGTGCATGAATTTCAAATCCCTCTGTTGGTGCAAAATCAGTTAGTTGACTTTGCAAACAAGTCAATGCACACCCAGTAGTTTGGTACTGAATGTCACGGGAAACTTAGCCCCTGGGGGTTACCGGTTTTAATTAGATAAAAACCTTGCTAACGTACTTTGTTGCAATTTAATTTCGGATTAAATCACAACGCCTAATAAATTCAGGCGAAATGCAATAAATAGAGCAAACAATAATTAATCTATTAATTAAAGCACAACATTCCCATACATGCCACAAACTTTTAGGAAAGGATTTTACAACACATAGGGGGATAAGCCAGGCTGGACAACTAAAGGGAAGACACGAAGGGAGTTACCTCCATGGTTTCTTGCTTCAATCGGAGAATTACAGGATTCCTCGCCAGAACATGTTCTACGTCTAAGGACTAAACTATAACCCCAGAAGGGGGTTGGCTAGGCTAGAGCTAGGCTACGCTAAGAAAAGAGTAATTTGCAAGTTGTTTTTGCGTGTTGTTGTTTGCTTGATGATCGCTCTTCTATTTATAGAGAAGCATGATGTGTAACTTCCGTGCTTACTTGGAGGGAGAACATTTGAATCATCTTTAATTCAAACCTTCAACCGTTTTCTGGCGCTGAACAACTGTAGCCTTACACGTTCTTCCTTATGTGGATTCGTCTAATGATTGCTCTTTAACCACTCGTACGCTTATCATTCTTGACTTTCATCTCCTGATGGTCTTAGCAATCTCCTCTTATTGACTTTGACTTGTATTGACTTTATCCACTGGGCTTCATACTCTTGTTGGGCTTTCATGTTAAAACCAAATTAAACCTTTTGAGGTCTAATACAATGTACCATAATAAATGCTATTGGGCATCTAAAAATGGTAGTAACAAATTGCCACCCTGATTTGTGGAGTGATGTACTCAGCACCCACAAATTATGAGCAGAGAAGGACTCTCAATGGTTATAGCCAATGTCATCCAATAGTATTCTGAATGTGACTTATTCCATTGTCCTAAGATGATCGATGAACTTTCTTTTGGGATGACTGAATTTGGTTGAGAAGAATAACCTTTCGTGCATTCCTTCCCCCTTTCTTTCTAGCCATTGTGAAATCCATTAAGAAATTTTCTTCAAGATGCGAACTTGTAGGATCATTTGGAGATAACCAACAAGGACTTACATTATAGGTCATGAGATCATACCAAATTTGACATGCACATTTGTATTGTACCAAATCTCTTGATGATGATCCATCCACCAATCTATAGATTTTTACTTTCTTTGTTGTTCCTTTAATGAAAAGCATCTTTAGATATCTCCAAGGCATGTTAGGTTTCCACATTTCTTCCGTAATGAATTTGCCCCATGATTTGCAGACCAGAAGAGATGTGACCTGATCATTCCTTTCAAGTTTAGGAAATATCCATTCTTTCATGAGATTTAAATTGGACCCTATTTGGAAGGCCTTAGATCCCTTTTTATTTTCCGGATCCTGTTGTATGACAGGATTATCCCCGAAATATTTTTGGATAGAAGAAACCAATTTGATGGCTTCATTCTTGATAAATTCATCTTTATCTCCAGATATGAAATTCAATGCCTTGTGACGATTTGGACATTTTGATGGATATGGCATATGTTCTGGAGCAGCTTGGCGAAAGATGTGGTTATATGTGCAATCCATTTTAAAATTTTGAGTTTTTTAGAGGTTACACATATGCATATATATAAAGCATTTTGATGTCTTAACCGTTCAATAATTCTCCCTAACCACTTAACTTTATTAGAGCGGTTTCTTAAGGGATGCGAGTCTTAATTGGACACGTGTTTGTTTCTATTTCACTTTGGTGAACCAAAACTGATGTCAAAACAATTAATTCATTGCAAATATGTGCGAATATATTTAATAAGATTACCATTTGAGGTAATTTCATAACATTGCTAAAATGATTTATCTTTATGAAGATAAAATCATTAGTTACATTTTAATTAAAAATGCTTGGGTCTAGAGACAACATTTGGAAGTGATTTTTACATACTATGTTTACCATAGCATTACATTCGTCAATTTCCAACTCGCGCCCTGCACTACTCCTAATAACTGCAAAGTAGTAATCTTCTCCAGGGGAGTTGTTGAACATTTGCCTTGAAGATAACCCTATGGTAGCTGTTGTCCCAGGCATATCTCCTGTCGATCAGTGCGATATACATCCAAGGAAGGAAATATTCTTGGGCCAACAGCTCCCATAGTTGGCAGACGCACTTAAAAAGGACTATCTTTCCCTGATTTTCATCTTGGCCCTCTTCTGCCCTCACCACTTTGAGGGAGGTCTGAGTGCAGGAAAGAGTTAAACTCTTGGCTTATACCCAATTCAGTCTTTGATGCCTTGGGAAGTTTAAGATAGTGGAAACTTCCTTGCCCCACTTCTTACAAACTGTTAGCAGTTTGTCTTGTGATTCTCCATCTAATTTGGGCCATATGTGGGTGGACAAGATATCGATATCTATACCGATTTTTGTAGCGCTTGATTCCACCAGCCCAGGGTTTTCTGGCTCCATTATAGGTGCATCGCCAAAGATACGCGTCAATTGCTCGGCCCATCTAGCCCTCTCATTCGTGATGAAGGCCTCTTTGTCTTCCTTTATGATGTTGAGGGCGAAGCGTTGATTGAAACAATCATCATCAAACTCGGCTGCCAAGTTTGCATATGCCTCGTAATCCATTTTAATTTTTTGAAATGAAAATGTGATGGGGGTTATGGCCAAATCCCTTTAAATAACCAAGTTATTTTATTTAACGACTATTTTCATAATAACTTCTAGGGTCAGTGAGTAATTGAGTACTTTGATCTCTTTTTTCGAGAAGTTTATGGATTTTTAATTGATTATTATTTATTTTAAGATTACCAATTTGTTGATAAGTCTTAAAATTAATATGTCACTTTTTAGGCATTTGGGCCTATACTTACTTCCTTAGATTCATTATTCATTTTATGAATAACAACCAAGTCTGCAATTGGTACTTGATATGGAAGCATATTGTATAAAATAAGATTTATTCCATAAATGAAGTAAATCATGAGAAAACAGTCATCAACGATATTAATACTAAGTACATAGTTTATTAAAGAAAATTTAAACTGCATACGATGACTAGGATTGCTAAATATCTGCCATGCTACTTGATCGATCAAGAGCGGAGATGAGCGAAAATGATGATGATTTGTGGCTCCTCATGTTCATCAACGTCAGGATCATCATCATCAGAGTAATTTTCATTCAATAGCATAGGAATACCCCTTCCTAATAAGTATTCTTGCCATAAGAGACATGTACGTTTGTATTGTATGAGTTTTTTGAAACTCGTATTTTCATCCACTTGGACTACCCTATACTTTCTAGTGAACATGCCCAAACTGCTTTCACATACTATGGACCTGTGATACTTTAGTGTGAGTTCAGGCAGAAAATGTTGTTTTGCAATGCCCTTTCCCCGTGCCTTGCAAATGCTTAGGAGTTTTAATAAATCCCCATTTTTCATTTTCGGCCATAGATTCAATGCTAGGAAGTCAATATCCCTCCCTACTATGGTTGCACTAGGCCTTTGCTCCTTGGAATCTCCATATTGGACCTTTGGGTCTTTTTCGAAGAATCTTATGATTTTGAGTTTCCATTTTTTCATCTTCTCTTCTCTAAACTCTTCCCAATCCTCTTGTGTGATGTCCTTATTGAACTGATGCCTCCAACATTCACCGGGAAATGGTAGAGGAACATCCTGTTGGTTAGCCATACTCACAAATATTTTTGGATTTGTTAATGGTAGAGTAAAAATATTATGAGTGAAAAATGCTCAAGGTTAAGGTAGCATATTTATAATATGATAATTATAACCGTTGTCCCTATTTGTTAGGGGTTAATGGAGCGATTGGTATTATATATTTAGATGATTGTTTCACGTTATATTTTTATAACTGATCTTAATTTCTTTCAGTTATTTTTATAACTGACCTCAATAACTTTAAATCATGGCCTTAGTGGATAGGAATGGGTTTGCCCATTAACTCCTTAATACGTCATGTCACTGCTAGGGATTGGTCATTGGTGACGTGTGGAGTTAGATGGTAATTATTACTCTTTGAAGTAACTTCTTACCAACAA
The DNA here is from genome assembly GCA_947648045.1 of Beta corolliflora. Classification (NCBI taxonomy): domain Eukaryota; kingdom Viridiplantae; phylum Streptophyta; class Magnoliopsida; order Caryophyllales; family Amaranthaceae; genus Beta; species Beta corolliflora. The sequence goes on from CANSZD010000633.1 coordinate 459,011, forward strand.
GTCATTTCCCGGAGTAGAATCCCAAGAGTCACTTTATTTCTTTCCTTTATTTAATTTTAACTGTGAATTTTGCATTATTTGATTTGACAGTTATTTTTGAATAACACAACATAATTTAATTCGCACAATTTTGATTGGGCAAAATAAACAATGCAAACCAGATATAAGATAAAAGAAACTTGGACTGAGTTGAGAAATTATATTAATTGAAAAAGGAAATTTACAACCTAGATTAAATTTTTTTTTATCTTAGGATCAAAATTTACAAAATTCGTTTAGAATTTTAGAATTCTAAACTCTAGGCCTATGTCTAATCCTTTGGAGACCGTGGCTTGTCGGCATCGGTGTCTTCATCCTCCTCCTCATCTCCAGCAGAGGCGTCGCTGGAGTCATCACCAATAGGATAGAAGAAGCGTTCTTCTCTGGCGAAGGGTTCTTCGAGGAGATCTTCCTCGTCGACCCTCATCCGCTTTGCGGCGGGTTCGTCATCATCTTCATCCTCATCCTCTTCATTATCATCAGATTTATCTGATGATGGAGGGGTGCCCTCCTCATCTTCTTGTTCTTCCTCTTCTTCTTCCTCTTCATCTTCTCTCTCTTCCAGTATTCCTGGAGGAGGGAGGAAGGGTTGGTCAACCTCTTGTGGGTTGACCTCTTGAATCCCTGTGATACAAGATTCAGCAGATGATTGAGGCGCGTCCATTTTTGGAGATGGAAGTTTTTGGGAAGGTTAGGAGATGAAAGGGTTTTTTGGAGATGATGCTTTCAAGAGATGAGTAATGTGAAGATTTCCTTACACTTACCCCTTTTATAAAGGGATTTACTGTCTCTTGAAAAACGGAAAGTTACGCCCTTTGGAAATGGGCTTTAGAGTAATTGTTCTTCAGACATGGGCCTTTAAATCACGCGCCCTTTGAAAATAGGCTTTTAGATGACTCGAGGACCTTATGTTTTAATTTGTTAAAACTAGGCTATAACTTGACCCAATTACACATGATTTAAAATAAAACGTATCACATATTGTGCACGTGTTCTCTTTTACTGTTCTATTTTAGTTGTCTTCTCCATTAATACCCTTTTCAAGGATTTCAGTAAGACCGGAGAGTTTCAGACAAATTTAATTCTCTTTCTAATAATTCACAACCATCACTAACTTTCAATTCACCATGTCTAGTGAAAGAATCCGTGAGGATGAAATTCGTGAAGCACTTGCCAAGAAACGCGATGCCATGCAATCTGAGGCACCCCGTCAATTATGCAACGCCATTAGGGTGAACCTTGGGACTTATAAGTCTCAAGTGTTCTGGTATGTGAACAAAAGCTCTGACTCTAATACTCATTTGGAGGAGAGAATTGCCACTATTGGTCCTTGTTTTCCTTTCAAGATTCAAAAACCAAAGCGCCAACTTGTCTTAGAGCAACAGTGCTACCCATTCTTGGACCATATTATTCTAGAAGATAATATGCCTAGAATGCTTCCATTTGCCCCAAAATCCCTTCAACATCTGCATTGGCCTTTGACCAACAAACCTTTTAAAGGTTGGATTTCAGGAGTGGATGCAAGAGCATGGTTTTTGCGAATGAAACCTTTTCATGACAAATGGTCCAAAAATAAAATATTGCCCTTCTTAAGACTAGCTTCTTATGAAGCCATCCCTTTTGATGGAGCTATATCTACTGCCATCAACTGCTTCTTGTTCAGATGGGGACCAATGACTGTAACATTAGCTGATATTGCCTTTATAACTGGGACTTCTCCAACAGGTAAATATGGAATTGAACTTCCTATCTTTCACCATGTTAAAGAACACAATCTACTGTACAGTCAATGCTTATCAACTTTTCGCCAGATTGCTAGTCCTTCTGCTAGAGCTAGCAAGTGTGGCTTTCAGAAATTTGTTGATTTCTTCCTCAATAAGGATACTAATGAGGAAGTTACTTCTCAAGAGGAAGTACTTTTTCTCACCTTTGCTTTCTCCAAATTGATGATGTTTAGAAATTTGGAGGAGTAGTAACATTATGGCTATCTTTAGTTTGTTAACATCTCCTCTACTGAAGAAGTAGCTTTGGCTCCTGTTCTATTAGGACAACTTTATAGATGTCTTTTCAGGAGTAGAGAATCTTTCAAAGGTTTTGGAATTCATACCTCTGAATCTCCCATATTCTCTACCGACAAGGGATTCGGACCCCTTTGGCTCTTGACTTGTTGGGAGTCATATATATCTACCCTGTCTAATGGTTATCAAGCCCTTTTCTGCTATAAAAGCATCTAGGGGTTCAGAGGAGGAAAATCTTTCTTTAGATCCCCTTTTGTTCCTCTTAAGTCTTGATGATTGTAGCTGTTATGGTGAAGTCATCTTCAATCTCATATCTCCAGACGAAGTTTGGCATCCAAGTTTAATTTTCTCATACTTCTTGGTTTCTAAGTCCAATCCTGGTGTCTGGAATATTTTTTCGGATAAGATGGTTGTATCTGTTGCAGATGAAACTTGGCGCCATCAAACAATGCCTTCTTGGCTAAAATCCCTGAACATCCACTTTGGTTCCCTAGGGAGTGGAAACTTTTGGGGGTAGTGTTCTTAGGTCTATGGATTTAATAGCTGTTGAGCCTGAATATTTTGGCTTTGAGGCTTATAATCCACAGCTGGTGACTAGGCAATTTGGATTGGTCCAAACACTAGCTATTCCTTACTTCTTGACCCGTAATGATCCTTGGACTTCAAGGGGTCGTTTGGAAGAAGGTAGAGCCCTTCAGAGCAGAACTCTTGGCCTTACTTCCATGTCCATATCTCCTTGGAAATGGATCACTAAAGCTGTTAGAGGCTTCCATCTGTGGTGGGATCATGTCTTCCCAAATGACTCAATGTGTTCTGATGCTTTGGCGAACTTTGAGGGTCAGCTCTTCTTAGGCTGTAAGTAATTTTCCTTCCTTAGGTATTTTATAACTTTTTGTAGGAGTGAATATTACTAAACCTTCTTTATGCTCTACTTCTGACTTTTTAGCAAAAGTTGGCAAGAAGAAGTTAAGGGTGCCTGATGGTATGATAATGGAGTCTAGATATGACAAGCTCTATTGGAATACCATAAACAAAAGGGTCCCTCCTCATACCTCTTCGGAGGATGAAGATGATGCTGCTTATGAGCAAGGGATCTCCTATGGAGATGTTCAGTCTGTGGATGACATTCAATCCATGGGACCACTGGAGTAGATTGACCCTTTCAAAAGAGCTGCAAGGAAAAGAGATTATAATTGTCTCTCTGCTTCCAAGGACATCCACCCCGAAGAGTTAGTGGAGCAATCTGAGCCTTCTGAAGGCTTCTAAAAAGAAAGATCAGGGTTGTATTTTCGCCTCCAGACCTTTAAGGCATTCCTACAGGAAACGTTCTAAGTTAAAGGTTTGTTCAGAAATACCACAGTATACCATCTCCTCTGATGAAGATGATGACAAAACCATATCTCAAATTTTCAAAAGGAAACCAGGAGTTAAAGCAAGTAAGAATCTCACTTTTACTCCTTTTATGAGAAGTTTCACTTTTCTTAGCGTACTGATTAATTTGTTCCAGGTTCCTCTAGTGCTGATGATAATGAGCCTAAGATTATTAGTGACCCTTCTTTTAAGAAGTCATTACCTCTTGGCTCTATCAGCAATGCTCCAGGATATGCTCCCCAGGTAGCTGATCCAGAGTTAGTTTCAAAGGGTGGCTTTATTGATGAATTTGTCATCAATCATCCCATCTCAAGTGGTGTTGCCCCCCAGTTGGAAAGTGTGGCTACCCCTTCTTTGGAAGGGTGTACTGCCCCCCAGTTAGAAGAAACTGAGCATTTTGATGTGGAATCTCCTGAAGAGGAATTATTTTATCATCTTGACGAAAATCCCTTGGAACCAAGTCGTTTGGATATTGTCATAGCAATTCCTTCTATTGCTAAAGATGAAGTTCCAAAGACTACTGTCCCTTTAGAGGTTACACCTTTGCGGAGCAATATTGACCTTGTAATTACCTCTGTTTGCAAAGGCTCTTCATCAACTTCAGCATCTACTTCAGGGACTGGTCTGCCTCTCTTTCCTCATGAATTCATTTTAGATTTCCTCTATATGAGTCCATGTCCTCATAATACCAGACTTCACTCTCTTGCTAACTTGGCTTCTTTTCTTTATGATGCAGAGGGAAGCATTCAAGGAGCAAGTGTGATGAAATAGTCTGATGGGAGGAAGGAAAATAGACTGCAGACAGCTATTATTGCAAGGGATCAATCTGTAAGTGATCAATCCACTTTGGCCAACAGTGATCATTCCAGCGATGAGTCATCGGCACACATAAAACAAGAAGATAAAATCTGGAATCTCTGCTTAACCTTAACCAGCAACCCTTATGATAAGGCTTCTGCACAGACTCTTAAGCAAATTTTGGAATCCCTGACTTCTTAAGGCTTTGAATACTGGATGCCTTGTCTTGATTATGTTAAAGAAACTCTTATTCTTCAACAATGTACTGCTGAATCAAGAGTCCAACCTCCAAAATTTTCAGCTCAGAAACTTCGGTTTGAGGAAACTTCTTTGGAAGTCCAGGCTAAGTCCTTCAAAAATTTCAGTAAGCAGATCCAAGATTCCTTGAGTTCTTGTGATCAGAAACTGAAACTTCTTTATGAGGAGAGACAATTTCTACAAAATCACCTAGCTGAAATAAATAAAGAGGAGGTTAACATTATTCATGAAAAATTTTTCCCTCCAAAGCTCCATTGTAACTAAAGAGGAATAATTACACCAAGGCGAGCAAACCTTGCTCATTTGAGGCAAGAAATGTTCAAAGAGATGGCGGTACAACAAAACTTGATTCTCCAAAAGGAAAAACTCTGTAATGCTTGGTCTGCCATAAAAACACCTTAGTTTAGCTGTTAGATAATGTTGGAATATCTTGTAACATTATTATTAATGTTGTAATTTTATTGATCCCTTGCTGTTTGAAATAATTCTGCATGTTTCTGTTGAAACACAAGATCATGTTGTTCCCATATAGATGGGTGATATTTCTTTAGAAATTTGCCATTCAAGGCTCTATCTTTTATGTTGCCATCTATATCTTTTAATAGATATGCATTTCCAGACATTTTCTTATGAACGACAAAAGGACCCTGCCACTTAGGTGACCATTTCCCTAACTGTGGATCTTTATAAGCTGCTTCTGGCAGGAATATTTTCCACACTTTATCATTCTCCTGGAATTCTTTGGGCACCACTTTCTTGTTGTAGGCCCGGGCAACTTTTTCTTTCTAGATTCTCATTTTGGCTAGGGCTTTTTCCTTAGCTTCTAGAGCATCAATAATTTCAATATTCATCGCCTGTGAATAATCATCTCCTGATAATCCCATTTGTTGGGCTACCCTTGATGATCTTACATTCACTTCAGCTGGGATCACTGGAGTATGCCCATAGACTAAGTTAAAAGGCGTAACCCCTGTCGCTTCCCTTTTTGAGGACCTGTAGGCCCATAGGGCATATAGCAACAACTCATCCCATTTTCTTGGGTTATTATCTATGAGTTTTGAGATCTCTTTGACTATGATCTTATTGGTAGCTTCACCTTGACCATTTGCTTGAGCATAATAAGGCGTTGAATGCAATTTAGTAATCCCAAATTGGTTAAGATATTCCAATAGATCAGGATTTCTAAAGACTGTGGCTTGATCAAAGGTTATAGTTTCTGGAATTTCAAACCTTGTAAAGATTTTTTCTTCCAAGAAATTTATGACATCCTGAGTATTGAGCCTGTTGAAAACCTGAGTACCACTAGAATGTATGAATGCTTTTTAGAGGATGCATGATTGATTTCTCCTATGGCATCCACTGCCCATCCTCTAAAAGGCCGAGGTTTAATGATGTACTTAAGTTCTGAAGCTGGTGCACTGCTAATAGGCCCAAACTTTTGACATCTTTTGCAACCTTTAGCATAGTCAATACAATCCTTTCTCATTGTAGGCCAATAGAATCCATGTTCGTGCAACAACCATCTCATTTTTAGGCCGTTTTGATGAGCACCACATAACCCTTGGTGAATTTCTGCCATGAGGGTCAGAGCCTCTCCAGCATCCACACATTTCAAAAGTAATCCTTCAGGATCCTTTCTATGTAATTCACCGAATTGCATGCAAAACTTAGTTGCTGCCATTTTCACTCTATTTGGCACTTTTGTCCCAGTTGGGTTCTGGAGATAATGAATAATTTCGTTTCTCCAGTTCATCTCCTCCCTTAATATTGAAATTCTATAGATTTCCAATATATCCTCTGATCTTTTTTGATCGAGTTCAATGAGAGGTACTAGGACTTTCTCTTGGAGAATGATATCTTCATTTTGTGAAGGTATCTCCTCTCTAGCAGAAGCTATTTGGGATAGCTGATCTGCTACCTTGTTTTCTTCTCTAGGAATATGTATGAAGGCGATTTCCTCAAATTGTTTAGACAACTTTTGTACTTTCTTACCATAGTCCTGAGATACTAGCGATATACTTTTGAACTCCTCATTTATTTGATAAATCACTAATTGAGAATCTCCATATATCTTTGCTTTCTTAGCTCCCAATTTTAGCAATATGTCTAGTCCAATTAATAAAGCTTCATATTCAGCTCTATTGTTGGTGCATGGACCCTTCAGGGCTACTGCTAGTTTAGTTGGAATCCCATCAGGAGATAGAATATATATTCCAGCTCCTGCCGTTTCTCTGGTATTGGATCCATCGAAGAACAAAACCCATGGAAGAATATCTTCATCAATAATTCCTGAGTCACAACATGGATGGGTTGCCAAGAAGTCAGCTAAAGCTTGACCTTTTACTGCCTTTTTGTGGCACATACATTAGGTCGAACTGAAGTAAATGTAAACTCCATTTGCTTAGCCTTCCTTTTAGAAAAGACTGAGATATCATATACTTTATGACATCTGTTGGAGATATTACTTCCACTGTAAAAGCCATGAAATAATGTATGAGCTTGATGGATGCATCATACAAGCACAAACACCATTTTTCCGCCATGGTATACCTTTTCTCAGTGTCATGCAGGATCCTACTTAAATAGAATATAGCCTGCTCATGTCCCTTCTCATTTTCTTGAGTAAGGAGACTACCAAATGGAATCTTCACAAGCAGGTAGGTATAACCTTAATGGCTTCCCATTCTGTCTTGGAGGTATCAATACGGGAGGGCTTGCCAAATCTTGTTTAATTTGATCAAAAGCCATTTGATGCTCCTCGTTCCATTTAAACTCTGATTCATGTTTTAATCTTAGCAAAGGTGAAAACTTTTTGGTTTTTCCTGCTAAGTTGGCCATGAATCTTCTAACATAATTAACCTGCCCAAGGAATCTTTGCAGTTCCTTCTTATTAGAAGGTGGCTTGGCGGCTAACACTGCTTTTGCCTTGTTTTGGTCAATTTCCATTCCATTTTTATGAATGAGGAATCCCAAAAAGTTACTAGCTTTAACTCCGAATGCATATTTGAGTGGATTCATTTTTAGGTGATACTCTCTCATTCTAGTGAATGACTTAATCAAATGTTCTTTATGTTTTAAGAAATTGATTTTACTAGGATGTCATCCACATAAACCTCCATGATTTTACCAATCATGTCCTTAAATATAGCATCCATTGCTCGTTGGTATGTGGCTCCAGCATTTTTCAATCCAAATGGCATGGCTACATATTCAAACAAGCCTAATGATTTTGGACATCTGAAGGTCGTTTTGCTATAGTCTTCATGTGCAATCTTTAATTGGTGATATCCTGCATACCCATCCATGGAAGATATGTATTCATATCTTGATGCTGCATCTATTAGGAGATAAGCCACTGGCATAGGGTATTGATCTTTGGAGGTAGCTTTGTTTAAGTCCCTAAAATCAATGCAGATTCGTATTTTGCCATTTTTCTTAACTACTGGAACTATATTGGAGATCCAGTCAGCATATTGGCAAGGCCTTATGAACTCTGCCTTGAGGAGTTTGTTTATTTCCTCTTGTATAGGCTCTGTTAATTCAGGCGCCAGTCTTCTAGGACTTTAAGCCACAGGCTTGAATCCTTCTTTGATAGGTAATTTATGCTCCATTATTTTCCTATCAATTCCAAGCATTTCGTGATGTTCTCAAGCAAAACAGTCCTTAAATTCTTTTAGAATTTTTATGATTTCCTGCTTTTCTTGGTTAGTGTGGAGCTTACTTATGTAAGTAACTCATGGATTTTCATCATCCCCTAAATTTATTTCCTCTAGTGGATCATGTACCTCTTGTTTAATATCCTCACTTTTAGCCCATACTTTCTCATCCTCCTCTTCTAAGGATTCAGTTTCGTGTAAAGTTGAGCAACATGCATTAGAATTTATAAGAAAATCCTCTTGGTATTTTCTAAAAACTAAATCTTTCATTACTTGATCAACAATAGGGGTAAACCCATTACAACATTCTTCCTGGTTTATAATCATAATAAACTTTTATAAGGAAAATACTTCCTAAACTCTACAAACTAATGAGAGCTAAGGGTTGATCATAGTCTGGCGCCTGTTGAATATATTCACATTTTGATTAAATGTCTTCAACTTCTGGGGCGTCATTAACTTCTTCAATGAGAATTGCACCTGAGTTTTCTACTTCTTGGTGAGTTTGTGACTCAAGTTGTAGAGCAACCTCAATTTTGATGGTAGGAACTGACTTTAGAGAGTCCCTAACAAAGACAGACTTCCTCATCTGCTTGAACCATCTCATAAGTATCACCATTCCACAAAATTAAAATTTGATGGAGTGATGATGGAATAGCATAATTATGATGTAACCAATTTCTTCCTAGTATGGCATTATAGTGAGTACCATTTTCGACTATGAAGAAACCGGTATAGGTAGTTTTAGTTCCTACTCTCATCTTTAAGATAGCCATTCCTTTCACTTTTTCAGATAAACCAGAAAAACCAGTTATATTGATTTGTATGTTATGCAAATCTTTTCTCGTTTTCCCTAGTTTTCTAAATACAGAGAGTGGCATAATATTAACAGTAGCTCCTGTGTCTACCAATACTTTACCTAATCGGACTCCCTCAATGTCAACATTTAAGAATAACGCTTTAGTGTGCTTATTATTGACATCAACTGACCTAAAGATTTTATCTATGATTAATTTCTCTAGGTTAGCTTTTAGAGATGTTTTGTTAGGCACTTTCTTATGAGGTGCATTCAAATAGGATGACAAGCTTCGAGAAGAAGTAATTTTAAAATTACCTGCTCTTTCTTCCTTATCAACTTTATCTGCCCATGATGTAGCATTGGTCTGAAATTCTGGTTGGTCTTCTGATTTCTTGAATTCTGTTGGTAGCATGACCACATTGCACTGCACATCTTGCTCCTCTCCCATTTATGTTTGAGGTTCACCCATTAGTGGATCTCCATCCAGAATCAAGTCGCTATCGAAACCAATAAGTCCAAATCATCAGATCCAAACTCTGAATCCTAGTCCTCAATAAAGCCATTTCCCGAATTCTCTTTCATAAGAGAGTCACTTCCCTGAGGCTGCTGATCACCACTCCTTATAGGTGGTGGATCATGTTGTTCTTTTTCCAAAGGTAACAACTTAGTGATTCCAGCTTGTAACGTCTCCTCGTCAATTCTGATGTTTGCTATAAGGGATTCTTGCACATTTTGAGTCGTCGATTTGTGCCCTTCGCTGCAAAGACTTTCATGCTTAACTCCTTCATCTTTATTAACCTACTTTTGGGAAAGTTTTGGACGTCCGATAATGGCCATGGCTTAGCTGCTGACTTGATCTTTGGCCTCACTTGGTCCTCATGAGAATTCACCCTTCTTTTAAGAATTTTAAGCACATGAGTTTGACTTAACTTCCTTTCCTTCCATTTTAAGAGAGGACCTGAAATGGGGCTTCCCTGTTTCCTAAGTCCTTGAAATCTGGACCTTTTCTGGAATGGACGCTGGTATGCAGGCACATAGGTAGGATCATTTGGGATGATCGGAGTTCTAACCATTTCGAAGGTTAGCTTATCTGCACATGGTGAGCACATACCATTTCTTAAGGCTTTCAACCCTTCTATTGCCCTAGTTTGCAATGGAAATTTCTAAGCAGCCTCTTTGTAGGTTTTAGCTCATTCCTCAAGCATTATTGGAGCCAGGTTGGCATCATTAGGCATCTTAGCTTTGGCTAAATTGGCCTTGTAGGCTTCTAAACCCATGGCATGATGTTCCATATCTGAGACAATCAGTCTTTTGAGACTTAACTGCCTAGTTAGGAACCCCCTGAAAACTTGGCATTGATCTGTGGTATATGATCCATTCATATGCCATCTGCACATATCCTCCAATCCCTCTTCATTGGCTATCTATGGCATAACCAAGATTCCTTCGTCAAGCAATCTGTTAAAGAGTTGGTTACCTATTTCGGTAGCTTGAGATGCCTGCAAAGTAACAGTAAAAACATGATTAGTCTCTACCATTCCACAGATTTGTTTAAATGGTTCGTCCATCCCAACTATATTAACATCTTCTTCATCGGGAAACATGATATTTTTCATATCAATTTCATCTTGGATTTTATTTCTAAAAACAATGCATTTAGAAGTGTCATGAGTTACTGCATCATGCCATTTACAGTATTTTTTACCCTTAACTTCCTCAGCAGTTCTTACTTTATGCATTCCTATCAGTTTTATTTTTTGTTAGATAATAACTAGTCGAAAATAGCATTAGATTTCTTAGCATCAAAAGTATATTTCCTCTTTTGCTCAGACTTCATATCTTTTGGCGCTAGAAATTCTCTCTTCTCTAGAGGAGTACACTTATAAGGTACTCCTTAAATGATTTCTGCCACGTCCACTTCTTGTGCAGTTTCAAAGTGGAAGGGCTCGTCATTCTGGGCAAAGAAGTTATGGTGTTTTGCTGCGCTTTCAGCCTGTAGGTTCCTTTCATACCTCACAGCCAATTCTACTAATTCAACAAAATCGCCAAAAGCATGACCATCGAACCTTTTTCGAAACTGAATTAACATTCCCTCTTGAGCCATTTGTACAAATTCTCTTTCAGGGATGCTTACATGACACCTGATCTTGGCCATTTTAAATCTAGATAGGTAGTCTTCTATAGACTCTCCTAACTTTTGTTGGATTGTAGCCAAATCACTTAAAGTCACCCCGGGCTCAGTGTGTGCAAAATAATTTGTAAATTGCACCTGCATGTCTTGCCATGAGTGAATGGAATTTGGCGGTAAATTAGTATACCACCAAAAAGCAGTCTCAGTAAGAGACATGGAGAACATTCAAAGTTTTAAGAAATCATTGTCAGCTGCCTCACTGCACTGACAATTGAACCTAACTAAATGCTCTTCGGCAAAAACTCTATCATTGCCTGAGAACAAGGTAAAGTCAGATATCTTAAACATTCTAGGAAATGGATTGGCTTTATCAATCCATTCAGGATAAGGTTTTTGACCAATGTGCCTCTGATTTTTCCTAGAAGAATCCCCTACTAGTCTTTGGACTAGCGCCTCAACTTGTGCTGCCCATTGATCCTGATGCATTTGTATTCCTGGATATCCCATGTTCCCATTTTCCATGTTTCCCGTGTGATCATATACAGGATTGGGGTTAGGATTGAAAGGTTGATTTTGATAACCTCCCATAGGATTCTCCTGGTATTGCATAAAAGCAGGATTGGTTGCACCTTGCGCCATTTGCGGTGGGAATGTTTGCCCATTTGTGGGCATCCTCTGTTGACGAGCGCCAGTTGCTTGGGAAAATGGAGCTTGGGGTTGATTATATCCCGAGGTATTCCCATAATGCGACGTACCAGCCATATTTGGTTGGTTCTGAGGCGTGTAACCATAGGGTAAAGAAGGACTTCCAGCCACATTTCGCTGGTTGAAAGGTGCATACGCATATGGTATACTATTGTTATTTGTAACAAAAGCATCCTGCCTTTGTCCTCCCTGTGATGGTCCAGATTGATGTGTGTTGTCACCAATTTGTCCACCACCCATGGAAAACGAAGGTTAGTGATGTCCTGACGCCTGGTGCCAGCCTGGCTCCACGCCCGCTGCCATTTCACCACTTCTCCTAATGTTCCCATGATTACCCTCTCCATGACTCAAGGGTATGGCCCTTGTTTGGTGTGCATGAGAGGAAGTTTGTGGATCGCCTGAAATTAGTATATCTCTATTTTCAGGGTGGGAGAGATGTACCCTCGGAGGGTAACCTAGTGGAGGAACATCTGGCTCTATGCCAGGATTTCCTCTTGCTCTATTCAATGGGACCTCTTCTAAGGCCTTAACTAATTTCTCATTTAACTGATAGTGTTTTTCGACTAGTGGTTCTAGACGAGTAACTACTTCAGTGGCAAGAGATGTCGACATTGCCGTGAAAGTTGCACTCATAGTATCATTGATATCAGCAAGTATTCTGTCGATCTGCCTAGAGTTGATCTCTCTATTCTCCTCACTTATCCTTTGGAGGATATATGTGAAGACCCTGGCAGATTCGTGGGCTAGAGTCCTATAATTGGAGTCAAATTGTTGTCTCTGGCTCTCTCTGGCTTCTAACAGTAAATTCTTTACTATTTCTGTAAACTTTCCATACATTTGTTGTACAAGGCCACGACCAGTATTACTTGGAGATGAGCTTTCCCTTTGTGGGGTCTCTCCATTTGACTCTTCATGAGTATGGTGATCTGATTAACCATTGTTACCCTGCGCCCTATTTTCCGGAGGGGTTGAATAACTTATTTCCATGTTTTGGAAACTTGTTACCTCCTGAGCAACTTCCTTATTCTTTTTAGAACGTGTATCTGGCATTTTCTTAAAAGCAACCATTTTTATTTTACGGTTGGTTTTTCGAAAGTATGAAGAAGAAAGTTCACAATGTGTTTATGAATCTTCTTCTCCCACTGTGGTCGCCAAAAAACTTGTTGGTGCAAAATCATTTAGTTGACTTTGCAAACAAGTCAATACACACTCAGTAGTTTGGTACTGAATGTCACGGGAGACTTAGCCCCTGGGGGTTACCGGTTTTAATTAGATAAAACCTTGCTAACGTACTTTGTTGTAATTTAATTTAGGAATCAATCACAACGCCTAATAAATTCTGGCGAAATGCAATAAATAGAGCAAACAATAATTAATCTATTAATTAAAGCACAACATTCCCATACATGCCACAAACTTTTAGGAAAGGATTTTACAACACATAGGGGGATAAGCCAAGCTGGACAACTAAAGGGAAGACACGAAGGGAGTTACCTCCATGGTTCCTTGCTTCAATCGGAGAATTACAGGATTCGTCGCCAGAACATGTTCTACGTCTAAGGACTAAACTATAACCCCATAAGGGGGTTGGCTAGGCTAGAGTTAGGCTACGCTAAGAAAAGAGTAATTTGCAAGTTGTTTTTGTGTGTTGCTGTTTGCTTGATGATCGCTCTTCTATTTATAGAGAAGCATGATGTGTAACTTTCGTGCTTACTTGGAGGGAGAACATTTGAATCATCTTTGATTCAAACCTTCAACCGTTTTCTGGCGCTGAGCAACTGTAGCCTTACACGTTCTTCCTTATGTGGATTCGTCTAATGATTGCTCTTTAACCACTCGTACGCTTATCATTCTTGACTTTCATCTCCTGATGGTCTTAGCAATCTCCTCTTATTGACTTTGACTTGTGTTGACTTTATCCACTGGGCTTCATACTCTTGTTGGGCTTTCATGTTAAAACCAAATTAAACCATTTGAGGTCTAATACAATGTATCATAATAAATGCTATTGGGCATCTAAAAATGGTAGTAACACCGTCCAATATCTCTCTAATGTTAAAAGAATGATGTTCATTAAAGAAGGAGGAGGGGTGGGGAGGAGAATCCCTCCCTCTCCCTCTCATTCTTTCCTTAACTCCTTATCCAGATAAGAAAAAGTAATACTTCCTCAATTCTGCTTTAAATAATGAAATGTAGGCTCTTGCAATGTTGTTAAAATCGTGATTAGTTTGAATCGGAAACGACATTTAGAATCGAATTGTAAAATCGAATCGTAAGATTCTACAAACACGTATAATCAAGATATTGCACTCAATCTTCATTGAATATGCTAAAATTATAAGTTAAAAGACCTAAAAATTGGAAAAAATAGTTGTTTACCCACTATATTGATAATAACTTACAATATATATCTATTATTTTCTTTGTTAACTTGATTTAAATTTGCAAGGTTTTCGCTAGTCAACAGAAATGTATAGAATCGTCTAGAATCGTGAATCGAATCGTCAACCATATTTTGAATCGTAAAATCGTAAGATTTTAAGATTTGAATCGCGATTTTAATAACTTTGGGGTCTTGGCATGGGGATTTAGGAGAAGAAAGAGATAAAGAAAAAGAGGGACCCATATGATAAAAAGAGAGATAGAGAGAAGTAAGTACCAAATATGGTAACGTTCCATTTATTTTGAAACGACCTAAAATGATAAGTGTTTCATTTATTTTAGAACGGAGGAAGTAAGAAAAAATCGTCCCTCTCCTTTCCCCTCCCCCCCCTCTGCTTAACCAAACAAAGTATTAAAATTTTTCTAGTTTCCATGAATTTTCATTTTTATATTTTTTTATGTCAACTAAATGAACACTAAGATATTTTAAAGGAGAGAAAAGGAAAAGAGGAATGACACTAGAATTTTTTTTACACCTACATCGACAATTTGAGTGAACGTCATCTTATTTATGTAGTAATAAAAATTTGGACTTAAATCTCATCCACATTACTATTATATGTAACTCTATATATCCAAATAAGGATTAAGTATAGACTTACAGTGCTATAATACAATCATAATTTTGTAATTATTCTATATGATATCAATTGTATACATGTAATGCAGAAGACACACGTGTAGTGATGTTATAAAAACCATTTAAAAATTTTAGATAAAAATCACCATATAGGCATATACGTATTTTTTGAAATGTATCTTTATCCCATGCACTGCAAAAGTTTTATAACTAGTTCCGTTCTATGAGATGAAAATATAGAGCACCTACGACCAATTGGGCTCAATTTGGAAAAAACAACATTTGTTTAAGACTTTAAGTGAACGTAATTGGTAACATCTGGGCTTCGGCCCAACCGGATGCACGAGTCTACATTTCATAATGGGAAGTCAATAGAAATATAAGAAAGCCCTATGCATGGGCTATCATATAATGGGCTTGGTTCTGCGATTGTATGGGCTCGTGCTATGAATTACTCGCCACAACCAATTTAGGCCTGTCCACTGCATGTAACATTAGGTGATTCAACAGCTTTCCGTTGTAGTGTAGCCCATGCCCCATGATCCATGAGAACTCTTCCCTTGTTCAAGTTGATGAAACTGGTTTTTTGTGTCTTGTACAATGCACACGATGTTAATTTTGCTCATAAGAAGTAAAATAAAGTGAGAAATACAAATAATTAGAAATTCAATGGCAACAACAAAATTATAGCCACTGTAAATATTGAAAACTTAGTCCTTTATTTTTATAGAATAATCTTGTCTATTGAACCTTAAAAACATAGAATCATGGAAAGAGGAAAAAAATCATTTTCTTCCTTTTGGAGTATTGTTCCATTTTTTCTTTATATTTTTTTTATCACCATTAACGAAGTTTTGTGAAATATGAAGCCACCTAATAAAGTACAAATTTTAATGTACAAACTAGTTTTTAGGCCCGGACTATGCCCCGGGTAATTATAATTTTCATGTATAAATATTTTACTTTAAAATTATAACACCAAACATTATTTGGTTTAGTAGTTAAAACTTTAGTATATAGAGCTCGAAGTCATGGGATCAAATCTTATACCAAGCATTTTCTAATTTTTTATTGTACATGGAGTTCATGAACCAAACACTCTAAGAGATAGCGCCACGTGACACAATTCTTTGCTTGGTAACACCTTTTAATATATATGTATATAATTATTAATGTATAAATTTTAATTATAGTTCAATTATAAAGACAATTTAATGAACGGTTTTTCACCAGGTACCCCCGTGGTTTTTCAAAATTCATGGGGTACCCCTACTTTTTAAAAAATGCATCAGGTACCCTTACTATTTCAATAAAATTCACGAAATGCCCTTAATGACTAACGGTGTTAAGTTTCCGTTAGTCATTAACCATAATTCACCCCTGTAACCCTAACCTTCTAACCGTAACCCTAACCCTCCCCCACCACCCTAGCCCCCCTCCCCCCACCACCCCGGCCCCCCCCTCCCCCTTCCCCCGTAACCCTAACCTTATTGTAGCCAATGTAAAATTGTCCCGTGAGAGATATAAATTAAGTAATATAACATGGAAGAAAGACAAAATATTAGCTTGGGTTGGAATAGATTATTATTAGAATTAGTAATGGTGAAATCATAGAATTAATAGCATGGTATTGTTAATCAATACTTCTTCTTTTTTGTTGCAACATTGTGAATTGCACTTTTAGCAACGTACAAATATGACCTTTAATAATATTTTTAATTATCTATTAGAAAATCTTATACGAATATATTATTAGGACTTATATTAAGATAAAATCAACAAAATTATGAACAATAAGAGAAAAATATTATTTATAGTCGAAAATTTCTAGTCAATATCTGTATACGAATAATGCCAAAATCAAAACGTTATATCTAAGAGAACGGAAGAAGTATAAAAGCATTTTATCATGCTAGAACATCTCTTAATAATATATTTCCTTGTAAGTATATGTTTTCGTTTTCATAGCTCGACTCTTAAATAATATGTATTTAATAGTGTACAAGTGAATGAGATTAATTGTGTTAACCTAGATTGGTTAACCCTGGCATTATATATATATATAAGAGATTACATTACAGACCTAATACTATTAAAAGTCCTTTCTATCCTTTTACGTACAATATTACACTAATACACCCCCTGAATCTTTACGGGGTGACACAACGGATAGATTGGAACGATGTATAGTAAACAAATCAGTAGATAGGCCTTTAGTAATAATATCGGCAACCTGCAACTGAGTGGGAACATGACGAACCGTAAGACCTCCTTTGGCAACCATTTCGCGAACAAAACGATAATCAACATCAATATGTTTACTTCGATCATGATGAACTGGATTAGCAGTGAGATAAGTAGCAGAAACATTATCACAATAATACACAATCACAGGTCTCGAAGAAAATAACCAAAGTCAACAAGAAGTTGCCGGAGCCAAATAGTCTCAGCAGCAATATATGCAACTGCACGATATTCAGCTTCAGTAGAGGATTTAGAAACATTAGGTTGCTTTTTCGAGCGCCAAGAAATCAATTTTTTCCCAAGAAAAATAGCATAACCAGTGGTAGAGCGACGAGTATCAGAACAACCCGCCCAATCTGCATCAAAGTATGCAATGACAACTGTAGGAGAACTGCTGCTATGCAAGAAGAGACCAAACGTCAAAGTACCCTGCAAATATCTGAAAATTCTTTTCACAGCATGAAGGTGAGTAGTACGAGGAGCATGCATAAACTGAGACACCATATTAACAGCATAAGGAATATCAGGACGAGTCAAAGTTAAGTATTGCAAAGCACCAACCATACTATGATAATCTGTAGGATCAGCAAGAAGTTCTCTGTCAAGAAGAGCCAATGTGACTCTAGAGACAACAGGTGTGTGAACTGGTTTAACAGTATGAAGATGAAATTTGCAAAGTAAATCAGAAACATACTTATGTTGGGACAATAATAAACCAGATGGAGTACGCACAACCCGAACACCCAAGAAATAATAAAGATCCCCTAAATCCTTCATAGCAAATTGAGAAGAAAGAATAGAGATGAATTTTTGAACAAGAACAGAGCTACTACCAGTGAGAATAATGTCATCAACATATAACAAAAGTATAATCAGATGACCACAAATTTTTAGAGTGAACATGGAAGTGTCACAACTGCTGCACTTGAAACCAATAAATAATAAGAAATTTCTGAACCGAGAGAACCAAGCTCGAGGAGCTTGTTTCATACCATAAATGGACTTACGAAGACGACAAATATGAGTAGGTTTAGATGAATGAACAAAACCCGGAGGTTGACGCATATAAACCTCTTCATGTAGAAAACCATGAAAAAAAGCATTTTTGACATCTAATTGATGAATAGTCCATTTGAAAGAAACAACAATAGCGAGAACTAAGCGAACAATAGTAGGCTTAAAAACAGGACTAAAGGTTTCAAAGTAATCAATACCCGCCTGCTGGTGATTTCCAAAAACAAGAAGTCTGACTTTGAACCGCTTCACTGAACAATCAGAATTGTATTTAATCTGATAAACCCACTTACAACCAAGTAAATTCTTATCATAGTTGCGCGGTACCAACTCCCATGTGTCATTTTTAATCAAAGCCATATATTCATCAAGCATAGTTTGGCGCCAACGTGAATCTTTAGAAGCTTGCTTAAAGTTAGTTGGTTCTTACTCAATAACATCAGTTTTTAAATTCATTAAAATGCGCGGCTTTGAAACACCATCTTTTAACCTAGTGACCATAGATGTTGATTTAAGACAACGGGAGGAGAACGGGACACTTGGGAAGAGTGGGACACATCAAGAGAAGTATGGAGGACAAAGCCCTAGAGGTTGGAGGTGAAGAGACAAACGAGGAAGACATGGAGGAATTTGGGTTTGGAAACCCCATGGAGTTCGTTGGCCCAGCAACGAGAGAAGAAAGCCCAGTGATGGGCGTTGATCCATCAGAGACGGAATGAGGGACATCATGGGTCGCTGGAGGCCCAGCGCGCGTTGCAGCAGGCCTAGGAGAAGCTGGAAGCAATCCAGCGGGCGTTGGAGACCCAGAGGGTTGGTCAGTGTGCACAATGGAAGGGGGATTTGGGGCAGCGTGCACTGGAGTCCCATGGGACTGATCAGCATGCACAAGGGGAGTGGGGTGCCCATCTGAGGGAATGGAAGAAAGAGACGACTCTTGAAGAGTTGGACACTCAAGAGAAGGAACGTTAGACGCACAAGCAACAGTAGTGGGACTCCAATCATAATTCAAGACCAACGGAGATGTATAAGGCATGGAAGATTGAGCACCAACTAGAGTATGATAGGGAAACTTATGTTCAAGGAAGAGAACATGACGACTGATGTAAACTTTGTTGGTAACAGGATCAAGACAACGATAACCCTTATAGTCCACAACATATCCTATAAAAACACATTGCTTTGGTTTAGGTTGAAATTTGTTGATTTTTTAATCTATGAGCAAGGGAAAACATGAACAACCAAAAGTTTTCAAAAAATGATAGGGAGGAGGACGATGAAATAATTTTTCAAAAGGTAAGACACCCCCTAGGACCGAGCTAGGCAATCGATTGATAGTGTAGGGGGCTGTGTACGAAGCATCAACCCAAAATTGTGCCGGAAAATCATAATGAATGAGCATAGTACGTGTCATTTCAATAATATGATGATGTTTGCGTTCCGCAACACCGTTTTGAGCTTGAGTGTGGGGACAAGTCTTTTAAAAAATTATACCATTATCACGGAAATGTTAAAGTAGAGGAGAATTATCAAATTCTCAACCACCATCACTTTGAAAATTTTTTATTTTACAGTTGAATAAATTTTCCACCATCTTTTGAAATGCTAGAAATTGAGTATAAGCATCTGATTTACGGCGCAAAGGATAAATCCATGAATATCGTGAAAAATCATCAACAAAAACAACATAATATTTATAAAATTCATTTGACAAAAACGGGGAGATTGCCAAAGATCATTATGAATTTTATATAAAGGATAAGAAGATCCACTGTTTCAAAAGGTAATCAATGTATCTTGCCTAACTTACAACCAACACAATCATCATGAAATTTTGAAGTACATGAGATGAACTTATTTGAACATAAGGACCCTTAAACTCTAGAGGAAGTGTGACCCAGACGAGCATGCCAAATATCTCCAGACTCCTTAGTAGCTAGCAAAGCAGAAACAGAAGACTCATGGGTGACAACATTGGATTGAATAGGATATACACCTTGCTTACTGGAACCCCGTAGCAGAACCTCCCCCGTTGTCTTGTCCTTAACAGAAACAAAATTTTAATGACAACACACAACACAATCATTCTCTTGACACAACTTGTTAACTGATAATAAATTATGTTTCAATTTAGGGACGTGACAAACAGAAGACAACCTGAAGTTTATAATTTCAAATTGCCAATACTTTTAATAGGAAGATAGGTACCATCACCAACCACAACAGAACTTGACCCAATGTAAGGAAGAATATCATAAAGCTTACCATTTTGAGGAGTCATGTGCGAGGCAGCTCCCGAATCCGGATACCAAACTGAGTCGTTGGTTACACCACCAACAAACAACGCAGCTAAGGCTCGATTGACACTATCCGGAGCTGAAGAAACAAAGTTAGAATTGAAACTTTGCAGGCAATAAGTCGCTTGATGACCTGGAAACCAACAAAGACCACAAGTATCGGAAGTAGGGGTAAAGCTTAAATTGCCACTAGACGGATTATTCCCTGATGAGGACAAATTATTAGTAATAGAATTGAGACAAGACAAACCAGATAATGACAAGTTAGCAAGGTTGTCAAAATCGCGATTCTACTTTAAATCGGAAGGGCCTGTTAGAATCGGATCGTAAAATCGAATCGTAAAATCGTAAGATTCTACGAATTTTGCGGGAATAAGATTCTATGATAAAATATGTAAACTGTTTACCTATTTTTTCACTGAACAACACTAAAAATTCAATTTTATCCGTAATGATAACTAGGAATGTGACCATGATAGCTTGCAACATAACAAGAAGAATGAAATAATTAGCTCACTTGATTGAAATATTAGTGAAACATAATAGTACACAACACGCTTCATATCGCAAAGGACACAGAAGATCACCCCAACAGGAACTTCTGGCATACCACAAAATTCGTTATGAACTCCTTATACCCAGATCTGTAAACGAGCTCAAGTCCCGTATATATGTCTGTGAATGGGTTGGCTATTCACACTCTTAACCACCTCCAATCACGGTTTATCTACGACTATTAGAGAACTTTTGGAAAGGTGACCAACAAATAAAACAGGATGTTTAAACTGGATAAATTCAAATTTTCTTCTACCATACAGCTTAATATACATATCAGGCTGCCGCAACTTACCTTTGTAGGATCACCATTTGCCTCTGTACCGTGCTCCCATCCAGGGTCTGATCTATTACCAGCAACATTTTTTCTCTTTTTCCTAGAACTTGAAGCAGAGCTTGACATGTTTCTATAAATGATTCAATAAAAGGAAGTTCAGTACTTCACACTTCACTACTCAAAATAATCGAAAATTACCAAAAAAATCGAAAACTAAATTACCAATTAAAACAACAATTGATGAGATTATTGATTTGGAGATCGAAAGAAAGAAATAATACGCAGCAAAAAACGAAAATAATTACCTGGGGGATGGGGCTGGTAGCTGAATCTGAAGATTTGAAGAACCAAAGAACTGAAGAAGAAAAAAAGAAGAACCGAAGGAGAGAGAAAGAAGAACCAGCTAGTGAGCAGCGTGCGTGTTGCATCAATTAGGTATTGTGAGGGTGACAGAAAATGGGCCTGGCCCATTTTTTTCTAATCCCCAGCTACACGATTCAGTATAATGGGCCAAAAAGAGAATCGGTAAAATCGGTTTAAATCGTACGATTCTACATGCGATTTTACGATTTTACCGATTTTGACCGATTCTACATGCGATTTTTTTCAAAAGCGATTCTAAGTGCGATTTAGATCGTTTAGCGAAGATTGGATCGTAAAATCGTACGATTTTACGATTCAAATCGCGATTTTAATAACCTTGCAAGTTAGAACCCGATTAGCATTAGGCATTGTTAGTGCTATTTCCAGAACTACGAGCATTAGATTGCCCACTATTTCCTCGATTTTTGTGATTTCTACCACCAGCATTACCACCTTTATTTTTATTATTCTTGCCTTTGTGTCTGCCACCTGAATTATTCTTATTGGAAGAAGAACCAGAACCACAGGACTGGACAACAACTAATTAAAGCATGATGAGAGGGAGAATCAGACCCCTCCTTGGAGCTTTTGAGACGTTGTTCATGAAGCAATAGCTTAGGACGCAAATCATCAAAACTAAATGGAAACAGATAATGAAGCAAAGTGGTAACAATATGATCATACTCAGAATCACGATCCAAACCAAACAGAGTGAACTGAACTAAGTCTTGATTAGACACAGGACACTGTATTCCAGCAAGAGAATCAGTAATTACTTTAATCTCACGTAAGTAACCATCCATAGTTTGAGATACTGCCTTTTTAATATGAGACAATTTACCCTTCAATTCCATAGAACGCGACACACTAGCATGCATAAATCGGGATTGTAAACGATTCCTGATA
Source organism: Beta corolliflora (assembly GCA_947648045.1). NCBI lineage: Eukaryota > Viridiplantae > Streptophyta > Magnoliopsida > Caryophyllales > Amaranthaceae > Beta > Beta corolliflora. Next base: position 481,461 of record CANSZD010000633.1, read on the forward strand.
TCCACATAAGTGTGCAAATCATGAACATCCACAAAAACATCGCGAGATAAAGTAGCAAAAATCCATGATTTAACTTGTTGATCAATATGAAGATATTCATAGAAGTGCACATTAGGAATCGAATGACCATGTTCATCAATTACAGTAGAAGAAGGAATAGAAGCATTACCATCTACCATACCAAGCAATTGATGCGAAAAAAGCAGACAAGCTAAGTAATTTGCGTTTTCCATAAAAGATAATCTTTAGGAGAAGAAAGAAGAGTGATGGTTACCAAATTGGTGAGATTGGGTGCAGACAACTGTGGGAGACTGAAGACTGGCAGCGAAACAATGGAAGAAGCCGAGTGAACAACACCCATAGGAGATGACTGCAGAGCAGGGTGGTGAAACCTCGACGGATAGCATGAAGCAAGCAGAGGGGTGCTTGAAGGCGGTAGGCCGGAAGTGATTGGCGCACCATAGAGGGACGCGGGCAGTGTGGGCTGGGTTGTGGAGGAACCAGCAGCCATAACTGGAGAGCCAATCACACTTGCCGAAGCAAGAAAACCACAAGAGGGCTGCGACGAAGAGGAAGCAGCGGAAGGCGGCACTGAGACGAAACTCATGTGCGACGTGCATGAGACATCATCCATGGAGGATGACAGGCCGAAGGAAGAAAACATGGAGAAAGGAAAAAAAAATTAACCTAGGGATGTGATTCCATGTACAAGTGAATGAGATTAATTGTGTTGACCAAGATTGGTTAACCCTGGCATTATATATATATATATATATATATATATATATATATATATATATATATATATATATATATATATATATATATATATATATATATATATATATATATATATATATATATATATATATAAAAGAGATTACATTACAGACCTAATACTATTAGAAGTCCTTTCTATTCTTTTATATACAATATTACACTAATAAATAAATAGTATATGGTAGGTTTCATCGTATCTAAGTGCATAATTGTGTAGATTGATTCTTAGATTTTATGCGTAGAAAAACTTGGAACTTGGTACATTCATCTCAAATTGTAGAAAAGACTCAAGATGCTTACAATTTGGATTTCCTTCTGATGAGAGCACAAGTGCCATTAAAAAATGAGCATGTAACAGAAATCGATTATTATATACCTTGGTGATTTTCAAGTACATTTAAAGAACGATGTATCTTAGTTAAACAAAAACATGATTTTGATTAATTAAGCAGCTAAACTAGAAGAGTGTCATCTGATCTAGCGACACTGTTAAGAGTGAAAATCAGAATTTAAGTTTAGCAACAACTAGAAAGTACATTATACCAGATAGATTACTCATAATTATGGGACAATGAAGCATGGGGCACTTGTAATTTGTAAGTTGTACTTCATTCTATGACTTCTTCTCTAAGAGTAAGTTCATGAACCTAATCCTTGCCTGTCACAAGTATTGAGACAAATGCCCATGTCAATACCTGTACTAATCTCATAGTATTTCAAGATTTTGAATGGTTCTCACAACTCAATTGATTAAAGAAAATAAACAAATTTCCTCTACTACAGGCGTATTAGGTAACAACTTTTTAAATATTGGTTACAGATTTGACCAAATTTAAACTCTATAAATGTGAAAGCAATGTTTGATAAGTAGCGTTGTTCTAAGGTAGAAATCTTGTTAAGGAGTTTATACTACAAAAAAAGAATTCATTTACGCCCAAAAATAGCGACCATACGGAATTCTTATCGTAAGTCGTAACTAATACTTCCTCCATTTGTATTTGTTCTTCCTATTTAGAATCTTTTTTAGAGAGAAAAAAGTCAAAGTAAAAAGAATAAATAGGAATGACGGAATAGAGTCATGGACGGAGTACAATATAATACTAGTATAAGACTCGCTTATGAAAGATTGAAAGTTGACGTAATTAATATAAATTAGTTGCCAAAAGACCAAATTATCGTCGTAAAATTAGAACACTTGTCATAAGAACCTGAAAAATTTGAAGAAAATAAGAGCCGAATGTCTTCCCGGGTTGTGAATGAAATTTTTAAAGCTACTTAAAACCAGAAAAAGTGAGTAAACAACAGAAATGCCTGTAAGCATTTAACTAATTTAAATGGCTCAAAATGAAAATTATGTAAACTAACAGATAGGAGAGTATTATAAAGAAATATTACATGGTATAATCTCTTAAGAACCAAACTAAAATTCACCTACTGAAAATGAGAGAACGTTCCAACTTCAAGGTTGGGGGTTTAATCTTGACTGCGGGTACGTTGGGAGAGGGAATCCCTTTTTCCTTCCCATGCATCACTCCCAATTTCAAGAGTATCTAACCCGCTAATAACACACGTCCGATTGACTTGTAAGAGATTTTGTCCTAATAAAATCCTTCATCTTACCTACCTATATATATATATATATATATATATATATATATATATATATATATATATATATATATATATATATATATATATATACACTACTCTTAAGAAATGTAAACAAGGCTACTATTTGTATGGGAAAAAATCGTAATTTATGAGGGCAACGTATGTCCTTAAAAAGAGTGTGTCATGAATGTAACATGTTACACTATAACTTATTGTGTAAGAAAATCTCACACGTACATAATGACCTAGACTCCAACAAAAATGACATAGACTATGACATAAATCTGATGTCATATCATATCGTTTGAGTTTTCTTACAAAAAGCGTAGTTTTTAGGTTGGTACACCATAAGTTATAGTGTAATTAACAGTTACACCCAAGAATTTGTTCATCGGTTCTATGTTCTGTGGTCTTTTGTCATGTTCCCTTTTAGGCAGGTAGCTAGTAGGTCATTCTTTCTCGAATTATATGGTATCTGTTATTGTGAAGAATAGAGCATATTTTACAGCTAAATGATGTCATTGTGTTGCTTGACTATATCTCATTTAGGTAGTTACCTTGGACATTTAGGTAGTTAACGTCATAATTTGCTGAACTTCTATTCGTCGCCCCAAAATTACTTAAAATCGCCCCCAAAAAAGTTGAAATTACATTTCTCTCTCCTCACTCCACCACCATCCACTTCCTGCCACCACCACCCCCATTGCCACAGCCACCCACCAGCATCCCCCACGCTCCCCCCACCGGCGGCCCCACACCCCCCGCAAGCCCCACGAACAACCCCCGCAAACCGCAACCTCCTATTTTCTCTCTCCTCGCTTGATGCTAACGCCCGGATATTGTTGCTCGATGAACGTCGCCGGAGCTCAATCTCGCACTTGTGCGTGCTCGTCGTGGTGGCAATCGGGCCTAAAAGCCGATTTTTTTGGGGACCATGGGGCAAACGTCCGGGCTGGACGTTCCACCCATGGCCCGAACGTCCGAGCCAGACAATCGGGTCATGGGTGGAACGTCCAACCCGGACGTTCGCCCCATGGTCCCCAAAAAAATTTCGGTTTTTTACAAGGTGGGTGGTGGAGGAGGTGGCGGGTGGTGGCGGGGGAGGTAGGTGATGGCGGGTGGTGGCGGGGAGGTAGGTGATGGCGGGTGGTGGCGGGTGGTGGCTGGGGTGGTGGGTGGTGCAAAAAAGAGAAGAGTAAAATTGGCTATTAAAAGTGGACCCGGGGCGATTTTAATTAATTTTGGGGTGACATTTAACAATCCCCCATAATTTGATCTCTTCATGGCCAAGGCCAATACATAGCAAAAGAGAACACAAATTACACACTATAATGCCTACAACTTTTCATTAAAATAATTACCTTTGACTTCTTATATGTTTGTCAATTTATTCAATTTGCAATTTTGCATAATATACTTGGGTGTATTACGCTTGATCTCTTACATTCTCCAATCATGAGCAGAGTTCACTGCTCAAGGTATATATATCGAGGTGTAAAATGAATGAACTAGCTGGTAAAAAACTTTAAATATTATTTTTCCTGAACTTAAATGATCTAAATTTATTAGAACTTAATATTAAGTTATGGAAAATGATTTGATAAGGTGTTAGAACTTATTGGCCTGGAACTTATGAAAACTTATTTTGCAACGTGTTATTATTGAATCTTATCTGACATTATTATAACTTACGGAAATTATTGTATCTTATTGAAAGTTACTTTATAAGATGTTAGAACTTATTGGAACTTATTATTGTCACTTATCTTACAAGGGGTTAGAACTTAGAAGTTATTGGAACTTAACTATGAACTTATTGGAATTTATAATAACTTATCTAAACTTGTCAAATCCGAACTTATCATAACCCTTAGTCATATATTTATTTTGTGATTTTTTTTCAATCTTATGGTTATGAAGTTTTCCTTTTCTTCAAGAAAGACTCTATTAACAAAATCAAGTTTGCTTTGAGGGCCCGTGGCGTAAGCACCTTGGGAGATAAGATTTCACAAACACATGTAAATATGTAATGTCACTAGTAGAAAAATGCAAATTTGCGTCGACCAATGTGCGTCGCACGCTAGAAGCACTCGACGCAAATAGTCTATTTGCGTAGCACATTAGAGAACGTGCGACGCACAAAATGACAGCAGATGGGTGGTAGGGTCATTTGCATCGGACGGGGTTGAGAACGCGACGCAGATGACGAACATGATTTGCGTCGAACACAGCTATAGTGCGACGCACATGGCTAGATCCCATGATTTGCGTCGGAGCTTTAAGCCCGTCCGACGCAAATGGGTTTCTTATTATCGTGCGTGAAATTGCAAATAGGTTTCTTCCCTTTTTATTTTGGATTTTGGTGAACAATCTGTGCCGGACCTTGTAGGCCCATCCGACGCAAGTAGGCTTCTTCACCACCCCTTTTTTTTATTTTGGACTCTCTCAAACCCTAAACTTACAGCCGTCACACCCCACCCCCTCTCTCTCCCCTAAAACTCTCTCCCTCCCCTTTTTCTCCTTTCTCCATTCGGTCCCTCCATCTATCTCCTTTCTCCATTCGGTCCTCCATCTCTCTCATTTCGCATAATCGCATCTCACTTTCACATAATCGCATCTCCTCAAGCAAATGAGCGAGTCAATTCGACGGAGAGTTGCAAGAAAAAGAGATGAAAATGGAGAAGATAAAATGGCGAGGAGAGAGAAATTGAAGCTTTGATGGCGGAAAAGAGAGAGATTTGATCTCGTATTTTTGTTGTTTTTTTCTCTCTCTCTCTTAATTTAGGTCTCTCTCAGTTAGCCATGGTAGCAAAATTTGGTTGCTTTTTTTTTCTCTCTCTACTTGTGTGTGTAAGAGTGTCTGCTTTGTTGCGAAGGGGTTATTAACCGGAGCAGCAAGTTTCCGGTGAGACACGAGTGCAACGAAATTGAGGACCTCGCCGGCGAGTGCAACTGGTTGAAGCATCGAAAGGATTGAAGCGTAAGATGTGAAAATTCAGTATGAAAATTCTGTAATTTTTTTGTTTTATTTTCTGTAATTTCTCTGTTTTATTTTCTGTAATTTTCTCTGTTTTATTTTCTGTAGTTTGTATTTTTTTGTAATTAGTGTTGTAAAAACACCACTTCCTATTTTTTTTTTTGTAATTAGTGGTTTGGATCTATTATCAATATAAATTTGTTTAATTTCCATAGTTTGTAATACAATTTTGACTTCATCAGCACAAAAATGGATGTTGCTTATGTTGCCTCTGATTTCTGAATTTCTAGCTTATTTTGTTCGGCTATTAGCAGTATTAGGTGGTTGGTAAATCTTCGAAGGATGAAGCTGAGTAATGTACTATTTGAGTCATTTGCGTCGCACTCTGAGCTATGTGCGACGCAGATGACAAATCAGCTGCGTCGCACATAGCTCAGAGTGCGACGCAAATGACAACGCATATACTGTTGTATGCATCATGTGCGTCAGACGTTGGGCAGGGTCCGACGCAAATAGTCAATTAACTGCGTCGTGTCTTATCCGACGCAGATCATGTATCTTTCATCTGCGACGAGACATGTGCCGTCGGACCAATGTCCGACGCAAATGGGGATCCCAGGTCCGACGCAAATTGACAATTTTGTACTAGTGTGTGTTCCATTTTAATACAGGGGAGTAGAGGACTCATCTAGTAGCGAAATCTAATACATTACTATCTACAAGAGAATAAATCAAAGCTCAAGTCAAAAGTGTAAGAAACCTCACTAGTCGCATTTCTTCCATTCTTTTTCATGAAAAATATCGATGATGCCCTCTATGTTTTTAGTTTCAAAAATCCCTGCACATAGATGCATTAATGCATATATGGAAATATTGGGGTTTAACACTTTAATCTATTTCTACATACCTTAAAATTTAGCTTTTGTTAGATATAATCAATTTGTACATCCCTCGTAAAAACTTTTACTTTGGAGTTTGGATGATAGTGATCAAGCTTGTAAATCGTGCTCATGCGTCAAATTATTGCAATTTTGAAGTATTTGGAAACTAGAGCTGTAATTTTATTTTTTCTTTTATCTAGCCAAGCTAGCCCACTAATTGGTGGAATCTCTTATATGGCCTACAATCTGAGGGTACTGAAGTTTACCTTGTTAGTCAAAATTTAATATATACTATCCATCTTTTCCTCCTCTATGGCTATTCTTGATCTCTCTTTTACTCATATCACGCGTGCTATATGTATTGTCAGAAGATAGTTCTAAATCTAATCTACTGTAAAATTGTAGTAATGTCGGAGGGATTTTGATTGGTACTACTATTACTCCACTATTTAAGCTCCAAGCCTAGTTGACAATGAAAACTTTTTACTAATGACATTTTGACATAATATGTGCAAATTGGTCATAATAATAAATAATGTAAGCTTTAAACTAATCTTCATAGGTAGGAATTAGGATATAGTAATCCATTTTCAGAAACTTGCTCCAAAGTAAAGCCCGTGAAAATTCACGTAAAAAACAGGTTGATGTAACTAAACATCCAAAATTTATAAAGACTACAAATTTGATAAAGCTATTAATGTAGGCTTGTAGGTTTAGAAGTTCCAAGTCTAGTAATTGTTTGATCTACTTTAGAAGTTCCAAGTCTAGGCTTGTTTGTGTACATGTAAAACTTATCTTTTTTTTCTTTTTTTTTTCACAACAAGTACAAACATAATACATACCAAACCTAAGCAAGCTTACCATTCCTAGCTGCTATAGCGAGTTCATGACTACCTTGAACTATTTCCCTAGGTACTTTCCTAATTTCACAATAACTAAGCTTATTACAATGATTCAATATCTCATGTCCTAAGGTACATAAGTGGAAAGGAAATTGATACCTGTTAAGCATATATACTAATTGACTAGAATCCGTAAGGATACTAATTGTCGAACTGCCACATCTTAAACCTTCTCTTAAGTCCTTAAGCACTGCCAGCATTTCGCATTGAATTGCTGAAATTGCTTTAACCTTTTCATTCCCTTGGAATTCACAACCATCCTCCAGTCTAACTATCCATCCAATCCCTGCTGACGGACAATCCTTTCGAACATCCCTCTTCCAAGCTCCATCCACTTTGACACAACACATGTTTGCATGCTGCATTCCAAAAGTAACTACCAGGTCTCTTTGATGTTGATCCATCTTGCTTTGTTTCGCATCATGGTAATTGAGCCTTCCTTCTTCCTCCTTATAATACTCTTCCGCCATGCGCGAATTTCGATTGATTTGGGTTACCGTTACGAAAGACTACTTGGGTCAATACCTCTTAGCCATGTATGGGTTTTGCTGTTTTGGCAAGCTCGGTCTATGTGGCTCAACACCGGATCTCGTTAGCTCACCTCTAATTGTCGCCTAAACATTTTTTCTATATATTGTCACCGTACCCATCAATTGTTTTACCCATCTTGTTAATTAGTCCCTTAATGTAAGAAAGCCTTATATACTAATTGATGAGATGAAAATAATAAATAATTTTGATTGTGTGTTTCAAGTAAGAAAGCTATGCAATGAATAACATGTAGCTATCTTTGAGATTATTAAATATTTTTTGATAATGTAAAAAATTAATATATGGAAAAATGGTGGTCCAAAAAGTTTGCAACTTCATGGATTGAGATTCTACGCTTTCTTTTTTGGTTGTGACATTCTTCACTCTACCACAACCGAGGAATCAAAGTTAAGATCTCTAAGCAACAAGGTCCTCAATTAAAAAAGAGTTAAACTTACTAAATCAATTAATTTAATACAGGTAGCTAGATCGGTTGATGTCATTTTTTACCTCATTGAACCGACATCTTAGCTTCCACAATTCGAGGTTTGTTTTAACCGTCGTACTTCCATTTAAGTTTCCACATTTTTCTAATGGTTAGGTCCACTTTGTGATTACAACAGGAGGCAGCTATAAGGGTTATTTAAGGCTTGAAGGATATGTTGTAAATGTTACCCCCTTTATTCCATGGTATAAGTATATACATATTCACCTATTTTTTTTCTTTCTAGATTGCCCTACTTTTGTAATAACAAACATAATATATACTCCCTCCGTTCTTAAATAGAGTGTCCATTTCTTTTGGGCACAAGTATTAAGAAGAAATAATGTGTAGGACCTTAGTTGTATTAAATCATAATTAAATATACAAGTTGGTACACTTTTTATTAGTGGTGTCAATCTGGGTCACTGGCTGGGTTTGGGTTGACCCAACCTGGGTCGGAATAATTTAGGTCGGAATAATCTGGGTGAGAGTGTGCCATGGGTCGGATCTGGGTGGGTCGGGTGAACTTGGGTCGGGTTCACCTGGGTGAGAGGGCTCTCGGAACTGGGTCGGAACTGGGTCGGCTGGGACTGGGTCGGCCGGTATCAGGGTTGGGTGAATTGGGGTCGGAATGGAATAAGGTGAAGTCGGCCCAAATCGGCTTTCGGAATAACTTGAGTCGGAATAAATCGGCTTTCGGAATGACTTGGGTCGGAAGAAATCGATATCGGAATGACTTGGGTCGGAATAAATCGGCTTTCGGAATGACATGGGTTGGAAGAAATCGGTATCGGAATGACTTGGGTCGGAAGAAATCGGCTTTCGGAATGACTTGGGTCGGAAGAAATCATTATCGGAATGACTTGGGTCGGAATAAATCGGCTTTCAGAATGACTTGGGTCGGAAGAAATTGGCTTTCGGAATGACTTGGGTCGGAATAGGATTTGGGTCGGCTGAAGCCTCAAACTGGCGGCGTAGTCGGAACAAATCGACTCTCGGAATGACTTGGGTCGGAATTATATAGTATATATTAAGTTACGAAGATGAAAGTTATAACAATTAACATGTGATCATATACTGATATTGTGAATTGTGATTGTGTCATTGTGAATTTTGTGATAAATACATTGATACTTAATTACTTATATTACTAATTTAATTAAAAAGTTACTAAACTAAGACTTATAATTTATATAGTTATATTATTGGCTATTGGCCATCGGGTTATTCTTATTCATGATTGCATAAGTATTCAAGTAACAACCATAAGGGCTAAGGCATAAGTCCATGTCGATTATTGATTAAAGTCAATAAACTTGTGTTTCTGGGTTTGTGTTTTTGGGCTTGTGTTTCTGGGCTTGTGTTTATGGGTTTTATGTTTCTAGGTTTTCTGTTTAGGGATTTGTGTTTCTGGGTTTGTGTTTCTGGGTTTTGTGTTTAGGGGTTTGTGTTTAGGGTTAGTGTTGAGGGTTTAACCTTAAACCCTAAACCCTAAACCCTAAACCCTAAACCCTAACCCTAAACCTAGAGCTGATCAACTCCAGCCCGGCCCGGTCCGATTTTTGGGCGGGCTTGGGCAGTATTTTTTGGCGGGCCCGGCCCAATTTTTGGGCGGGCTTGGGCAGTTTTTTTTTGGCCGGGCTTTGGACAAGCCATAAAAGAGGTTTTAGTCTACTTTTTTGACCCGACCCGTTTGGCCCGAAAAAGCCCGCTCGGCCCGGCCCGAAATATAACGGGCTTTGGGCACAATTTTATGGCCCGGATTTGGGCCCGGCCTGGCCCGGTCAATGGGCAAATTTTTTTTGGCTCGGCTCGGCCCGACCCATGATCACCTCTACCTAAAGCCTAACCCTAAACCCTAAACACTGACCTTGACCTTGACCTTGACCTTGACCTTGACCTTGACCTTGACTCTGACCTTGACCTTGACCTTGACTCTGACCTTGACTCTGTCTTGTTTAGACTCTGCCTTGTTTAAACTTTAAATGTGTTAATTTATTTTTCAGTTGATCAGTTGACATTGAACTCCATTATTGGGTCCAATTCCCTTTCTGTTGAGGAGGAAACCATTTCTCCCCAAACCCATGATCCCCTCCTGTTTGGGAGGCGTACTGCCAAGGTTTGGCAGCACTTTACGTTGTTTAAGAAGGAAGATGGTAAGATATTTTCTACATGTAAGCATTGTAATGCTAAGACCTATCGTGCTGACGGAACCCAAGGTACTAATAACCAAAATAAACATTTAGAGAAGTGTGAAGCTTACTTAAAAGTAAGAGTTACTCAACCTGGGGGGCATTATGATCAAAAAACTTTTACGTCGTATGTTTCTTTGAAGCTATTATGTGTCATGCATATCCACTGTTGATTGTTGAGCATACTAAGCATAGGGAATTGCTTTCTTACTTGAATCCTAATGTGAAGCATACTTCTAAGAATACTATGCTTAAGCATTGCACTAATCAGTTTGCTGCTCTTAAAGCTCAATTAAAGACAACTATAGGTAATTTATAAGGAAAAGTGTGTTGTACTTGTGATTTGTGGTCTGCACTTAATAATGTTAGTTTTACTGTTTTGACTGCTCATTATGTTGATAACTCTTGGGTGTTGCGTTCTAAAATTCTTGTTTTTAGACATTTTCCTGGGTCCCACACTGGTAAGGAGTTGGGTAAGTTTACTCTTGATTTGTTTGATGAGTGGAATATTAGAGATAAAGTATTTTCTTTGACTTGTGATAATGCTACTGCCAATGATGTTATGATTCAAGAGATGGTTAGGGACTTGAATAGAACTAATCTGTTGCCTTGTTCTGGTAAGTTTTTTCATGTTAGATGTTCTGTCCATATATTAAATCTGATTGTCCAAGCTGGTTTTAAGTTTATGGATAACTGTTTTGAAGTTGCAACAAGTTGTTACATATGTTTCTTTTTCAAACATTAGGAAAGAGAGGTTTGATGATTGTGTTAAGTATGTGAATACTGGTTTTTCTGGTTCATTGATTGGTGATGTTCGTACTCGTTGGAATCCTACCTATCTTATGCTTCGTAGGTGTTTGGAAGTTAGGGAGGTTGTAGATAGGTATTGTTTACTTGAGCATGGTTTAGATGTTTCTCTAAGTGATTCTGAATGGGAAACTGTCCAAAATGTTTGTGATTTTCTTGAACCGTTTTATGATATCACGTGTCTTTTTTCTGGTTCTGATTACCCCACTGCCAGCCTATATGTTGAGAACATTGTTTTGATTGAAAGTATACTGTTTTATGCTAAAGAAAACCCAACTTATTCTATTCGTCTTATGGCTGCTCCTATGTATGACAAATTTAACAAGTATTGGGAGCATTATTCTTTGATTCTTACTATTGCTGTCATGCTTGATCCCCGTTACAAAAAAAAACTTTGTTCATGAGTTGTATGCTACTGTTTATTTGCCCCAACATCTTAATGGTAAGGTTAAAGAGGTTGTTGATGCCTTTACTGAGTTGTATACGCACTATGCTAGTGTTTATTCTCACTTACAACTCCAACCCTCTTCCACTACATCTTCTATGACTACCGCTTCTGATTCATCCACTCCAAGTTTTGCAAGGTCGCTTGCCCGACCTTTTAAGAAGGCCAGTCTTGGAAAGGTTGGCTACTATGTGTAACATTTGATTGCTTCATGATTACTTTACAGTTTGTGATTGTTAATAGTTTTGTGATATGATAAGAGGTTTTTAGTGTGTCGTTAAGGCACCAAAAACTGCTTTTCAAACAATATTTATAACTCCTAACAAGCAATACTAAGAACGTAGTAAAGGCAAGTCAAGGGTCGATCCACAGGGAAAAAGGGATTAATTAAAGTCTATCAAGTCTAAATTACTTAATTGAAGGGTTTTTGGGGGTTTTAAAATGATTTAGTAACAACTAATGACTAACTACTATCAAAGTACTAGCAAGTAAAATGAGATGAAAATATGAATAAGGAAGACACTAGAGTTAAGGTTACTAGTATGAATAAGAATGGACAATGAATGTTAATGCGATTGTGAAATAACAGAGACGATTATGCAAGGTTTAGTTTTCCTCTAAAATACTCGAGTCCTCTGTCGAATGGTCCTCAAGAATAATCACTTAATCAATCAACTAAATACTCTCTCGAATGGTCTTCAGTCAATTGATTAAGAGATTCGATAAATTGGGAAAACCCCTAATAAAGGATCCCTTTAATTTCTACCCAATATCTTGGCCTAGAAATTAAGTTGATTCTTGGGGATGATAAAAGAGTTCAAAATTCCATTTAAGAACATTTGAATTCAAAATACCAAAGTATAAATGTGATCAATATCTATTCTAAGGTCTCAAAACACCAAGATCAATGCATAAACTTCTTCAAACATCACAATCACATCAACAAAACATTTAAACCCAAATCCATACTTTCACACTAACCCTAGATAGGGAACTACTCACTAATCATGGATTCTAAGCAATAAAACATGAAATCTATGACTAATCTAGGGCAAAACATGATTAAGAGATAATTAATCTAATGAAAATAACAACTGTGAAACTATAATAAAGTACCTCTAATAAAAAGGAAGAACAAATAATAGCAATGAAAAGAGAGAATAAAAACTGAAACTTTGCAATTAATTGAATTAAAAGTACCTTGGATGTGTGGAAATCACAAACTTTAATCATAAAAACTCCAATCTTAAACAAAACTCAAGTGTTTTTCTCTCTAATACCAGCCCTAATAATCTTCTCTAAACTCTAAAATAAAGCATAAGTTCAAAATAATAACCTCTATTGTTTTTAATAGCCACGAGCATTACAAATTTCTGGCGGAAAAAGGTGGTGCGGGCGCACCAATGAAGTGGTGCGGGCGCACCAATGAAGTGGTGCGGGCGCACCAAGGCTACTGATTCATGTGGCCAAACTTCGCAGGAATGGTGCGGGCGCACCATGAAATTGGTGCGGGCGCACTAGAGTGGTGCGGGCGCACCAAAATCAGGTGCGGGCGCACCATTTCTTATGCTCTGGTCGGACAGTTTAACTTAAAACGTGCATAACTCTTTCATTTTAGATCCAAATTAAGCTTATGACCAGTCGTTGGAAAGCTATTGAAACAAGCTTTCACCTCCAACTGGAATTTCCTTCATCCGATTTGTTGTTTGAAAGTTATATCCATTTTAAGTTCTATGTTCAAGATTCTATTGCGCAATGTGCTCCTTTGTGCGAGCGAACATGGGGCATGGTGCAAGCGCACTATTTCTCAACGTGTGCTCTATTTTCATTGCTTCCTTTGCCAACTCTACAATGCGTAGCCATGTTCGTAGTTCCACCTATATTAAGAACATGGCAAAAGTGTGAAAGCAAATGTACTAGAAATTCATTCAAAAATGAATGAAAATCTAGCAAAATGTCACTATGATCAAGAATGATCAAGTGAATGAAATAAAAGGGCAAAGGGAGAAGAATGAGCGAAGAAAGGGGAGAAAGAGGATCAAAATGAGCTAAAAGGAGTCCATAAAGTACATTTGAAATGCACTTATCAAGATACTATTTAATTTGTTGTTTTTTAGAGTTTTGGTGCCAATGTTGCTGCTGGTAGGGGTATTGAAAATAATATGGAATCATATTTCAGTGCCCCTCGTGCTCCCGCTGACCAAGATGACCGTTTTGATGTTTTGGCTTATTGGAAAACCTATGTGGGAGTTTATCCTATTTTGTCTCGGATGGCTAGAGATGTGTTGGCTATCCCCATTACATCTGTGGCCTCCGAGTCTTCATTTAGTATGGGGGGTAGAATTTTAACAAAGTATAGCTACGCGTTTGCTGCCTAAAAATGTTGAGGCTCTTGTGACTTGCCAAAATTGGATCTTTGGTTATTCTAAGATTGAGGATGAGGAGTCTCTTGAAGTTGTTAAAGATACCGAGCCTACTGATATTGATTATGATTCAATTCCTTGATGATTGTGTTGTTTGATGGTTGTTGTTTGATGGTGGTTGTTTGATGGTTGTTGTTATGGCCTTGTGGCCTATTGAAAATGTTTGATGGTTGTGTTATGGGTTTGTGTTGTGTTTTGGGTTTGTGTTTGTTTTTAGGTTTGTGTTTGTGGGTTGGTTGTGTTCTGGGTTTGTTTGTGTTTGGGGTTTGTTTGTGTTCTGGGTATGGTTTGTTGTGTTCTGGGTTCCTAACCCTAGACCCAAACCCAAACCCTAGACCCAAAGCCTAACCCTAAAATTATAAACCCTAAATATAATTGTTGGGTTTGGTTAGTTGTTCTAAATCCTTTTGCTTAATAAATGTCCCTTGCGCAAAGATCATTGGTTGTTGACTTGTTTGCGACTCTTTTTGGCTACATTTTACTTTACACACATGTTTTGACCTAAGTGTCACGATGTGGAGCTACTTTTCTTTTGTCTTATTGGACATGATATGCACTTGATTGGTAAAATTGGTTTGGTATTGTTTAAAAGAGAAAGAATTGTGGATGCTCGTGTCACTTTTGCTGGCTTTCTTGTGTTGTGAAGTTGTGTTGTTAATTAGAGTCGAGTGCTCGATGATGAGGTCAACTTGTGTACCTGAGAGCCATTACTGATTTCAAAAGTAAATTTAATTTTGTTATCTTTGCAATATTTACATGTTTAAAATTGACACTTATGCTGTTGTTGCTACTTTTCTTTTTCTTTGGGAGTTTTTGGTGTTTTCTACCATATGTTGTTGATCTTCTTCTTTGTTGGCCTGTTGTTTGCCGCACATTCAAGGCTCGATGCTTCTTGCTGGTCTTCTTCTTCTTGGTCTTCGCTGGCGGTGGTGGTATGTCGTTGCTACTGCTGCTGTTGGTGGTCCGTTGTTGTTGCTGCTGCTGCTGGCTTGTTGTTGCTACTGCTGCTGGTGGTCTGTTGTTGCTGCTGTTGTTGACATTTAGAATATTAGTTCAATACTTGTAGAAATTTTGTTATTTTAGAGTACAGTTTAGACTTACTCATTTTGTTATTTACATTATTCATTTGTAAGTGTACTTTATCTTTTCTTTTGTAAACATTGAAGTATATGAATATAAGAGTTTTATATTTTTCCTAATTTACTTGTCTTATTCTCTCAATATCCCTTCCTGCACCCAAACAATGAGAAATTAAATTGATCCAAAAACTATTCTTTGTTATTTGCCTCACCTAATCTTTAGCTTATAATTTCCAAGCACCAAATACATGAAAATAAGTGGTCACAACTCAACACTGGATATGAAGTACTGTAAAAAAAATTTGCTCCAATATCACAAAGAATAAAACTTTCCTTTTGAACATTAATGAATCTCTATATTGTAATTGAATAAATACAAGTATGAGAATCTACTCTCTAATAATTTTTCTACCAATGCCTATGAAAATTTGGTTTTTTTTTTTGGACAAAATTTGAAGTAGCAAAACTTAGACTACTTCTTGATAATAATAAAAATTGTGCCTAGGTGGATGAGAATTGGGATAGTGATAATCAGCATTCAAAGCTACAAAACCAACAGGGAACTTCGCCTTCTTAGGACGACGGCGACGACGACGAACACTACTACTTCTACCACTTTGTTTACACACAACATCCAATTTTCTCTTCCCATTATGGTTACATGAGTTCCATGAAGAAGGTGTTGCACCTGAGAATCTACCCTCTATTTTTCCTAACAAATAATACTTTTAGAGATCTTAATTATGTCCAAGGCAAATAATATTTGTTAATTACTTTGACCAAAAAAAGTGACGAATATTTTCTGTGCAAAAAATAAAATTGACCAACAAAACAATATATGTTGAACTACTCATTAGTGAAGTTGGGTCAGAATGGTTTTGGGTCGGAATGGTTTTGGGTCGGGTTAAGTTGGGTCGGGTGGTAACTGGGTCGGGTGGTAACTGAGTTGGAGCACAACTGGGTTGGGTGATAACTGGGTTGGGTCACAACTGGGTCGGTGATAACTGGGTTGGGTCACAATTGGGTCGGCCGCTAACCTGGGTTGGGTGATAATTGGGTGGGTTTAAGCGGGTCATTGGCGGGTGAAGTTGGGTGCGGGTTAGTTTTGGGTCGGAAACGGGTTGGGTGCAGGTCGTTGTTCACGGGTGCACCGGCCACGGGTCTACCTAGGTCGGCCCAGTTCAGGTTGGGTTACCAATTCCACGGGTTTAACTGGGCACGGGTGGATGCTGGGTCGGAATGGGTCGGCTTTCCAACCGACCACTCTCGGCTCAGAACAGGTTAGGTCTGGGTCGCATGCGGGTTCACCCGTGGGTCGGCTCTTATTAATTGTTTATTATAGAGAGAGAATGTGGGTCATATGGGGAAGTGGGTAATAATACAAAAATTGAAAGCAGAATAATATTTTAATTGGTGGACACATCCAAATAAGGAAATAGGAAATCTATTTGGGACAAACATAAATGGAAAAATGGGCACTTTATTTAGGGACGGAGGGAGTATAATCTTAACAATTAACCACATTATTATTTTCCTCTCACAATATTACTTTAGTTCAGTTCAGTTAAGCTCATTTCAGTTTAATTCATTTCAAAAGAAATTGGCGTAGAAGAATTTGGTGAAGATTTGTTCCCTTTTTAAATCACCTTACCCCATTTATTGGACCCACATAATTAAGTTTACACTCTCTTACAACAACATTCACTCTCCTATTTAAATACTCTACCTAAAAGGAATCACTTTCAAACTCTCTCTCCTCCTTACCTTGTTATACATTGCTACTGTAAATAGGAATCTTTGGTAACTGAGAAATTATATAATACTATAATAGTTACTTTAGGATAACTTTACCTAGGTACCCAGCGGATAATGAACCCACTAGAGATAGACATACATGTTTAGTGAAATCCAACTTAGGTACAAGATTCTCTTCACCTTAAAACAAATAAGTTTTACACGTCTAATAACTTTCTTTTTGAAGTGGCACGTCTACTTCATATAAGTTGAGATACATTTTGTTATATTTAGCAAGTTCATATCATTTTTAACATCTTATAAATTGAATTTCAATAAGTTCCAGTAATTTTAGGTAACTTTCTAGATATGATTAGTTCTATTAAAATCTAGAAAATTCAGTTGAAAATAACACACCCTTTAGGCCTCAGCTATAGTATTTTTTTTAAATTATCAATCTCTAATGGGTAATTCTAGGTAAATGTAGTATTCTCCCTTTACAGACATGAGATTGATACATCTACCCACTAGAAATAGATAATTAAAAAATAATTAATTTTGCTGAGTTGAACTCCACTGATTATTAATGTCTATTTCTAGTGGGTGGCTTACCCACTAGGTAGACAAAAGTTTTTCCCTTGCAAACTGAGTAATAGATCATTTCAAATTTTGAATTAATAAATTGAATTTCACCATGTCTCATTGTACATCTCTATTATACTCCCTTTGTCCTATTTTTATTGTCAAAATTTCCTTTTCAGGAAGTCCCATAATAGTTTTCAAGTTTCAATTATTAAACAACAAAAACATTCGATGTGCCACTAATTAAACTTAATTCTTATTGGTCAAAAGTAATATAGAAAGTGGAAAACATAACAGTAAATGATATTCTCTTATTATTTTATATTTTCAAAGTATGACAACTAAAATGGGACGGAGAGAGTATTAACTATCCAGATGGAGTTTTATTAATTTCATGGCGAAGACTAAATTTTAGCTTTTGCCTTAGGATATTGCTACACCTACCCACCGGGTAGAGATTAATAATTATTATGTTGAATTGGATTCTATTACCACAACCCTCAACAAGTCTTTATTAATAGTGGGTAGTCTATCCAGGTGGGTAAGGAAAGTTTTTTTCCTTTGCCTTATTAGAATAGTTTTTCTCGGCTTGTTACTTTAAACGATCGATGTAATAAATGTCACTCGTATCTAACCTGATGGGAATGGGATATGGTTAGCATTTACGATCAAGTTTGACTATGAGATCGATGCTCTACAGTTACAACCAAAAACTCTCCATTTCAGGACCATTTTTATGTAAGCATCTTTTTAAAGTTATGTACACACATTAAATAGTATTGCTTTGATAATCTCAAGCTATAATACTGTATTGGCATCTGAAGTTGGGAAATAAACATCATGTATCCAAAGTCTATGTTGGCCTATATTAATTGAAGGTTTGATCTATTACAAATAGCAACTAGTTGTTGGCCTGAATGATGCCTCGAAGTTTCAAATCAAACACTTGATAAAAATGGAAAAAACGAATTATAGGCATTGGATTGTGCTTAGGAAATCATCTTCTAGTTGCTTTTGAAATTTTCTACATAGTAAATTATAATATGAATTATCCATCAATATATATAACCCTCGGCTTCAAGAGAGTACATATATATAAATATATAATTACTTATAAAGAATATAATACAATCTTGTTTTTTAAATTTAGTTTAATGTGTAATAATATAACTGATGCAATTAAATGATATAGTAGTGTTAATTAAAGTGGTTATAAAATTTGAAGAGTTTTTTTTATAATATATAAGAGTACTGAAAGGTAGAACATGCTATTATTAGCATTAGCTTAATGCGTCTTACATTTGTATTTAATTGTTTTGAAAATATAAATATTATCGTGTCTTTAATTTTTTTTTCACATAAAGACCAATATGATAGTGTAGAGTATTTGGTTAATGAATTTGTATTTCAAATGAAAGATTATGGGTTTTAGCTTTAAAACACACATGTTTATTGTTTAATATGTCTCATTGGAGGAGAGGGTGAGTACATATGACAACATGACATGTTTTTGCCTTATTTTTTTAGATTCTGAGTTTGTTTTTCAAAGTATGTGGTTATCCTTCCTCACTTTTCATTTTGATGAGATATTTTTACGGGTTAAACTTTGGCGTTGTTTGGGGTTTATATTCTCATTCTTCTTCTCGTTTCCAACCATCAAGTTATCTTGACCAACTAGATCATGACATTGTGATTATCTGTTACCAAGCCAGTTAAATTTAATCCCTTTTATTTATGATTGATATATCTCTATTATATAAGCCAAGGGGGGAGCTATGGTGTCCCCTCTTAAAAAGACTTATATACTCTTAGTCTCACAAAAAATAATAAAGAAAAGATTTTCCTTAATTCTATACTCATTTACAAATATGGGTAATAAGGAAAGTTCTACATTACCAAAAAGAAATACATAAAAATGTGTAAAAAGAGAAAACTCACAATTGAAATTATAAACTGATGACTAAATCAATTTTCAAATAATTATAAAAGCAAAGATTTACAGAGATTCTTACTATCAAAACTCTCAGTTGCAATAACAATTTCAAATAACATGCATAAACAAACCATAAAAGAATTAAGAAACTTAGAGCCTGTTCTCTTCGGCATAAAACAACTGAACTGAACTGAATTAAATTATAACTAATTAATAGTAATGATAATAATTTAGGAACTGAACTGAACTGAATTGAACGAACCGAACCGCATGCGACCGAACCGAAAATAAGTTGGGGAGAACAGACCCTTAGACAATATTCATTATTTTTATTTTTTGGGGCTCACAATCAGTTGAGATAATAAATGATTAAAGTGATAAACATACATCATTAGATAATATCAATTTATAATTTTTTTTTATTGAAGCACTACTCACCATAGTATGCCTAAAAGCCTCAATTACCCAGTGAAATTAAATTAAACAACTACTCATAAAACACGCCTATAAAATATATGTATTTTCAAATAAATAAAAAACATAACCTAGACCATTGTTTAAAAGGAGAGTTGTTGAATTATCAACCAAATACAAGATAACATCTCATATCTCGGCATAATCCTTTCTGGAAAACATTACTCTTTACACTAGAGCAATGCAAATAAAAAATCATAACGCTCACCAGTATTCACCATAAATATTACACTTTCAAGTTAGCTTTTTAACACTTTTTGATGTTAATATTAATATTAATATTAATATAATGTCGCACGCATCGCGTGCATATAGTGCTAGTAATTCTATATGACATGAACCGTATAATACTATATATCTTTCAAGCCCGAGCGTTACACGGGCTAAAAATAAAGAATAACGAGTATATGTGTGACATCATTGTTCCCAAAAATTTGTAGTGCTTATTATATACTCCATCTGTTTCAATATTCTACTAATTTTCTAAAGCGCCAAATAGCATAGAGAAAAGTGAGAAAGGATTATCAATATGGTGATATTATTTATACTTTTTAGAAATAGAGATAGACTACATAAATTACTTCCTTCATTCCTTAAAAGACTTCTCATATGTTTTTTTACACACAATCTCTAAGAGACTAAGACACGTCTTTAACCATTTATATATATATACTAGTGAGTGTCCCGAGCGATGCCCCGGGTTGTTACTATTCGTAATTTTTTGTCTAGTGAGGAAAAATTGACGTAATGACATGATAAGTAATTGCATGATATTTTGAAAAATAAACCCTTAAAAGTTTGGGGGTGAAAGCAATATCTTAACTTTCTACAAGGAATTGGAATAAGAGTTTATGTCTATAATAATCTCTTGTTTTTATACTATAAAGGTTAGGTATCTAACTACTTGTGTAAATCTTTTATTGAGAAATAATTATAAGACTTTATGATATTTGTGTAAATCTTTTAATGAGATATAATTATAAGACCTTATGATATTTTCTTTTGGAATACTAAACAATGGTGTCATGTTGGATTCATAGTTAAGCTTTCACTTTTCATTTCAAAGGTCACGTGTTCGATATCTTGTAACTACACAACATTATTTTTTTAATTGAGGGTTTAACTTGATAATAAAGCATTTGCATTAGAGTCTTAGAAGAGAGTGCCACGTGGCACACAAACTTTCTTAGGAACACCTTTTCATATATTAACTAGTGAGTGTCCCGGGCGATGCCCCGGGTTATTTCTTTTCGTAAATTTTTGTCTTGTGAGGAAAATATTGACGTCATAATTTGAAGAATAGAAGAAACTCGAGTAAGAGTTTATGTCTACAATAGTCTATTATCATTACTATCAATGTGTTAGGTATTTAACTACTTGTGTAAGTCTTTTAATGAGCTATAATTACAAGATCTTATTATATTTTATTTTGAAATACTAAATAATGATGTTATGTTGGATCAATGGTTAAGCTCTCACTTTTCATTTCAAAGGTCATGTGTTCGATATCTTGTAACTACACAATAATATTTTTTTAGTTGAGGAGTTTGACATGAAAATAGAGCATTTGCATTAAAGCCTTAGAGAAAAGTGCCACATGGCACATAGACATTCTTAGGAACGCCTTTTAATATATTAGTATAGATTTTTAGGCCTGGGCTACTCCTTGGGTACTTATATATTTCATTTATTTAGATTTTACATTGAAATTATAACACCAAATATTACTTTGGTTTAGTGGTTAAGACGTTAGACACAAGCTTGGGGTCATGCGATCAAATCTTTATACCATGCATAATCTAATTTTTTTATTGTATGTGGAGTACATGAAGTCAAAATTTTAAGGGATAGCGCCACGTGACACTGTTCCTTGTTGAGGAACACCTTTTAATATATTAGTATAGATATTATCGATCATTAGTATTCCTCCCAAAAAAAGGCTCTAGATAAGCTTCATTAAAGTTAAGGAGAGATCTTGCAGTTCAAGCTAAGAAAATATCTTCTCTTCAAGCTACAATCGTAACTCTCCGACGTTAAACTATATATCATAGCCATAACTTTCACTTACAAGAATAAAGAATTTCGACGAACGAAAACACTAGTAATAAAAACGTTATGGAGAAGGCGTTCAATGCTAATTTTTATGAAACTGAAGTTAAATAAATGAGCTACAAAATAAATTGTTCTTGACGTTAACATATATGAAGCCAAGTATCACAAAGTTTACAAATAACAGTTTTTCACAAGGAGTTTTGATATCTGTATGGTGTGAATTGTAACACTACGTACTGCGTCAACATATTGACAATTTTTATTTCAACGCATAAAATATTTCATTAAATACCGACAACCATAACATAACATTCATTTTTCTTCTAAATATTAAATATCAAATATATATACATGCTTGGTATATATGATGGTATCCCTCCAACCAAACTCAAATAATATTAATAAAATTAAATAAAGTTTATGAAATGAAATTCAACTTCAGAATCTTGTCAATCTTCACCACTTTATATTCTGATTATATTCTTAACATCCGTAGGCAATATCCACCAAAGAGATTGCGGTATACAAAAAAAGCTTTTGTCCATGAAACTCCTTTTTTATAAAAGAAAATTGACGAAGCGAGTGGGGATCGACTTACTTGAAGGTGCTTCTTGTAAGTTGTAACTTATTCAGCCTTAGCTTTGCCTTTTGGTACTAGATTTAATTTCAAGCTCAAAAGATTACCATTATCATTTACTAAAGTTTATTATTCTATTGGAATATTGGACCACCAATTTTATTTAAAGAAGGTGAAAAAGGATAAAGAAAGGGCTCTGAATATGGAATTTGGGAAGATCTTTCCATTTATATGATTTACAGTTAATAGAGATATCACCAAAAATAATATACACTTGGCCACGATCATAATTATTCTTTGTTCGAGCTATCGATCTTATTAATCTTACTTCCGGAGATAAAATCCTCTCAATCCGTGCTTGGTAGTTGATCCCAAGTCATGAAATAGGAAAAATTGACATGAATAATCCCAACTTTCACCAGTCTTTTTAGAATAATCTCAACTTTGAATTATTCTAAAACTAGCACTATATGCACGCGATGCGTGCGACAACACATTAATAATTTAATATTAATAGTAACATCAAAAAGTGTTAAAGAACTAACTTTAGAGTGTAATATTTATGGTGAATATTGATGAGCATTATGGTTTTTTATTTGCATTGGTCTAGTGTAAAGAGTAATGTTTTCCATAAAGGACTATGTCGAGGTAGGATATGTTATCTTGTATTTGGTAGATAATTCAACAACTCTCCTTTTAAACAATGATCTAGGTTATGTTTTGTATTTATATAAAAAATACATATATTTTATAAGCGTATTTTATGAGTAGTAGTTTAATTTAATTTCACTAGGTAATTGAGGCTTTTAGGGATACTATGGTGAGTAGTGCTTCAATAAAAAAGTACATCATAAATTAATATTATCTGATGATGTATGTTTATCTTTTTTATTATTTATTATCACAACTGATTGTGAGCCCCAAAAAATAAAAATAAAATAAATATTATCTAAGTTTCTTAATGCATGTTATTTGAATTTGTTATTGCAACTGAGAGTTTAGATAGTAAGAATCTCTGTAAATCTATGCTTTTATAATTGTTTAAAAATTGATTTAGTCATCACTTTATATTTTCAATTGTGAGTTTTCTCTTTTTACACATTTTTATCTATTTCTTTTTGGTAATATAGAACTTTCCTTATGACCCATATTTGTAAATGAGGAAAGAATTAAGAAAATATTTTCTTTATTTTTTTTTTGTGAAATTAAGGGTATATAAGTCTTTTCAAAGGGGGACACTATAGCTCCCCCCTTGGCTTATATAATAGAGATAATCCCAACTTTTATGAGATAAAAACTCAAAAAAAACTCAAAAGAAATTTCGTTATGAGGTAAAATATCCACCATTTGCCACCCTACAACCAAACAAAGAAATTTCTTTTCTATTTAGGCAAACATTCCTTTGGTGACTTTGCTCAGTTCAGTAGCTATAGGCTAGCCTATAGCTTCCCAGTGCAATATTGATAATCAAGATTTCATTTGGCAAAAATATATATCTAAAGTATTTTCTTACCTTAGGGATAATTTATACCAAAACTCCTTATATTGAAGTACTCCTATTCCCCTCAAAAAAAAAATACTCCTATTAACAAAAAGAAGACGGTTCATTCAGTATGATCCCATGCACTAGTGCTGGTTAATTTGGCTGACCAACGTATACGGCCAGTTAAGAGCAGCTCCAGCGGTAGTTATTAGGTCCCAACTTGCAATTTTCCAATAGTTGGAGCTAGTAGCTTTGTTGTTGGAGAGAAAGCAAGCTTGTTGCTTTGGGAAGTCAAGTAGCTCCACAAAGCTACTTGCTTTGTCAATTTTTTGTGGGCTCCACTTCCACTTTTCTCTTTCACATTTTAGTTTGGGACCTACAAAAACTACAAGTGGTTGTTGTTTTCCAATGGGAGAGGTTGTAGCTTGGGAATATTGTAGTTTGGAAATCTGATGTGGCACACAAAGCTACAAGTGGTTACAACTTGCCATTGTAGTTGCTCTAACCGCATGACTGGAGCATATATGAATAGTCGACATCATATATTTTTGCAATGGTTATTACTTGCTACCTACAAGACTGCAACAACTACTCATCTTGTCTTGTTGAATTCGAATTTGAGTCGTACAATAATTTGAATTAAATAATAACATATTTGCATCTTTGTTATGTGAAGTAGTATTTGGTCACTTGACAGATCTCCTGTTTTAATTAAGATCATAGAAGTCATGAGTTCGAATCTTGCCAAGGGTGGTGCTTAGCGTCGTAGGGATCTCAATTATCTTCTACCCTACTCTCAAGCACCTAACTCACAAACGCGAAATCAATAAATTGTGAGAGCTAATATGTGAACAAGGTCCTCTGACTTACCATTAATAACCTACTCACTATTTTTGTAGAAGTGAATCTTGCCAAGTGTGGTGCTTAGCATCGTAGGGATCTCCGTTATCTTCTACCTTACTCTTAAGCACCTACTCACGAACGCGCGCGAAATCAAGAAATTGTGAGAGCTAATTATATGAACAAGGTCCTTTGCCTTACCATGAATAACCTACCCACTATTTTTTTTACTATTCTAAAAAAGGCAAAAGCTAACGAGAAAGCCTAGGTAGTTAGATAAGAAATATATTATTCTATTGAATTACTCATAATTATATAAAATAATATAACAATATGTAATTCCAATGCAAAATATTTAATGTTTTTCCATTTCCTATTCAAAACATTAAATGCTTTGCATTGGAATTATATATTGTCATATTTTTTTTTATATTAATATGAGTAATTAAATAGAACAATATAATATATTTCTTATCTAACACCTCAGAGCGTCCGTTAGTGGGTTCGTCTAAAAATAATAATGCCAAAAGCTTATGTAGCTAGTTTTGGACGGAGTAATAGTAACCAATATAGTTAAAGCAATCAAAAAGTGCCACATAGGATATATAAATCATACTTAGAATACAAGATCATTTACTTGTAATTCTCCACTACTTAACAACGTTTCTTCTTCATACTTGGCACATGTTAAAAGTATATATTGTCAATGAAGTAATGATCTACACAAATCAGATTTTAATAGAAGGATATAACTAGTGGTTCTTATAATCTCATCTCTCTCATCTTCTCCCCTTTTTTTGGGGGGTGGAGGGGGGAGGGAAATTCCCTATTTATATACAGTGCCTTGTGTGCTTTGAAAACTAATGTGTGGTTTAGTCAAACTAATCTATATGAAGGCTCTTGTAAGTTGTAATCATCTTTAACTTTGATAAGGCATTGGATCAGAATTGATTTTTCCTCTACAGTAATTGGCTTGTCGTTCTTTTTCTGAGTACACAGTTCTTTCGGTTAGGGCATGTTCTCTTCGACATAAAACAACTGAACTGAACTGAATTAAATTATAACAAATTAACAGTATTGATAATAATTTAGGAACTAACAACCGAACGGCCGGATGAATTGAAGCGGGCGAAAATAAAATGTTCGAGTAATGCGTAGTAAGTAATAGCATATTTTTACTTATGAGGACTTGAACATTATTGCAACAACTATTTTTAAATATTTGTATTATTATACTACCATATTTTATAATATATGGTCCATCCTTTTAACTTATTTTTATTTGTGTGAACTTGTTAGACCTTATTAGAACTTATATAAATTTATTAGACCTTTTTGTGTGGGTGCATCAAGCCTTATTTTTGTTGAACTAAACTTATTAGACCCTATTAGTCCTTATTAGACCTTATCTAAACTTATTATAACTTAATTTTTCTTACAAGGACTGAAAATAAGGTAAAAGAGAATGTACCCTAATGTTTGGAAAAATATTGTCACCTCCTTTTGAAAACTAAGCATTATTAATGGTTAATTCTAAGTAGTATTTGGCCAGTGGTAAGGTTTGTGTCTCGCACTTCCAAAGGGCATTGCACGAATGCGAGTCGCATTAACTTGTTAGAGGTTCCGGTCTAGTAGGGCATTTTTTCTTACCAATAAAAAAAAATATTAATGGTTAATATGTTCACTGCTAATATCAATAATAACTACAAAATTGCCGTCCCTAGATGAAATCATATCACAATTGGTCTAGGATAATATCATAGGTGGCAAAAAGTGACACGACCCGCTAACTCGACCTGAACCTGACACAAATTAGGCGATTTGTGGGTCAAGGTCTTCAACCCGTTTAAGTAAGCGGGAATTGACGATACACGACCCGTTTATTAAATGAGTTGGGTTAAGGTTCAACCTTCTAACCCGAATTCGACACGATAACCCATTTAAGTATTGAATATGCTACTTTTAATGTTATCATTTTGGGTTGAAATAGTTCGAATATATTTCTCAACTATATAAGATTTAGTCTTAGTTTATTTCGGTAAAATATTAATAAATAAGAAGTGGGTTAAAAAGATACATGAGGTTAATTTGTTTGGTTTTTGCATATGTTCACGTTTGATAAACAGGTTTAGATAATCCGTTTAATAAACAAGTTGGGTTAGGTTGAGGTCAGTTGACCCGTAAAATAAACGGGTCGGGATAGGATTGAAGGGCTCAACCAATTCATCGATGAACCCGACGCGGACTGTTTATCAGCTATAGATATTATATAAGTTACCCAATACTTATATGTCACCTAGCACTATTATTTTGTTTTTCCTGGTAGAACATATCTATTTACGAAAGAAGACAACACAAATTTAACTTTGTTGTAACTTGTATCAATAAACTATACACTTTAAAAACAAAAACATCGATAAAAAACATGAGATGAAATCAAACAAAACAGTCAAAGTAGAGATCGAGGATCATAAGAATCCAATAATCATGATCATAATTCATAAAATCATCATTAGTGGGAAAGAAGTAATCTTAGTAGTTAGTAGTCAAGTACTCTTATGAAATAAGGTTAGCCTTAAACATTGATAAGAACTAAGAAGGGGGAGATTAACCATATCTTACGAATCAAATTATGCCTCGTAGTGGGGTTCATGTGGCCTCCCATACTCCCCATCTTCCACGTGTTACTTATTACCCTTCTTCCCCCTTCTATAATAATAATAATAATAATAATAATTCCTTCCCCAAAAATAACTTAAATCACTTAAATAAAAAAACACCCCTTCTCCAGTTCTCTCTCTCTCTTAAATACCATTTTATCAGAGTCAGAGACATATTTATTACCCTCTCACCAACAAGCATCAACTAACCCCACCTCTCTTCTCCCCCATAAACCTTCTTCTAATTCTCCCCAAACATAACCTAATAAAACATCTCCCTTTTTCTCCCCAACCCCCCAAAACTTTTCTTTTCTCCTTAAACCAAACACGCCCTTACCAATCACCATAACCATGGCTATGGACTTCATCACTGGCCCCACCACCACCACCACTCCTAGAACACCAGACTCCGACACCGACACTCCACCGTATCCTCCGCCGACAAAACGGCCCCACCACCACCACAACAACAGCCCCCAACACGTGTCGTACAAGGAGTGTTTGAAGAACCACGCGGCGAGCATTGGAGGACACGCGCTAGACGGGTGCTGCGAGTTCATGCCGGGACCCACCGCAAACCCACTGGACCCCACTTCCCTCACGTGCGCCGCATGTGGTTGTCACCGTAACTTCCACCGTCGTGACCCAGATGACCCCACACCACTCCACCACCTCATCCCTCTAACCTCCGCGCGTAGGCCCCACTCTCCTCCTTCCGCGTCGCAGCTACTACTCTCTTTAAGCGGACACACTCAGAGCCCTTCTGCACCGTCAGATCACGAGGTCATCATGCACAACAACAACAATCCAACGGCTGGTGTTCCTCCAGGTGGTGGTGGTGTAGTTGTTGGGTACTACCATCATCACAACAATGGAAGTGGAGGAGGTGGAGGGCAAAATGGGAATTTCCAGAGTAAGAAAAGGTACAGGACGAAATTCAGCCAAGAACAAAAGGAGAAAATGTACGAATTCTCAGAGAAAATAGGGTGGAAATTGAAGAAAGGTGAAGAAAGATTAGTAGAAGATTTTTGTAAACAAGTTGGTGTTGATAGAACTGTCTTCAAAGTTTGGATGCACAACAACAAACATTCCTCCACCACTTCTGCTACTACACCACCGTCTGCGGCTAGGAGAGAGAAAATTGGTACCATCAACAATAATACAACTAATTCTGCTAATGATAATAGTAACAACAGTAATAGTATTAGTAATAATAATAATAATAATAATAATACTCCTCCTAATACTAATACTAATAATAATAATAATGTTAGTAGTAGTAGTTTAAACTGTGGGGGAGTACTTGCTACTGCTCTTGACTTTAATTTTGCTAATGGTGCTGCCCAGGAAGCAAAAGCGCAATGATTATTCTCTTCTCTAATTTTAATTTAATTTCTATCATTGTTATTATTTTTCACTAATCATGTTTTTTTTTTTGTTTACATTAATTGTTATTATTCCCAACTACTAGTACTACTTAGTAGTAAGTAGTAAGTAGTAAGTACTAACCTGAGATTGGAAAAAGTTCTATGTTTAATTAGATGTGAATGTAAGAAAGATCTGGAATGTTTTTCTTCCATCAGATAAGATCAAATTCCATTTTGATATTGTTCATAGCACCTTAATTCATTACTGGATTTGCGATTTTTTGCACAATTTTGGATATTAATATGTTTTTAATTATGTATTTGTCGTAATCATGAAAAGTTGATAATGTAGATAAATTATTTACATACTAAAACTTGTTTAGTTGTAGCATTTTGATTTGCATGTTGTCTACCCACAATTTTGAACATTAATATATTTGATTATGTATTAGTATAATTATAAAGTTGATGGTCAATGTACTATATGAATAATGTAAAAAGTTAAAACATTGCAACTAATTAATTAAAGGAGAGTATTACTTGGTCATTAATTCTACGGATTTATATCATGGTATCATAATTTGTGGTTAATGTCAATCTTGGGGGGTCATATTTGGACCGTCATGTCATCAAAAGTATCAGGTCTAAAACTAAATTATGTAGAAGTGTCTTGCCTTGTAGCTAGATGTGAACTGTAATTTGGTTAAATCCAACTGTGTGGACCTTAATTTACATGTTAGTCAAGTGGATAAATAGCCACTATCAAGTGCAACATTGCATTATGAATGGGAGCTTCCATTTATTCTTCAAAAACACTATACAAATTAGTGCCGAATTATAGAGATAATTATTATTTTTGGTTTCAAATGTAAATGTCAACTTTTTGAAATTTGAAAATTTTAAAATACATGTAGGTATGGAATTTTTCTTCTAAAAGTGTAGACTTTTCACTATTCAAAAATCAAGATTGCGTCTTTTTTTTTTTTTTTTTTTTATCCATATGAGCCACGAAGGCAATATAAATTACAAAGAAGGGGAGAGGGGATTCGAACATGTGACATATCGTTCACAACATTTCAAACTACTAGGCCAAGACATCCTTGGTTTAAATTGCGTCTTTTATTGTCATGAAGACAAAAACCAACTAGTAGTCCACTTGATTGTTAATTTGCTATCTTACCTTTTATAGAAGTGAAAAACATAGATTCAATAGAAAATTGATATAGAATTATCAAAAATATATTCAAATATGCATCTTTAATTCCGTATTAGTTCTCGATCTTATTGAAGCTCTAGATAACAAGACAATGGAATTGATCGGGCCTAACTAAGAAGTTGGGAAAGATACGATAGAATAAAAATAACTATTATCAAATGAAAGGAGAATGATTTTCATAGAACAAAATAAAATTGAAAAGAGGAAGAATTATAAGGGACAAAGATAGTACTCTATCGGTTCCAAAATAATTTGATAAGGTTTCTCTACGTTTTAGTGTTCAATCCAAGGGTGGAGAATAAAGGAAACAAAAACAAATCAATGGCCAAACATTGCACTGTCTCTATACTCACTCAGCTTCAGACAACTCCCAGCTAAGCACTTGTGCCTCCTCCACGCATACCACCCTCCCACCACCACCTCTTGGGAAACGTCCACCCTACCCCTTCCCTCCACAATATGGTTGCCTCCGTTCCCCTAAGAATTGCAATAAAAACGAATTTGTTTGGTGTTTTTATGTGGTGGGCGTGTGGTGGTCACAATGATACATCTTTAGTAAGTTAAAAACTAGATAACAAAAGAAGTGTTGGTATAGGGTTGTGTATGCAATAAAGAATGAGAAAGGTTAGATATCTAAAGCGCATGTTTGTTTACTTTTGTAGCCAAAAAAAAGTTTGTTTACTTTGATTCTTTATGTTAGAATAAGAGATTCGCAAAGGCAGAAATAGAAAACTTTCAAGGCTGTGCCGTGATAGGAGATCACTGACTTGAAAGCAATTACGGCCCGACAATGGTGGTTATCGATCTTGGCCGGAATGCTCCCCAAGGTTTACACAGCAGCTAAGAATGCCACCACTAGCAATCTGAGCTTTAGAGAATAGCACGAAAAACCCAGGAATAGAGAAGAGAAGAGAGAAGAGTGTTTGTTGTTTTTTCTGTGTATGACTGAACAGGATGGCACTGATTTTATAGGGAAGAATCAAGCCAAAAAACGGATAGCAATCAAGACAGAAATCAATGGGCGGATAATTAGGGATTGCCATGAATACTGTAACGGTAAAACGTTACAGAATTCCAACAGCCACACACGCGTAGCTCCCGGGTCCAAAATTTTAGTTAAGTTAAGTTCAAAGCCCATGGCCCTGGCCCGGTCCGGGCGGGCGGCGCGCGCGTGTGTGATAGCAAGCCCAAACCAAACATATCATCCAACCACAAAAGCATCTCTAGTCACAACTCAATAGATGGAAGGAAGGAGGAAATATATAAACATGAAGAAATTCCCTCCCACAAGCAATGTGGGACAAAAAAGAAAATGAGCCAAGGCTTTTCCAAGCCTTAACTCCAACACTTTACAATATTAAGTGATCAATCATAGATTATAAGTAAAGAAAATATCATACTATAAGACAAATAACCATATTTTTGGTGCTAACAATATCGTTATATATCATTTTGAAAGATGTAAATGCCCAAATAGTCGTCACTGAAAATTGCATTTAGATATCTAAATTTAATATAGCAAGAATTTGTTGTAAAAGACGAGCTAACTTTTTATAAAAGAGAATTGAATATTAATTAGCCTTATACTCCATGTACCAACTATATGGAGTACTAGTTATACCACATATGGGAAAATTGACTAAGTCACATTGATAATGCCCTCTCTAATATATTTACCTGTTGTACTTACAATTCTTCTATCGTGTACATGCGATAGTCATACCATAGCCACAAAAGCATCGTACTCCGTCTTGAACAGATTTACTTTGAACCCGAGATTAATAAATAAGCACTTATACTGTTGTTATTAATTGACACTAACTAACCAACCAATCAATCAGTTATAATAACCAGCATTGCAATCAATTCTTAAGCCTTCTATTTCTCTCCTTTTTGAGATGGAGAGGTGGAGAAGAGTGGATCTTTTTTTTATACCCACATCGTTTAATTCTTTGAGTAAGGACGATAAAGAATTAGATGTGATTATTATTGTTCAAATAACAGAGTTGCAACTCTTGCAAAATTGCAACCTTCACATAAAATTTATCAAATATTCGTAATATACATATAGATGTATAGACTAGTTAGTACAATTTCTAACACTTACTTAAGTAGTGATTACAATTTACAACTTCATACAAAATGAAAATGAAAATGTACACCCACGTGATTAACTCACATCCAGTATACATGATACATACACTCGCCGCCATTATGATGTTTGCCATCAAACACTGTTCTTTGTGTTTTCTATAATATGTGCACTATAGTTTATAGCAAGGATATTCAAGATGATCCTAACAAATATAATTAAGACATAATCTTAAAAACCAAGTTAGACAAACTCAAATGCACGTGTTATTTTCCTAATAATCAATCAAATTTCTGTATCTGATCATGTCCAAGAACAAAATTGTAGCTATGAAATTTCGATTGATATTAAACTTCTCATTGAAGCTATTAGTATATATGCTAAGAGAGTGCTATGGACCATTACACCAACTTAATAATGCTTGGAAAAAAAGCAAATACTAGTGATAAAATTTCTAGTGTTCGCATCACCACGCTACATGAAAGCATAGAGTAAAAAAAGGGGAATAAAATAAAATACTTTATGAAATAGATTAGGATAAGATAATTAGGACAAGTTCCTCAATGATTAGATGATATATTTGAGCTAAGAAAGTACGTAAAAATCTTAATTGCCTCTAAATTCGAACCAAAACTTTATAGTAACATGTTAGTAGTACTTTTGACGCACTAACATCAAATTGCTCCTTACTTCCACTTTATTCCTATATTCAGTAAGAGAGAGGAGAGAGAGTGAGAAAAAAACACCCACCTTCACCTTATGACCTTATCTTATCACAATTCACAAGCTTATCCCAAGGTTTTGGTCCCAAACAAAAAAATTTAATTTTAATTTTAATTTTAATTTTAATTTTTTTTTCTTAGGAAATTATCATCATCAATATAAGCCATAAGGTGAGTACAGTTATTATAATAATTATTGTGCCCTTCTGAAATTGTTAAGGCACGTCGTTTGCAAGATTTGTCCTTTTGCATTAAAATTTGGGTGCAAATCCTGCACAAATTGAAATATATAGTATTATCTCTCCACTCATTTTTATCTTCTTGTATCATTTTAGGCTCGACAATAATGACTCTGCCAGAGGGGTAGTTGAACCTTCTTATATCATCATCATAATAATAATTTTATTATATAGTTTTTATTTTACAGAGTTACATACATATACATACATGGAGTAGTAGTTTATTTTGATTACTGGTTACATCAGTGATATATGGAGTACAATACAGCTACCAAACCCGGAACACCACCTTTATTTGAGTAATTGTTATACCCTATTTCATTTACTACTTGGAAATTTGCTTTGGCTGCTTCCTGCAAATATACAGTATGCATGGTCCTCATTATTTATGGTTTCTTAAACTATTAACTATACAGCATAATATCATTTTTTCTTTCATTTGCTTATCTTGTGAGTTGTGACATTTTGCAGTTTGAATTTGAATCCTATTGAGCAATGAACAATGAGCAGTGACCATTTTCAACGTCAAAAGATTTTTCTAGAGATTACTTATTCTCTTATAAATAGTTAGTAGTTTAGTACTGAGTACTATGTAACCGTATAAGTTACACTTTTTCTTTTAGGTCAGATAAAGATTCCCTGTAAGTAGGGAAAATTTGGGATTTCCGCTATATAAGGGGAAAGAAGAATTGAATCTTTGTCGCAAAGTGGAAGGAGGGCCTCCAACGAACTAGTTAGGCCAACCTTGATTCTTATATGTCAATATATTATGATAATTTCATTTAACTAATACTCCCGCATTCCTACATTAATTACAATATTGGCAGGCATGCTAATGGTACAACTTTGACTATTAATATACTTAATTATCTATGAATAAAAATTATGAAAAATTGATATCTTGAAAATATATTTTGAGATAAATCTTTGAACATCTTTATAGTGACAATTGGTTTTATATGCTACTATTTTGAGATAAATTTTGATTTTTTGAACATATTTTACAAATCTTGGAACATCTATTATGGTCAAAGTGATGCATGTAAATACAAAAAGTCAAACTATTGCAATTAATAATTTAATATTGAAAAGAGGTATTATATAAAAAAAAAGAAAAAACATAAGCAATGTTTGATTGTGCTCCTTTTTTTAGTTTTCAACTTTTAAAAATTCTAAAATCAAAATATGGATAAATAGAAGCAGAGTAGGTTGGTTTTTGTTTTTGTTTCTAGTTTTAATTTGTTTGAAATATATTTAGACAAAATTATAAAAACAGGAAATTGTATAGTCTACTTTTAAGCCATCAAGCAATTACTCAGAACTGAGCTAGCCCTAAATCTAAACATATATTTGAGATAAGGGTCACTTTTTGACTAGCACTAATTTAAGAATAGAATATATTCCATATTTTTGTCTTTTTACTAATTCAAGAATTAATTTTTTTGAGTATTAATTGTTTCAAAAGTGTATTATAATAACTCTGAAAACTAATTAACAACTACTACGATAACTGTACTAACATCTCTCAGAATATCTATTTTTGTTGAATTTTTTTTTTTGCATTTTCTGTTATAACTTGTCATTTATTATTTTTCAAAATTTTCCATAACCAAAAATTAAAGAATACTTCATCCATTTTATATTATTAGCAACAGATTCCATGAAGTACATGCAGGGCCGTTTTTTTAATTCTCGTGGCCCTGTTCTTATAACAAAATGAGGCCGCTATTATAAGTAGAAGCGTGACTTGGGAAAGAAGTATCAGTAATAGAAGAAAAAGAAAGGAGTATTCATTGTAATTGAGAAAAATATCAGATTTTTTTTTAAACTGGACTCAATATTAGTCCCCTAGAAAATGTGGCCCTGTGTTGTAGACCTTTATGCACATGCCAAAATCCGACCCTGAGTACATGAAAATCTCAATCCTAGCTTATTGAAGTTGGTAAAGATTTTACCATTATTCCCCTCAAAAAAAAAAAATTCTACCATTATGCTATTTTAAGCCTAAACTGTTGTGCTTTAAATGTAATTGGTGATAAATTCTCATTGCATAAAATGACTTTAATCATCAAAAAAAACCCAAAAACAAAAATTATATTGTGTGTCAACCTACTCCATTACAAGTAATGAGAAACAGAATAAGTAGGTTAAATATATTAATAGATAGCGAAATTTGTCAAATCAGACCTTTTATATATCACTTTTTACGAGAAACAACCTTTTTAAAAAATTTCTGGCAACTTAAGACCTTAAACATAAATTTTTTGGTGGGAAACAACCTTGCTCTACTTTCCGACATTGACCAGCCATATTCCGGTGTTGACTCACATAAGTTACTCACGTGAGTTGCATGTGACTCGTGTTTTGCTCCATTTGAACCTTTTCCCTCCTCACCCACCGGCCCACCCCTACCCACCCGAACCACCCTCGCCTCGGCCACCCCATCCCTCCCCCACCCCGAAACCACCCCTCCCCACGGACCACCCTACCCCAACCACCCCACACACAATATGTTTCTCTCTTCACCAAACCCCAAACCCACCAATGTCAACCACACCACCACCACCACCAACATCGAAACCCATCGACCATCATCTCTCTCTTCACCAAACCCCAAACCAACCTTCAACCATAGCACCACCACCAACATCGAAACCCAAACCCACTATCTCTCTCTCTCTCTCTCGCCCTCTTCACAATCATTTCACTTGGTGGTGGTGGTGCATTTTGGGTGGTTTTTCGTTCGAATTTGATGATGGTGGCGATTTGAATTGTGGGTTCGAATTTGATGGTGGTTGTGGTTTGAATAGTGGGTTTGAATTTTGAAGGTGGTGTGGTGGTATGTTTTGCGGTTCAAATGGTGGTGGCGGTGCTTTTGTGGTGATGGTGTTTTGTAGGGTTCGAATGGTGGTTGTGGTGTCGGTAGTTTTCTAGGTTTTGGTGTTTTCTCGGATGGAGTGGTGGTGGTTGTCGGTGGGGGCATGGCGAGACATGACTAGCGGTTGGTTTCGTCGTCGGTGCGAGGGTTGAAGATGATGCGGGGTGGTGGTTACGGGTAACAATTAGGGGGAAATGGAGGGAAAAAGGTTGAAATGAAGCAAAAATACGAGTCAACGCCTAATCCGGCCGGTCAACGTCGGAAAATAGACCAAGGTTGTTTCTCACAAAAAAATTACATTTAAGGTCTTAAGTTGCCAGAATTTTTTTTTAAAAGGTTGTCTCTCGCAAAATGTGATATATAAAAGGTTTGTTTTGGCAAATTTCATTGATATTTCCTTGATCTACATACCCCTTCTACCTTCATTCTTAATTCTTTTAAAATTATAACCTCCATATCGCCCATGATTACATTCAGTTATCAGTACCCAAGTCAGGGAAGGTATCAAACGAAGATGATACATTTTAAAACTATCAGGTGACATTCAGCAAATTACAAAGTCTTTCACATTAACATAGCATACAACACAATAAACACATTACACATGTATTGTCGAATATTTTAGGGAAGGTGGAAAAACCACTATCTGAGTTCATAACTGTAATATTATTTCCCTTAAACTTAAATTTAAAGCCTTGCTGAAGA
Organism: Beta corolliflora; assembly: GCA_947648045.1. NCBI lineage: Eukaryota > Viridiplantae > Streptophyta > Magnoliopsida > Caryophyllales > Amaranthaceae > Beta > Beta corolliflora. Next base: position 518,127 of record CANSZD010000633.1, read on the forward strand.
GTGAAGACAAATAAGAAACCAAAACAAAAGGTGTCCGGCTAGTAAAACAACATGAACTATTCGGAAATTGAACCGGCGAGGGGAGGGGATCTGAGTTAGAAACTAAACCCACCCCCCCTCTATAAGACTAGGAGTTAAGAAGAGCATGTGAAGGAGTCTCAAGCTTATAGGAGGTCACCACTCTCCGTCTTGAGTCTTTTCACGCCGGAGTATAAAAATTCGAAAAACAGGTAAATCTCAGTCTACTCCAAGCTCGTAAGTTCCCATGAGTTCCAGGTGGTCTTAATAATTTTATACCGCGACAACACATATTTTTTCCTATATAAAATGATAACATTATTTTCTACTGATGATTTTTCATGTGAGAGAAACCAGTGTAACATAATTACCTAATCTCCCCCACAATTTGTAAACCGAAAAAGGAATTATATATGGTCGTTTTTCGCCTATTTTTGTCCTCTTCTGGACGAACTGCAAACTGAAAAAGCAAATTATAAAGCGAATTATGTTACATTGGAGGGAACACTAGTGTTATGAGAAGTTGAGAACACCTAAAAATTTGCATCAGTAAAATAGATTAACCACCAAAATTGAACTAGTTTAGGTATATTCCTTGAAAAAAAAGAAAATCCTAAACTTATCCTTCTATCTTCCAAAATTGAACCATAATTGAGTTTCCTAGATATTATAGGTTTAGGTTTATATAGGAGATAGTATTGTGTAGTGTATACTACATATTGCATGATTAACATAATGGTTGTGTAACAAGATTAACATAATGGTTGTGTAACAAGATTAACATAATGGTTGTGTAATTGTGAAAGTTTCTATTGTTTTACTTGATAAAATAAGAAAAATTAGTTAACATGTTTAAGGGTATTAACGAGGCAAAGTGAGTCCAAACTTGGGTTGACTGGCTTAACTTGTAACACTTGTACATAAACTCGAGCTGAATTTTGAGTTTAAACTTTACCGTTCAACCTATCTTAAAACTCAACTTTCCATCAAAATTATTCACAACTAAGTTCCATAGTACTCCCTACATCCACAAATAGATTTTCCATTTATTTTAGGTACTAGTATTGAGAACTTGAGAAGTTCTAGGTGGACCTTTAGTTGCATAAAACTAGAATAAAAAAAATAGAGGTGGTACGGTACATTCTTTCTTCTTAAAAATAGTTCCATTTGACGACCGCGCGTTGACCGAGTCGAGCTCGAGTTGCTCGCGAGCTGCTCGACTCGATTAGCACCCCTAGGTGGAACCATGTCAAAAAAGGAAATGAGAAATATATTTGGGACAACCATAAATGGAATAAAGGCCAAAGTGAGTATGTAAGTATGGGGGAAGCCAAATAGGGGACTAGTAGGGACCTGGCCCCAGCAACCCACCCCCACGTCCCATATATTTTTAAATAGGCTCATGCAGATATTTTGTTTATATATCTACATCATAAATTATACCATTGGCTTGGTAGTTAATGATTTGGAAAAAGTTTGAGTTGTTAGAAAGCCGAGTCCTCTTGACAACAACAATTGAATTTTGTTTTTTCAATATTTTTTGCCCGCTTAAAGCTACTCACTCTCTCTTTTCTTAATTTTTCGTTATCTATTTTTTTTTATAAAACTGATCACACTCCCTCTTTTACTACTCCATAACTTTCTTTTGTTTTCATCATTTTCTTCTTCCTCCTTTTTTTTCTCCTTCTTTCTAAACATTAAGGTTGATCAAATTTTAAGGTAATCCAAATGCAATTATTGATCAAATTTTAGCTTGATAAAAAATTTAATAGTTTTAAAAAAAATCTTAAACTATACTTCACTTCATGCATTTCAACCAACAAAATTTTAAATAGAAAATATGCAAAATATACTAATTTGTATAAAAATTTATAAACTGTAAGTTATTTGGTTGTTATATTCGAGCTTATCTATTAGCTTTCGAGCTGAGCCTGCCTTTGTTTGAGTTGGCTCATTTATGTTTCGAGTTTAGCTTGAACTTTAGTCAAATTCGAGCTAGCTAGTTTTGACGGAATTTTGACTAAGTCGAGCTCGAATAACGCGCAGGTTGGATATGCTAATTTACACCCCCTTATATCAGTCATTCTTTAGTCCCCGAAAAAAGTAATGGCTAAATGGCTCCGCAACTATAAATTCCTTGCTTCGCTTTTTTTTTTTTTTTGAGACTTGCTATATAAACAATATCGAGTTTATTCATGAGCTTTTTAAATAGAACTTGGCTATATTAACTTGACTCATGAAAATTCCAAGTGGAACTCGAATAATTCACAAGCCATATATACACTCGACCGCTAGCACCTCCCCTACTTTCAGCAACCTATCTCAATCGTTTGGATATTTGACTATAAAAATCTGTCAGTCAAACACGAGTGACCTATTGTGATTTGTGAAAGCCTTTGAAATTTACTATGAGTCTATGAGGCTTGAAGGGAAGTGTCCAGTGCCCGCACTTTCGAATAACCTATGAAGGATTTCACTTAAAAAATTTGCATGGACCGTAAAGAAATATTTGAAACATTATACAATTAGCTTAATTAAGTCATCCTTCGTGCACCCTATGAGGGGAACATTTCACCAGTAAAATAAGCATTATTGGTGTCTTTTTTTGTAACAGAACTTTATATCATATTTAATTAGCATGTATTTTCCAATGGAGTTTTCTAGTGATTAGAAAGGTAGCTAGTGGATTAGTAGTAGTAACACAGAAAAAGTGCAACCATTATTAACATTTTAGTAAGTTATCCAACAGAGTATATCAATCTTTTGATATCTGATCTTAGACAACAAGTAGCCTTTCTTTATTGGGAATTAACTTAGGGCTGACATATGTCCATTTTTGGATGGTTACTAAGTCGGTAAACTTTATCTTATTGCCTAATAATGACTTTTCAATTTTCATATAATTAGATGGGAATTCTACTTTGACTATTATTGTATGGTGATCTATTGAGCTTATTAGTTGACAAATTCAATCAATAGCTAATTAAATCAAATTACTAAGGTAGCTAGTCACGTCAAACGGTGTCATCATCATAATGATCATATGTATCCTACTTTATATGAAGTACTCCCTCCGTCCTTTATTAGTTTACCCACTTTGACTTATAACACTATTTATCTTTATTACTTTGACCATCATTTGTGCTTTATATGTAAGAAAAAATATAATCATGTAGGATATCATTTGATTTGTCTCAATATGTAGTTTCGGAATATCAAATTTTTATAATTTTTACAAATACATAATTAAATATATTATTACTCAAAGTTTTACATCGATAAATGTGAAAAGTCAAAACGGGTAAACTAATAAAAGACGGAGGGAGTATATTTTTATAATGTAATTGTAATCTTTTGGGTTTGTTGAATATTAATAGAGTTAGTCTTGTGTGGACCTGGTCCACAATAATATTATTGTGGACCAAATCCACTTATTTAATACAGTGACCCTTTTTGTCCATATAGTAACCTTTTAAAATCTTAAGTTACACCCTGTTCAAAAAAATAATCTTAAGTTACACCCTGTCCAAAAAAAAAATCTTAAGTTACACTATACAGGTACTATCTACCATAGTGACCGTTTTTTTTAATATAGTCACTCTTTCGTACATTAGTTTATCATAATAAAATTTTCATCTTGTAACATAGTAACCTTTTATTTCACATAGTCAAACTTTATAATCCATATCTACTCATCTTTTATATCTATTTTTTTATATAGTGACCTTTTTTTCATAATTCACATGAATTAGCATTAGGTCTACACTAATTTAGTGTGGACCAGGTTCATATAAGTTTTTTACATATTAATATTCGTACGTACATTGTTCAAAGTTTTTACAGTATCTCTTTTATTACAAAAGTGGGCTAAACATAAACGTAAGCACATAGTTGATGAGAAATGATAAAGTTCTGATTGCGAGATGCAAAAAAATATATTTAACGCGCATTAAAATAGTACTTCCTTTCTTTTTTTTCTATTGCAACAATGGAATTTTTACACTATTTACTTACCATCCTTTCACTATCAATCGTGATTTTTCCATAAGCAAAAATATAGTCATGTGGGGTCTTGTTAGATTCGTCTCGATATATACTTTCAAAAATCAAATTTTATAATTTTTACTGAAAAGTAATTAAACATATTAATAGTTAAAGTTGTGCATTGACAAGCGTGAAAATTCAGTTATTGCAAAGATTAAGAACGGAGGAAGTATGTGGCAAGCTAGGAAAGAGAAAAGAATACAATAGAGATTAGAGTAGTGGGATGGTAAAAGAACATGAAGGTAAAGGCCGAAGGGGATGGGAAAGGGAATGGGAGAAGGAAAGGAAAAGAAATGTTTTGCATCTCAGGATTAGAGCTTTATCATTTAATTACTAGAATTATATGCACGCTATGCGTGCGTTAATTTCAAAACTTGTTATTCTATTATATACTCCATCCGTACTATAGTTGTGATTACACTAAAATGTGAAGATTAATAGTTTGATGAATTTAGATATATTAATTCGCTAATGTAAAAAACTAACAAAGGTTGTGAGTGAATTTTAATATTATTTTTTTGTGAATGAATTTTGCACAAAAAGATTAGACATAATGAGTTGGTTTGACTGAAGTAAAGAGTATCAAAGGTAGTGAGTGTATACCATCTTCTCTTATAAAAAAAAGGTCAAGATATTTTGTCCATTTACATATACCATTTTTACCTTATTTAGAATGGCAAGTTGAAATGAGAAAGGGTTCTTTGGTTTCTTTTGTAATTTTTTTTATTAATCATTAAGGGTGATTTAGTATTTTCAAAGGGGGACACCATCTTCCTCCCCCCTTCCCTTATATAATAGAGATTGAGAACTCTTCTTATACCACATCATTAAGAAATTGATGAATAGGTGAGATGACATGTAGATTTTCACAAACACATCGACATAAAGAGAAAGTATCTTAAATATCGCTTCTAATCTATAGCTACAAAGGGCATTTATACATAACAAGATTTCGAAACCCGTGCGATGCACGATTATTTTTTTTATGGCTTTGCGATAATAAATAAGATAAATTAGATAGAGAGACATCTGATAATGATTCTATTAATTATAATAATATAATTATATTGCTAATTAATTATTATTATTTTGATGCAAATCTCAAGCTCAATTCAATTATAATAAAATTGTATATATGTAGTAAAAGTTACATACCCAATTGTATTTTTTATTTTTAGATAATTTTGGTGGAAATCAAACTCCATTTTCTCTTACTAATTCTAAAACTTCTATTCTTACCATAATAATGTAGTACCTCTTATTTTATTAAACTCATACTCTTCTTATATGATCCAATGCATAGGTTAAAAATAAAACATTTCCATTAAATTTTTTTCTTTTAAATTTTGTAGTTGTAAACAAGTTTCGATAATGTAAAAGTTTTGATTTTTCGAATTATGTAGCAAAAATTATACAAATTTTTATTGTATAATAGTTTTAGGTTGTTTGATCAAAATCAAACTTTAACTTTTCACTATACAAAACTATAGATATGTATTTTTTTTATCTTTATATAACTTAATTTTTAAAAGTATGATTTTGAAAGACATAATTGCCATTATCACAAATAATAGGCTATTTTTATAGTTACTTTTATATGTATTAAGAAGAAAGAATAAATAATACATTAATGTTCATCTAAATGAATATATATTTTCATAAGTTGTTAGACTATATTGTATATGAACATAATTTCGAAGAATATTTTGAGCACTCTCCGATGGTAAAAAATTATAATAATATTGCGAATTATGTAGCAAAAGTTATATTCAATTTACATAGTATAATAATTTAGGTTGTTTATTCAAAATCATACTTTAATCTTCACTTATCCAAAATGCCTTATATGTATGTATATCTATGTTGATAGCTTTTTTTAAAAAAAACTTAAAAAGAAAGACATGACATGCTTAGTTGGAGCTCTCTATAATATTGTAAGGTTGCTTTTTAAAATCAAACTCAAATTTTTTCATTGATGAGTGAGATTTATCTCACTCTTCGGGTAGTTTTAGGGGTATTTTACTTAATTTATTTCCCATTTTAGTTTCCTTTTTCCTTAATTCCACCTCTTTTTCTATCTCTCTCTCTCTTAGCACATATATACATGTATTTGCATTCCCCCTCCCCTACTCTTCCATTTGATCTTTGATGTACAGGAACTCAAGCTCCTACAAGCTTAGAGGGGAACAAAAAAAAGGAAGCAAGAAGGAGAAATGCCTAAAGACCGTCCAGGAGCCCGCCACCGGACCCGGAGCCGCGAGCCCGTCCGAGCTACAAGCGGACCGGCCCGCCCGGACAGTGAGCCCGCCCGGGCGCTACATCAAGCAAACTTCTTGCCTCCTTTGGAAATTTAGTGCACGCCGGGATACCGCAGGGGCCCATTCACCCTGCAACGCCCGAGCCACCCAGTGAGCCCGCCCGAGCTACTCTCACCTGCCCGCCTGGGCCCCTGTTCGCTGGGCCTTTTTTACGGATTTCTTTTCTTTTACGACTTATGTAATTAGAGGGGGTATAAATACTCCTCTACCCTATTTTGGAAAGGAATTCAGATTTTTAGAACCCTAATCTTGCTTACTAGTGTAGGAGAGAGAAAACTTGGCTCAAGAGGTGTAATTTGGAGATTGAAAATCAATAAAAAAAAGTGACAATTTCTTTGAAGTTTCTTGTTTCCTTAGTAATCCTCTCAATCCTTTCTTTCTTTCTCATTGTTTTTATGCATTTCTACTTTGTTAGTTTCATGTTTTCATTGTTTAATCTTCATGCTTAATAGTTAATCTAGATTAAAGTTTTCATCTTGTCCTAGTTTCTTCTTGTTTGTTTACTAGATTTTGTTTGGTTTTTACTTTAAAGTATTGATTTTTGGTTTTTGCTACTTTTAGATTGGTGATTTATTGCTAGTTTTTCTATGTTTAGGATGTCTAGTAGTATAATGGGTAGTGAGTAGTTCATAAACTAGGATTGGGAGTAGCCTAATCATTGTTTGCATCCTATTTTCATGAGTAGAGTTTATTGGGTTGGTTATGTTTGGGATTTGTGCAATTTCAATCATTGATGTTGATTGGTGACTTAGTTGATGTGAGCTCCATCACCTTTTGATCCTTTTGTTGTCCATTTAATGGTTTACTTTTATGTGGTTGTCCTTCATGAATGATTGATTAGTTGATTTACATCACTTGTTGATTGTTATTAACTTGGGTTTGATTTCAATTCCTAAATTGGCCTAGTTAGGTGATAACACCTCGAAATATAGGTTTTGTTGTAGGACTCTAAACTCCCTAACAACGATTTTAGAGGTGTTTAGGTTTGTTTATTCCCTTTGCATATCCCCAAATCTCAATACATGTCAACCCCTTTTCTCTACTTGGTTGTTGGATGTGAACTATGATTGTGGTGTTTTCCCATTCCTAGTGCTTTTCCTAATTTGATTTCAATAGTTTTAATCACCTAGTTCAACCAAAACTTGACGATTTCTTCGACTTAGCTTACTCTTAGCGATTCTATCTTAGTGAGACCTCCAATCCTTGTGGTTCGACCCTTGCTTACCACTTGACTAGTTTAGGTGGATAGTTAGGTTTTTATTTGACATTAGGGGAGTTAGTAACGACCTAGTTTTCCCTCGTTCATTCATCATTCAAAACTCTAATATATATATGTAATTTTATCACTATAAATTTTAATTTTTGGTGTAACACCAAAGTTTCCTTAATGAATTTTGTTGCAATACTAAATTATTTTGGTTCAGTTGAGTAAGGCTGAGGTTTTGAATTGGACCTATGATCAAATGCTATAATCACATATAGTACCTGTAAAAAAAATCACTTATAGTAGCTATTATAATTATCTAAAACAATTACTAAATAATGCATTACAATTCATCATCTAATTAAATACATTTTCATGAGTTATAAAACTATATTGTTAATGGATCTTATTTTGAAGCATATTTCAATCACTCTCCAATGGTACAAAAAAAAAATATTTTGAATTATGTAGCAAAAGTTATATTCAATTTACATAATATAATAATTTTGGTTGTTTATTCAAAACCAAACTCTAATTTTTCCCCTTTCCAAAAACTCCTTTTATGTATTTAAATCTATGTAGAACTCTATTTTTTAAAAGATGTAAAATTAAATTTAATGACATGGCAATCCTACATGGTACACTCTATTTCATAAGTATATTGTAAATGCATCTTATTTCGAAGCATATTTCAAACACTCTCCAATGGTCCGAAAATTATAATATTCCGAATTACGTATCAAAAGTTATATACAATTTACATAATATAATAATTTAGGTTGTTTATTCAAAACAAACACTAATTTTTGCTTATCCAAAACTCCTATATGTATTTAAATGTGTGCAGAACTCTATTTTGGTAAAAAAAAAATTAATAATAAAAAGTGATGACATGACAATTCTACGTGGCGCGCTCTATGACCTCGAAATCTTGAGGAGCTCCCTATGCTCCCGAAAAGTTCCTCCATTATATATATACTAGTATTGGGACTTGGGCAAATGTTTGTTCTCTTCGTGGAGAAGATGTAGTCTTTTGAAATTTTCACATACCCTATTTAATCATACTTTTGTCCAATATACAACAACAAAAGTAATAATGTAATATGTTATTATTGGATTTTTCTATATGTATATTGATTGTAGGCGTGTTTTTATTTCGCCTACGCGGTGTGAGCGCGTATTTGACTACCCCATTGTTAAGGTTTTATTGAAAATGTTTTCGAAGTCGCCAACAAGTCTTTAAAGGAAGACTCATAAACCTAATTGGATATTGGGGAATCGTAGTGACAAATTAGGGACTTATCAATGTAGATTTCCCCGTCCTGACTCCATATATAGATGGTCAAAATGATTCGAGGGCGAGGGTACGAATAAGATCAGGAATCAAATTCGCCCATTGATGGCCTCCACTTAATATCGATTCATGTCAATTTGTATGCAATAGAATAATAACCATAAAATATATTTTATACACCCTAAAAATAATTTAGTCTAGGTTGGTTCAGGAAACACATAAAAGACTATTTTTTAGTGATATGTTATTAAGCAATCAATATTACAGGGAACCTAACAGGTTGTCCAAATGATCTGATTAATATTAGAACCATTCTTTAGGTCTTGATTAGCAATAATAACATATGGGTGATAAAAAATCATGCATAGAACAATCAGGCAAGCATGCAGTAATATATGAAAATAAATAGAAAAAAGAAATAAAAGGTTAGAATATACAAAAGAGCAATTTTTATATTAAAGATCTACATTATGAAGGAAATCGTTTGTAATATAAAAAATAATAAATTGATTCAAGGACCCTCTTCAGGATAATATCGTGGCTTGGGTCTGAGAGATTGACAACCTTCGGGACGAGCAATCGTGAAGCCTGAAGGAAAATATGTATATATGTATGACTGAAAATATGTGTTTGTATGTTTGGTAGAGAGAATTCGTAAGTGTATAGTCGTATAAGTCGAAGTGTTTAGTGTGAAAAAACCGTCTTTTAATTCGTAAAATCGAAGCCTATTTATAGGGAAAACGGAACTGCGCTTCACACGCCAACTGCGCCAGGCGCAGGTGGCTGTGTGAGTCACAATTACACGTGTCAAACGCACATTGGTGCGTCTGACGCGACATGACCAATGATCAGTGCCCACGTGGCATACGCTTTAAAAAAGATAAAATTGACAGCCTGTGCATCACACATGTCTACGTGGCATGACATGTGCGCTCGACGCACGGCTATGCGCTTAGCGCAGGTTGGTGCGCTAATTGCACGTTGGTGTGCTCAGCGCACCACCTTGCTTTTGACAGGTTTTGACAGTTTTTGTATAAAAACGCATTTTAAAGATTTTCTTTTATCTTTTAACTCCAGAAATCTGATTTTACGGGATAAAATCCGATTTTAATTATAAAAATATCTTTGAAAAATTTATTTTATTTAAATAAAACAATTAATTATCATTGAATAACTAAATGGGCTTTTCAAAGAGTTGGGCTCGAAATACAATACTATTTTGGATCATTAAAAATAGGCTTTAACACTTTTAAAATAGTTTTGGCTCTTCGGACTGCTCTGCCCTTGGGTCGGACCAATAAAGACCGCGGTATGTTTCATCATTGGGCCCTTAAATGGGGAGACACGATTATGTGTCTACACTGATAATATCAATTTTGTAAATCTTTTATAAGATATAAAATCAAAGATATTAATGATTAGTTTTTTCAATGTCAAGCATTATAGTGAAAATGGTGCAACTATTTTGATATTTCATATTATTTATTTTTTTATTGGTTTTCAATAAAAAATAGATATTCATAATTTAATAAGTGAAAATTTCTAAATTTTTCTTAGTTTGATTCTACGCGTTGGCTTTCAGTTTTGGAATTTTCTACGCGGTGGAAATAAAAAATTCGGATTCTCTCAAGTGACTCTCTAGTATTGTTGTACAAACAAAAGTGACATTAAAGAAGATATTCCATCCAATATTCTGTTAAGTTTGTTTAAAAAAATTCATCCAACTAATTAATCTACCTCAGTGCTTCATCCCTTGTATTTTTGTTTAAAAATCGGTAGCCCCCACTCTCCACCCTCCACCCTCCCTGTTACAGCCCCCACCCTCCACCCTCCCCACTACGACCCCCATCCTCCACACCCGCCAATTGGGTTCATGTGAATTAGGAGAGAGAAAGATTGAATGAAAACAACAGGCACCACAACGACCCATCAACGCAACAACAATTGAAAAAGAAGAGAAGAAACACAGCAGCCACGAACACCAGGAGCAGAAGCGGCAGCGATGGCAAGGACGGTAGCGGCAACGTCGACGAATTAAGGCAGGGGAAAACAGGTCAGCAGTAACAAAAAATGAAGAGAGAGAACAACGGCAGGTGGATTCCTCGTCGGAGATCTTATTTGGTGGTTGTGTCTGCTACGACGGAGTCCCTGCCGGGGATCTCTTCGAATGTGGGGTTTGTTTTCTCTCGTTCTCTCTCCTCTCGGTGCTGCCTGGTTTCCCTTGTTCATTTTCGCAGTTGTTGGCGCCGTCGCGCTACTCTCTTCCTCCGCCAATGCTCCTGCTACTACCTAAACCCTAAATCGCCGCCATGAAATCCCCCCTTCTCGAAGACTCACCCTCGAATTCTCTCACGGAGTGCCAGAAGGAGGGGTCGGCTTGTTAACGGGGTGGGCGGGGGTGGGGGTTGTAACAGGGAGGGTGGAGGCTGCCGTTTTTGGAAAAGGAAATATAAGGAATATTAAAGGATGAATTTGTTTGTAAAACAATAATAGAGGGTTACGTGAGAGAATCCGAATTTTTTCTTTCCACCGCATAGAAAATTCGAAAACTTAATGTCACCACGTAGAATTCCCCAATATATAATAATAAAATTACCTAACGATCCGTTTTCGACTCATAAAGTAACCTAACAATTATGAGAAATAAAAATCAGGAAGATCAACACATGACGATAAGAATTATTTGGAGTTCTAATCCTTTATTTTTCTTTTTGCTTTTCTTGTAAGCTCTATGTCGCCGAAAACGGACAACAATATCGCTAAATTCGACTCTTTTTTATGGAAGAAGAAGGAAAATGTTGATGACCGTTTGATTTGGCAGATCGAGTGAACTCCCCCGCCTAATTTTACCAGGTCTTTTCGTTTTTCATCTATTTGTGTGGATCATTTCTTTTCCCTTCATTTTATACGATTATAGATCTAATATGTGGAATACTTTTAAAAGTGAAATTTCCCATGTTGTGTTTTATGTTTATGGTTTGGATATTCGTAGATTACTTTAATACAACTTTAATTTCTCATGATTGTAGAAAAGTTGGAGCAGAAAACACAACCCTAATTCTAATTGTAGTAGGTTACTTTAATATGTTACTATACTATTATTTTTTCCTTATACATCATTTTTTTATGAAAACTTCTTATACATTTTCTAATTCTAACATAATAGGATTTGTATAAAAGTTGGAGTTGAAAACACATCCCTAATTCTAATTGCATCGAGGTTACTCTAATACGTTACTATAGTAAGTATTTGTTCTTATACGTTACTCTAATATAGAATTGAAAAATATTATCAATGGATCTTGTTTTAAAGTATTTTTTAAAATCTTTCCAATGGTACAAAAATTATAATTTTTTGAAATATATGTCAAAAGTTAAAATCGATTTACTATACTTAAGTATTTCATTGTAAACCAAATTCTACTTCTTATGAACTAAACTCTATATATGTAATTTTTATCAATTAGAACTATATCTCTTCAAAAAAAAAATGACATAGCACTTAAAAAGCGTGACAAACGGCGTCTAATAAGGACGCTAATTGTCGCGACCTCGTGCGTTGGCTTTTGGACTCTAAACACATCCCTAATTCTAATTGCGGTATGTTACTTTAATACGTTACTATAGAAAGTATTTCTTCTTATATGTTCTTGTAATATATAGTTGAAAGATATTACAAATGGATCTTGCTTTAAAGTATTTTTAAATAATTTCCAATGGTAAAAAAATTATAATTTTTCGAAATATATGTCAAAAGTTATAATCGATTTACTACACTTAACTATTTCATTGTAAACTAAATTCTATTTCTTATTATCCTCAACTTTGTAAATATATTTTTATCAATTTAGTTATCTATCTCCTTTAAAAATAATAATGACATGGCACTTAATAAAGCGTGACAAATGGCGTCTAATAAGGACGCCAAATGTCGCGAACTCATCTTGTTGGTTTTTGGACTCTACTTTATATATTAGTTAAACTAGTACAAAATTAACGATTTGCGTCGCTTATTTGCGTTGCATGCCCGAGGAACCGACGCAAATGGAAATGGTCAGGAGCAGACTATTTGCGTCGGACTGTAATCAAAGTCCGACGCAAATACTCAAAGCAAATCAATGGCAAGAAGATTTGCGTCGCACAGTCCAAGAAAGCCGACGCACATGACTAAAGCATATGGTGTATGGGATTCAAAGATTTTGCTTTGAACGTGCCTGCGGTGCGATTCAAATCCTTGTATCATACGATGTGCGTCGGCCGCCTAAGTTCATCCGAGCCTTGAGATGAGTAAAGGAATTGGGTTTTTGGATCAGGGGATTTGCATCGGACCTCAAAGCCTATACTACGCATATTGTCATGTATTAGTGATTTGCGTCGGACATCATGGCCCTTCCGACGTAGATCCTCACGGCCCACCTTCTAAAAGCCCATTCCATGCGTTTTAACCTAAAATCTAAATCCCTCTCAAACCCTTCTCTGCGGCGCAGCCTCTCAAATCTCTCATCTCATCTCTCATCTCCCATCTCCCCATTTCCCCAAATTTTTTCGAAAAACCGAATTAAAATCATGCTCCCCACATCATCATCAATTTCTTTCAATCTCCTTTTTTTTTAGATAATAAAAATAAATAGATGAATTCACCTTCAAAATCACAACAAAAATCAAATGGACGCGTTTCTACCTCGGACCACCGGTGCACCGCCTTGAACTGCAAGACCACCTGCCGTCTCTCCGATGTAGCCCCGACGTCTCTCCGAAGCACACGTGGCGTACATCCATTCCCTTCAATTCGTGAGTCTTTCTCTCCATCGTTTTTTTCGACTCTTCCACTGAAATTCCACCGCCTTCCCTGTTTTTAGACCTTCCCACTCAACGTAAACTTCCCGTCGATGATTTTCGGGTAATTTTGAAATTTCTTTGTTTTTTTGCAAATTTTTAAGCGTAAATATCCCCCTATTTATGTTTCTTGTTGAAATAAAAAAAGTTGAACCCGCTAAAAATGAAAGTTTCGGTATTTTCAGTTTCTCAACTCAATTAAAATCAAATTTGTTGAATTTGCAGATTTGGTGGAGGAGAAGAAATTTGCAGACCAAACTTCTATATTTTGATATATTTAGATATGAAATTTTAGTTTTTCATTTATTTCTCTCATCTTTTGTAAGCCGATGATGTTTGGATTTTTTTGCAATACAATTTGTATTGTTGTTCCAATTTTTTACTGTATTTTTTATTGGAATTTGTATTATTGTTCCAACTTGTAGACCATGATGTAAACGAGACCAGAATTGTTAAAATTTGACAAATGAATATTTTTTTAAAAAATTCATGACGACGCAGATTATTTTTTTTTAATAAAAAAATGCATGATTTGCGTCGCACATAGTGCTACATGTGACCCAGATTCATTTTTTTTCAATAAAAATGCATGATTTGCGTCGCACATAGTGCTACATGTGACGCAAATAGCTTAATAAATGCCTGGGGCTCACGGGTCATGTGTGTCGGACATCGCGTAAGTCCGACGCAAATAGCTTGCTATCTGCGTCGAGTCCTAATCCGACGCAGATTATCGCTCCTTAATTTGAGTCGAGGCCTATAGCGTCGGGCGCATGTCCGACGCAAATGAGGGCCTGGCATCCGACGCAAATCGTTGATTCTGTACTAGTGTTATATGATATATTTATTGATTGATTAATTTTGTGGAAAATTTATTCTGAAAAATTACAAGAATAATCCAAACTATGATCCATCTTCTCATAATCCTAATTATGGATTATTCTTGATAATTGCTAGCCATGGGGGTGAATTCTCAAAATGAGGTGGTGGCCTGCTATATCAGTTTAGTAGGTCAAATAAAGACATGTAAAAACTCTAATTAGCTGAGGAAAGTATGGTAAAAGAGAAAGGGAGGAAAAATAAAATTTAGATAAAAGCAACAAAATCTAATCATTCAAGCAAATTTATCAAGTGATACTTAATTTTGGGTTTTGTTTAGTATGAAGTGGAAAATAATTTTACTTGAAGAAACATATTCCAAGTAAAAAAACCACACAACTATAGCTTAGATTTCTATTGTTTGGTTTCTTGTCTGAAGATCTTGATAGAAAAGAAAGAAGAGTGCGTCTTGGATGTAACATGTTACACTATAACTTATTATGTAACAATTAACATGCATAATGACATAGACCTCAACTAGAATGACATGAATCTCATGTCATTTTGTCATTTATCTCATATCATTTGAATTTCTTTTACAAAAGAAGCGGTAGCTTATGGGTTGTTACACCATTATTAATGGTGTTACGATTACGAAAGGATTTTATGAAGAAATAATGTAATGAATGAGGGAGTATGGATGGAAGGATGCTAGGAAGGTGAAGAATAGAGAGGAAAATGTGGTTTCCCTTGGGAATGAAAATCGTTTTCCTATATTTGAAAAATTGTTTTCACCCTTTAAAAACCAAACATAGGTAAATGAAAAACGGCCTTTTACAATATATAGTTTCCTCCCAATCAAACACATTCTAGGTCAACAAACCTTTTCCAAAAATCATAAGCTATATTCGTAAATTTAGATCGTGTAATACGGCCACTTGTTCTTTTTGTCTTTGACCTATTAATGCCTTAAACGTAAGGAAGAAATTGGGTCGGTATTTATTTATTTATTTTTTTGACATTGGCAACAGTATTCGATTTTTATGCTAAGAAAATTGGGTTAATGTTCAGCAAACCAAATAAGTGGCAGAATAGACATGAGCAACTGGGCCGTTCGTTAAGTTATGGACTACCACTAACAATTTCATTTTGCACAAAGGCAATAGACTGAGAATCAGAAAATTTTCAATATCAAAGTTAGTTAAAAGATATACACCCACCCACATGTTAGTTGCTGACTAACATAAAGCTAGCGAGCTACTCTACCTATTGATAATTGATTTTAAATTGAACCTCCAATTGGATTTCCGTCTAATTAAACTTTTCGAAGCCGTGTGTAAGCCGATTGAAGGATTATACTGATCAAGTTAGAAAATGGTCTCGGCTCATTATTTGTAAAAGCGGGATTACTAAACCATAAGTACAGTGGGCTAGGGGGAGTGTTTAAGAGGAAATGACACATGCTACTTAGCCCACGTTGAACAAGAAAATAGAGTATGACTAAATAAATTTAGCGAGGAGCGTTGAGTAAAAAACCACAGACAAAAAGAAAATGAATAACTCTGGTCGGCTACTCCATTTCAGGGTCCTGCTTGTGCAAAGAAGAAAGATAGAAAGAATGATATTTTACAATATACACACAAAATGGCTAGACTGGCTACTAAGAAAATTAGTGAAGATCATATATTTAGATTTGATAAATTAATAGATTCACCATCTAATCCATTTTCACATTGAACAGTTTCATTGGAATCTTTTTCCAGCAAACTACGATCAATCCACTTTTCAATCCAAGCCAATCTTCTCTCGAGGCTGAGTACACCAATATGCATAACACGCGTATCCACTTGGGCAATTTTGGTACAAGCTCGAAGTAAGATATAGTAATCAGCATGAGCAACGTAAGAAAGGTAATTATCCCCCTTCTTCCTCCCATAGTGCAGGTAATCATATCTCTTGATATCCACCCTTGGTGGAATGTAATGGAACCGGTGTTCATCCATATCTATTTTCAGATATTTAAGTGCCATATCTTCCAAAGTTTTAGATGATGTTTCACCTTTATCGGTAGTTGTTGTGCGTTGACATGATTGTGAAGTTTGCGGAGTATTATCAGGATCTGAGTCCCACTCGGGACTGTTATTGTGAAACTGAAATCTGCTATCGGTCGAGCAAGATGTGGTACTTTCTTCATCTCTACGCTTCTTGCTGTCCTTTGACAGGGTACTGAATAGTCTGTCATTGTCCCTTGACCTTTTCTGATTTGTTCCAGTTTCAAACTCCCCCGATGTTGCAATGTCCTGAGGGTAGCCGTCCCGTTAATATAAAAAGGGAAGAAACGTTAAGAGATAATGGAAAAAAAAGACCCATAGAGGAGCATATATGTACAGCACATGCTCAAGATACACCAAAATAATACAAGACTGCACTTACGATACAAGCATCCTACTGTCTATTAGTTCTCAATGCTAATCACAAATTGGCAGAGTTCGAAAAGTTCACTGTGCATTCTCAAAAGCTCTTACTCTATGAAGTATCTTATAACCACTTGTATAATGATCCATCATACCTCATTATATAAGCAAATTCCACTTTCCAAACTTTTTACAGAAAGTTTATTCAACAATGTATAAAGGTGGTTATCCTCCGGTTTTCTCAATTGGGAGACAACTCATAAAACAGTTCATTGTACTACAATATGTTCATGATGCTCAAACATATACAATTCTACAAACCTAACAATTGTTGGGAGGAAGAAAAGATATTTAATCAACCCTCTACAATTAGAACTAACAGCAAACCTATAAGGCTATAACCAGCAACAGATTGAAACAAGTTCTCTTCAGCAGTTGACAGTTCCTAACGCATTTTACAATTGACACATAATCAAGAAGAGTCACTTTCTTGGACTGTATAGACAGGGGAAGGGGGGTCGAGCGAAACCCACATTTTAACCTTGCAATTAAGCATTCAGAACCTGAAGCCCAGGTCTACCATGTCCTTTTATTAATTTAAGTCAAGACGTGCTATGCAATCGGTGCCTTTCAAAACTTGGCAACTTATTTTACCTACTTTAAACATGGAAACAACACACTCAGATTCTCCTATCAGTTCAGGTAATGATTCTAAAATGAGTAGGTGGTCTTAAAATTCAATAAGCTGCACAAGAAAAAGGAAGAGTACCTCTTTGTAAAGTAAGCTCCAGGTGAATGAAGTGTCCAAGCTATTTCAGATCCTTTACTAGTGTTGGACTCGTTAGATGCTTAGAGCTATCTAACATATATACAGAAAGCTTTTGCGTGTTTTCCTAATTACTCCCTCCGTCCCCTGTTAATTCCAACACTTTCTATATCCAGCATTCCAGCCATCCATATCATATGTAACACTTTCATTTCAGACATGAATCCACTATCTATTTATTATTTCTCACTTTACAACCATACCCCACACATTTATTGAAAAAGATATACAGCAATAAGATAATAACCCAAAAACAACAGTCGCGAAAGAGGAGTTAATTTACGTTACCTCTCGATTCTTCTCATAGAACTCCCAAAGTTCTTCTATTAAAGTAGGATCCTTGTATAATGGCTCTGAGCCAGCAAAAATTACATCCTTGCAGTACCGAAGATAGGTCGGTAGATCCTTGGAATAGTCTGCCGTAAAGAAGGTAAGAAAACGACAATCAGAAAGAAACAAAGCAACCATCACAACACGTACATCTATACTTGAAACAAGATATTTTCTGCACTAAATATTTTTCATTTTGAATAAATGGTCCACAATTACCAAATTTCTCACTCAAGTCGTCATATCTCTTTTCCAGGTTGCGTAAAAACTCTGCGCTGTCAGACTCAAGTTTATGAACAGATACAGGTTCTTCATCGAGACTTTTAGACACTTCTTCAGCACCTCTCTCTGCATCAGACTCGTCAGATCTTCCTGCCTCATCATCCATGGAAGAGGAGCCAGTTATAGTAGATAGAGTTCCTTCCCATTTTCCAAAACCATTGAGATTATAAAGAATCCTTATAGCAACGATTAGTATTGACATCACACAAACACGACTAGGAAGCTTTATCTCATTTGCAGACAACCATAAATCAGGAGGCATGGACCACTCATGTATGCGGCAAGCATATGGAATAATCTTTTCTACAGGAAGAGATAACTGTTTTAGATAACGAGAAGCTATTCCGTAAAAGTTGACAGGAGGCAAACTCAGGCCTACAGTCTGTGCTATAGATGCTGCCAATGACTCCAACTTCTGTAGAGGAAGTTCTGAAGGCCTAAACATAGAACTTGCTGTCACTGGACATATGACCGAAACATGTTGATTGAATCTCTCAATCTCTTTGATGGACTCTGCAATCTTAGGAAAAGCACCAAAATAAGGAAGTTTCCCTTCCATAGCCCACTTTATTATGTCATTCGGAAGCACCGGTTCTTTAGCAATGTGACAAGACAGATATGAAACAGCTAAGGAATACGATAAAGGTATCGTCTTTTTCAAAGATCTATACCATATTATTACCATACGCTCATTATGCAGGTTTCGAGGCTCATTTACAAAATGTGATCCTGCCTGATATCTCTTTTCCCCTGAAAACAAAACAAAGCTCTATATAAATAAAGAGGCCTTAAATACAAATGCAAAAGAAAAAAAAACCAACTAGGATAAGAGCAAAGAATGAATGTGTGAAAAACAGGCTTCAATACACATTAATTATTCTAGATCCAAACTTAAAAATAACAGTCCAGTTTCTGCTATATCCACAGAATTGATGACCTAATGTGTAAATTGGATAGTCTAAGCTAGCATCTTTTACTCGGAGACAGGCAGCGGCTAAGGCCCTGTTCTTTTGGACTGAACTTAATTTGTCTTAACTAAACTGAATTTGACTAAACTGAAATGAAGTGAATTTGTCTGAAGTGAACTGAACTAACTTTCCATTAATTCAGTCCAAACGAACAGGGCCTAAGTGTCCGAATCATCTATTTATATGAAAATTTCTGATAATTTCGGCCCAAAATAAAGTGTCGAGGATCCAACACATGTATTCATAAGCCAGCATTAATCAATCATTACCACCAGTGGCGGAGCCACATTAGACCAAGTGGGGTCTTGAATATGAAAAAATGAAAATTTTTCTATATAAAATTTTGGATTTTTCAATTTGTTCTTAAAAAATCTAATCACTTGACCCCAATAAAATTTCTCAAAATGTTTTTGAACCCACTAAATATTATTTCTGGATCTGCCACTGATTAACAACATAATTAACACAAACACAAAAAAAAAGTAACAACAATCAAATTCGTAAGAACAATAAACAGATAAAAAAAATCACCTCTTTCGGACTCGAGCACAATTGTATCAGGCCAATCATCATCCAAAACCCTAGTAGAATGAACAAAACGCAACCAAACAGGACCCGCAATCCCACAAATCAAAGGAGAAACCCCAAAATCATTCACAAGAGCTTCACATTGAAACTGAATCATCAACTGAAGCCCCAAAACATACCTCGTACGAATAGCATTATAATAATCCTCCTCTTTAAAGACAACCCCTCTAGGGGTCTTCCCGAAATCGGCGGGCTGAGTGGGACCCATGTGTTCGTGGTAGAGTTGTGTGGCAGAGGGGGCGGGGACATAGCGTTTGTGGGCGGCGGAGTAAAGGCGGCGCCGCCTTGTTGGGTTTGGATGAAGTCTTCGTCGGCGTTGGCGCGGTCGATGATGTCTTCGGCTTGGGAGTTGCAGTTGTTGCAGTAAAAGTGTCCGTCGTCGTCCGCATATAGCCCTTCGTTGTCGCAGTTGCTGCACACTAGTTTGCTTGGGTCTAGTTCCGCCATCCAGTGACCCAGGAATTAGAAAATGGGGGTACGAATGTACGACAAACACCTAACATAAATTTGCACGCATAAATTGTTCATATAAAGTCTTATAACGCAATAATCCAATAAACTGGAAGTCCTACAATCCAATAACCCAAAATATTTAAAGTCATACAAGCTAACAATCTAAAAAAAATTATACTCATACAACCCAAAGTAGGAAAAAAAAAGTCCAAAATAAATTTACAATTGCATCCTTCAAGTTACAAACATGCTAAATCCCTAATTCATATTTGTTGTGTCAATTTTAACAAGTTACTTTTACCAAGGCAATTGATCTAGCCAAGATATCAAAAGTAAATTATCAATGACAATCAAGCTATCAAATATCAACAATGGCCAATAGCCCAATAAATAGCCCTAAATTGCAAAATCCCTAAAAACAATTCGATTTAAATTTCAATAAGCTCCTAACTAGAGAATAATATCAATAATTTACATGTAAACACTCAAATAATCTAAGAATCTAATATATACAAACTACATATTAACACATACCAATTGAAAAAATGAACAATCAAATCTTGCCCTAAATTGCTAAATCCCTAACAACTATTTTTTATTTCAATTCCAATAAGCCCCTAACTAATGAGTAATATCAATAATTTACATGTAAACACTCAAATAATCTAGGAATCTAACATATATAAACTATACAAAACTACGGAAATTGAAAAACAAAAATAAAAAACCTAAAAGCAGACTTACTGTCAAGGCTTAGCAAAGAAGCGACTGGGCAGGGCAGGGGTGGGCGACTGGGTCGCCGAACTGGTTGCCTGGGCGGGGCACCGGACAGGAGGCGGTCGGCGTCAACTGTGGCTAACGGGGAATCGTGTGGAGGAGCGTGGCTGAAGAGGGAGGAAGAGAGAGATAAGACAAGTGACAATTATTATCCAATACCTTGCTAATTCCTTTTCATTGCTTAACTGGACCAAACAATTCCCTCCGGTTTTTATTAGTTTACCTGTATCCCTTTTTGGGATGTCCCTTATTAGTTTACCCATTTCTTTTGTTTCTATTTTTGAAATAGGCCTACTAACTTTCCATGACACACACATTCAATTTTAATATAAATTAATCTTTTTTCGTTCTTTCTATGTCCCACAACACTATTTCTCCTAAAACTTTGTGCAAAAGAAACGGGTAAACTAATAAAGACCGGAGGAATAGATAAGTGATTCCATTAGCAACTTAAACTAGGGGTGATAATGAGCTCGGCCTGTTCACGAACAGTTCGGGCTCGACTCGGTCAAACCTCGGCTCGTGGTAGCTCGGCTCGGATTCGGGCTCGGCTCGAGATCTTAACGAGCCGAGCCGAACTACGCCAAACTTGGCTCGAAAGCTCGTGAACAGACTCGTTTATTATTTTATATAAAAAATTTATTATAATTTAAAGCACTGTAAAAATTTATTATAAACTAAAACACTTAAAAGAGTTATTATACAATACGTACTCTTTTATACAAATTTTTACGTTGAACAATTCATGTCTTTCTTTTTGTATCCTTTTAGATCTAGTTCGTCGATTTTTTATGTATATTTGTTAGTAATTCATTTGGTTAGCATGTTTTAAATTGAAATAAAATATGTTTATTCATGTTATTTTTTGAATTTAGTTGATTATTCTAGAAGATCTGTCAACAATTTTTAAAATTATGTAGCAACCACGATTCTCGCGACCAGCTTGCAGAGGGTTAAGCACGGCGGAAGAGACCTAGGTCGAGATAACCCGAACTGTTACCATCACACTCACCGAACTACATCGGAGAGTGTGGAACTCAAATCCCAACTCTATTCAAGTTAATTAACTATTACAACAAGCCCTGATTCTCGGACTCTGTTCTAATAAAGTCCTATAGAAAATCCGGTAAAGTTTCCTTTGAAAATTGCACAACCCTAAATCGGGAAATCATTTAAACCTGTTTACAATTTCAATTAATAAAATACTTCCAAAACTCAACAACCTCAACGCTTTCACGGAGCAACAACATATAACAACAATAGTAACAACAATCTAACCACCACCCCCATAATCATAATACCAACAATAGAGAGGTATAGTACCTTCTATACTTTGTCAAGAACCACACATTTAATCAATCAATTAATCTACAAAGCTCCATTCAACTAATATCATAATTTCATAATCAACATACTAATGATATTATAAACTTCAATTAGAACAAAACCCAATTCAAAAGAGAGGTAGAAAGGGTTTAGTACCAATAAGGGCATCAACACCAGGAGGGAAGAGAAGCCAACAACACCGCTAGGCTAGCGCGAGGCGGCGGCGAGTGGTGGTGCACAAAGAACATCATCAGCAGCGGTGCACAACAGCAACACTCCAAGAACAACAGTAGCAGCAATAGAACGAAGAAGAGAAAGGGAAGCGGCGACCAGAAGCGACAGCAACGCCGGCAGCCAGTAGCGCAGCAACAACCACGACACGGCAACGCAGTAGCAACACCGCACGAAGGGGAGGAGAGAGCAGCACACCGAGCGTTAGTGGGGGAAGGGACGCACCGGCGAACCGAAGGGGAGAGAGAAGAATTAGTTTTGGGTTTCTTCAATCTAACCGACAATGAAAACAAAAAAAATGTAAACCGACTGATAGATAAAATAAATGTCTTCCTATTTGGACCAAACACTACTCTATATATTTTAAATAACTAAAACCTCAAAATATATTTAATAATAACTTTATAAAATTAAATAAACCAATATACTTCATATTCCAACCCAAATAAAATAAGAAAAACAGACACATAATTAACTTAATAAATATAATTAGCATTTAATAAATACTTTTAAAAACAAGCTTGTTACAATTTCGAATATGAATTTTTTGTGTAGTTTAATGTTGTGTTGGTTTACTTTTAATTTGTCTCAAATCGAGTCCAAGCTCGAGCCTTTAGTGAAGCTCACGAGCTCGAGTCGAGCCGAGCCGAGCCGAGCTAACGATAACGAGTCGGCCGGACATCGGGTGCCGCTCGTGCGATAAGCACCCCTAACTTGAACCAAACACTTGATAAAGGTAAACATTACTATTACCATTCCTCTCCTCAATTGATTCCATTCCCTACCCTTTCCAACAAGTCGAACCAAACCCCCCTTAGTTTTATCTTTGGTGATCTACAGTTAAGGAAAAAGATATTCATGTGAGATCTTGTTAGATTCGTCTCAATGCATATTTTTCGCAAATATATATATAGTTCATAATTTTTTATTATCGGTAATTAAAGATATTAATGGTTGAAGTTATGCATTAGTAAACGTGAAAGTCAAATAATTGCAAGTAAAAGTTATAGAGAAAGTATATATTTGGATTAGATTTAATGCAATTTATTTATTTTAATGGATATTGGACCCATGAATTGTATGCTATTGTGCACACATTTCTTTTTCTTTTTTTTGAAAGCCAAACAAAAGGACTATAATATTAGATCATTAGAAGCAACATACAGGACGTTGTCTGGGACATCAAACTCCCATAAATGTTGGTAAATCTCCTGTGGCTGAAAAATAAGTTAGAACATGAGCGACCTTGTTGCCATTACACTTAACAAAAGACCACCTAAATCAACAAAACAAGAAGTTAAAGCTAAAATGTCATGCTACCTCATATGCTAGTGTGCACACATTACTTTATACCGTCATGCTACCTTGCCATAACAACACTTAGCAAGGCCACAATTCGGCACCTCGTATTTCACTCGATCTTACTCTTCTACTCTATTATGCCCTAAGATTGGACATTTATTTCGGTCGTCCATCTTGCGTGGGCTATTAGAGATAATATAATATATTTAGGATATTTATTTGATTCTCTATAATATATATTATCAAGATTGTGATCTTTTAGTTATATTTTCTTATATCACATGTATATCTTTATTATTCTTGCATATCTTTTTAGATTTTATGGTTGTACTATATATTAGTTTGTAAACCTTTCTAATGCAATTAAGCTTTTTCATGAACTTCATCAATATTACTAGCTTTAAGACCCGTGCAAATTGCACGGGGAATTTTTTGTTTTATAAATTTAAGATTTTACGAAGTTTTTCCTAAAAGAATGGCGTGAATATTAACTTGTGATTAAAAGATGTATAGTCGTGTGTTAAGATTGTTTAAAAACTGGCTTATGACCCATATGTTCAGTGGTTCATGTAGTTAATATAATAGTGGATCACGTGACCCACCATTTTATTTTTTGAAAAGTTGATTAAAAAATTATTTACTCTGCCTACTGCTTTCCTCATATGCTCAAATAAAATCACAAATTCAATTTCCACCACCAACCGACATTCACCCATATACACCCGCTTCCGCTTATGCTCCCGCTTTCGACGCGGTCACGCTCACCCTCTCTCTCTAGCTTTGTCTTGCACCACCGATGCACCACATCGGACCCTTGTCCAATTTGCAATGATTTTGGAATGGTTGTTTTTCGTGTTTGATGATATCTTCGCCTTATATATATTTAGATCATTGTTGTTACAATCCCGATCCGGATCTTCGATCCTACTATCCTACGATCCGTAAGGACCTTTTCGATCCCGATCCTACATGAAATCTTAATTTGATAGGATCTTTCGATCTTACCCCACTACCAAAATTCACATGTTAGGATCATAACACGATTCTACGATCCGATAAATTCTATCATAAATTTCACAAAATAATTTTAAATATTATCTTTCTCCTATTAGATTTTGGTCACATATTACTTCAATCTTAGATATTGAACTACTATCACCATTTGGGAATGAAAAATGTTGTTATTAATGTGTGTAAAGTTCTAACATGAGTCTTTTGACCACATTATAGCATAATTTTCAGTAATTTACCCTATATTGTAGGATCTTACGATCCTCTGATTCGATCCTGCCGATCCGATCCTACCAACCCGTACGATCCAATGTAGGATATCGATCCTGATAATTTAGATCATAATCTATATTATACTATTAAAAGTTACACCAAAAAACCACATGTCATTTCCTAATGCAATTTTTTCTTGACCCGTGCAAAACCAACTGGCCTTTTTTGTTTTATAAATTAAATATTATAGGATGATTCTCCTAAAAACATGGTGTGATATTAGATCGTGATTAAAGTTTTTATAATCATACCGTGCATTAAAAATATCTTAAAACTCGCTTAGTGACTGATATAGTATATATTATGGTGGAACATGTGATCAACCAAATTTTTTTAAAAGTTGACTGAAAGTCTTTGCAAACTTTTCATAGCTTTTAAACCCATGCAAATTGCATAATAAACCTTTTGTTTTATAAATTTAAGATTTTAGGATGCATTGTTTTTTTCTAATATCATGGTATGAATACTTCTGACTTAAGGATTTATTATTGTGCATTAAAAATACTTTAAAATTGGTTTATGACCCGTGTGTTTAGTAGTTGATATAGTTAATGTCATGGTGGATCACATGAACCACCATTTTATTTTAAAAAAAAAAAAAGTTGCTTGTAAAAGTCCTTGCTCTGCCAACTACTTCCTTTAGAGGCTCATACTAAGTGACAATTTGACCATCACTGGTGAAAGTTATATAAAAGAGGAGTATTTTATTAATAACATGTAATAACGAAAGATATATATTTAAGGTGAAAGAAGTGTATTGACAAATGCGCACAGTCAAAGTAGGTAAAATATATAATTTAGAGAGAGTAAATCACAAACACTCACTTTATTGATCTAGAATTACTCTTGTTTGGACCTGGTCCGCACTAATATTATTGTAGATCAAAGCCACCCATGAGACCATGACCCATATGATATAGTGATCCTTCCTTTTCATAGTAACCTTTTAAAATTTTAAGTTACGTCAATATATTATCTAACATAGTGATAATTTTTTGATATAGTTACCACTTTTTACTTTAGTTTATCATAATGAAATTTTCATTTTATGACATAGTAACTTTTTTTTCACACAGTCAACTTTTACAATTTACACCAACTCCTCTTTTATATATGTATTTTTTGACAATAACACTTTTTTAGTTTTTTACATAAATCACATGTATCAGCATTAGGTCCAAATCCATATAAGTTTTTTACATTCATTTATTCCATTTTACCTTTTTTAGTTACCCCCTTACTCCCCCAGTGCCATTAATCATCCCCATTTCTCGCCATCATTTTTACCCTAAATTCAACAAACAAATCAAATTGTTTCCAAAAGCAAATTGCATTCAATTTCATCAAATCAAAACACGCATAAACCAAATAAGACATTTCTTCTCAACAAATCAGATTAACATGCATTGCATAACATATAATAAACTTATTTACTCAAAATAATATCAAAGATACAAATCATTTCCAATGCCCAATTTAAGTAGCGTGTAAAAAGCTTGAATTAGAGATCCATCATCACGATTATGAATTTATGATCATGATCAAGGGTGGAAACCAAAAGAGGGGTAGCACCAAGAATAGCCAAAGTAGCCAAAGAAAGGGATTGCACTTCCATGCTGTAAATTCTTGATAAGGGAGCTCAAGCTCACCTTTGAAAATGGCAGATTTAGAGGGTTAAGAAGAACAGAACAGACAGAATAGAAGAGAAGACAGAAGACAGAATTCCAGAGAGGGGGAGAGAGAATTTCAGATAGAGAGAAGTTTTAGTTTCATTTAATGATTGATTGATTATTCATAACTAAGTACAAGTATTTATAGTTCAACAACAAACTAACAAGCTTAACTAACTAATCTAACAAACTTATTAAGTACCTACCTAAACCTCCTATAACATACTTCCCTCCTTCATAAAGACTTGCCCTCAAGTCTTGTGATAAAATTGAGATGCAAACAATGAACAACAAAAATTTGTATGCACAATGAGATTACTTCAACATGAAACAAACGAGAAAGTAACATAATGCTTAAACTGTGTTTGAAACTAATTGTGGCGCCAAATTCAATCCGGTCACAACTCAAGAAACTTAGCCTCAAAATCTTCGAAACTTGACAAACCTTCTGTCCAAAATAGCAGCTGACTGAAGAATCCACTGAAGTATCCAAAATAGCAGCTGACTGAAGAATCCACTGAAGTATCTTGCTCTCAGGTTATGCTTATGCCATGTACTCTGCTGTAAATTCATCATGATGATTAACAGAAGTATTTCCCTCCGGATCCAATTTACATACAACAGAAAGTTGACTCCCAGATTCCTCCTTTGCCACAATTTCTTCTCTGTTTTGCTTGCATAAACTTTGGTACTTGAATCTCGAAGCTGAAATGATACTGCCTGTTGTATTCTGCATACATTGCCAAATATAACAAGCTTGTCCAGTACTGCAGCAGAAGCAATTACCAACCTTCTGCCTCCGAGGTCGAACACAAAAACAACATAACCACTCAAACATAAGCATCCGCAAAACAGATGTGTGATCAACCTTGGAACTTGCATAAAGTCCACCATTGCTCGCCAACTATGAAGTTCCCTATAATCAAGATATGCACTCCATTCATCCTTTAACTCCATTAACATAAGAAACCGAGTATATCCTTCAACATTTGTTGTGCTAATCAAAGGTTTCTCAATACTGTTTTCAGCACCAAAAATGAAATTTCGCCGGATAATCAACTTCACCATTTGACAAGGATGTCTCAATAATGCCATTCTCGACGATGAAACATTCAATAACTTCATTGAGAACCTTGTTCTTGGAAATTGTTGAACCTACTTCTTCCTCAATGACAGTTTTTGATTCAGGCATTTTATCGAACATCTTTGGTGCCTCCCTTTGATGAGTCTCCAATGCAATTACATAATCACCTTCTTCTTCATATATCACTATGAACCCCCAATTGTCACCACTATGCTTGCATTCATGACCAAGAATTGGCTCATGACACCATTCACACACTTCCTCATTCCAACTAGTAAAACATTCACTCTTCGAAAGTTTTTTGAACGATTTGATTACCTTTTTCTGTTGAGCAGCTTCAAGTTGTGGAATGATAGGTTCTTCTTGTTGAAGATTGTTGTAGAATTCATCAAGCTCCATTTTGCAATGCACTAGAATCAAGATTTTGGTTCACAACTCACTGGAAACCGTCAAAACTCAAAGATACCTGGAGTTGTTCATCCAAATTGCTGGAACTTCTGGTTGCAGACCAATGATAATTTGAAGCAATGAAGGTAATTGAGTTATTAAGCACCCAATTACAAGAAGAACTTCTCAAATTTCTGGAAAAAATAGGGTGTAAAATTGGCTATGAAAAACTGATCGGATGATCACAATTTTTGCTTCACTAGTATCGTAATGTCACAAAGATTCTAATGAACTAAGAATCTCGAGAGAAAATTTCATCAAATTCGACAAAATAGGGTGTCAATTCAAGCACACACCTCAACACAAATTCTCAAAATTTTTGGTTCAATAGAAGCGTAATTGAATAGAGATTCTATTGATCAGAAAATTTCGCAAAAAAGTTGGATCCAGATTGATCAAAAATCGGCTCTGATACCAATGATAAGGGAGCTCAAGCCCACCTTCGAAAATGGCAGATTTAGAGGGATAAGAAGAACAGACAGAATAGAAGAGAAGACAGAAGACAAAATTCCAGAGAGGGAGAGAGAGAATTTCAGATAGAGAGAAGTTTTAGTTTCATTTAATGATTGATTGATTATTCAGAACTAAGTACAAGTATTTATAGTTCAACAACAAACTAACAAGCTTAACTAACTAATCTAACAAACTTATTAACTACCTACCTAAACCTCCTGTAACAATTCTACTTATTCATATTCTTGATATATCACTGGTTGATGAAGCTTACCTTCAGCTCAAATCAATCAAATTAAAACCATCCAATTATAATTTTTTCTACTATTTTAAATACTTTTTTCGTTGAACTGCGTTTTTCTTTTCTATTTTTGTTCTGCTTTTACGCTGTTCTAAATTCTTAAAAATAAAAATCAGGAGTTGGCTTGATTTCTTCAAATTTTCAAAAGGGTGTTCTTGAAATTAGAAAAATATATATATTCTTGTAGACTTGTATTAATCCTTCCATTATCATTTTCTGAAAAAAAATATATATAAGAGATGGAAGCATAAGGAGGAAGTAGTGGTGGTCTGGTGGAGTAACAAGAGTAGAATCATTCAAAGTGGAATACATCTTATGAATTGAAGTTATGCTCTTTATCACCCTACCGTGCAAAATCGATATGGGTAATGGGTAGTACTCAAATTTTTCGATCTCTTTAGTCTCTTTTTCTCTCCATTTTTCATACTTTTTGGTTCATCTCCTCTTCCCCCACTATTCAAATTACTGTCACTCACTCTATATCCTCTCTCCATTACCACAGTCAAAATAAAAATTTCTTTAATTTGACTTCAATCGACCACATTGTTGCTCATTTTTTGATGAATTGCATCACAAATTTGATCCCGAAATTCTTGAGTTTAGGGTTTGAGGGGAGAAGATGCGGGAAAAAGATTGATGTATTTGGTTGAAGAGAACACCAAAAACGTGCACTTATACATAGTTATCGGTTTGTCACTAATCCTATTGATTTTCAAGTTGCAAAATTACCATAATTCCTTGACTAATTAGTGCAAAGATTGATTTTTTTCCTCCAACCACGTTATGAGTAGGGTGATTGAATAATAGTTACCTAAAATACATTGCTGAGAAAGCTTGTTTGATTGAAGTAATTGATTGATTTCTATATTACTAACATAACCGTTTTTTTCTAATTGATTCGTTTCCTTAAATATTAAATACTTGATTGAAGAGAAGTTTGCTTGATTGATTCACTTGATTGACACATCAATCTATTATGAAAGCAAAGTAAATGTGGTAACTGAAAAGGAAAATGACACGTGTACATATTATTAGTTACTTGACACGTGTGCAAAACCTTATTGTTTTATAGTACTTACGTATAGATATGATCTCTAACAAATACAATCCCAGTCCTTACAATAGATAAAAAGAGAATTCTCATCTATCATTGAAATAATGGATTAGATAGAATATTAATTTTGTCAAAACAAGAAAAGAGCATCATACATAGTTGTTTTCTACGACCTTATCTCTCTTTCGGTAAATGAACATCCAATTCTTCAAGATTTATATACGACGTTGATGTGTTAAAAAGATGGCATGAAGTTTGGCAAGTATGACGGCATAAAAATGGTTCCACCGTCTTATAAGATTCCATACACTTTCTAGTCATACTAAAACGAATCAGTCCACGTATGAGAAGTCTAGGAAATTGAGACTTTCGTGTATATGAATCCGAATTTTACTTTTAAGTTTGGCTTGGTGCAATTTGATTATATCTTTTTTCTTTTGTAGTCAGGACAGAGCAATTTGATATCTACTATATCGCTTTCACGATGCGAAGTTAGAATTTCAAGTTTGGCTTGGTGCCATTTAACATGTATGTTTTCTTTGCTAATGTGATACTCGGAACACACCAAAAACTAAGGTAACCTACTCGTGGGGAACTAGCTAACTTCCGCTATTGGCATCATCGACATTAAGTATGATTTTGGAAAAGACATTTCATAAAAAATTTGTCCATTGAAAATCATTACTTATTGAGAGAAACGACTCAAGGTTACTTTGAGAGCCAGTGTCAAATTGTCAATCAGACCCTTCATCTAAGAGGATCCCGATATTTGATATTTATTGTAATTGCACTTACCTAGCTAATTTATATACTTTAGGTACTTTCATTTGTAAAATTTAATATTAATATGATAATTTATAAGATCTTATGCTTTAAGATTAGATATGTTGATAGATTAGTACAAGAAGAAAAAAAGAAACTAAGAAAAGCATCCAATCATCAATTTTACAATTTAGTTTGCAAATTTTCGGTATGATTGTGAAGTTGTTATTGTTGTCCAAGCAACAAGTGGAATATTGATTGAACCCAAAAAGTTATGTTTGAGTCAACCGAACTCTTGGCTGAAATGAGGGTGAAATGTAAAATTACCCCTATTTAACCAGAGTTCCTCTAATGAAGCCCACTACATTATAAAAAGCCTGTAATATCCTTAATTACAGAATTACCCTTAATCAAGTCAAATTCAGGCAACACAATACAACTATAATTGCAAACCTACTACACAAGTATAAGTAAGAGGCTCTTTTCCCCAAGACTTATTTTCGCCCGCCCGTTCAATTCAATTCAGTTAAGTTCGTTCAATTCATTGGTTCGGTTCGGTTCCTAAATGATAATCATTACTATTAATTAGTTATAATTTAATTCGGCCCGCCCGCCTCAATTCACCGGTTCGGTTCGGTTTAGTAATTTTATGCCGGTTAGAATGCATCCTAAGTTGTTTCAGATTTTAAGACACTATTTGTCTCTACCTTTTCTATCTAGAAAATATTTTTCTAATTTGAGCGTTGTAGGGGCATTCCAAGGACCACTACGACCCAATTCACTCTTACTTATTTTGCAAGCCCTAAATTTTTTTAGAGGACATTCCTCAAATTGATGGATCACTAAAACAACTCCCAAAAACCCTTTCATACATAGAGTTCTCATTACAGAAATAAGTTAAAATTACAAGTGATATTAATAGTAGTAGTAGGGTCAATGTTGTTGTTAATGATGATACCATCCCTACTACTATTATTTCTAAGCACAGCAATACTAGAACAACCATAATTTTTGTACTACAACAACAAGAATAATACTAACAGAATTTAACTATTGTTAATGAGACTCAAAACATACTCCTTTCGTCTTTATTTACTTGCTACAATTCCTTTTTTGGAGTCAGAGTTTATCAACGTTGACTGATAATTTTGATTTTTTTTATGGGTAATAATATAACCATATGTGATTTTGTTAAATTCGTCTGATCTGTAATTTACAATATAATATTTTCATAACTTTTAATTAGATGGAATAAGAAATATTCACGATCAAAATAACGCCTTGAAGACTGTGCAAAATCAAATATAGCAAGTAAACAATGATTTGAAGATTTGAAAACTTGTTGAGATACGTAATTTAAGGTGATAAATTCTAGTATGGTTATCATATACTATTTTATTAGAAAGTAGATTTGATAGGACTTGTTGGGGGTATTCTTTTATAGTTTTATTGGAGTGAGAAAGTTGAGTAATTTTTTATTGATAACGATAAAGTATGGGCCTAAAGGGTGTTAAAAAACTAATATAATAATAGTAGAATCATGCAAAAAATAAAATTGTTCAAACTAATTCTGGACGAACATAAAAGTGAAAATGTTGACGAATTTTGGGATAGATTGGAGTATATGTATTTTTTCTGATTTTGTCAAGGGATTTGTTTGACTCAAATAGTCAAGTAACACGAATTTTTTAGACCAAACTATATATAAACAGCTTTAATCGCGGTGGATAGATCCCTAACCGACGAAAATGGTAAAATTAGGTCGTTCCAAATAGTCAACTTGATGCCTACCGAGTACCGAACCTAGCTTCTGGTCAACGTTGAAACTTGAAGCTAATGCATTTACTTTGGTAAGAATTGGTTTACTTGTGGAGGTAAACTGATTTTTTTTGGTTTGTATCCACTAAATATCATTATTCAGTCACCTCTCTAGATAACTCAATTAAGAACCAGGCAAAAAGTGGTGTCAAAATAGGTTCTCGAACAGGTTTTGGGTATACCCACGGCGAATCAGGTCAGACCCGGACAAGTCAGGATTCTGTCAGTCAGTGCCCTGGATCGTGATTGGTCAGGTTTTGTTCATCTGGGTCAGTCGCATTTGAATCATGGGATTGTCGGGTGCCGGACAGGTCTGGGTCATTCTATTTAGAAGTCGGTCCATTCCCGGGTAAGATCGCCTGTGAACATTTTTTAGCCGAGTTTGTGCAGTTCGTATTTGGGTTTCATGTACGCTTGGGTCGAGTCAAGTGTACTCGGGTTGAATCACTTATGATCTTGGTTCGATCATTGTGAATCATCGGGACCATTCGCTATTGAACGTCAATTCGACTTCGGTTAAACTCCGAGTCTGGTCATTTTATATCATGTTGTTACCTTCTTTATCAACTAATTATCACTTATCAAATAGTTTCAAGATCGAGTTATTATACATTGACTACTATAGAGGTATGATCAATTTTGATTTTGTAATGGATTTTGTAAACGAATCATATTATTAAAAGTATTAAGATCGACATATATATACATATGTGTGTGTGCAATAAATATATGGATGATAACGAAAAACTAATAAAAACACTATATTGTTTACCGTGAATCCGTGATGTTTAGTGTATTCTCTTAGTCAACTCGTGTTTGGACTAATCAACTGCGTAAAACCACTCTAATATATAAATGAGTAGAACGAGTCTTCGTATGTTATAATATTATAACCAACGACAATAATAACGAGTAAATGATCAATTCCAAGGTATATATAAATGACTCTATTATTATTGATACATAAGTTTGTAAATAACTATGATGATAATGATAACAATAATAATAATAATTAATAAACATAAAGCGATGATGATGATAATAATAATAATAATAGTAGTAGTAGTAATAATAATAATAATAATAATAATAATAATAATAATAATAATAATAATAATAATAATAATAATAATAATAATAATAATAATAATAATAATAATAATAACAGTAATAGTAACAATTACAAATGAAAACAAGAATACTAACAGTAACAATAACAATACAAATACTAACAGTAATAGTAGCAACAATGCTAATAATAGCAATAACAATAACAAACATAACGCGGTATATATGTATTATGTTGTGACTATATATGATAAAGTATAAACAAACTATTTTATCAATATATGTTTGATCATTTTAGTAGTACATTGGTATTAAAATAATTGTAAAACCATTCTAATACTATATTGATTATAAATTAGTACACGACTCTTGATATGTTATAATATTATAACAAATGACAATCATATTTACAACAACGGTTCATATGAGGCCTAAGTGATTATAACGAGAGTTCATATGTTGTACAATAATAATAATAAACATAACAACAGTTTATATAAATGATAGTAAACATAACAACCAGGCCATAAGCCAATAAGTTAATAAGTACTTACTAGTTAGTAACTTGTTAACAACCATATATTAACTTAGCATGCATTTAGTCAGTTACTCACTTAGACTTATACCAACTCAGTAACTCACTAACTTGTTCCAAAGTAATTGAAAGAAGTTGTTACTAGATTAGATTAATGAATGTATCAATATAGATTATAAGCTAATTCAAGAATAATACACTATTTTAGCTAATAATCTTCATGTGAAATGCATTTTGAAACTAAAAGCATGTATTTGGGTTGAAACAAGTTGTTATTGGACGAGATCAATGAATGTATCATTGTAAGTCGATAATCTAAGTCAATGTAACACTACATATAAGTTTACTTAAGTAAATATAATTATACTATTACTTAATTGAGTAATAGACTGATAGTTGTATAAGTAACGCTATAAGGAGTCTAATTAAAATTTAGAAACTCAGTTCATAACTCTAATTAAATAATAATAATAATAATAATAATAATAATAATAATAATAATAATAATAATGATGGTTATATTATGCTAATTAATAAATGATAGTTATACTTAAACACTAATCATAATAATTTCAATAAAAATAACCAAAATTTCAAATTAATAAAAAAATAGACTAATTATTAAAGTTAGTAAGTTACTAAACCAAGACAAGAATTAGTAAGATTAATTATAAGAATATAAGATTACCAATCATGTGACAGGTCATCAATCCATGTGCTAGGTCATTCTCTTTTCCTATAGGCCAAAGAATAATATTATGGATCATGAATTAGAACCCTTGATTTGAGAATCTCTCAAACCCATCTCCCATCTCCCATTTCCCTCGTCTCTCTTCCATCTCTCCTCTCTTATAAAACCCTAATCCCCATCCATCTCTCATCCGTCCACCTCCTCTTCCTTCTCTCATTCTCTCTCCTCAGTCTACCATCCCCTCAAGCACCCACTCTTCTCTCGCCACACTCTCAACCACCCCACTCCGTTGCTCGTCGAAGACTGCACCACCCCCTCCCACTCCGTCGCTCGTCGAAGATTCAACCACCACCTCTCATCCTTGCTCGTTGCTCCTCGAAGACTCTCCACAATCTCTCATCCTCGCTCGGCGCTAGACCTGGCAAAGTTGGTCCTGATCCGAAAATCCGGCCCGAAATATCCGACAAGTGGTCTGATCTGGGTATGAACCAGACAACCCGAACCTTGGTCCGAAGTCGAAACGATCCGGTCCGGTCCGAAATAATCTTGATCCGAAACTCATCTGAAATCCGAATGATCCGATATTACATTGCCGATCCGAAATCAATCCGATCCAAAGGTAACCCCTTCCCAAAGCAATTAGAAATTACTGGTTTCCATTACGCTTTGATCCGAAGTACCCGAAATTGACCCGTTTAAAAAAAAACGATTATCACAAGTACTCTTTGGCACAAGTTCTGACTCTGCAAATTAGTTATGTATACCTTTAGAAAGCATGAAGAGTAGCAGTTCCATATATACATAACAAAAGCTCATAGTCAAAGAAACCATCAGACCAAAGGAGTAACAACTCCATACATAATAAAGATGAGACAATCCACCATCCGATCCACAACCCTTCGATCCGAAAAGCATCCCAATCTGATGATGATCCGAAACATAATCCGAAATCAGGTCCGATCCTAAACGGCCCAGTCCGAATATAACTTGATCCAAAACGGTCCGATCTGAATTGGTTAGGTCCGAATTCGATCCGATTGGTCCGATTGCCAGGTCTACTCGGCGCTCGTCGAAGACTCAACCACCATCTTCGTCGAAGACTCATACACCATGTTCGTCTCAACCTAAAGCCGCTGTGTTTTCGCCGTCGTTCAGCTACGAATTTTCGAAGCTCCGGTCAAGCTAGGGTTTTGGATCTCTAATTTCATTTTTGTCTAATTTCGATTTTCAATTCTTGACTGTGGCATCTTAGGTTCTACTTGTTCTACCAATTCATTCTTTAATATGTTTTGGGATATTTCGAGAAGAATGAAGAAATTCCAGCATCTGGAAGTTTCGCGGCTGAATCTAATTTCAGTTATGAAGATATTGTGAATGTTATCAAGAGTCTTAATGCCTATGGACTTGTTGTTGCTCAGGTTTATGGCTCGGTTTCTCGCATTTCTTCAACTTTTTGAAACTGAATCATTGCTTAGTGAATTGAATGCTATTGATTTTTTATTTGAAGCTGAGATTATGCATCATATTTTGAAAAAATAGATCAAAATGTTCCCTTTATCAACTGCTCTCCCTCTCCCTTTATCGCTGCTCTCTCAAATTATAATGTTGTTATTTTCTATGTATTTTTTGTTGTAATTTCGTTGTTAATTTCTATATTTATATTCAATTTTTTTTTGTATTTTATTGTTAATTTCTTTGTAATTTTTTGATGTTATTTTTGTTGGTTTTTTTGTTCTTATTTTTCTGTAATTTTGATTTTAATTTGATATTTAGTCAGTTAATTCAAGTGATTTGCTGGTTAGTTTAAGTAAGGTTTTTGTTTAATTCAAGTAATTATTTTGATTTGATTTTAATAGTGATAAGTCTAATAGATTTATGTTATCTTGTTAATACAAGAGTGAAAGAAACTCACTTTCCTCTATTTCATAATATATCAATTATTATATAGATTTTTATAAATGTATCAATTGTAATATTTTGAAATATCATATTATCAAAAAATATAATTCTAAATAGTACCAACTTATAAATAGCTATAAAGGAATGATATAGTACACATTTAGTAAAAGATGAAATTAATATATTTAAATGATTTTGTAGATATAAAACAATAATTGGATTTTAGTGAGATATAAAAGTCAGGAGGCACATGTGATACATTTTTCAAAATATATTTCTTTAAATTTATTGCAATTCATTCTAGTTTACTTAAACATTGAAAAAAAAGAGTTTTATCGATCAAGTACTAACTACAACAATATCTACGTTTGTAACATATATTATAACTTGATCTTCTGCTCATATGTTATAGACACCTTAAACGAATGAATATTATATATATTTATATGCATATATATGTAGCAAAATATATACATATTTAAATAATTTTGTAGATATAGAATAATAATTGAATTTTAACAATTTGGTGGGATTTAGTCGTCCAAATAGGTCGGTTTGAAAAATCGGATCAAATAAGGTAGATTTGATTTTATCTAGTTAATATGAATTATAGTTGAATTCGGGTCATAAACAAATCTGGTATTTAGTGGGTCTAGTCAAGTTATGTGTTAATATCTGGTTGGGTTACGGTCAGGTTCGGGTTTGGATGCAGGTCTGTGTGGTCAGGTCAGAATATGATCTTACCGGGTGCCGGTCAGGTCTGGGTAATCCCAGGTCAGGTTTTGGTTAGGTCTGGGGACTGACCCTCACAGGTCGAACCAGGTTGAAGTCAGGTCAGTATCAGGTTGACCCATCGGTCATATCTGTTTCTGACACAAAAGAGATGTCTGTTGTCCAAAATTTAAGTTAATTTTACGTATATAACAAAACCACTGTTAAACAAAACCATGTGAAGAATATCTAGAATAACTTATTTATTTGGTTGACATGAAAAAAAACATACAAATAAAAATTCATAGGAATTAAGTGGAAATCACTAGTTATTTGTTTAACATATACTTTAATAGGAGTAAGAAAGAAATTTTTTGAGTTGTCCTCACACAGAGATCCCATCCAGAGGCCTATTACAAGCCAAACACCATCAAGGCCCCAACATCCCCTCCCTCCTTAAATCCCAAACAAATTGCTTACCTAGTCTCCCCATATAAGGAGAAATTCCCACGTACAGGAATTTCCACTCTCCATACCCAACCAAACAACTTTGTGTACTTCCATGAGATATAAATATATAATATATCCTTGTATATTTTCAAAACATAGACTTTGATAGTTTTTAAAAATGTAACTGAAGATTTTAATGAATAAAAATGTCCATTAAAAACTGTCAAAAAAGCAAGTGGTATAATAATAAAAACTCAAAAAGTATATCGTTGCACCACCCTACTTTGGTAAGCGTAACTTGAACTCCAAATTTGAGCTTGAGAGAGAATATTCTATTTCTTGATGTCGTTCAAGTTATATGCTTTACAAAGACGTGGTAAAACCTAGCCAATGTTGTCCTAGCCAATCCCAACATTTGTGCCGATGGCGATTTTGACCAAGATATTATGAGTTTTGAGTTAACTCAAACTCCACAATGAACCGACCCGATCCAAAAACCTACATAAAACCAATCAAATCCGAAATTCATACTATTTCAGGAATTGTTTTATGATACTTATTCATACTCTTAGAGCTAGGTATAGATCCACGTGTGAAATACCCAATTATTAATACCCTGGTTGCCAAGAAGCTCTCACCTACATGAAACTCTCAAAAAATAAAGCAGATATCCACAAAATCACATGATTCCTACAATCTGGTCACTTTAAGTTTTTATTATTAGATGGATTCTTTTTCTTGGTTATTAAGCAGACGAAGTATAGTATACTTGTACTATTATGGTTTGTTGTTAATACTAGTAACAGTAGGAAGTTGCTCGTGTACCTTCATCATCATTTTCTATGGAAGTTCGATGCTATTGTTTGCCACCTTCCCAGTAAACATCTTGTCCCGAATTTGGAGAACAACAGAGAATAAAAAAAAAACAAAAACCTAATAAAAGATAACATTGCCATTGCCAATGCCAATGATGATTCGGGTCATTGAATCTCAAACAAAATTTAGTAGTAAAATCCTACAAGTCTAATTACTCCTTGCATAGTTCCATACTTCAATCCCATAATATGCTTCTTAATTTCCCATTTTCTTGGAATTAAGGAAAGTGGTATATATCATGATATGTGTTTAGTGTTGTACTTGTATCGGAAAGTAAACAACTTTTTCTTTTTTTTCGTTAACAAAAAAGTAACGCAATATTTATTGAAACTTTCGGTAAATTGTGCTGATTGTTTTATGATATGTGTTTAGTGTTGTACTTGTATCGGAAAGTAAACAACTTTTTCTGTTTTTCGTTAACAAAAAAGTAATGCAATATTGAAATTTTCGGTAAATTGTGCTGATTGTTTTAGCCAATAATATAAACTTAAAAACACAAAAATAACCGACGTGATTGCAACAAACTAAATAATTTAGTAAAAAAGATTTGAAATAACAATATTTACTTTCTTGGGACACCTACAAAGGGTTAACGAAGTATATAACGGGACGGCGGGATTAGTAAATAAAGATGTAAATGGTCAAAGTTACATATATATATATATATATATATATATATATATATATATATATATATATATATATATATATATATATAGATAAGAGTGTAAGGAAAATGATATAGGCAAGTAGGCAACCGAAAATGATATAGGCAAGTAGGCAACCCTAAAAGGGTTGCATAAAGCTAAAAATGAAAATACTAATCAATAAATAAATATTGACTACATCGATTGACACGTGGTTATGTCTTTAATTTCTAATTTTATGAAATGTATTGAATCTTTATTTCGCAACCCTAACACCTAAGGGCATATATGTGCACCCCAAAGTAAAACAACTAAAACAAGAGGAATATGAATTGCAAATTGATCACACAAATAAGTAAGAAGATGATCATGAGACGAAAGGAAATCAACAAGTCTTGGGTGGGACAGGTCCACAATAATTTATTGTAAACTCAAACTAACTATATTACATAAAAAACCGACTATGACAAAAAAAATAAACCGATTATATTATACAAAAATTGATTATATAAAAAAACTGATTATATTATACAAAAACTGACTATATAAAAGGTGATTATATCATATAAAAATTGAGTATATTAAATAAAATTTGATTATGTAATACGATACCTGGTGCACATTAAATAATGATGCACCAGGTTTATTCAAGTTTTTATAGGTACATTATCCATAAAAATAATTACTCTTCCTAAGTAGGAGTTTTTACTCTCTATTTGGAGTGACAATTACGTCTCTCAATTAATGAGTTTTTTCCTTCTTCTCAATGCTAATACACCAAAATAAAAGAAGTTGACTACAAGTGAAATAACCAATCCAAGTCTTAATCAGCCCACAATATGTCCTTAAATTAGGGTCCGTTACGTTCAACTTATTTTGTCTTATCGTATATTAACTTATCTTTATCTTTATAAGATCTTATAAAATCTTATCTTATCTTATCTTATAAGATAGTTTATCTTATCTTATCTTATCCGATTTGATCGATCGATCTTATCTTATATTATACGATCTTATTTTATATTATACGATCTTATACGATCTTATAAAATCTTATATAAGTTAAAATAAGTTGAACAGAACAGACCCTTAGTAGAATAAGTAAAAAAGTTAGGTCTTCTCCTTCCATTAAAATCAAAAACTCGTTGCACTTTTTCTTTAATTTTTTTTAAATTGAGCCCATTTTAGACTCCACCAATCCTTTAAAAACCTTTCAAAAGCTTAAGAAGACAATTTCCGACCACCCAAACGCTTCCTTGTCACTCTGCATAATACATTGAGTTAGTCTTTGCGTGGCCGCAGTCACATTAATATTATTATTGACCAAAGCCACTTATTTAACATAAGTGCCTTTTTTTCCATATAGTAACCTTTTAAAAATCTTAAGTTACACTATACTGCTTCTTTCTATCATAGTGACCGTTTTTTTTAATATATTCACTCTTTCTTACATTAGTTTATCGTGATGAAATTTTCGGTTTGTGACATGTAATCTTTTTTTTCACATAGTCAAACTTTAGAATCTAAATCTACTGATTTTTTATATCTACTTTTTCATATAATGATCCTTTTTTTCATAAATCACATGAATTAGCATTAGGTCCACACTAATTTAGTGTGGACCGTCCATATAAGACTTTTATTAATACATTTAGCGGGAACTATACAGTTAACTCAAAAAATAAAAATAAAACCTTGTCCAATCATGGCAAAAAAATCTCTTCCGTTTTCTTTGGGTCATAAAATCCAAACATGTCCCTATTTATTTCTATGACCTGTTTGGAGAAACTAGAAAATCTTTCATTTTCACCTTAACTTTCAACCTTATTTTTCCCTCTCCAACAATCTCGGCCCAACATACACGAAATTTTCCTCCATTTTCTGCTCCAACTTCGGTTGTTTTTTTTTTTCTTCTGCTCACTAGTCAAATTAATAGTAAAATGAAATGACAAATTCCTATTTCCGAAAATTTTGTATTTATGCCCTTAATTAAAGTTACTAACTTTCACTTTTCTCTTTGCTTATTAAGATGGAGAAAATTTTCTAACTTGTTTAAAACTATGGGAAATTCCTCTGTTTTTTCATAAGTTTAAACCCCAAAAACCCAGATTTTTTTCTTTCTAATTGTGTTTTTCTTAAGGAATTTATGCTGAAGAACATGCTAATTTCTGGGAATTCGAACTGGGTTTTTCTCTGGAGCTACGTTGTTCATTTTTTTGGTTTCATTCTTCGGTATATTTTGAGGTAAGTTTTTGAAAATTTCTTTTTTCTGGGTTGATGGAAATT
Organism: Beta corolliflora; assembly: GCA_947648045.1. Taxonomy (NCBI): domain Eukaryota; kingdom Viridiplantae; phylum Streptophyta; class Magnoliopsida; order Caryophyllales; family Amaranthaceae; genus Beta; species Beta corolliflora. Next base: position 560,193 of record CANSZD010000633.1, read on the forward strand.
GTCCAATTTCAAGATGGGTGTTCACTGATTTCAATTGGGGTTTCTGTTTTTAGGTTTTCTGGTGAGAAATCTGTGGAAAGTAGAACACTTTTTGATGATATTTGTGCAAAATCTGATGTGGGTAGTGTTGAAAATGATGATGAGAAGATGGGTTGTGATCAAATTGAGGAGAGAGAAATTCCCAAGTTTGATTCTGAAGTTGCAAATGTTTCCAATGCAAGCACAAGTAAGTACCAGTTCTTTGCTGGGAATAGTGTTTATGCATGCATTGAAGAGCCTCAAACTATGAACTTTACTGTCCAAGAAATGTTTATTATTTCGCATGATGAATCTTCTCTTAGGCAAGAATCTCTTGAGAAAGATGATACTTCTCCTGAGATTGATTTTCCAAGATTTTCTGTTGATTTTGATCATAAAGTTGGAGTTAATTCTTGTTCATTGGATGATATTGGAGTTGATTCTTGTTCATTGGATGATATTGGAGTTAATTCTTGTTCATTGGATGATATTGGAGTTAATTCTTGTTCATTGGATCATAATGATTGTGTTGGTGAGTTGAGTGATGAAGAAGAGGAGGTTGAAAAACAGAGCAAAACAGAGAGCTCTGTTTTATATGTTAGTTTGAGAGTGGAAGAAGAAGGATTAAGTTTTGATCAAGACGAGGAAGAAGAGATAGTTGATAAAAAGATGAAATCCCGGAGAAAATGGAAATTTTCGATGAAATTCGTCCGTCTGTATCAGATAGTGATGATTTTTGGGCTAGCATTCATACATATGATGGTTTCTTTGTTAACAATGAGAAGTTTGATTCTGAATTTGATGAGATATTGTATGATAAAAGTTATACTTTGGCATTGGAGCCTGAAACTCCTATTGGTGTTGGTGATTTAAGGGTGGATTATGATCGAGATAGTCCAAGCTCAATTGATGATTTTCTGATCAATCACAATAATTTTCAATTAAATGATTTAAGTGTGGATTATGATTGTGTGGTTGATCGGAGGAAGTCCGAGTTAGATGATGTTAATGATGAATTCGAGCACGAAGGTGTCGAATCTTCTTACATAGAACTAGAGCCGGAATCATTTTATTCAACTAACGATGTCGAAGAGCATAAGACAAAGGGTGAACTATCCGATCATGAGGACAACGAGATCGATGAAGAATGTTCGAAATTAAGTGATTCGAAAGAGTTGGAAGGTGGTGAGGAAGATGATCAAATGGGAGGTGATGTACTATTGGAACAAAAGGAATTGATCCGGCAAATGAAAAAGGAAATGAGGCAATTGAAGATAAGTGGGCTACCCACTATCTTAGAAGAATCAGAGTCTCCAAGAGTGGAAGAAGATTTGAGGCCATTGAGAATTGATGAGAGAATCGGACATAAAGATCGCATGGATGAAATTCAAACCTTCTACAGGAGGTATTTGGACAAGATGAGGAAATTGGACATTTTGAGTCAACAAACAATGTATGCAATTGGTAAGCTATCAACTATCATCTTAACTTAATCTTTCTGTTAGGTGATACTAGTACTTCTATTATTAAATCTAACCTAAAAAGTAAATATATTCATATGTTTAACTAATATATGTTATGTAATCAAATGCTTTCCATGATGATCAATTTGCTTAAATGCTAGCATCATTGTAGGAAATATACTATAATTAAGGTTGTGAAGGGAATATATGAAAATTAGACATGTCTAAACCTCCCTTTTCTAAGCTAGTTTTGCTACTTTTGAAAATGCTACTACTATGTACATGTGTTACTAACCGTGTGTTTTTACTATATATACTTTGTCTTTATGCTTTTTCGCAAATTAAAAGTCTAACTTTGATCATTAATATTTTAATAACGTTATTAGAGAGTATGAATAATTGATATTCTTAACATGTATATCTAAATAAGTCTAACAAGATTTTACATGATTGTTCTTTTTCTCAAAAATGATCACTAAACATGGTTAAAGTTTTCTAAACTTGACCAGGACATTCTAAGTACTAGATAAAGAGTAAACAAAAACATAGGAAGAATAAACAGTGTTTTCTTGGTGAAATCACATAGCTTTTGGTGTTATCAAATGTTTAATAATTGTTGTTCTAGTTTCATTAGAGTTATATTTGACATATTTCCTTAATTTTTTTTCTTTTTGTTTTTAAAATTATGAAATCTCCTCCGGTCTTTATTAGTTTACCCGTTTTTTTACTTGAGTTTTAGGAGAAAGCAATGTTGTGGGACGTAGAAAGAAAATGAAACTATTATTTTATATTAAAGTTGAATGTATATGTGATGGAAAGTTAGTGGTCCCATTCCAAAAATAGAAACAAAAGAAATGGGTAAACTAATAAGGGACATTCCAAAAAGGAATACAGGTAAACTAATAAAGACCGGAGGATAGGTGGGTTACAATTTTTTAAGAGATATCTCTGTTCAAAATGAATAATGTTGTAAAAAAATATTCTAAAATATATATAAAAAAATCAAGTACAAATGTAATAAGATATGTTTTTGATTTAATATATCATTCTTTAGAAACATAGACACCTTATATTTTGGTATAAACAACAAAAACACTTTTACCAATGCAAATGAGCTTATAATTGCATCACTTGAGCTTATAGTTGCATCACTTGCTAAGACAATCAAACTTTCATGCATAGTAGGGTATTATATCTAGTTCCTTAAATTCTAGTGTAACATCAAAACAAAAAGATGTATACGTTTATATTTTTTTGTAAAAGAGCAAGGGGCATGACATTTAGTGCATTTTTTTCTCTAATAGTGTTTGTTCAGCCTGTCCTTTCTGTGGACAAGATTTTTTAGTGCATGGACGGCCCATGTTGATCAGTCATGCATGTATTGCCCCATCATGAGCCATGGGGGGTGCTGACCAATTAATGTCCTTTATCTAATCCCTAGACTTATTATACCTCATCAAGTCATCAGTCATCAATGAAAAAAGAACTAAATATAGTTAGTCCCACCATACAATAATCATGCAGACTTTTATTTTTTTATGAATTCTCCCCTCGGACCAACTTTAAGAGAAGTATCACATTTGTGGGTTTTTAATTCATCCTTTCTTTTTCTTCCAACCAACCTTTCTTGATCAAAGTGGTTTGTATGGCCTTGCACTTCCATCTGTCTATTATCTCATCCAAGTATGTCGATGTTGTTGCTAGTCCATTTTCATAGGCATAATGTGAGCCTACAACATCTTTTCCCCTTTTCTTTTTAACTTATATGCTGAATTGTGTGATGATTCATAAATCTTTCTAACTGTAGTTGAATTTGATTTTGATATTATTAAAGGTTTTATGTCATCTTGCTAGAAGAAAGTAAAAAATTCTTTGCTTTTTGATCTGCTCTGGGTCAAAAAGTGTGATATTACAAAGTAAAGCCCTTGTTAATCGTTACAGTAAGACGGCGTTGTCCTTTTCACGTTTAAATAGAAAAGTTACAAGAAAAATTAATCTGAAAAGGGTTAATAAGTTCGTATTAAAGCTAATAAACTTAAAGTTCGATAGAGACTAACACGCTTAGATAAGAAGTTTTTCAAGGAAATAGAACAAAGCCTAATTGCAAAGTATGGTACAATATGACATTAATCAAGTTTAATCTAGTTTTCTTCTTGTTTCCATGAAGAGTTAAACTTGTATCCCTAAGCTGGCCTTTTAATGCATTTGATGTTAATACTAAATTGAAATGACTTATTGTAGGTCTTCTCCAATTGAAAAACCAAGATCTGGCCTTGAACAAAAAGGTATCAGTTCCAGTAATAAAGTCACTTCTGGCTCAAAACTTTTGGTCTAACAAGCTAAGAAAGCATGAAACTGATCCAGTACATAAACTAATTAGAGAATTGCAAAGGGACTTGGAATTGGTGTATGTTGGTCAGCTTTGCTTATCATGGGAGATGTTGAAATGGCAACATCATAAAGCTGAAGAGCTACAAGCTCATGATCCTGATGGATTTCGTCAGCACAACCAAGTTGCCGGAGAATATCAGAAGTTTCAAGTTCTCTTACAAAGGTTTACCGAGGATGAGCCATTCCATCAAGGACCCCGAGTTCAACACTATGTTAAGAGCCGTTGTGCTCTTCCTGCCCTCCTTCAAGTTCCCCTTATAAAAGGTAGTACTATAAGTAATTTGTTATTGAGACAATAAGTTACTGAGATTATCTGTGTTCCAAACTCATACTTTAACTATAAGGGCGCGTTCTTTTAGGAAAAAGAATAAGATTCATTGCTGATTAGGTCTAAATCAGTGTTGATGAGGTCTAATAGATGTAAACATAAGAAGAAATCAGCGCTGGTCAGGTCCAGTCACATCTAATATTCTTAATTCAGAGAAGTTCAGGCGAAGAGAACGCATCTAAGTGACGCAAATTCTTGTATCAAAATGCCAGTCAGATCATTATTATTTAAAGAGAAGAACTTTGAAAGTTGCAAAAAAACATACAAAATTTTACTACAGTACTTAAATTTTTACTACAGTACTTAAAAACATATAGAAAGTTGGTGGTTTGAGTGTGTGAGACAGTCTGACAGACAACCAAGTCTTCATATTAATGTGAAAGCATTTCGATTGCCTCAGATGATCCCAAGAACGAATGGAAAAGAGACGGGGAGGGTGTAATTTCAGTCAAAATGCTGAAGGAAGTCATTAGTGCATCAATGCGCGCATTTTGGGATTTTCTTCATGCTGATAAAGAAGAAGTCTGTGCAATACCTCTGATGGGTATTCATGGGGTTCAGGTCGTTCTCCAAGATCCTTCAGATACAGAGTTGCTAGCAGAAATTCGTTCGAGTCTTCAAAAGGTTAATCATCTGGCTTAACTTGTGATGTTCTTGTTTTAACAGAGCTGTAATGATCATAATATATTACTGACATGTTAATTTACTTGCAGAAGGAGAAGAGGCTCAAGGACTTAGTAAGAAGTGGGAATTGCTTAGTGAAGAAGTTCAAGAAGCATCAAGATCAAAGACTAAGCCATGAAACACTTGTTGCACAGGTGGAACTTCGTTTGGTCTCTCGGGTGTTGAGTATGCCCAAATTAACTACCGATCAACTCTTATGGTGCCATAAGAAATTGAACAAGATTGATATTATCGGTAGGAAGATTTACCTAGAGTACTCATATTTGCTCTTTCCTTGTTAACCACGAGCTAGCTCCTCCACATTTCATAGAAGCTATGTTACTCAGACTGTACATTTCATCTCAAGCGCTCGTGTCAAATTCTCTCCAACATGGTCATGAACACTTCGACTCTTCACTTTAGACCAGAATCATGGAAATTTTTGACAAGTATCTGTGTCTGACCACGACACACACAGTATCCAAGTCCAAGTAGCATAGCATACGCATAGAAGTACTGTAGAGAAAAGCTTTGCCTGGTGCAAAGAATAGGGATTCCAACACCAATGTACAGAAAATTAATAAAATTTAGCTTTTGTCATGTACGAAGGAAGTTTTATATGTTCCTTGAGCATGATTTTGCTGCTTAGATATTTAGGGGATAAAAGCACATGAATTTTGTACAATAAGAAAGTTAAGCAACCAAAAATGATGCTGACTGCATCTTGCTGTACTTTCCCGTAGTAGCAGAGATCTGCAGCTTATGTTAATTTCATGTGCATTATGTTAATAAAAAGAAAATTAATCATAATCATGTGCATTATGTTCAATTCTGTATTCTTGTACTTTCACATTTTAAGTCACTGCTCCTGTCTGCTACTGGAGTGGCAGCAACTGAGATTCAAAAATGTGTTGCACATGCTATGTTCAAAGTTGTTTCCACCAATAAACCCAAATGTCTTTATTGTTAGTGGATTTCGTATTCATTCAATCAAAATGATGATTTGATATGCATAGCTTCACTAAAAGTAAAGCTATGTCAACTATTCAAAATTTGTCCTTTTGAGTGTACTTTTGTCTGGAAAATATTTCTATAAAGTATGGCTTGATATATGTAGGAACTATCATGCGTTTTAAGAAAATATAAGCGCGATCTTTCACAAAAAAAAAAAAATTGAAGTTCTATATGCTTTCTCTGTCGTCTATTCACTAGCAATATGAACATTGGTACTACATTAATGAATCAATTGATGGATTGTAGTAGGTGCAAAAATGAAAATGTAAGTTTATCCCGAAATATGAGATTTTTTCACGAATTTCTATTACCGCTTCATACCACCACTTTTAGAGTGGTAGAAGAAATTTTTGAAGAAAAAAATTGTATTTGAAGATGACAAATCATTACCATGAACATTTAGATGAGACTTTCTTCACAAATTTACAAATAAATGCACTAATTGAATGGGATAGTCATGTGAGATCTCGGGTAGTAGAGTTGGCTTGCCAACCTACCTCTCAATCTCGCGGGTACGAGATCAATTCTCGTAAGGGGTATGGGTGGGGAGGGGTGTTGTTTAGTAATTCAGCTAATTCTCTCTCTCCCTAGGATAGGAAGGGGCTAGCTCTTATTCCTGTACACTGGAAAAAAAAAGGTTATGTATGATTATGGTGTGCAATGGGTCGGGTTGGGTCAAGACCAGGGTTAGGTTGGCGGGTTAGCGGGTTGAGAACCCCTCGACCCAACCCGGCACTGTTAACTTAAATGGGTTGGGAATTACAACCCAACCCAACCTTATGATAAACGGGTCAACCTTCAGGTCGACCCATTTAAACTTTTTTCGTGTTTTTTCCAAAAAACAAAATAAAACAACAAAGAGTATGTTACAAAGCAACAGTAGGCAGCAACTTAGCATTAAGCCATTACATAACCATATGCTAGATATTGTTCAAAATCAACCCAACTGTTGTTCAAAATCAACACCATTACAACTCCATAATCAATTGTTCAAGATTACCTGTAATGAGTTAGAATTTTTGCTTTTTAACTTTCTATATCGGCTAGCCCAATTTTTTTTAGTTGTGAAATTAGTTAAGGTTTTAGGTTGTTTCATAAATGGGTTAAACGGGTTAAAATCGGGTCGAGATTTTCAACTTTGACCAACCCATTTAATTAAACGAGTTGGGTCAGGTCGACCCATTTAATTAAACGGGTTGAAAATTTCAACCCAACCCATTATTAATGGGTTGGGTCCGGATCGGATTGACGGGTTGGGTAATATTTTACCAGCTCTATGTATGATAAGCAATTCAGTATCTTCGGGTTAGATTCAGATCGCGTTAGCATATCGGATCAATTTGTCTTGACTCTGAGGTTTAAGTTGTGAACCTTTGCACAAAGGGTGGGGGGGAGAGAAAGGACAAGTGTACAACAACATTATTGGATATTAGTCATATTACCCTATCATCACTAATTATGGATTCCCATTAGGCTTTTGGGTCACCGACACAGCATATGGGCCAGGCCCATCACAACCTTCTGTCTTACCTTTTCAAGTAGCACCAGCCCAAAGTCCAAATACTAAAAACCTCAAAACCAAATAAAGTCGGGTCGGGTAGTAAGATAACAGCCGTCAGATCTAGGGCAAAAAAGAAAGGTTTTCTCCTTCCTTTATATCACAACCTCAAAACACCATCGTAAAACCCTTCTTCCGCTTCACCTCATTTCACCAAACCCTAACTAACAGAGGAGAGAGAAAACCAAAAAAATGGTGCAGAGGCTGACTTATCGTAGACGGCATAGCTATGCCACTAAGTCTAACCAGCATCGCATCGTCAAAACTCCTGGTATTGTTCTTCTTCACTTTCTCTCTCCTTTTTTTTTGTTTGTTAATTTTGATGTGATTTTTCTGGGTTAATCTAATCTAATCTAAGATTTTGTTGTTTGTTTTGATTTTGAATAGGTGGTAAATTAGTTTACCAGACTACCAAGAAGAGGGCTAGCGGTCCTAAATGTCCTGTTACTGGCAAGAGAATCCAAGGGGTAATTTCTTCTTTTCATCTTTTTTTTTTTTTTTTTTCCATGTAATTCATGCATTTTTTCTTATGTTTTTTGTTGGGTTTTATTCAGGAGAAGTTTGATTATTTATAATCATTTCTGGGTTTTTTAGTTGTCATCTATTTATTTGATCATTTGGGGTTTTGTAGTTTTATGCATTTTTTTTTTTTATGTTGGGTGTTTTTAGGAAAATTATGATAATCGATGACTATATCTGGGTTTTTTGAATTCATTTTGTTAATATTTGCTTGATAAAATTTGGTACTTTAAATTGGAGGATGAATATGGCATATTCTTTTTGTTGCTTGGTTGAGTTTACTGATTTTGGCTATTTCTAGTGTTAGTGAAGATGTTATTGATCTATTGATATAATCATATAAGTAGTAGGATTGTATGTTGAAATATTGTTTGTCGAATTTGAAAGCTGTGGATTGTTTTTCGAATTTGAAAGCTGTGGATTGTTTTTGGTTAGGAAAGGAAATGTGCTTTACAATGCTGCCCAATGATGGAAAATCATAAACATTGAGTGGTTGCATGTGGGTGTATCTTGTCATTAGGCTTTTCTCACCACCACTTATTCCTCTTCTCTTTACCATTAATCATTCCATCTGCATCACCTTCCATTCATCCTTACTACTTCCATTATATACTATTACTATTACTATCTATATAGGTGGTGGTGGCGAAAGCCTTTCGATAGATTCCCGCATGCTTATAGCCACAGATGATCTACTAAAAGCTATGAGATCTGAGGGCACTGACTTCTTTTAAAGTAATCTTTTTAATGCGATGTTGTTTTGGTTCAAGTTATGCATTTGAGTTAACTTTGGTTAATTCTAGTTTGTTCATGAAGATTAGTTGCTGTACTTTTTAAAATTTGGTTTGGAATGGTATTAATGGAAGCATGTCTGAAGTTACTTCATGTTGTTAGTCCTGTGTTTTGGGGAAGGAAATCAATTTTTCCTTCAAACCGGCATTTTAAACATGGCGAATATTGAAACATAGTTATGGTGTATTGGATCCAATATTGGTTCTGTTTGATGGTACATTGTTTAGAAACTTGATGCAAATATGATTTTGCTTGTGAGAGTGTATGTTGCTGAACTGGACAAGCTTAACGAATAGTATGCATGCTAATTACTCTTGAATAATTGAGGTTATCTTTCAGAATGGCAGAATGTTAGAATTTCTTTGAGTTTGGTTCTTCTCTTGTAGCTAACAGGCAGATCTGTGCTTCTGTTGTTTTGCTTAGAGTTACCTAACTAATTTCCCTATGATGGAAATCAATAGATGCTGAGCAGTTGCATATGGGTTCTTGTCGCTAAGAGTATTATTTACTTACCATCACGTCTTTTTTTTTCACCATCTCCCCTACATCTTGTCCTGCTCCTCGTCCTCCCCTCTCTCTACTCAATTCTTTTTTTGTGATGGTTGTATTTTTATGCTTTTGGTGATTACCATGTGCTGGAGCTGCAAATGATTTGTTAAAAGCTATGAGATCTGAGGGCTTCTGGTAACTAGCACAACAAAGCTTTCTACCTTTTAGCTTTAGTTTTTTGGAATGTGTATTGGTCTTCTTGTCTGTCTCAATCATCCATCCCTGGTTTACTTGTTCAGGTGTTGGTTTGGTATATTTAGTGAGTTCCATGACGTAAGTTGGACCTAGATTGATTCATCAAATCACAGTATATATTTGATATCTAAGTTACGTGTCCTTTAAATAATTTGTAGAATACAACCTCATGAAGTAGGTGATTATTTTTCTGATACATACCTTTTTACTAAACTACTCCCCTATTCTTGGGTAAATCCATTTTGGAGAAATTTCATGAATGCATCGATATGTTTCTGTTAATAGGTTTCTTTTACATTTACTGTTTAGCTCTTGCATCCCACTTAACTTTTGATGTCTTAGTTTTGGTCCTTGTGAACACTGCATCCTTTGATGGGTTTAATATAAACTAAAATTATGTGCATTCTGCAGATTCCTCACTTGAGACCCACTGAATACAAGAGGTCTAGGTTGCCTAGGAATAGAAGAACTGTGAACCGTCCTTATGGTGGAGTTCTGTCTGGTAGTGCTGTCAGAGAACGGTATGCTTCTTTAATCATATTACAACTCTCTTTGATTTTGGACTTCAGTTTATGTAAGTAGGAAATTGATAATATTTGCCACTTATATGTAGGATCATAAGAGCATTCCTTGTTGAAGAGCAAAAGATAGTGAAGAAGGTTTTGAAGATCCAAAAAACCAAGGAAAAGCAGGCCGGAAAGAGTTGAAGTTAGGAGCCATTGTATTTGATGGTAAATTTTGGAGCCTCATTGAGCAAACTATGGAACTTGGAAAGTGTGATGTGAAGTTCTTGGAAATTGGATTTGTATTTTACAGTTGGGGTTACTCAAGAGCATAGTTGTAGTTGCACTTTGTCGACAATTCTGCCTTTCCGTCTTATTTCTATTTAAAATTTTCTTGGTTTTTATGTCAAATACATCTAAGATGAATTGTTGTGCAATATTAGATGATTGGATTTCTTTGGATCAGCGGTTTAGTTTGTAATTGTGGAGTTTTGTGCTTGCTTTTTCCCAAGGTGGGTATGAAATTTTTAGGATGATACTGAAATGGTAGTGTTACCTTGCTAGAGTGAAGCATATTTTGTGCAAATGCTGCTAAACGAGGTCCTTGCATTAATATTTTGTTTGATATAATCATTCTTGAAGGGAAGTGAAAGTTACTGGGGCTGTAGAAGTATCTTATTAGGAAATCTGTGGTGTAGAGATTCGGAGATAATTTGGTTACGTTTTGCTGCTTGGGCATGTGAGATGTTTGAGTGGTAGATGCATCGACGGAGTAGTAGAGAGTTAATATTATGTGATTCTAGATGAAGTCGAGAGAAGTCGAAGATGATTGGAGGATTTGAAGAATAATGAATTTGGTTAAATAGCCTTTGGAATATGAGATTACGAGGCAAATCTGAAAAGACACTGGAGGAAAGAACTTTCCATTTTTTTTTTAAAACCATATCTATATATATAGAAATTTGATGTCTAGCCTTTCTCACGTTTTTGTTGGAAGTAAAGGGTTTGTAAAGAACAGAAGATGTTGGTTTATACAGCTTAAGACTTGAAGCTTTCACATAGTTGTTGTGGAAGACAGGAAAAAAAGCTGAGTGAAAAACGAACTTTGTTGCTTCATAATATTTATTTGTCAATTCAACCAACAGCTTACATATTTACCAAGTATACGTACCAACTTCCACGATAGACATCTAGCTTGGTTTATGACTTTCTACAACTCATAGACTACTTTTCCCATTTGTATATTACAATTAAATCGTAATTCGTTGCCTCATCTTCTCCACCATATATGATAATACCCACAAGAAGTCAACAATTCCACAAAACTTCATAGATTACAATGACACCGGATATTATCATATCAGCAACTACCTTCCTCCTGCTCTTTCTATCTCCTTCCTGGGGCAATGCCGCGGATATCAGCGTCCTCGACACCGAGGGCCGCCCACTCCGAGCCAAGTCAAGGTACTACATTCTTCCAGCGTCTCAAGGCCAAGGCGGTGGCATAACAGTGTCACAAAAAAATCAAACCACATCTTGCCCCCTCTACGTTGCCCAGGAAAGCCAGGAAATTTACCTTGGCCTCTCTGTATGGTTTCTTCCCAGCAAACACAACCAACGCCTGATTTCTATCTCCTCTGACATCAACATCCTCTTCAATATGGTCAACATGTGCTTGCAGTCCGCCGCGTGGAAGTTGACGATTGATCATACAACAAGGAGGAAGTACGTGGCAACTGGGGGAGCCATTGGAAATCCAGGGGAGGAAACGGTTAGTAGTTGGTTTAAGATAGAGAAGGTTAAAAGTGGGAGTTATGAGTATGATTACAATTATAAGATTGTGTATTGTCCAAATGTTTGTTCATTTTGTATGGTAATGTGTGGAAATGTTGGTGTTTTTGTTCAAGATGATGGGACTAGGTTGCTTGGTCTAAGTGATCGCCCCTTTTATGTCATGTTTAAAAAGGCAAAATCCCGTATGAAACAGAAACAATATCATTATAATTTTTTGTGAGATTCTAGTAACACCTCCTATTTTAGGAGTGATTTTTGTGGTTGTATAATAATTTGGTGTGACATGGTCTTATCATCTAAGACTTACTTATTGGAGCACACATGACATACATGACGTGCACTCGAGAAATGAAAGCTAAAGATTTAATTTTATTGATGCATAAAAGTTTGACATGAATGATCTTCTTATTTATTGTTGGATTTCCAAAAGAAACCCTAACTAAGAATAAACTGTCGTCATTGCTTTTGTGACTTCATCATTGGCAGCTCAGTTTTGCATTCCGATGTTTTCTTTTTCTTTTTCCTCAAAGTCTCCTTAATCCCACCCCCCTCCACCCAAGCTACGCAACCACTCCCCGGTGCCGCCCCAACAAACTGACCTCGTTACTCGCTACCATTGTGGCATTGTCGCGACCTCTTGTTGTGGCCACAACCGACATTATATAAGGCCCAATACAACAATGTCGGATCTAAGAATTCAAACCGAGGGTCCAAACTCTAAAATAGACTTTAAACATTATATCGCAAGATTTTTTTGTTACTACAGTCTAACAATAGTCATTAATCATTATACTCCATAATAGAAAATATATTTAGGATAATATTTTCTCATCAGTTTAGGATATATTTGTATAATCCTTATATATGTTCAGGCCATGGGAGGAACCTCCTAGCCAGACGTTCCTCCCCATCGCCCCATTATAAAAAAAAATTCGCGGGGTGGTGGTGGCGGGAGGTGGATGGTTGTGGCAATGGGGGTGGTGGTGGCGGGGAGGTGGATGGTGGTGGAGTGAGGTGGCTGGTGGTGGGGGTGGGGGTGGGGGGTGGGGGTGGGGGTGGTGGTTTAGGAAAAAGGAAAGAAAAGTTTATAAATGTAATTTCAACTTTTTTGGAGCGACGAATAGAAGTTCAGTATTTTTTAGGGATGGGGATACAGTTATACCCACTGTACCCCAAATACGCCACTGGCATCCAAGTGTACGACATAGGCTTCGAGTAAATAATAGGGACGAAATCACATTATATAGGGCAGATAGTATATAATATATTAAAATCAGCCACAATAATTAAGATTAGTCATTCAGGGCAATTTTTCCTTATTTCTATATATTTGTATTAGCTCAGTCTCTAAAGTCATGAAAGGAAAGCAAAGAGAAGAAACTATCAAAACCTAACTGAACACAACTCATTTCGCAAACATTAGAATCATATAACTACTCTTTTATATAGTTCAAATTTATAAGGACTGAAACTAAGGAATTCTAATTTATATTGAAACCATTCCAATTAAACTAATACTCCCTTTGTCTAGCGAGCAAATGATTAGCTAGAGTTGGGGTAATGTTTTTATCCATGCCTATGAAAAATAAGTATGAGTTTATGAAGGTAAAGATTAGGGGTTTTATTTTTCAATTAGGAATTGGTTGATTGATGACTTCGTGCTTTATACTTGTATTTTGTGATGGTACTTGCTCATATGTATAGTGAGTTGAGATTCCCTTATCTCATATCACCCATCATAAAAAGGTGATTAAGCCTATTATGGCTACTTAATTAATTTTCAGATAAAAGAAAACATATAACGTTTAAGAATCTTTTTTTTTTTCGATTGCTTTAATATATTTAATAAACTGATTACTTATAAGGAAGTATATATATCAATATAGTAAACCTATACTACATGCAACAATGCAATATGCAAGAAGGCTTCTTCTTTGATGAAATACTTTATCCAGAGCTTTTTCCTAAGATTTCATCGAATTTTTGGTTCACCTTAAATTCTAGGCATTTGATTATTATATCTTCTTTTCTTTATGATTTTTTTCCTTTTATACTAGATCAATTTATTTTTGATGGGTGTTAATGTATTTCTTTATTTCAAAGAGAAATTAATTGAAAACAATTGAGTTGCGTGCAAGGTTATCAAGTTTCATGCTCAATCGAGCTAACTCGAGTCGAGTTTTGACCGAGTCGAGTTCGAGCTGCTCAACTCGATTAGCACCCCTACGTCTATATGTGGCTCAAGAGACAAACACCGCAACCCTTGGCATACCTGTAACGTTCATCAAGGCCAATTCTTCTTTCGGGCAACAATGTTACTTTCGCTTCTGACATGAACATTGTTTTTACCTCGGGAAAAAAGCTGCAAATAGAACCCTATAGACGTTGAAAAAAGACAAGGATAACGGACCACGTTTCGTGGCTCCTGGAGGTGTCCCCATGGCTCGTGGCTCGATTCATGTGGTTAATTGATTCAGGATAGAGAGTTTTTTCCCAAGATTTCATTTTGATAATAAGTTTCACTTTTGCCTTAATACCAAAGAACTTTGTCGCAATCCCATCTGTGAGGTTAATTGTGGACATTTGGGTGTTGATATTGTTGAAAATAATAGTATGATTGAAATATTCATGAAGAACAAGTAAATAATATTTACAAACAATAGAATAAGTTAGACTTATCTGTAGATATCTGTCAACTGAACTTGCTGAACTTGATTTAATCTAGTAACAATTGCGTTGTGTTGCGGTATGGAGGGCACTGCCTTAGAAGCAATTTCACCACCATACCGGTGCAGGCTTCCAATGACGAATGCCCCCCAAGGTTAATACAAAAACCTAGAATTCTACACCCCGAACTCAAGGGTTGGAATTTCTCAAAAACTGCTCAAATCTTAGGTAAAAAGGTACTTAGCTTGTGTTTTTGGGTTAATGAACAATCAAGTAGTGAGAGAAAAACGGCCAAGAAGGTATTTATATGAAAGAGGAAGAAATCCCGAATAAATTTGGAAAAACCGAAAACCACACAGCCCACATAGAGGTGCAGGCGCACCAGTCTTTGGTGCGGGCACACCAGAGCTACTGCCAAGCCAAAGAGAAAACGCTTCGATTGGTGCGGGTGCACCACTTGAAACGGTGCGGGAGCACCACTTGAAACGGTGCGGGTGCACCACCAGTGTGCGACACGCAGCCACATGCGCCGCACGTATCCACTTGCATGGCACGCAGCCACGTGCGCAACACATAGATGAGAAGAAGCTTCGTGTTAACTTGGATTATATCCAACAATATAATCCCCCACAAAACCCGAAGATCAGAAGACAAGAATTGAGCAGTAAATGGAAGGCTAGACACTTAAATGCTAGTATACTAGGATTGAAGTAACACATAGTGAAATGGGGTGTCCCCTCATCTACAAGTATCTAAAAATTTGAACTTGCAGAAAGGAGGAGGAACCCGATGACACATATCTTTACCTTCAGAGATTGAGAAACTCTGTGATGTCCATGAATTGCACCTTGAACAACATACAACACAGTTAATCATACAATTCATACTCCCTTTAAGACAAGTCACATGTCTTTAAAATGATTGTGAACATATACAGAGTTCAACAATCCCGTCCATCACCTTGGGATTCCAAAAAGCGCTCTACAATGCCTACAAGTACGACATTCGACAGAAGGAGGCCATCCCTTCACACTCATACCTGATGTTCTATTACGTTCAAATAAATTTGAATCAGCCACGAAGGCCATAGAAACATCCAGTCCATTACGTTCAATTAAATTGAATCAGCTATAAAGGCCATGGACTCCAACACAACCCCTGCCGGTTGCCGCCGAGTACCACCAGCTCTACTTGTCAAACCACCATACAGGCTATAGACTCTCATGATCTATCAGGTTTGAACAAAGTAGACCATCCCTTTTACAGGATTATGATACCGACAATGTGAGATCATGCACAAGGCATCACAATGGTGTAACTATCAAGTACATTCCAAGGACCACCCAAGCCTGTTGGGATATGGAAACATTAAGAGCTGTCATGCTCAACCTCACATATAACATCTCATTGTATGCCACAGTGTGTCTATAAGTCCCATCTCAGGATCTCGAATCAAATGCAATAATCTCTGCATAACTGGGTATAGACACATTTAGGACAATCACTGTCCAACCTGATATCCATGAATCTATCAAGTTCAATTGCCAGTTGAACCACCATAAAGGTTATAGATTCATCAATCCATCAAGCTCAAATAAATTGAACCACCATAAAGGTAATAGATTGTCTTGTGACTATACCATCAAGCTCACTAATTAAACCATCAAGTCTGGTAATAGATCCTCACACATCCATTAAGTTTGAACTACCTGAGCCACCAAACTGGTTATGGTTATGTGACCCCACGTGAGCATGACAAGTCCCAACACGGAACCTCAAAAGCATCCATTAGGTCCTCTCAGTGAACACAACACCAAACCGTGCATGCTCATGTCCATATGTGCCTCCATTTCCTTCACATGACAATGTATGTAAGCACTTGAAACATCAGAATGTAAATAAGTTAGTATTTCATTACCCCCACAACTGGGACTTGCCAAGGATTTCCTCATCAATCGACTTCTCGACTCGACCAGTTCAACTCAATGAACCCATTCTCATGGTTGACTCTGCAACCCATCATACTTTCCATCTCCTCAACAAAGCAACAAATCAAGAACAATATGTCAACATATACAATTATAAACATACAAGCATAATCATTTAGAAAATTACTTTTTAAAAACAGTTCATAAATATGTACAATGAACATAAGTTCATGCTAACAATTCAACTTTCCAGTTTAACTTGTTACAAACCATGTTCTCTGAACAAGATTGAGATAAGAGGTATCTTTACCAATACTTTGGCTTTACATCCATGAACCACATGAATTACCTCATCTCCAACTTCCATCTTGGCTTAGGATTCGAAACCTTCAGTTTCATAAAGACATCAAGAGAGTAAATATCAAAGACATAAGATCAATCATAGACACATGATCACCAAACAATGTCAAGTTGATCAATATCACTCAAACAGATAAAATCATGATAAGCCAAGTTACAAACTTAGTTCATCACATATAACTAATAATACAAGTAGTATAAACCATAGACCATTTAGGTCTTCCCACCAAGGAACCTCACATGGTAACTCCAAGTCCCGGAAGATCTAATGACTCTTCCTCCTCTAAGATTTCTAGTATACATTTTACGAATCAAATTAATATGCAATCAAACAATAAGATGCTAATGCAAACTTATTCACTAGCCTAGGCAGATTTACCAACAGGTGAAATAACTACATAGGTCAACACCAAGACATTAATAAACCTCAAAACCATGTACCTTGCCCGTAGCTTTTCAAGCTTACAACTTCAAAGTCTATTGAAGATCAACACATAACCAAAGTATCAACTATGGTCCGACAAAATACATACACAACGAGTATGATAGGTCATTAATGAGTCATGTTCAAGCTTGCTCTTCTCTAAGCACTAGCCCCAACTAGAAGTCATAATATCCCCTTGTGACTTGATCATCACCTCCAGAGAGTAACCCCTAGACTTCACATAGTCGATCAACCAAAGACAACTTCCTAACCACGGAGGTTACAAGCAAGACTGGACTTTGCTATCTAGCTTAAAGCAAGAATTAACCTTTGCTACTCCTTTGCTGAACTACACATCAACATGACTAGGAGAGACACCGAAGAGAATCAGCCAGAAAACACATAATCATGACTACTGAACGATCATACCACTTACCAACAAATCATCAACAACGTCATGAGGTTCATCCTATAAAGCTCATTCAAGAAGAAATATGCACATCATCGAATCCAGCCCAACAACTGCCACAAAGAACTAAATCCTCACACCAATTGTGTATAAGAAGGATGGAAATCCAATCATAGTTAGAAAACCCCCACAAAGAGTACATTCTAGGTTATTACCTTCACCCTCATGACACAAGGAGAATAACTAACAACTCATCAACTTATCTAACACAAAGCTATAGCTGCTGAATTGACAATAGCTCCCATATGGGAGATGTTACGCAAAAATGGTATGAAGGAAACTCATAATTCTCTTGAGAACCCTTATGTTCTTTCAACCCTGAATGATTTTACTTACTTGGAACAAAGCCACACTTGACCTTATAATTCTGCTTTTAAACATGGAGTCCCAAATGGTCTCACCTCGACCCTTGACAAATGCTAACCCCAAATCATTACTCCAAGTTTAATAAATAAGCTAAGTCCTCAAGAATTAAATCAATTAATTCAACAACCCTAATAAACACAATTATAGGATTACTACGAGACATGACTTACACTGGAGTTGCAACTAATAAACCCAAAAGGCTATTCAACCAATAAAATAGTCCGCTCAACTAAACATGCTCAACAAAAATACTCCTCAAGAGTACTACAAAGAAACTCTATACAGTCATATATATACAACAAGGTATACAATACAATAGGCAAAAGTAGATAACTCACAGCTTAAAGAAACAAATAATAGTTCCCAACAACATAAGCCTAAGGAATTTTCCTTCTTCCCCGCACTCACCAAAGTGAGTCTAACTAACTCATTAGCTAGTCACAAACAACAACTTATCCCCACATTGCACCAAATTCAACAAAAACATGAATTATTCAAATGCAAATAATGGGGCACATAATAACATATTATGCGAAGTTAAAGCTTGACTTTTATAAATAATAGAGGGGAAACCTCCCTGAGTGTGCCGGAGCTGCTTCAGTAATCCACATGGACTTGAGAGTTCCTACCAACTAAGGTCCCCACTTAGAAATGTCATGTTCCTTTCCATGAAACGACGTTCTCATGGAGTGTTCTTTCGCGCCACCAAAGTATGCATATCCAACATAGATTGGTCTTTGCTCAACCGCCTCAAGTCCTAACTCAACCTTAGCATTGAGTAACTGTACAATAAAACATCAACACAACTATGGATTATGTCGCAAAGTTAGAATATAGTAACCTTAAATTCTATAGGATACTTCCCTTCAAGAATTCACTCTTTGAGTAATTTCATCGAACACCTTGTAGGCACTAGAATTAATAATTCCAGATTTATCCATAGATTATGTAAAATATATAGTTCAAAGGGAATAAATTTCCCCAAATAATTGCCTAACATTACGCTAGGCGATAGACTTCTAATCCACTCTTGAAATTTCCATTGTAAGTCAATGCACAAGACTTACTTTTTCTAATAATATTATAACAAATAAACCAATATTCAAGGAATTCTTTCCAAGGTAGATTGTTAGAGATAGGTTAGAATAAACTTGTACATCAACATGATTATAACAATCAAGGAAATTGCTTCTAAATTGTTGGAAATAATAGTATGATTGAAATATTCATGAAAAACAATCAAGTAAATAATATTGACTAACAATAGAATAAGTTAGACTTGTCTGCAGATATCTGTCAATTGAACTTCTGAACTTGATTTAATCTCGTAACAATTGGTTTGTGCCGTGGTATGGAGGTCATTGCATTAGAAGCGATTTCACCACTATACCGATGCAGGCTTTCAATGACGAACGCGCCCCAAGGTTTACACAACACCATAGAATTCGATACCGAATTCAAGGGTTGGAATTTCTCAAGACCTAAATCTTAGGTAAAAAGGCAGCTTGTGTTTTTGGTTTAATGAACAATCAAGTAGTGAGATAAAAATGGCAAATAAGGTATTTATATGAAACAGGAATAAATCCCGAATAAATTCTGAAAAACCAAAAAACGCACAACCCGCATAGAGGTGTGTGCGCATAAAAGCTACTGCCAAGCCAAAGAGAAGACGCTTCAATTGGTGCGGGCGCACCACTTGGAACTGTGCGGGTGCACCACAAGTGCGAGACACGCAGACGAGAAGAAGCTTCA
Source organism: Beta corolliflora (assembly GCA_947648045.1). Taxonomy (NCBI): domain Eukaryota; kingdom Viridiplantae; phylum Streptophyta; class Magnoliopsida; order Caryophyllales; family Amaranthaceae; genus Beta; species Beta corolliflora. The sequence continues at coordinate 579,946 of CANSZD010000633.1, forward strand.
CGTTCACTTGGATTTTATCCGACATACATTAAACAAGATGCGACTTGGCGTTTTGATGTTAGTGCTTTCCCTCTTAGGATTAAGTTCAAGGAAGCTTAATCACTCTCTCATGTTTATTGCGCCAATCTCAAGGGCAACGCTATGTTGGGGCCTAAGAGGGCCATGACCACTGCTAAAACAGTAGAAACTTGAAGGATAATAGGCTAAGAAGATTAAGAAAGTGAAAATAAAATTTGTTTTATTGGTAAACTGCCCCCTTCCACAACCAAGCCTGGCTTCTCCACTAACCAATATGATCTTCTTGTTCTTTCAATCGTTTTGAGTGTGAGGTATCTGGAATTTGGTTATTATATAGGAAAAATTGACAGGAGAGGTCTGAACTTTGGCCGATAATTTTTAAAAGGTACCAACTTTAGATTAACCTGTGCAAGTCCCAACTATGGGGGGTCCTAACTTTTAAAGGGCCTTAGTGACTTGATACCTGCTTAATAGGTCAAAAAAAATTTAAACGTGGGTCCCTTAAAACCCCACGTGACACTCTCATCCATCTTCTTCTTCCTTTAGCCCTCTCCTTCTTCAACCACCACCCTCACCTTAGCAGCAGCAACAATGGGGATTTCGAGTTTTTCAACAATGGAAAATACGAGGGAAAAAAGGGTAAAATTTGATGTGGAAAAAGGAGGAGACGAGTGAGAATCAGAGAAGAACTAGCAGCAAGTTGAAGAGAGGAGTGAGAATCAGAGAAGAGGAATAGAGGAGAGAGAATCAGTGCCTGGGAAAGTTCAATTCTGCCAATGGCGTCAGGATAATTCTCTTTTTGTTTGAAGAATTGAAGGCGATGATTTTAGGAGCCATGAATGAGAATTCCAGAATGATGATGATTCTCTCTGTTCATTTCGACATTAGACAAACCCCACAACTTTCATAATTCACGTCATATTCCTGGGCATAACATTCCCCACTATTTACATTCCTACCACTAGATTTGCGCTAATTCTTCGAATTCCTCCGGTAACCCTAACCCCAGGGGGAAAAATGGAGAAATCCAGTCGAAAATCGAGGGAGGAGAGAGAAACCACCGACCACAAGCACCAACATCACCACCACAGATCCTCCAAGGACCACCGCCATCGCCACCGCAACGACGCCGCCGAAGAAGACGTCGACGAAGAGCACCGCCCCCGATCGAGGAGAGAGAAATCGCTCGACGAGGAGGAACAACAACATGATTTCTCTCTTCCTCTTGCAATTAGGTTTCAATTGTAAATTTCTTCATTTTTGTGATGATCTTGGATGTATAAATGTACAACTAATGTGCATTGTGAAGTTTGCAGCCGTGGTAAGTTTGCTAGTAATTTGCATTGTTTAAATTCTCATCCTATTGTGTTTCTGAGAGTTTTGCTGATTCGAGTTTCTTGCTAACTTGAGAAGCAGCTTCGTTGGCGGATTTGGACACTTGATGGTTTTGATGAATTTTCTGGTTATGAAACCCAACATCCCAGAAAATTACAGGGGAACTCAATAGAGGTAGAGGAGGAGAAGAGTTAAACTCACGTGCCTCTTAAATAAGGTCACGTGCTGGAGAACCTGCTGTACCAGGTTGGCAACATGTAAGGCCCTTTAAAAGTTGGGACCCCCCATAGTTGGGACCTGCACAGGTTAATCTAAAGTTGGTACCTTTTAAAAATTATCGGCCAAAGTTCAGACCTCTCTTGTCAATTTTTCCTATTATATATGTTCTGGAACTTTGTGTTTTTAATTTCTCTTCATTGAAGTGGATTGTATTTTGAATTTGATTATATATTTTGCATCTGTGTATTATGCTTATCTGCTTCAGCTATACAACGTGCAAGGATATGAAAGATTTCTCTTTAATCTTCATTATAAGTTTCCTTAGGCAAGTTATTAAGATTCAATCCCTACAATGCACAAATAATATGAAAGTTTTGAACTTTATTTCACATGTTTATTTTTATTTGCAACAATTTGACTTCCGTGCTATCCATATACTCTACTTTAGTTTGACCATTTTGACGATTAACATAAGAAAAAACTATACTCACGTGTATTGATCTTATTAGATTCATATATATTGTCAAGATATGAACTCTATAATTTTAGAGATAATGAAAGATATTAATGGTCAAAGTATTGCATTAGCTTCGTTCTTGACCATTGATTCCACTAAAGAGATCATGGTAGACTTATTCTTATTTACATGGAAACCAATGGCTTCAATTTATAGTTAGAATCCCTAAAGCACCAAGTAAGTTCGCTGATAATCTCCTTTAAAAACAAAAGCAAGACATCGACAAATAAACATAGTTGATTTAGTTTCAGACCCTTATTTATTGGATGGAAAACTTGATCATCAAGAAAATGCATGATTCTTCTAGTTAACTATTTCGTAAATAATAAAAGAAAGGAGAGAGATGCATGGGATTTCCTGAGGCTCTAAGCCCTCTCTTAGATTAAAAAAAAAGATCTACAAGACAACCATTAAGCATTAATCAAAAACTAGGAGTGGAAATGCATGTCATCACCAATCTAATCAATTCACTCCCACTAAGAGCATCTACGATGAGTTGGTCTTATTTGGTCTAAGAAAATTAAGACTTAATTTTATTTGGATTTATCATTGAGGTAAGTAGCTCTTACAATGGGTTCACCACAATGATATTCTATTTCATGTTGCGCATTTGTTGCTTTTCAATTGGTTGCATCTTTCGATGAGCTCAAACAAAGTTGCAATTAGCTACCCCTGGCAACTAATTAATGGATGATTTACTAATTTAGATTTGAGCTTATTTATAAGCTATTTAACCAATGAATGAATTTTCTTAGTTATATGTCAATATATATGTATATTAAGGTATCGAAACTTCAGAAAGTCCATTTCTCTTGGATTTGGCGATTAAAAATCCCCTGAAGTTGACTTTCTCTGGAAAATTTGTATATGGTCTTCCCACAATTAAGATTGTAAAAATTAAAGGCAAATTTGGCCTCAACACCCTGAACTATAGCTCGGGTGCACCCAACACCACCAACTACGACTATTAGCCTAAACACCACCAACTATGGGGTGGGGTGCATTCCGTACCATAAATGAGGTCGGAAGCCTAAAATGTTGCCGAAGACGGTGGGTTTTTATGGTACAGACTGCACCCACCCCGTAGTTGGTGGTACAGACTGCACCCGAGATATAGTTCAGGGTGTTGAGACCAATTTTGCCAAAATTAAAATATCTGGAGTAGCTATTATATTTTCCAGCAAACTCATTATCTTTATAGAACTTCTGCTATAATTTCTACTCCATTATAAGATATGGTGTTAAAAAATATTTGGGGATCAATATTAGAAGTGTTTCCGTTCATAATTTTTTTTCCTGACATTTAACTATTGTAATGGGAAATTGAACTACAAACAAGTCACTATTAGGATGTTAGGAGATTGGGCATCTATATTAGCTTATGCATATGCTTAAGAATGATGAAGGGGGTTCTAATTAATTAAGGATCTTTTGGTAACTATGCTCAATTAAAAAGACCTTAATAGCACTCGATCTGAAGGTAGAAACAGTAGGATTTTGGAGTTTGACCCACAATCAAAACAATTACTAAAAGAAGCGTCTCATCCTTGTTCGTCCATATGTTTCTTAAATTTATTATTCCTGAATCCTGATAGCATTTGTTTAGTTATTTCCATGAGGACTGCTTTGAGTTTCCTTGTCTTTCTATACACCGAGAATGGAGCTACCAATGTTCTAGACACCTAGTTTATAACTCAAGCAGACGGAGTTTTGGTTTACCTTCAAGGTCTATGAAATCGTAAAGAAAAAAGTATAAAAATTAGATTAATGGAATATTTTGTGCAAATATCATCTATAAAGAAATTCTTCTATAAATTCTATAGCACAGTAAGACATCTCTGCTTTAAAGTTTTTGTGAATAAGTAATTGAAATAGCTTTTGTTGTTAGCTTCATTAACATGCATGATACTTTCTTATTCCGGTGTTAAACTGATGTTAATATTTAGTCACTATCATGAGGAGTTGAGATAGGGCATATTTCTCCTCTTTTACACTTTGTTTGGTTAGCAAATGTGGAGGGAAAGGGAGGGGAGGATTACTGCCAGGTTGTGTTTAGTTTGAATCTGTTCATTAATTCTCCTATATCATCTTTCATTAATTCATCATATGTTGTGTGATATCATTTTTTTTCCTGACACAAAATCTGCTGAAATATATTGAGTTGAGGTTGTTATACCTCCAAAGGCTCCAATAAATGATATATATCTCACCTTTGTCTTGTGTTTATTATTTATGTAATGTAATGTCTTTAAACCAAATTTTAATCTTTTGTTAGGAATTATGCTTTCATGTTGGATTAGCTTTCGAAGATGTATTGTCCATTATATTAAAGCTTTCATTTGCATGTACTAAAGGTCATGGATTTTCCTGATGACTATTGAACACAATTTAATGGTGACAAAGTTTCAATTAGCTGTGGTAATGACATGTTGCTATACAAATCAATAGAATGTAGTCGTTCAGAATCATTGGGGTTCCTACTCCCTACATAAGAAAAAAAACAAACACCAGAATGCAATACATTCCAGCAGCAAACAATAAAAGAAAAAAGCATATTGTTATCGCAAGAAGCAAACAATAAAAGAAAAAAGCATATTGTAACGTTCCAGCAGCACCAATAAATCTAAGACATGACAGAGGCAACAAAATCGTAGTTTGTTACAGGCTCATACAATACTACAATTTTTTTAACATACCTTGATGGTAGTAGAGTGCAACACCAGAATGCAATACAGTGACTAAATAAATACAGTGACACACATATGCACAATACAGTGATAGCGTCTACTGCATTCATTTCTATAAATCAACAAAATAATATGTCACCCCTAAAACGATAGAAGGTTCCACTAGCGAGTATACTATATTACCTAGACACAATTATCAGGCCGGATAACAATGTGTCGAACACATCATGACTAAAAAATTTGGACATGAAATTCAAAGTAAATGTTGGAATCTGGTGCAAGTACAAGACATTAAGCAAATCGATGTGTTAGGAAAAACAAGCAAACTTCAAGTTGAAACCTCATCCAAAGCCCATTTTTTAACAATTAATCAGAGAAACACCCATTTCCTATTCATTTTAAAATCTAACAATATGCAATAAAAAGGCGTTCCAACGGATATCAAATTGAGGACCGAAATTTCAAAATTTCCGAAACGTAAACAATATTAGAAAAAACTGGTCTGATCATGGCTTGGATTGTTTGGACCTGTTTTTATTTTCTTTTTTTATTATATTAACTTTAAAAAATTATCGTATTATTAGGTTTATAATCATATTTTATTTATTATTTGAAAAAATATAGATATTAATAATATAATAATATTTTTTTGATATATTATCTATAAAAAATAGATAAAATATAGTAAAATTAAGATTCATATAAAAAACAAAAAAGAAAATATGTCCAACTGATCTAGACCGAAAAAGATTTTTCAAAAACTTGGACCAAAGACCGATCAGTTTTTAAGTTTGGACTGGAAGATTAACACCTCGAAATAAGGCCCCAATTTGCAGATTCACCCTTAGGCGTCTAAAATCTCAGGAAGAGTGTTGTACAGAGACATAAATATGGTTTTCAGAAATGTAATTTTTTGGAACGATAAGATGAGAATCATGTATATGATTGAATTGCATGATGCTTTGGAGAATGGAACATGTTCTATCTATCTCGACGATGCAAATGCATTTGTAGACTCAGATGATTACAAGTTGTCAATGCCCACAACGAAAAATTTTCGTAATATGATATTGAATTCATAGATTATTATCCTGATAAAATTGCAAAGAACAGTTGATGAAGACTATCAGGAAAAATTTGATGCATGACTGAATGGGTTTCGGATTGCGGCCCCTAGTTGGCAGCGTTCAAATGCATTGCGAGTAACTCCTCATGATAGATAAGAGCAAGGATTAACTTACGTACGAGACTCGTATCGACACGCCTTCCAACTCACGGGAGTAAGTAAACATTTACTTTCCATTTAATCATTGGTATTAAGTCAATTTAATCATGGAAATGTAACAAATAAACTATTCTTTTTTATTTTAGGAACAACTTCCACTTGAGGAATACAACATATATCAATTTGTTTTTCCTATCCATATAATTGCTTTTGCAAAAGCAGACTCATTTTGATGCTAAAGGCAATGTTCAGTCATTAGGGAAGCTCAAGGATGGAGGTGAATGAAAGAGATTATCCATGTTGGAAGGGAGAACAACAAAGCTGTAGACAAACTTGCTAACTAAATTAGGAAGGCATCTGTCAATTTTCAGCATCACTATGTGTAACACCCCGTCCTTCTACGACTAAGATACTAAACCTTATCAATTCAAGAAATACTAAAATGACGTTAGCGGAAATAACGTCGGGACGGTTATGCTACTCTAAAACAATAAATAAAGATAATAACTTAAAATTCATAGCTCAAAAAGGGAATAAATCTCCAAGTAACATCATGGTTCTAACATAAAAGAAGTATCCCAAATTGTATCATACTATCAAATCCAAAATACCATGAGACATGCAAGTCTCCCAAAAATAAACTTAAATAACACTAATATCCTTGAAGGCAATCCAAAAATAAGTCTCCCTATGACCTATATAAAGTTCATCTACCAAAAACAAAACTAAAAGCTTCTTCTCACAACCAACTCTCACACTGCTAGCCCAGGCAGTCACAAGCCTAGCAATCATTTCCATCTGCAAGATTATATTACATATTTCCACAGTCAGTGGGGAGTAACTAGCAGTTCTCCCAGAACAATAGCAATCAAAGCACCATTCAGAGGTAGATTATTAAGAAAGGAATAACATGCAATCATTACATCATATCATGCACATAGAAATCATAAAGCTCATAGATAAATCAAGAGATCATTAACAATAAGTAAGCATAATATAGTGAGTGACATAATTCCAATATAAATAAATAATAATAATAAATCAAAATACAACAAGTTATTGAGTCAGAAACCGAACGCCAGTGATTCGCAAATCACTTCCTAAGGTTTGTCAGATCGCAATCTCCAGGTCAGTCTATGGGCTTACGTTCCCCACTGCCTGTGTCTAAGAATGGCCAAACTCCCGATGCAGGGTAGAACACGCAGAACTCCCTGACCTCTCGGACGACAACAATTAACCCAGGTGTACCCCTAGTTCGCAAACCAGGTGGTTGGCATGTTCTTCACCGGGGACTACATCTATCCCACCGGATATTCTTATCTCAAAATACAATCATGCATACAATCTAAGTATCATTCATCTAAAATATTCGTCAAAAAGGGATGCCACCCGGCCTTATACCCATAGTTCATCAAAACAGTTCTTCATAATTCCTCAAAATAAATCACTTATAAATTTTCAACAAATATCTCTCATAATAACACTTGAACATATCCAAACATCATCAATGATAATATACTGGTTTTTACAGCATCCACAATTCAATCAACAATACACCACCAAATAACTCTAAATCATATTCATTAAAAGAGTAGTAACAATTAATCATTTTCTTCCATAAATCAAACATAAACATGTGGTTATCCAATGATACATACTGTATACTACTGAAAATCAGCAACCCAGAATATATTAAATTATAAATTATATCTGATTTACAAGCCTTCAAACAATTTAAAAGTGTATCCTCAATTTCATCACAAAAACACCATAATAATTATGAAACTAACAAATTCGAGCAGTAAAATCACACAAAAATTATCATACGACCCTAATGGCCCTACTGACATGGTACAATTTTTATTTATAATTTTCGGACTCAAAAAGTATTTTTAACAGTTAATATACAGATTCCTCAAATAAGCCATAATAATAATTAAAAATATAAACAGACGCCCAAAAATTACCAAAAATTCACATAACATGTAAAAACTCACGGAAATACATATTATACAAATATATTAATTTTTCTGCCTCTAAAAATAATTTTCATGAATTATATATTGACATAACCGAAATTACAAAAACAGATATATCAATTAATTAATACAGTAAACAGTAGATAAAAATTATTCTAAGGCATGGAATACATTATACGCATGATACATGATCTAAGAAAAATGATTTCATCAATTTCAACGGTCGTTCAATTATGAAATTTAACCAAAAACGCACAAAATACTAATTAAATCAAATAAATATTAAAAATCATGCAAACATTATTTTTATCTACACAGTATTCACATAGCATGTGTCACGTATGTTCATGAAAAATTTCATCAAAAATATCATTCAAAAAGTATTTTAGATAATCCCTAACGTATTAATCTAATACCGAATACCACTCTAATCACTATGATTCTAGGATAACAACTAGTTACCTGGATCGTCGGAGGCGAGCTGAAAACTTCTGGAAATCCCCACAATAGGCGTGTGACCCTCTTCTTCTTCAAATTCCAAGCACCAAGTATAAGGAAAAAGCCACAAAAACAATTCACGAACAATTATCAAAGAGAAATGAAGAAAATTTGAGAGAATGAAAATGGTGATGATGATAATGATGATGGACGAAAATATTGGAGGATGGCAGCCAAAGGATTCTGATTTTCTAATCAGAATTTGAAGTGATTTAAGAGGTTTAATGAGGTTTTAATTAAAGAAATCATTAAGGGGGGGGGGTTATGGAGGTTATAAGGCATCAAAGAGTCTTAAGGAAAACAAAAGAGAAAAGAAAAGGAGAAGGCTCTCCTATTACTTCACTTGGCCGGCTGCCCCAAGCCCAAAACACCCACAAAACTTTCGGCCCAAAATTCAACAACGATCCATGCTCCGAAAGCCCGATACGCGATAAAACGGTTAATTCCTAAATCGCGCCTAAACCTTGAAAATACTTAATAATGAAAATAATTCTAATAAATTATATTATAAATATAAATATAATAAACACATTAGCACGCCACATGCGATGCAACATTTCATCACCCATGTCGGTCCAACAACGTTACAAAACGCTACGCGACAAAACAAAGATCCTAAACGCCTAAACAAATAACGAAATTAATATAACCTTTAAAATAAATAACTAACAACTTAAAATAAATATATATATAAATATATCACAACATATAAATATATATACACATTTTCACAACACGTTCCAAAATAATCTAAATAATAAATTATTTATTTTTACGAAAAATATCATTTTAAAATAAACTAACACCAAAAATAAAGAGTGAAAATTACGGGGTGTTACAATCACTCCCCCTTAAAAGAGTTTCGTCCTCGAAACTTCAAAACAACCAAGAGACAAAAGAAAATACTCTAGATAAAGAACATTAAGAAAACAGAAATCGATGAATTTAGTTAAGAACTAAACAACCTTGCAGGTATAAAAATTTGATAACTCAAATAATATATATTTTATTTTGGAAGACCAAAAGAGTTGTACAGTAAAGAAGCATGGTAACAACCATCATTTATACAATGTGAAAGAACCAAATACAAGTGGAGAGTTTGAGGTAAAAACATTTGCACAATAAGCTATATGTAATTTTGCAAAAGAAGCATGAATAAATATTTACGTAAAATTATAAAAGAATAAATCCGATCATACATAAATATTTTGAGAAAAGAAACGAAGAAGAAAAAGTTCGTAAATAGATAGCCAAACCAATTTAAATAGAGGTAACCACACGGGCTTATACTCCACTTAAAGAGATAAGAGCACTTTAATAAAGAGTAGCTAGCTGCTTAATTAAAATAGCACTTACGAACACAAGTCATGACATATGTTATAAGAGCGTACGCCTCCTAAACATATATATGAAAATTAAAGTTCGCAAAAGAAAATGAAAACTCTAAAATAAATTTCACAACGACGAAACACTAATAATAAATAGGCGATAAAGTAATAAATTATAAACAACAATTATAAAATTTGCCAAGTCGACACAAACGTGCATGGAACCACCCATTGCAACCTAGTATCAACAAAACAATATTTGAAAGCCAACTTATCAAATCAACATTAAAGTTTAACGGAATCACCCAATATAAACTTAATGTCAACTCAAAAAGGAAGTTAAATCAAAATAGTCAAAATGCGTCAACTTATCAAATTGACATACAAGTCAAAGGAATCACCCATTATGACTTAATATCAACTCAAACAAGTTTTAAAATTTAGACTTATCAAATTGACATACAAGTCAAAGGAATCACCCATTATGACTTAATATCAACTCAAATAAGTTTAAAATTTAGACTGAGTATATAAATTTCATTTTCAAAGAATATAAAACAGATCAGTCAAAACCAAAGAATTAAATAAGAAGTATTGAAAACAACCAAAATTTTGCTATGAAATGAGAAAGCACTAAATATTTAAACAAGAAACAACATATGGTAAACGAGATCCTTTCACACATTTGAGTTTGAAAAATAATGCTAATAAGAAAAGTAAATTAGTAAGTAAAATAAAAGTTGTTGAATGCTAACCTTTAAAACAAAATAGTTTACATCTACTTTTCAAACTAACACCAAAACAACTCATTAGGGTACTTTTATTTTCAAAGACTACAAAACTTATTACCATAATTAAAAGCTAAACAAGGATTAGCATGAAAAATAAAAATATTAAAAGAAAAATATTTATAACTATAGATGGTCAAAAACGGTAAGAGAAATTTGAAGACAATTGAAATTAAACGTTTTTCAAAAGAGTATGTCAAAATATTAACAATAACAAAATTTGAAAGTCAGAAAATAACTCTAACATAAGTATAAAATTTATTAAGTTCAAAGATCTAAAATATAATTTGGAATATAAATTCAAACTAGAAAGTTTTGTAAAATAATAAAACAGATACGTAGCACTCACATAAAAACAACACTCAATTGAAAAAGAACAGAAAATATATACTGTCTCACATAATAACATATACTATCAAGCAACTACCAAATAAAATAAATGTAATGCAACACACAAGACTATTGGAACGTGTTGTGAACACCCCGTAATTTTCACTCTTTATTTTTGGTGTTAGTTTATTTTAAAATGATATTTTTCGTAAAAATAAATAATTTATTATTTAGATTATTTTGGAACGTGTTGTGAAAATGTGTATATATATTTATATGTTGTGATATATTTATATATATATTTATTTTAAGTTGTTAGTTATTTATTTTAAAGGTTATATTAATTTCGTTATTTGTTTAGGCGTTTAGGATGCTGTTTTGTCGCGTAGCGTTTTTGTAACGTTGTTGGACCGACATGGGTGATGAAATGTTGCATCGCATGTGGCGTGCTAATGTGTTTATTATATTTATATTTATAATATAATTTATTAGAATTATTTTCATTATTAAGTATTTTCAAGGTTTAGGCGCGATTTAGGAATTAACCGTTTTATCGCGTATCGGGCTTTCGGAGCATGGATCGTTGTTGAATTTTGGGCCGAAAGTTTTGTGGGTGTTTTGGGCTTGGGGCAGCCGGCCAAGTGAAGTAATAGGAGAGCCTTCTCCTTTTCTTTTCTCTTTTGTTTTCCTTAAGACTCTTTGATGCCTTATAACCTCCATAACCCCCCCCTTAATGATTTCTTTAATTAAAACCTCATTAAACCTCTTAAATCACTTCAAATTCTGATTAGAAAATCAGAATCCTTTGGCTGCCATCCTCCAATATTTTCGTCCATCATCATCATCATCATCACCATTTTCATTCTCTCAAATTTTCTTCATTTCTCTTTGATAATTGTTCGTGAATTGTTTTTGTGGCTTTTTCCTTATACTTGGTGCTTGGAATTTGAAGAAGAAGAGGGTCACACGCCTATTGTGGGGATTTCCAGAAGTTTTCAGCTCGCCTCCGACGATCCAGGTAACTAGTTGTTATCCTAGAATCATAGTGATTAGAGTGGTATTCGGTATTAGATTAATACGTTAGGGATTATCTAAAATACTTTTTGAATGATATTTTTGATGAAATTTTTCATGAACATACGTGACACATGCTATGTGAATACTGTGTAGATAAAAATAATGTTTGCATGATTTTTAATATTTATTTGATTTAATTAGTATTTTGTGCGTTTTTGGTTAAATTTCATAATTGAACGACCGTTGAAATTGATGAAATCATTTTTCTTAGATCATGTATCATGCGTATAATGTATTCCATGCCTTAGAATAATTTTTATCTACTGTTTACTGTATTAATTAATTGATATATCTGTTTTTGTAATTTCGGTTATGTCAATATATAATTCATGAAAATTATTTTTAGAGGCAGAAAAATTAATTTATTTGGATAATATGTATTTCCGTGAGTTTTTACATGTTATGTGAATTTTTGGTAATTTGTGGGCGTCTGTTTATATTTTTAATTATTATTATGGCTTATTTGAGGAATCTGTATATTAACTGTTAAAAATACTTTTTGAGTCCGAAAATTATAAATAAAAATTGTACCATGTCAGTAGGGCCATTAGGGTCGTATGATAATTTTTGTGTGATTTTACTGCTCGAATTTGTTAGTTTCATAATTATTATGGTGTTTTTGTGATGAAATTGAGGATACACTTTTAAATTGTTTGAAGGCTTGTAAATCAGATATAATTTATAATTTAATATATTCTGGGTTGCTGATTTTCAGTAGTATACAGTATGTATCATTGGATAACCACATGTTTATGTTTGATTTATGGAAGAAAATGATTAATTGTTACTACTCTTTTAATGAATATGATTTAGAGTTATTTGGTGGTGTATTGTTGATTGAATTGTGGATGCTGTAAAAACCAGTATATTATCATTGATGATGTTTGGATATGTTCAAGTGTTATTATGAGAGATATTTGTTGAAAATTTATAAGTGATTTATTTTGAGGAATTATGAAGAACTGTTTTGATGAACTATGGGTATAAGGCCGGGTGGCATCCCTTTTTGACGAATATTTTAGATGAATGATACTTAGATTGTATGCATGATTGTATTTTGAGATAAGAATATCCGGTGGGATAGATGTAGTCCCCGGTGAAGAACATGCCAACCACCCGGTTTTGCGAACTAGGGGTACACCCGGGTTAATTGTTGTCGTCCGAGAGGTCGGGGAGTTCGCGTGTTCTACCCCGCATCGAGAGTTTGGCCATTCTTAGACACGGGCAGTGGGGAACGTAAGCCCATAGAGCCGACACGGAGATTGCGATCGACAAACCTTAGGAAGTGATTTGCGAATCACTGGCGTTCGGTTTCTGACTCAATAACTTGTTGTATTTTGATTTATTATTATTATTTATTTATATTGGAATTATGTCACTCACTATATTATGCTTACTTATTGTTAATGATCTCTTGATTTATCTATGAGCTTTATGATTTCTATGTGCATGATATGATGTAATGATTGCATGTTATTCCTTTCTTAATAATCTACCTACGAATGGTGCTTTGATTGCTATTGTTTCCGGGAGAACCTGCTAGTTACTCCCCACCGACTGTGGAAATATGTAATATAATCTTGCGAGATGGAAATGATTGCTAGGCTTGTGATTGCCGGGCTAGCAAAGTGTGAGAGTTGGTTGTGAGAAGAAGCTTTTAGTTTTGTTTTTGGTAGATGAACTTTATATAGGTCATAGGGAGACTTATTTTTGGATTGCCTTCAAGGATATTAGTGTTATTTAAGTTTATTTTTGGGAGACTTGCATGTCTCATGGTATTTTGGATTTGATAGTATGATACAATTTGGGATACTTTTTTTATGTTAGAACCATGATGTTACTTGGAGATTTATTCCCTTTTTGAGCTATGAATTTTAAGTTATTATCTTTATTTATTGTTTTAGAGTAGCATAACCGTCCCGACGTTATTTCCGCTAACGTCATTTTAGTATTTCTTGAATTGATAAGGTTTAGTATCTTAGTCGTAGAAGGACGGGGTGTTACAGTTGGTATCAGAGCAACCCTACGACCGCGTGTTGGGGCGACCCTAAGGCCGTCAGGCCGAATATTAGGAGTCCTCAAGCGCATAATGGGGGAGGATTCTGGGGCTGCATTGTCATAAGGAGCGACCCAGAGGTCGTTAGACCAAATATCTGGAGTCTCCGGCGATCAGTTTCCAGGCTGGGGCGACCCACAGGTCGTTGTGGCCGAATATGTGGAGTCCTCTGGCGCAACGAGGGCGTTGCTGTTCTCAAGTGGGGGTGTATGTAATACCCCTCATGATTGCTTTAAAGGGATTTAGCAGGCTACTCATTCCAACAAGATGCATCTTTCTTTTAGGGAGCTCATTTCCTTAGTTACTCCACAGTTAAGCGTGCTTGGCTGGGAGTAGTCCAGGGATGGGTGACCTCCTGGGAAGTTTCTCAGGGTGCGCATGAGTGAGGACAAAATGTGCCGGAAGAACTTGTGTTGGTTATTGAGGACAGTTGTTGGCCCTGGATGCGCATTGGTGACAATATACCCGACTCCGTATGGGTCGGGGTGTTACACTATGACATCCATTCTGATCCTTTTTTGTAATGAACATAATAATGTGTTTAAGGAGTATTATTTGTTATAGTAAAACCTTAGGAGTTAATTTGTATTGGTAAGACTTTTCTAAGCAGATTTATAAGATATGATCTCTACAAAAGAGAGAGGATTGAATGTAATAGGTTTAATGGTAAACTTTGTTGATACTTGAAACACCATTGAACAAAGGTACATTCGTACATTGCATTGATTGGGGACTTAGGACACGATGTTAGATGTTGCTAATTACTCCGAGCGAAGACTCATGTACCTAATATATCTTATAACATTAAGGCAAGGAATTTTAGGTTTGAGATAGGGTGATCATGAATGGATTGACCTGACTAGTCTGACCCGATTCATCTATAACCCTTAGAAAAGTTGGAGTCGAGCTACTATTCACTTCAATAGTGATATGGATAATAGAAGGTTGAAATTCACTATTTATAAAATATTGGTAAATCTGAACCCTTCATTTGCAAACTAATCTTAGCCTTTAAAATTCTTCTACGTGTCTCTCTTCTCTCCTCTTTCTTTGTCTTCCTCGTGTATTTTGTTGTTTATCGCTTCTCTCTCCTCCTTATTTGACTCTCTCTCCTCTTTAGACATTACCATGGAGTCTTTCCCTTCTTGCTCCCAATCCTCTTTTCAAGTTCGCGTGATATTCCTCCCGATCCTCGTAAAAACATGTTCGTTTGTTGACGAGCGATGAAGATTGGTTCGTTGAAGTGTTGTTTTGGAGAGTAATTCATCATTTGGTTCGACGAATTGGGGGATAGAGGCGGTTGTGGGGATGACTTGAAGCTTGTTTTGCCCTCTGTTGATCCCTTGGGAAGGTACTATTTTTTTTTTAATTTCAATCTATTTTAATTGGGCTGAGAATAAAATGTGAGTAAATTAAGGTGTTGAGGGTATAAAAATTACTCACATTAATTTAATCAGTGAAATTTACTCAACCATCATTGAAATTTCCCCCCCTTTTTTGTTACTTTTCACTGATTTGTCCCCCTTTTATCGTTATCGGTTTGGATTGTTTAATTTCATGCAGATATTCTTGTCTCCAGTTTCACAATTTGTCACAATCGTATTATGGATCTTTGCAAGTTATTATCTGATTTTTTTAGGTCTCTAAATTAGGTTTTCATGGTTTAATCTACTTTGTTTTGTTTAATTATGGGTTTTAGACATTAAACGCCAAGCTAATCAAGCTAGCATTAGGAGTGATGAGTGCACTAACGCCTGGGGTTATGACTTTGTTTTCTCTCAATTATTGCATATTTTACTTTTATTTACTAGCTACTTTTGTGGGTTTTGTTGTGATTTTGCAATTTAGAATACCCTTACCAATTTGTGTAATTTCAATGTCAAAATGTTATATTATTGATTTGCCAAAGCAATTTGAAATTGAGTGTTTTAATTTTTTTTATATAATAATCTTATTTCAATATAAACTTCTGATTGTTAAAAGGAGAAGTCCATTATGTCCATACTTGGCCTTAGGCCCATTTATGTTCTCTAGGTTGATTCTCACTATTGTGGTCCAATATCTTTTATCAATTTTGTCTGTTAGTTAAACATGCTTGTATTGGTGTCTGATGTCTCATTATGATATATAGGACACTATAATTTATGACCTAGGGATCAATATTGCGAGACAAAATTAAACACAATAGAAAAAAATGTCTATATAATCCTCAATTAAAATTCAACTCCGATCCTCTATCAATTATCTAAATTTGAAAAGCATGCCCTCTATCTCAAACGCTAACATAAATTTATTTAGTTGGGGCTTCACATTTCCGTGCAATCCTTTTTTTTTTTGAAGCAACATTTCCGTGCAATCCTTACATATACAATCACCTAAAATAAATATGATAACATTGAAAAGGTAATAATGAAAATATTCAGAATAGAGGCAAATTAAATAAGGGGATAAACCTCTACCCTGATTCAGTGATTTGTGCTTGTTTCACCAATATCACAAAGTGATAATTCATATATCATGCCCGTGGCACAACATAAACTCAACCTTTTTTCTCACACCACCCTCATTTCCCTCTAGATAAGGTACCCACCATCTTCTTCCCATTCTTATTCCCTTTCCCCTCACCCACTCTGTCTCCCTTTTCCAAATCACAAAGCAGTTTAGATTGAACAATCATTCACCTAAATAATATTACCCAAAAAGTATCATTTATAAACCTTGTGATCACTTGAATATCAATACCATATATTCACAGATGGGGTCTGTTACCAATTTGTCCCGTTTGCTAGACCAATTGGGCCCTGGAAGGCGTGTCTTCCACGACTAATGTTGCGCCGCATGTTAAAAATAGCTGGCCCGATTATTTTTCTTTTTCTATTTAATGTTTTAAAACATCGTGTTTAAGAAGAAAGGAAGACTTTCAGTAGCTGCTGGGCCGCATTTTGAGCTACAATTCACGACAGAATTGTGAGGAAATGACAGCAGCCTTGATGCATTTATTACACCACTGACGTGCGAATGGAGTAGCGCCACGTGGATGGAAATCAAATCATATTTCAAGAATTAAAAGTTTTCGTTTCTGAAACGTTTCTTCCAAAACTGTAAACTTTTCACCTAGTCTAGGCCCAGGGACCCTAAGGGAGTGTTAATTATAAATAAAGCTTTTTTAATGATGGTACCTTGCCTTTGGCTTTCATTAGTGTACGTCTTGGATGAAATTATTCATCTCCAAGAAAAAATTAGAATACCCCATATTAGCAAAATCAAGGCTAAGTTTCTCGAAACGTTTCATACAGTTTTTAGATAAGTTCTAACAAGGGAAAAATAAGGTGCGAAGAATGAATCCTACGTCCTTGTACTTTTTTTCTAGTCTCTAATCGAAAGCAAAGCCAAAAAACCCTCCATGTACCTAGACCAAAGGGTTCAAGTGCTAACTATGAAAGGCTCATAAACCTACTATAGGATGGCAAATACTCATGCAACATACTCAAATTCTTGTTATTAGATGGCGCTTGATCAGATCATCAAGATGGACAAGCCCAATAGCATTCCACAGTTACATTTAAACTTAATTAATCCACTTATAATAGCTCTTTGACCTTCTCACTCTAAAAGCAGCCACGCTCACAACTCACCTGCAATTATCATCTGTCGCAATATTCTTCCGCAGACCGCAGGAACAAGATAGACCACATATATTACAGACTACTTCTGAAACGGTTAAGCCAATATTAAACCCCTTAACCAAGGTTCAAACACATTACTCAACCATTACCCATAAAATCCATAATTACTAAACTACAATTACACGGCCAAATGAAAGAAAAAAGGGGGGCATTACACCTAAAACAAAATTGAAACCATCAAAGACATTCTTAACTATGTGAAACCCGTGTTTTAGTAATATTCATAACATCTACATGTTGCAGCAACTTTTAGCACCTAACAGAAAATCACTGAAAAACCCAACACAACATTGTTTAAGAAATGATCAAGAATTTCCAATAGTTTCAAATTAAGCAGACCAAATATATTGCACAAAACAAAAAAATCTCTACTAGCATAACTTCAAGTAGCTAAATTATGCAAAAACACAATATAATTGTGGCAAGTATAAACATAAAAGTTGATACCTTGAACATCTTCTAACCACAACATTAGCAACAGGAGAAAGTTCAGCAATCCAATTACTTTCTCTTGAAACTGATTTTCCAGCTTCTTCCAATTCATCCTTGAATGAATCCCTATTTCCTACTCACCATTTCAATGACCCTTCTCCAATAAAATCTTCCAACATATTTTCTGTTTTGTTCACCATTGCCATCTTTTCTTCAACTAACTCTTGCAAATTACTCAATAACTCCCAAAATTGCCTTAAATTCTCAAAAAAAGAACAAGAATTTCAAACAACCCGGCCGCCAAATTATTTTTTTACCCCATCATCAATATCATACTAAAACATCAAAACCCCATTGTGTGATCACCAATACCCAGAATTTCAAGTTGAAATTGACGAGGATACCGATATTTCTAGAGGGTTCTAGCAAATGGGTACTTGAAATTTGATATGGATCATAAGAAATTTATTCGATTTGCGAAAAATACAAAAGTTTGATGAGGGAAATTGGAAGCAGTGAATTGGAATCGAAGCAAAGGTTGAAGTATATATATGGAAGAAGATTAGAGAGTAATTGGGAATAAGAATCATGCTAACATTTGAAAGATGTGTTGATCATTGAAATTTTGGTCGCATGTGTAGGAATTATGCCTTGAATCTGGTTGAATATCGTCAAAGAGAGCTGACGCAGGCCCGCCCGGTCTGATCGGGCAGGCTCGCCCGACCGGGCGGGGTCGATAGTCTCAGCAGGAGTACAATAGCAGGGCACCCGATCTCATCGGGCTGGCTCGCCCGATCACAACCGGGCGACCAACGCCCGATCAGGCCCGAGAACAATTTGGGTTTGGGAAAATTGACCGCCCGATCGGGCGGATGTTGCCCGACCCGATCGGACGGTGGGCTTTTTGACGCAGAGACGCGTTTTCCGAGTCGGGTTACGTTTATATTTAATCTAATTCGTTTTAAGTCGTCATTAGTGTGAAAACACATATGTAATCTGGAATTTCTCAATATCAATAAAACTATTCTCTCTCTCTGCCCGTGGACGTAGCCAACACATCGTTGGTGAACCACGTAAGATTGTGTGTTCTTTATTGCTTTTATGCATTCAATATTTGTTCTTTCTCACATCCGTTATAACAAATTGGTATCAGAGCTTTGTGTTCGATCTGAGTGAGAAAGATGTCTTGGATGAATGTGAAAATTGATAAATTCACTGGGAGAAACAGTTTCAATCTGTGGCAAATCAAGATGCGGGCTTTACTGAAGCAACAAGGGTTGTGGGCATCGTTGGCAAAGAAGTCATCGGATTCAGTTACCGCTGAGATGGCCGTTCTGGAGGAGAAGGCAAATTCAACGATCATGTTGTGTCTTGCTGACGACATCATCACTGAAGTCGCGGAGGAGGAAACCGCATCCGGTCTATAGTTGAAGTTGGAGAGTTTGTACATGACGAAATCTCTAACCAACAAGTTGCTTTTGAAGCAACGTCGGTTCAGTCTGCGCATGAATGAAGGTACACCTCTTAGGGATCACCTAGGTCAATAACAATTTTGTTAGAATTGCGTAATATTGATGTTAAGGTGGAGGATGAGGATGCTGCTTTAATTCTGCTTGTTTCTTTACCATTATCATATGATAATTTTGTGCAATCTTTATTGTTGGAAAAGATTATGTGTCCTTAGAAGAAGTTAGATCATCTTTGCATACTAGGGAATTGCGCCATAGGCATCTGGTAGTACAGGTACAGATAATCAGGCCTCTGGATTAGTGGCCAGTAGTAGTAAGGGACATGGGAATTCTGGGAAAAAAGAATTTCAGGAAATCCGAAAATTCCAAAGGGGGTCCTAAACCTAATGATATATGTAATTACTGTAAGGAGAAGGGGCATTGGAAAAAGGAATGTCCTAAAAAGAAGCATCAGGAAAATAAATCTGAGTCTGGTTCTATTGTTGTTGCAGCAGAAAATTCGAATTCTGAGGATGATCTTGCTTTAGTTGCTAATGAACAAACACATTGCAGTGATGTGTGGGTTTTAGATTTCGAGCGTCGTATCATATGAGTCCTCGTAGGGAGTGGTTCACTACTTATGAGCAGGTAGATGGGGGTAATATATCAATGGCTAACAGTGCAGTCTGCAAGACAGTTGGAATTGGCTCTATCAAGATCCGGACACATGATGGTACATTTTGCACATTGAACAATGTTAGGCATGTTCCACAGTTGACCAAGAATCTGATTTCACTTAGTCTGTTAGACAGTATGGGGTTCAGTTTAAGAGGTGGGGGTGGAGTTGTGTATGTCTGCAAGGGTTTAAAGGATGTGTTGAAGGGGGTCAAGTGTGACACTTTGTATGTTTTGCAAGGTTCTACTATCTCAGGTTCAGCTGTCGTTGCTTCATATGAAATTCTGAAGGAGGATATAACCAAGCTATGACACATGAGACTTGGGCATATGAGTGAGAGAGGGATGCAAATCCTCTCCAAGGCAGATCTTCTGGGTGGCCATAAGGTCACAAATCTTGACTTTTATGAGCACTGTGTCTTTGGGAAATTACATCGTAGCAAGTTTCCTAAGGGCATTCATAGAGCAAAAGGTACTCTAGATTATATCCACTCCGATTGTTGGGGTCCTTCACGTGTGGAATCTTTGGGAGGTCACAGTTATTTTGTATCCTTCATTGATGATTTTTCATGAATGACTTGGTTGATTATTATGAAGTCAAAAGGTGAAGCTTTCAAGAATTTCAAGGAATGGAAGGCATTGGTGGAAAATCAAACTAGGAAGAAGATCAAAAGGCTACGAACTGATAATGGTCTGGAATTTTGTTTGTCTGAGTTTGATGAGTTCTGTAAGAATGAAGGGATTGTTAGGCATCATACTGTTAGGAATACACCACAGCAGAATGGTGTAGCTGAACGAATGAATCAGACAATTCTTGAGAGAGCTCGGTGCATGCTCTCTAATGCTGGGATGACTAGGAGGTTTTGGGGAGAAGCCGTTAGTACAACATGTTATCTAATCAACCGTGGACCTCACTCTGGAATCAATCTCAAAACACCATATGAGATGTGGTCAAGTAAGCCTGCATATTACTCTAATATGCGAGCTTTTGGTTGTAGTGTTTACTATCATGTAAATGAGGGTAAATTGGATCCGAGAGCCAAAAAGGGAGTGTTTGTAGGATATGGAGATGGGGTGAAAAGTTATAGAATTTGGTCCCCGTCTGAGGGTAGGGTTATACTAAGTAGAAATATTATCTTTGATGAAAATTCTATGTTCCCACTGTGAAGTCCATTGTTGTAGCAGATAGTGGTAGTGTTGATAAACAGGTGGAGCAGCAAGTCACTCATGATGAGAGTGATGAAACATGTGAAGAGAATCAACATATTAATTCTGAAGCACCACAATCTTCAACACCAAGTGAAGAGGCGCCTAGCCTTGCTCGGGAACGTCCTATGAGGATGAATTTTGGGAAACCCGGCCCCCAAATAGGTATGGTTTTGAAGATATGGTGGCTTATGCACAACAGGTTGCTGAGGAGGTGGATGTCTATGAGCCATCTACCTACAGGGAGGCAGTTACATGTACGGAGTCGAACCATTGGCTTGCTGCAATGGGAGATGAGATGGAGTCACTTCATAAGAACGAGACTTGGAAGCTTGTGCCTAAGCCTCCAGGGAGAAAAATTGTTACTTGTAAATGGGTTTTCAAGAAAAAAGAGGGGATGACATCTGCAAAGGGGGTCAAGTATAAGGCTCGATTAGTTGCAAGAGGGTTCACACAAAGGGAGGGAGTAGACTACAATGAGATTTCTTCACCTGTTGTCAGACATACTTCTATCAGGGTGCTACTAGCAATAGTTGCACATCAGGATTTTGAGCTTGAGCAACTGGATGTGAAAACAACTTTTCTACATGGAGAGTTGGAAGAAGAGATATACATGGCTCATCCAGATGGTTTCCAGGTTCCGGGGAAAGAAAATTATGTTTGCAAGTTGAAGAAGTCCTTATATGGGCTAAAGCAATCTCCGAGGCAATGGTACAAGAGGTTTGATAGCTACATGATGGAGCTAGGCTATACCAGGAGTTCATATGATTGTTGTGTGTATCACAACAAGCTGACAGATGGATCTTTCATCTACTTAGTGTTATATGTAGATGATATGTTGATAGCTGCTAGGAACAAGTCGGATGTTCAGAAGTTGAAGGAGCTTCTCAGTGCTGAATTTGAAATGAAGGATTTGGGTGCGGCTCGGAAAATTTTGGGTATAGAGATCTTTTGGGAGAGGGCTCAGAAGAAGCTTTTCCTGTCACAAAAAGGCTACATTGAGAAGATATTATCGAGGTTTGGCATGTCAACATCATAGTCATTTGTCCGTTGCTTTTGCGCCTAAGTCTGCTGAGGAGAAGGAGTACATGAGTCGGGTTTCTTATGCTAGTGTAGTAGGGAGCTTGATGTATGCCATGGTTTGCACTAGGCCAGATCTTGCACATGCAGTCAGTGTTGTTAGTAGGTTCATGGGTGATCCTGGTAAGGAGCATTGGCAGGCAGTCAAGAGGATCTTTCGGTATCTTAGAGGTACGTCAGATATTGATCTTATTTATGGGGGTGATGTGACATGTTTAGTCACAGTTTCTCTGATTCTGATTATGCTGGGATGTAGATGGTAGGAGATTTATGACGGGTTATGTGTTCACTCTTGGTGATCCTGTTGTGAGTTGGAAAGCTACTTTGCAGCCTACGGTGACTTTGTCTACTACCGAAGCAAAGTACATATGACCTTGACTGAAGCAGCCAAGGAGGGAATCTGGTTAAAAGGGCTAGTCAGTGATTTGGGTCTACATCATGATCAATCGATAGTGTATTGTGACAGCTTGAGTGCGATATGCTTGGCCAAGGATCAAGTTCATCATGAGAGGACTAAACACATAGATTTCATGTATCATTTTCTGAGAAGTGAGACTAGAGTTAAGGTGAAGAAGGTAGGTACAGCTGATAATCCTGCTGATATGTTCACCAAGCCGGTTCCGTAAAGTAAGTTTCAACATTTTTGGACTTGCTCAATGCTCGTGGTTGTTAGTTGCCCTTTTGGGGGCAAGTCTGGGGTCCTTAGGGGCTAATATGGTGTCCTTAAGGGACAAATCTGGTCTGGTTGTCTTTCGGCGCAAATCTGGTTGCAGGGAGAATCTGGGCGTTGTGATCAATGCATTTGGTTATCTGGTTATCTAGTTCGTTGTGAGAGGATTCAAGTCAAGGTGGAGATTTGTAGGAACTATGCCTTGAATCTGGTTGAATATCGTCAAAGAGAGTTGACGCAGGCCCGCCCGGTCTGATCCGACCAGGCGGGGTCGATAGTCTCAGCAGGAGTACAACAGCAGGGCGCCCGATCTCATCGGGCTGGCTCGCCTGATCGGGTGTGATCACCGAATCACAACCGGGAGACCAGCGCCTGATCGGGCCCGAGAACAATTTGGGTTAGGGAAAATTGACCACCCGATCGGGTGGTGGGATTTTTGACGCGGAGACGCGTTTTCTGAGTCGAGTTATGTTTATATTTAACCTAATTCGTTTTAAGTCGTCATTAGTGTGAAAACACATCTGTAATCTGGAATTACTCAAGATCAATAAAACTATTCTCTCTCTCTGTCCGTGGACGTAGCCAACACATCGTTGGTGAACCACGTAAATCTGTGTGTTCTTTATTGCTTTTCTGCATTCAATATTTGTTCTTTCTCACATCCGTTATAACAGTATGTTAAAGCTGGTTTGATATATTTGTGGGCTAAAGAACAAGTTGAGAAAGAAAGCAAAAACTTATGAAAAATGTGACGCAACTCATTACAATGAATTATAGAAAACGTCGCTTAATTAAAGATGCGAGGCATGATTTGGATGGGGCAAAGGTGATAATGAGTTTGGGCTCTTCGTGAATAATTTGGGCTTAGCTTGTGTTCGAATTCGATTCGGGACCTTAACGACCCGAGTTGAGTTACATCAAGTTCACCTCGAAAAGCTCGTGAAAATATAAGTATAATATATTACAACATTTTATGTATATATACATAAATATTACATAATAATAATAAATCAATAATTTTATTGCCTAAAAATAAACCCGCTAAACCAAAAAAAAATCAAAAATGAAAAAAATAGAGATCACAAATAAATTAAATATAGTAGCAAGTCAAGTTTGTTTGTGAAGAGTTCGATATTGGCTCGATCAATACTTAGTCCAAAGCTCGGCTCATGAATATTTGAGCTCATCTTGAGTTCGAATAAAATTAATTGAACATGAGCCGAGTTAACCATAGTCCAAGCAAGCTAAACCAATAAGCAGTGCTAGTTGGGGATTTGAAGCTTAAATTTGTTAAGGAAAGCCAAAAGCAAGTGTACCACCAAGCAGCAATGGGAAATATAAATAGCTATTGCAAATTAGCAATAATACTTAGTACCAACTATTGATTAACTTATATTGATCTCAACTTTTGAAGGATTCTTCTAATAATAGTCTGTACTTATAACGACTATGCAGTTAAAATGCCAATTATATATATATATATATATATATATATATATATATATATATATATATATATATATATATATATCATTTTTTTAAATCAAAACTTTGAATTTCTCCCCCGTTTCTTTTTATCATTTACCATTATTGTTTATTATTTTTTAATACATTTTTTAAAAGCTAAAAGTGATGTAGTTGCTTTTTCAAATACGCCGCAAGAAGTTAGACAACTATGATTTAATCAATAGTTATGAACATTGAAAGAATAGCAGTCATAATTAAGATTGTACATATGGAATATGAAAAAGTGATGCAAAGAGTCTCAAGTATTAGTCATCTTCCAATGATTGTCTCAAAATTTAATTATTTTCTTCTGGTTTCAACTTTTGATCCTGTTTGACAAAAATGATCTTTGTGATAAGAATACATGCATTTTGGTATTTTCTGCCTTGAATCTAGTTTGTTCACAAAACAAGGTCACACATACCAGATGTGTGTATTTTTTGAATCTGCAAGGAAAATCACAACTCATTCGTATCTTCATTGATTGCATTATCATTCAAAGGATTTGGCAATCGTCCCCTCTAGGAGTTTCATGTAAATGGGACTATCATATCCCCTTTAAAGAAAGGTTAGGGAATTGGATCACAAACTTTGCAAAGACACACATGATTCAGGAAGACATATCACAATGACAACCGCCCTTCGGAGCATATAGTTACATTGAAATGGAATGATCTTCAACTAACATCAAAATCCACCCTCAAGGTACACTAGAAGAAGCTCAAGACTGGTACGTCAAATTGCAAGAAGTGGAAAAGGTTCAAACCGTAGGGTGTCAGAAAATGAAGAAAAGAAGAAGAACATGATTTTATGCCATCATTTCTCTCTGATTGAGATCTGGCCTTAGAACTAATACTTCATTGAAGGAGAGAGAAAAACTCTTGTTATTACAGAGAAATGTAAGAGAAAGAAAAGAACTAACTAAGGAAGGAAAATAAATGTGGCTTTATATATGAGAGCCATACAACTAGATTTATTACAACTAAAGTAATAACAGAAAAAGAAATAATCTAACTAATTGGAGCTGATGTGGCTGTAGCTTGTTAGAGAAGAATCAGCTTGAGCTTGGGCTGAAATAGGACACTGTCCAACACCCCCCTCAAACTTGGCTGTGGTGTGAACAAGCCAAGTTTGGAAAGTAAATCCTTGAACTGGACTGATGGTAAAACCTTGGTGAAAACATCAGCCAACTGTGAAGATGTAGGCAGGTAGGTAAGCTGAATTAAACCTTCAAGGACTTTTTCTCTAGTGAAGTGGCAGTCAATATCAAGGGGCTTGGTTCGTTCATGAAAAACAGGGTTTTTAGCTATGTGGATGGGCGATCGATTATCACAGTGTAAAGTGACTGGTTTGAGATTGGAAACACCAAGTTCACCTAACAATTGAACCAACCAAGTAACTTCTGCAGCAGCACTTGCCATAGCTCTATACTCAGACTCAGAAGATGATCTTGAAACTGTAGGTTGCTTCTTTGATTTCCAGCATATAGGGGAACCTCCTAATTGAAGAACATACCCAGTGATAGATTTTCTAGAGTCCATACAAGAGGCCCAATCTGAGTCTGAAAAGGCCTGTAGAGTGAGCTGATCTGAAGCCTTAAGCAAGATACCTTGACCCATAGTACCAATGAACATACTTGGAGTATGATGCAAAGCCTGGAGATGTGAACTTCTAGGAGATTGCATATACTGGCTAAGATTATGGACTGTGAATGCCAGATCAGGCCTAGTATTAGTGAGGAAGTTTAACTTCCCAACTAGGCTCCTGTATAGTAAAGGATCAGGTAAGAGAGTCCCTTCATCAGCTTGGAGTTTGAGGTTAACTGGAAGAGGAGTCACAACTGTCTTGGAGAAAGACAAATCAGATTCTTCAAGGAGTTGCTTAGTGAATTTATTTTGAGTGAGAACCACACCTTGAGGGAGATAAGTGACTTCAATGCCTAGAAAGTAATTTAACTTTTCCAAATCCTTGATGCCAAACAGATTGTGAAGATGAGATTTTAACTTGGTAATGGAAGCAAGATCATTACCAGTTAAAATTATATCATCAACATATATAGCAGCTATAGTGATGTGAGAGCCTTCTTTCTTGATGAATAGAGAGTAATCACTTTTGCATTGAACAAAGTTTTGCAACAACAATTCAGACAAAAGTTTTGCAAACCATTGTCTAGAGGCCTGTTTAAGGCCATACAATGATTTTTGTAATTTGCAAACTTTCCCTTTTTGAACAACCAAGCCAGGAGGAACATGCATGTACACTTCTTCATGCAGGTCTCCATGAAGAAACGTATTATTAACATCTAATTGAAACAAAAACCACTTAGAAGAGGCTGCTAAGGCAATCACAGATCTCACAGTTGCCATCTTCACAACAGGAGAAAAAGTCTCCTCATAATCAATTCCATGTTGTTGATTGTAACCCTTGGCTACCAACCTAGCCTTATATCTTTCTAAGGAACCATCTGATTTTAATTTGACTTTATAAACCCACTTACATCCAATTGCTTTTTTTCCATGAGGTAAATCAGTAATATCCCAAGTGTGGTTGGAGGCTAAAGCATGTAATTCTTGATCCATAGCATAAACCCAAGCAGGATCTTGTGAAGCAACATCATAAGAAGGAGGTTCAGTATGATTATGAACTTGTGCTATAAAGGCTTTGGATGAGGAATCAAGCTGATCATAACACACCAGGTTACACCAGTGAGAAGTAACAGGAGAAGCAGTAAAAACAAAACTGCAAACATAGTCATTAAGCCATGTGGGAGGTTTCTTAGGCCTTATAGTGTGCCTAGGAGGAGAAGGAGGAATAGAAATGGATAAATCATGTAGAGATGTAGTTGGAGAACTGGAGAAGATGGAGCAGGACTATTTTGAGAAGAAATAGGAGGAGAAAAATCTGGAACAAGAGTGTGAGGAGAAGAAGATGTAGAAGATGTTGGAGTTGGTATAATAGGGGAATCGAGAGGAAATATAATTGGAGAAGGAGTAGGAATAGGAGGATAATCATCATAATATGGAGTAAAAGGATCAATGACAATATGATTCTGATTAGATTGAGGTAAGAAGAATTGGAAAAGAGAAGTATTTTGAGAAGAAGAAATGTGAAATGGAAAATGAGTTTCATGAAAAATTACATCCCTGCTAACAGTTATGGAAGAATTATTAAGGTGGAAGAATTATTAAGGTGGAAGACTTTATAACCCTTTTGTGTAGAAGAGTAACCAATGAAAACACAAGGGTCAGCTTTGGGATCAAATTTGGTTCTATTGACTTTAGAAGTAGAGACAAAACAAAGACATCCAAAAGTTCTTAGATGGTTCAAGTTAGGTTTGTGTTTGTAGAGAAGTTCAAAAGGGGAAGAATTTTGCAGGACAGGAAGAGGCATTCTATTCAGCAAATAAGCAGCACACATAATAAACTCACCCCAAAATTTGACTAGAAGTTTAGACTGGAAACACAATGACCTAGCAACTTCAAGTAGATGTCTGTGTTTCCTCTCCACAACACCATTTTGTTGTGGAGTGTGACTACAACTGGTCTGATGTTCTATGCCCTTAGATTTGTAGAATTTAGTTATGTTTCCCTCACACAATTCCTTAGCATTATCAGACCTAATGCATTTAACAACATGACCAAACTGCTTTTCAGCATAAGTAACAAAATCTTCAATGAGTTGCACAGAATCAGACTTGAATTTAAGCAGATTAATCCAAGTATGACGAGTATAATCATCAATAATGGTCAAAAACACAGTATAACCACCATAGGTTTTGTGTTTGTATGGTCCCCAAATGTCCACATGAAGCATCTGAAGAGGTACAGTTGTTTTGATACAACTAGTAGAAAAAGGCAGTCTACTTTGCATAGCCATGGGACAAATTTGACAAAAATCATGAATCAAATCTTTATTTCCTACTGATGGAACAACATGTTTTATTTGTTGAAAAGGTAGGTGACCTAGTCTCAGATGCCACAGCTTGGCATTCTGTTGTACAGAACATGAAAAAGAGCCTATGTCACTACTCGCGGTTGTCACTACTCGCGGTGGTAACAACATGTTTATGAGATATACTTTCACCTGAACCAGCAGCATTCAATTGTTTTTCAGCAATATACAGACCTCCTTGAAGTCTACCAAGAACTGTTGTCTTGGTCAAGGAAGGATCCTGAAGCAAACAAGCATCATTGGTGAAACAAACATGACATTGCAAGTCATTACTCAATTTATGAATTGAGATAAGATCAAATTGGAAACTAGGAACATATAGCACATCAAGGAGAAGTATGTTTGATGTAAGTCTCGATTGTTCCTATGTGTGTGATCAATATTTTCCTTCCATCGGGAATTGTAATAGTATTATTAGGGGCGTCAAGAGGCTTTAGAGTCTCAAATAAACTCTTATCATGACGGATGTGGTCCGTAGCACCACTTGTCAATTATCCAACTAGAATTAATATGAGCAAGCGCAGACGGAATTTACCCGCAAAGTAAGCTCCTCTCGGAGTTGGATTCTTCGCACCTTTCTCACTTTCTTCCGAATTCAACGAAGCTCGGAAGCTTGTTGTATTGTTCCTTAGTAAAAGTAGCGGTGACACTTTCACTTGGAGCTTCGACTCTTCCATTGGAACAACATTAGCAAACTTCGTATGAGCAGGATACCCAACTATCTTCCAAGCATCTATCAATGGTATGACTGTCATTTTACAATGGTCACCGACTAATGTAGAAGGCCTTCGTAATTGTTCACTTGTTTGGACTTATTTCCTAAAGAAAAAGAGCCTTTATAACTCGATTAGAAGATTGTCCCCGCCAATTTCTTCCCGGGTTTATGATCAAAAAACTTCCTTTCGTCCCTTTGCAAATGCCGAGAGGATCACCGGTATGATTTGTCATATCACTTAGTTATCTATGCTTCTGTTCTTGAAGTAACATTCTGTAAGCTTGTGATAGAGTAGGCAGAGGTTGCATCATCAACATTGCACTTCTTGTTGGTGATAACCATCCTTTAACTTCATCGAAATTGCATCAACCTCAAATTTTCTTTGAATCTTAAGGAATTTACTTGTGAGATTACATGTGCAACCAGTGCATTCACAAACCGGTATAGGATCAACATCATCAAGTTCATCCCAAATGACCTTGATTTTGGCAAAAAACTCAGATACATTTTCATTCTCCTGATGTATTGCACTTAGCTCTTCTTGAAGAGCATACAACTGTGTGGAAGACACCTGACCATATCTATCTTCAAGGTCCTTCCACATCTCTCTAGCAGTTTTGTAAATAAAAACACTCTTCTTAGTAACAGGACCTAATACTCCCAAAATCCAGCCAATTACTAAGTTATTGCAGCGAATCCAAGCCTTATAATTCTTGTCAGTAGAAGGAGGTTTTGGCAAGGTTCCATCAACAAAACTCATTTTGTTTTTGGTTGACAATCCTAATATCATTGATCTCTTCCAAGAAGTGTATCCTTCTCCATCAAAAATCTCTGATATGAACTTATAGTTGTTGTTATCAGCAGGATGAATGTAAAATACAGTATTAGGATCTTGAGTAGGTTCTAATACTCTATTGTTCTGTCCAGAAACTTCAGATCCTTCAGTCATTTTTACAATTAAACCTCAAAAAATTTCAGAATTCAATAACCTCAAGAAAAATCAATCACAACTGATCTCTCAAATAACCTCAAGAAATTTCAATTACAAACAATCTCAAGAAACCTCGAAAAATCCAATCACTACAAATAACCTCAAATACGAATTTCTTCAAATAAATTCGAAAAACAGAAACTCTAATTTCTGATGAATTGAACCAATTTTCGAGTGAATCAGCAAGAATTTGAGCGAAAATTAAGCAACAATCAACGATTTCAGCTCAAAACAACAATCAATGTCAACGAATTGAAGAGCAAGAAGATCGAACTAGATTTGAATTCGGATGAACAGAATTTCAGACGATTTAATGCGGAAAAATGAAAGAAAATCTTCAAGATTTATCACCAGGATCTTTGTGCTCTGATACCATGTCAGAAAATGAAGAAAAGAAGAAGAACAGGATTTTATGCCATCATTTCTCTCTGATTGAGATCTGGCCTTAGAACTAATACTTCATTGAAGGAGAGAGAAAAACTCTTGTTATTACAGAGAAATGTAAGAGAAAGAAAAGAACTAACTAAGGAAGGAAAATAAATGTGGCTTTATATATGAGAGCCATACAACTAGATTTATTACAACTAAAGTAATAACAGAAAAAGAAATAATCTAACTAATTGGAGCTGATGTGGCTGTAGCTTGTTAGAGAAGAATCAGCTTGAGCTTGGGCTGAAATAGGACACTGTCCAACATAGGGAAACATAATCAAATCTCATCATCATCCAGTAATGAGCAAAGCGAGCGATGTTGGAAAAAAGAAAACTTAGGGTCTGTTATTATTATCATAATAATAACAAATGGTGCTTAGAAAATGAATAAGCGTACAAGAAGGATATAAGCAGCAACAGCGTAGGCTAGTACGAAAATGGCCCGATATTAGAATAGGGGGTCCAGAAAGTCCAAGCAATTTCACCTTTACATGCTGAACTATGGGCTATCTACCTAGGCATGTGAAATCCCAATGTGCTCCAGCAAGTCAGCTAATAATAAAAATTAGAGTCCACTAATGTTATAAAGATGATACGATCACCATGAGAAGAGAAATTGATATAGGCAGTTTATGCATTCTACTCTGTCGTTTAGTTAGTAAGTTTTGTTATTTCAATTGTATGAAATTAGGCTTGTGGTAAATCTACCTTATATGCTAGCACAAGAGGCTAGAAGAAGAGCAAATGAACCGACAACACCTAACCTGTAATACATGCCAATAATCAATTTGAAGTGGACTTTAACTTGGCACAAGGTAAAATACCTTCCCATTGATTTTCTTGATTTCAAACTTTCATCATTTAGTCAATTATTAATCTAAATTCAAGTTTTAATAGCTAAACTTACGCTATGTTGTGTGCCGTTAAATGCCTGATTTCAAGCTTTCATATCTTTGCCCTAATTTGTTGCATTCTATTTTTTTTTACTTTATTAAATATGTGATTGTTTGTCTTTCTATTTTGTTTGAAATATGACCATACGAAGTAGTTGACAAAATTCAATCAATTTTTTGACTTTCAACATAAGATTTAGTGTATGGAGGATAGTGTTATTGTGAGAATTTTGCATGGGTGATTGTTCAAGAAAGCTAAAGTGAGATTTAAGTATGTTTGTGGATAAGCTAGGACTATATTTGTGAGTATTATAAGGTGGATGCATAAAACAACTTAAAGACATTTAATTGTAGTTCAAAGTCTGAAAACACTATCATTTATAATAATACGTACATTTTTAGAAGTCAACTCTCTAAAGAGAGTTTCATTCAGTGATACAACTATCAGGATCACTTCCATGGACGAAAGGGCTATCATCACCACCATCGCCCAAGTGACTTTTTATCATATTCTTTTTTATTGGAAAATCCTTGTACATGTAAAATAGTTTATTAAAAAAAATTATTGGACGAGCCTTGTACAAGCAAAATAGTTTATCAACAGGACAAAACATTATTACATGTGAGTTTTCCTTATATGCTTTAAGACACAGCTTAGGCACCGGGAACCCATCAAGCAAGTGTTGTATTTTTCATATTCAGGGCATAAGAAACTACACAAATGCCTGACCGAGGAGAAATTAACAATGACATGAATACCTACGTACAAATCGAGCATATTGTAGGTGAAAATTTGACACCAAAAAATGCAATATACAAGAAGCAAAGGTTATCAAAGTGAAGTTTGGAAAATGTGTTGCTACCAAACTTTTACACTACTTTGTGAATTACTAAATTGGTAATTAAACCATTAAGATAATTAATTTATTGATTGAGAAATAATTTTCTGAAAATTAAGTAATTCTTATAGATGTTTCAACCATCCCAAAAACTAATTTCACCCAACCACCCATATTTCTTCAATATTTGACTATTCCGTCCTCTCTCCTCTCACAAGTATATATTTCTTTCTCACTTGCTCTGTTTTGTTCTATTTTGTTTGTGCGGAGTCCATCGAAGCGTTTAATACAAAATAATTCTTACTAATTTTAGATCACACAATAAAGTTGAATTATCATCTTCAAAAATTAGTATTTTTGTTCATGATATTAGGGTTTTTAGATGGAATAAACAAGGGTGGAGTAATAATGTTTTTTCAGACCAAAAAATAAAGGCTAATTATTGAAATGATGGTTTATTTAAATTATGCATTAAGTTTTTAACAAAGGCTTGAAATTAAAGAAATCATATGATACCATTATGGTAGCTCCCTCGCAGATTTTCTAGTGCAATGGAAGCTTGCTTCTTTCTCCGATATTGAACAAAGGCATGACCCGCCATGTAGAAACACTCGGGCACATAGTCACACATAATTAGATCCTTTATTTCTCCATATTTGCTCAGTTTTGAATAGATCTGCATTTCTAATATGTTGCGACCTATGCTTGCGACTATGGTTATTCAACTTGGATATGTGAATGTGAATGTGATTAATGATTATATTAGAAAAATGATTGATTGATTGATGCTGATAAAAAGTATGCTACTTTTTGTGCATAAATGGGTTTTTGGAATTTGGATGGTTGTTACTTAAGAAAAGAAATCAAGTAAAATTTTCGTCATCTAAACTAAATCCGTAAAATTTAATCATCGCTTTTTAATTATCTGTTTGTATGAAATTTGAAGTGCCCTTTCTATCATAAAGTCAGTATTTTTCCATTTATATCTATATACCTGCCTAAATTTTTTTTCCTTATTTTCGTTTCATGCTTTTATTTATTTGCTTTTATGGAGCTGAGCTGTTTGGACCTTGTTTGCCGACCCCATAAGAATGAATTAGTTGGATATTTGGTTTTTACGTTCTTGTTATTATGTTAGATTTTTCGTATATTCTTGCCTAATTGCTCACTATCTTTATTTAATGGGTTCATCTATATGAATTTCGACACATTTTTGGCAATCCAATTTGAATGTTTGATGAATAAATTGGATAATAAGTTCTTATGTTTACGTTGTGTTTCAGAAAATCTTCTGCTAAATTCGAGCATAATGCGACTGTTGAAGCCAACGCCGGGGAGGCAGGCAGGTAGGCAGTGGAGAAGAAGGAAAAAGATGACGACCAAAAGGGAAGTGGAGAATAAGAATGGTGGTGTTGGTTGCTGGATTATTTACTGCTAGCTTGAAGAAGCATTAGTATATCTTGGCAAATGATATATGCAAAGAGGATATCATGCCGGATTTCCTTAACTGGCACAATGTCTATGAGTTTGATGATCCTAATATCCTGCATTGGCGTGCTTGAAGAGCTGGAGAGTAAGAAGGATTACGTCTTGCATATGAGGCTAAAGAAGAATTTGACAGTAGAAGAGTAGGCCCAGGCTGCGAAACGGAGTGCGAAAAGCTTGCATATCCTAGAACACAGGTTGAAGAAGATGACTGCAGGTAGTATGCTTATGGTGCTGACTGCTGAGGAAATTTGACAAAGGATAGAAAGCGTATGACTAGGAGAACGGGTAGGTGGTTAACTAAAGTGGGTGTATACTGTATAGTCCTCTGCAGCTATAGACAGAGCTTGTAGCAAGTCAAATGACCAGAAGAGGCAAAGGTGACCTGATGAATTTTGGTCTTTGGAGTTTTGATTATGTGGATTGGTACTTAAATCTTACAAGAATAATAAATTCAGAATTGTACGAGTATTGTTGATTTGACTTTATTATGTGATCTTAGTTCATTTTTTAGTCCATTTGGTCTTATTGTGTAATAGTGCATTTGAGTCTCGCCAATGTTTAGAAGTTGATAAGATAGTCTGAGCTTGTTCTGATTTTCGACAGTGCTTTGATCTGCAAAAAGAAAGGAGGTGGAAGACGGGGGAGGAGTGATAGGTTGACAAAATAAAGTTTGTTTTTATTTGCTGAATCTATTGATATGGACACTGATTTAATTTGCTAAAATGCAAGAATGATTGTTCTTCAGCCACTAATTTGTGCAAGGCAATGTAAGTATTCCATTAGAATGATTTTTCAGTTTGATGTTTGCTCAACATTATCATGTATTGTTTGGCATATTTTGTACTATAATATATTTTCAAGTTTTCCTGAACATGGTATCACAATTACTGTATTGTTTGAAGATATTTGCTATCTTTTGCGAATTGGCTTTTATACGTTTAGTTTGATTATTGATTTTAAGAACTCAAAGAAATACTGAATTGGATTGTTACATCGAGTTGCCTTTTTTTTTTGGTAAGTAAGAAAATTATATTGAAGCTCAACAATACAACCTAAGTCCCAACATAGGACAAAGCAACTATACAACTATACACTAGCAACAACTCAAACATTACAAATTCATCCATCACTTCCTATCAACCTCATTAATTCATTCTATGAGGCAATCTACTCTCAATTCTTTTCTTTAAAGTATATTTTATTTCATTCACCACTCTCTCTATAGTATGTATTAACAAGTTCCAGAATGCATTGTTCCTCTCTTGCCAAATGCTGTAAACAGTAGCAAAGATGCTTGCTTTTATAATTTGCTTCCTGATTTTGCTGCCCTTGTGTCTTCTTTTAATCCACCCCCAAAACTTGATCCAGGTTGCTCGAAGTGGTATTGATGCCCAACCACTTCTTAACCTCCTTGATGCATTGTCTGCTGAAACTACAGAGGTGCCCATGATCTTCTCTGCCATTTCCACACAACAAACAAACATCATCAGTACTGATGTTCAATGCATACAACCTTTCTCTAGTCTGTAATCTCTTGTGCATAACAAGCCATCCTATAAAGCTATTTTAGGGACATTATGATGATCCCAAACATCTCGCCACCAATTTATTTTCTGCCTTGGATGCTGTAACTGCTTGTACATATCAGCTGTACTAAACTTAATCACACCCATCCAAGCTTCACCACAAACATTTATAATTGTTTGTTTCACCTTACAAATGTATTTCACAGCCCAGCTGGCTGATCTTGGAGTAGCAAATCTACTCCAAATCTTGCTCCTTAATATACATAGCATGGATCCACTTCACCCAGAGATTGTCTTCTTTCATAGCTATACTCCAAGCTAATTTTCCCACCATGGCTATATTCCATTGATCCAGGGATCTGAATCCTAGCCCATCAGTATATTTAGGTGTACACACCTCAGTCCAACATACATCACCAGGATTTGTAGAATGATAAGATCCAGTCCACAGGAAGGATCTACAAATGACATTGATCTGTTTAATAATCTTCTTAGGAAGTAAGAATATCTGAGACCAATATACACTGATACTGAGTAGCACATAATTAACCAACTGTCTTCTCCCCAGCAAAGCATATATTCGAGTTGCCTTTAGCTATGGACCAATAATGATGTTATCCAGGTGATATTATCTGCACTCTTAACTCATAGGCTTGTTTTGCTCATCTCAGGATGCTGAATATCTCTCTGTAGGTTTTCAAGTTAGTTGATAGCTACGTAGTAGTATTAGACTGCACTCATGTAGCAACTCTATGAATAAGCAAGCAATAGCATATAATTTGTTCTGGGATGACTGATACGATCTTAGCTTGGTGCTTCTGTGCAGATAATCTACCCTGCCCGAAGCCGCTCACTTCTATAATAGTGGTTGTAGGAGCCTCTAAAGAGTCAAGTGAAAGCTAATACATCAAAACAACTTGTCAAATTAATTTGATATGGTAACCTTTTTTCAAGTCTCTTTGTTATTTACTGCATTTATTTTGTTTTGATATGATCTAATCTGATCCTACGCTTTTGAATAGAATCATAGTAGTATGTTTTAGAGGTAGGATCGAAATTGATGGCATGATATTCTAATCTCAATAATTATAGTTTTAAAAAGATTATTGACGGTATATGGCCGATTGTTCATCAGTCAAGCCTATGCATCGAGTAAGATTGAATAGCATGAGCATGGTTTTAAGACTTTGCAAATGTGACACTCTCCTTCTCTCTCTTAGGGACGGTTCAATTGTCAAGGAGGCCCCTTGCAACTAAGATCGTATTGGGCCCTTTATTAATAGATTAAAAGTACAAATATGTTTAACTTTAAATTTAATAGTATAAATAAAAAAAATGCATACATTCAAAGGCGGTTCAATTACCAAGCAGGCCCTATACATGAAGATAATATTAGTACATTTCTTAATACATTAAAAGTCAAATATATTTCAAAATTTAAATTTTGGATAATAAAATAAAAAATATTTACACACCAACATCATTGATGTAAAATCAAAGGCACCATTTGAATAAGTTGTCCTTTTAATATTGGTCTCCATTGACTTTAATTTATTATTAGTTGGCTTATTGAATAGCCATGTGTTACAATCTTATCTTATACTATATATTTTAATAGTTAATAAACTCATGGTTTTACCATTACCATTAAGGTGTGGGTTTTACATAGTGGAGTGTGTAAGTTGGTTACATCCTATAGGAGTTATATACAACGTATGACTTATTTTGTTATTAGTGTAAATAAAATGTGTCTAATCTCATTCAAGGGTTAAAAATTTATAAAAAAATTCTTTTGAAATATTCGAGTATTAGGAGTGACATCAATCTTTCATTCAGGAGTGTATTAAAATTACTGTTTGATTAATTAAATTAGAAGTTGTTTAAGTGAACTAAAACCGCAGTATGATTATCAAGAGTGATATTTTGATTAATTTACCATCCGGTTACATATTATTATGTTTCTCCAATAAAAAAAATATGTATATATATATGATATACGAGTCCAACACCAACAATGAAAATAGAATATGGGGCACTAAATTTAAGGTGGCCCTGTGCGGTTGCCAATGTCGCATGTGCTCAACGCCAATCCTGCTCTCCTTTTCTTCCTCCCTTGCAGTCGGCCGAAAACACATATGAATGTATTTGATGTATTTACCTTTTGTTTCATATTTACATCAACCAAAAAAAATTACAAAACAAAACAAAAAAAAAAAAAAAAAACGTGTTTAGGGTATAACCAACAAAAATTCTAGAAACTCTAAAAGTAAATTATCGTATTTGGATTGAAGTTGTCATTCCATTTATTTGCTTTCGGGTAATAGTTTAGGGTTCTTAAATCTTTGTCTAACGGTACGAGTAGTTGATATAAAAGAGGCCTTTGTTTTTGTTTACCCTTGATTTACCCGTTGATCGGCATTGAATAATGACAAAGCAGTTCAACCGTTTTCTAAGCTTTTGGTGGAGAAATCACCCGGTTAGCCCTAATAGATTGCGGGTTCTCGTCTTCTTGTAACTTCTCTCGGGTAATCTTTTACTGAAAAAAAATAGATTATTAGAGTATTCATTCTAAAAAAGTAGATTAAGGGTAACTTGTAAGTCGCATATACCTATGGAATTTAGTGCATGACCTGCTTCTAAGTCTTCTCGCTATGGTGACAATCTCGTTAAAATATTTTTCAAGTGTCAATTTATCTTGTTTGACACCGTGGTCAATCCACCTTTTTTCCATTGTCGAATAGGGTGGTCGGTGTCATTCAAGTTCCTCTACTTGAGATGAAGTTTGTGATATAATTTTAGTAGCTTCAATGCTTGAAAGTCTTCGTTAATTGATGTTTTGCATTCTTTGACAGACTACAAGCCATGAATATAGAAGTCATCCCATTTCTTTTTATCTAGAATAGGATTTTTTTTATTTGAATTCTCCAATGTCTAGTAAGAGCGTCCCCACTGCAAAGATTAGATATGGTCATTAGTTATAAAGATAAAGAAAGAGAGTATACGGAAACCATATTGATATAGGGTACATAGTAAGTTGTACTGATTAATGTGCAATGTTTGGTGCATCTCTAGAAACCATAGACCATATATTTTAAACTGTATATATGGCAAGATGTGCTCGAATTATGGCAAAGCAGAGATTGCGGATCGGGTGAAGAATGGTGAATTTGGAGAAAGTTGGCGAATGGAGCATGAACAAACCTAATGGGTGGTTTACGGATAAGGTGATATAAAGCTTTCTTAATGCTTTGATATATGTGATCTAGCAACAAGGCAACAATTGCTATTGTAAAATTCAGATGTTAACCCCTATAAAGGTCAGTAGCAGCTTGTTTGTAGATATGAAGATGAGAAATGTACAAGTGCTACTTAGAAAAACAAAAAATCATCCAAATTTATGGAGCCTGGAAAGACTGCAAGAAAAGGAAATGGGGAGCAGCTTTGGGATATTACCACAAGCTTATTACATGATATTATGTAAGCTCGTAATGATTATAAGGTTCCAAACTTTGGTATAAGCTTTGGTCATATCCTGTAATAACGATTTTGTGTATCCCGTATTATGTATCTTGTAGCAACGAACTTTGTTAATAATGCCTAGCTTTGTTTTTTTTTTTCCTGTTTTGCAAGCTTGTGGGTTAGTTTGATTGATTTTATTGTATGTTGGTAGCTTGGTGCAATAATTATTATTATTACTTGATCAACAAGAAGAAAGAAAGTTGTTCATTTAACATGCAATTGATAATAAATCATATTTTCGACACGAACATATGCCAATTCAATTACAATTGCACTTTCCAAAAGAAAAATAATAAAGAAGCTAATCAAATATGAATGTTATATAATAATGTTATTATATAAAAAGGTTACCAGTATAACACTCGTGCGATATACGGTTCATATATATCCTCTAAATAATGAAATTTGAATTACGAATATCTATGCCCCATATTTATATTTATCCGTTTTAGTAGCGGTTTTAAAATATTATTAATGAATCGATACAAGATTCTAAGTTTCACAATTTTTCTAGCTATTTTCACTCTTTCTTGTAAGTGGGAGAGTTAAGATACATCATCAAATTTTTCTTTAGAAAAACCCCAATAGATTTTGACACTAAGTTAAAGAACATGATATAGTATGGTATCTAATATTTTTTTTAATAATATTGTAGTCCTAAATAAAAAGATTTATTACTATGTTATTATAGCATTGCGTAGTGGTTGACTTGGTTACCTTAATCTAATAACTCGATCATCATGGAAAAATGTTATAACCAAAGAAGATTAGTCACCCATAAGAAATCTTTGAGCATATTGACATAGTTTCTCGTTGAAAAAATTATTTATTGACTATAAATAACGTTTAACTCAAACCCATCACCATTGCAAATAAAGATAGCAAGTTTAATGTTCGTGTATCACTTATCAGTTTCACCTACTACTATTAGAGCATTGATACAATGGCACATAGCCTCCAACTAATCTCTCAACTCTCTCTCATCTATTCTCTCTCTTCAAACTACTCTCAGTTAACTATGTCTAAAAACACTCAACAACAATAAAACTCTTTAAGGAGCCTCTCCATTCAACTTTTCATTGTTTTGGTGGCCTCCATATCAATAACCGAATCTCATTTCATATTCGATCAAAGTTATATAAATAAAGTTATTCATGTAAATTAAATATAATTACAAAAAAATAATCTTTTCATAATTTATGTAATGTAGATTTTTTTTTTAAAAATATTAATTTTGAATGCTAATATTTAGTTTCTTAAATTAAAAAAGATAGTAGATTTTGTGTATGAAATATATCCAATAGTAGGCTCATTTTATATATAAAGAAAAATTATAGTTGTTGGGATAGTAATTATTACTATTTTTTTTAATTTTTATAAAAAATCATTAAACTTAAGTAATTCGTACTGATAGATGCGCCCCACACGCGTGGAGAGTCATCTCTCCTTCAACTCCAAATGGTATCTCCCAAAGAGCCACTTTTGCAAAGTGTCTCCATGGCATACAACCAAGACACACCCAAGAGCCCCGTTGTTGGGTGAGAGGTGGCTTCTCTATTTTTTCTCCTTGAGAGCTAGTTGGAGAACTAGTTGGAGGCCCATTGTACATGACGTTAACCCATCTATAAGAGTATAAGTGGACGGATATGATCTCCAAATATATACACTTTGTTATTTTTAGCATAGGATAAAGAGCACGACTTTTTTTTTGAAGATAAGGGCAATGTGGAACTTGTGGTTTATGTTACATAAAAATATTTCCAAATAATATAGTATTACAATCTATGATTATGATATTAACCAATAATGTTTGGCAATACTAGCGGTTGCAAGAATTGTTATTTGTTGCGGTAGCGAATAAGTACCGTTGAGGTAGCTTATCCAATGATATGTCGGGTCGCCTATGTATACCCTCTCTCGGAAATTTCGTAACTAATTTAGAGACGAAAATCATTGGATATATTTGGAGACGGATTTATATATATTATATGGAAATCATTTTTATATACTCATGTAATTTAGAATAATATATATATTATACTTTCCGTATGTAATGATTTCTAATTCCATATGTATACATGTATATTATAAAGTATATCAAGTATAAAAATGAATATATACATGATTACTTTATAATATATATATAATATATACTTTATAATATATATCAAGGATACTATAAATCCATAAACTCCAATGATTATTAAAAATGATTATTATATATATGTCGGGTCGCCAATGTATAGTATATATATTATTGACCCGTCTCTAATGATTTATATATATTATAAAGTATACTTGATATGTCAATTATTTTTTTGTTATTCACACTACTTATTCTTTGCGGTTTGAGTAAGAACCGCAAAGAACAGTGCTACCTATTGCTACGCCCTTAATTCGTCGCACGGCCAAAACCGGCAAAGATAGGCCACTTAATGACGCCCTTAATTGCAGCCTACACTAGTAGAATAATTGCTTATTCGTTGCGGTCATTAAGTTGCTTATTGCCGCGGTTTTGGCCGCGCAGGCAACTGAGGGCGCAATGAATAGGTCATTACCTTAACCGCAAAGAATATAGCAACCTATTGTTGCGTTCTTACCCAAAACCGTAGCAATAGGTAGTGTGAATAACAAAAATAATTGATAAGTAACATATTGCCGTCGTTGTTGGTAAAAAACATCGAAGAATAGGTGAGGTCTATTGTCGCCGTTTTTACGAAACAACAAAGCAAGAATAAGTTGCTTTTTATTATAATTTTTTTTTTATACATTTATAATGTCATATACTAGTATACTACAGTCTATACCCACACAACATTTTCAAAACCACAACCAAATTTGTTGGAATTCATTCAAGCATCAAATTAATTGACAAATTACATAACAACATTATACATTTGACTTTATAAGTTTTATGTTGAAATAAGAAAATACACATATAAGATCTAAAAAATATATACAAATGATATCTAAAAAAAATACAAATTAATTTAATTCACCATAAACCTAAATTACAGATTCAATTAGATCTACAAAATTAACAAAAAATAAAATTGAAAAAAAAAAAATCGAAATTGAACGAGTGAAAGAGAGGATGAAGGGGAGGAGATTAGAAGCAAGAACGAGCGATTCCTCGGCGAGTTGATGCCGCTTTGAGAATCAACGGCGAGTTGATGCCGGCGAGGAGAACCAATGGCGAGTTGATGCCGATTCGAGGAGAATCAACCCGCGAGTAGATGCGGCGAGAGATGCGAAGATGATGGAGAGATCGATATGGCGTTTAGAGAGAAACCGGCCGAGGCCTGGTGATGAGCGATTAGAGAGGCGGCAGGAGATGCGCGGAGATGCGAAGAAGACCGTGCTTGTGTTACACGCAGATGAAAGGCGGCGACCGCGAAGATCGTAGTTGAGAGTTCAATGCCTGGCTCACCATGCGAGAGGGAGATCTGAGTTGTTGTAGACTTGGAGTGAGGGAGATGTAAGGGAGAAATGAGGGAGAAGGAGATCTACCATGAGAGAGGATGAGTTGAGGCGTGAGATGTGAGAGGAGAAATAAGAGTGTGAGGGGTCCGAGGAGGCGCGCCCCACTTATGTTAGATTTAGGTTTTTTTAAGGTTTCGTTTTTATTGATGCGGTTTCTTCAAAAAACCGCAAAGCAATTTTTTAAAGAAACCTCAACAATAGATTTCGGTCAAATAATTTTGAAAATCTCTCCGTTGACATCTATCAATGCGGTCTTCTCCATTGCATACTTTCATTGAAATTGACTTG